>CP136064.1:132028156-132723202 GCA_032622095.1 Siphonodentalium dalli | reverse complement strand
ACATGAGTTTCGGCCCTTTTTCGACTTAGAATTTGACCGTCTGTTAACATTTTTGGTTTCCGACCGATAACTCCAGTTTGGATTATTTGATCTGAACCAAAGTTGGTATGTGTCTTTCTCCCAGCAAAACACAGGTCAAGTTCGAATTCGGGTTCCGCCCGCCAATTTTCACCAGAGTTATGACCCTTTTTGACTTAGAATTTTTGCCAATTTGAGGTTTCCGGATGATAACTTTAGTAAATGTGTACTGAATGAAATTAAATTTGGTATGTAGGTTTACTAGCACTAAAGACAGGATTTTATGCGCAAACAACGGTCGTATCAAGCCGACACTTAAAGGCGGACATGAGGTCTACCGACCTTTTATTCAACTTAGAATTTGACCAATTTCCTAACATTTTGGTTTCCCACCGATAACTCCAGTTTTGATTATTTGAGCTGAACCAAAGCTGGTATGTGTATTTCCCAGCTAAAACTACAGGCCAAGTTTGCATATAGGTTCTGTCTAATTATTTTTACATGAGTTATGGCCATTTTTCGACTTAGAATTTGACCACATTTTGGCATTGAAATTAGGGGTAAATGTGTACTGAATGAAATTAAATTTGGTATATGTAGGTTTACTAGCACAAAAGACAGATCAATTTCGATTTCGTGTTCTGCCATGCCAATTTTTATGCGCAAACAACGGTCGTATCAAGCCGACACTTAGAGGCGGACATGAGGTCTACCGACCTTTTATTTGGACTAGGGAGGTGATAATTGTCTGCCGACCCAACGGGTTCGGAGGACTATTATAATCAGCACGTCCGTGCGTCCGTGATTGCGTCCGTCAGTCCGTCCGTCCGTCTTGAGGTTTCCGGATGATAACCTTAGTTAGAGTGAACCAAATTAAATTAAATTTGGTATGTGGGTTTACTAGCAGAAAAGACAGGTCAAGTTCGCATTCTGGTTCTGTCCGCCAATTTTCACCAGAGTTATGCCCCTTTTTGTCCACCAACCCAACGGGTTCGGAGGACTATTATAATCAGCCTGTGTGTGCGTCCGTGCGTCCGAGGTTTCCGGATGATAACTTTAGTTAGAGTGATCTAAATTAAATTTGGTATGTGGTTTTTGAAAAGACAGGTCAAGTTCGAATTCTGGTTCCGTCCGCCAATTTTCACCAGAGTTATGCCCCTTTTTCAACTTAGAATTTTACCGTCTGTTAACATTTTTGGTTTCCGACCGATAACTCCAGTTTGGATTATTTGATCTGAACCAAAGTTGGTATGTGTATTTCCAAGCTAAAGATACAGGCCAAATTCGAATATGGGTTCCGTCCAATTATTACGTGCGCTCGCGCAACAATATGGCGATCAGTCAGATTCGTAGGTACGTACGTTGGTGTCACCCTACCGATTTCACTCCATGGCGTCACCCTTTACTTTGTAAAGTTTGAGCTATTGCCATGGCTTGGTATCCGTCGTGCGTGTGTGTGCGTGATTGGTCAACAATTTCCTTTAGCACGGGCTACAGTTCGTACCTTTGGTCCGATTATTATGAAATTTATCATGGATGTTGACATTGACATGTAGATGGGAACGAGTCATTTTGGGTTCATTTGGAAAAAAAACATGGCCGCCAGCGGCCATCTTGGATTTCAAAATTCAATCCATTAGCACGGGCTACAGGCCGTACTGTTTGTCTGATCATCATGAAAGTTGTCGTAGATGTTAATATTGACATGTAGATGGGAAAGAGTAATTTTGGGGTCATTCGGCCCAAAAACATGGCCGCCAGCAGCCATCTTGGATTTTACTCTTTGTATGACTAAATTCTTTAGCACTGGCTACAGGTCGTACTTTTAGTCTGATCATCATAAATTTTGTCAAGAATGTTAATAATGACATGTAGATGGGAACGAGTCAATTTGGGATCATTCGGCCCAAAAACATGGCTGCCAGCAGCCATCTTGGATTTTACTCTTTGTATGACTAAATCCTTTAGCACGGGCTACAGGTCGTACCTTTAGTCTGATCATCATAAAATTTGTCATGGCTGTTGAAATTGGAATGTAGATGGGAACGAGTCATTTTGGGGCCATTCGGACAAAAAACATGGCCGCCAGTGGCCATCTTGGATTTCAAAATTTAATCCATTAGCACGGGCCACAGGTTGTACTGTTCGTCTGATCATCATGAAATTTGTCATGGATGATAATATTGACATATAGATGGGAACGAGTTATTTTGGGGTCATTCAGCCAAATAACATGGCCGCCAGCAGACATCTTGGATTTTACTCTTTGTATGACTAAATTCTTTAGCACGGGCTGCAGGTCGTACCTTTAGTCTGATCATCATAAAATTTGTCATGGATATTAACAATGACATGTAGATGGGAACGAGTAATTTGGGGTCATTTGGCCAAAAAACATGGTCGCCAGCAGCCATCTTGGATTTTACTCTTTGTATGACTAAATCCTTTAGCACGGGCTACAGGTCCTACTTTTAGTCTGATCATCATAAAATTTGTCATGGCTGTTGAAATTGGAATGTAGATGGGAACGGGTCATTTTGGGGTCATTCGGACAAAAAACATGACCGCCTGCAGCCATCTTGGATTTCAAAATTTAATCCATTGGCACGGGCCACAGGTCGTACTGTTCGTCTGTTCATCATGAAATTTGTCATGGATGTTAATATTAACATGTAGATGGGAACGAGTAATTTTGGGGTCATTTGGCCAAAAAAACATGGCCGTCTGCAGCCATCTTGGATTTTACTCTTTGTATGACTAAATTCTTTAGCATGGGCTGCAGGTAGTACCTTTAGTCTGATCATCATAAAATTTGTCATGGATGTTAACGATGACATGTAGATGGGAACGACTCATTTTGGGGTCATTCGGCCGAAAACATGGGCGCCAGCAGCCATCTTGGATTTTACTCTTTGTATGACTAAATTCTTTAGCATGGGTTACAGGTCGTACCTTTAGTCTGATTGTCATAAAATTTGTCATGGATGTTAACGATGACATGTAGATGGGAACGACTCATTTTGGGGTCATTCGGCCCGAAAACATGGCCGCCAGCAGCCATCTTGGATTTAACTTTTCTCTTCATGTCTATAAACTAGTATTAGACATTCAACTTTCCACATTCCTAATCGCTCCATTGACTGTAATACATTAAATTATTCCCTTTCCAAGTTGAGCTACAGTGTTATTGACACTTTCATTCGACTTAGAATTTGACCGTATGTTAACTTTTTTGGTTTCCGACCGATAACTCCAGTTTGGATTATTTGATCTGAACCAAATTTGTATGTGTCTTTCTCCTAGCAAAATACAGGTCAAGTTCGTATTCGGGTTCCACCCGCCAATTTTCACCAGAGTTATGTCCCTTTTTTACTTAGAATTTTTGCCAATTTGAGGTTTCCGGATGATAACTTTAGTAAATGTGTACTGAATGAAATTAAATTTGGTATGTAGGTTTACTAGCACTAAAGACAGGTTTTTATGCGCAAACAACGGTCGTATCAAGCCAACGCTTAAGAGGCGGACATGAGGTCTACTGACCTTTTATTCGACTTAGAATTTTACCGTCTGTTAACATTTTTGGTTTCTGACTGATAACTCCAGTTTGGATTTTTTGATCTGAACCAAAGTCATGGCTGTTAACAATGACATGTAGTAGGGAACTAGTCATTTTAGGGTCATTCGGCAAAAAAACATGGCCGCCAGTGGCCATCTTGGATTTAAAAATTCAGTCCATTAACATGGGCTACAGGCCGGAGTTTTCGTCTGATCATCTTGATGATGACTTGGATGTTAATATTGACATACAGATGGGAACGAGTAATTTTTGAGTCATTTGGCCATAAAACATGGCCACTGGTAGCCATCTTGGATTATACTCTTTGCATGACTGAATCCTTTGGCACGAGCTACAGGTCATACCTTTGGTCAGATCGTCATGAAATTTGTCATGGCTGTTAACATTGACTTGTAGATGGGAATGGGTCATTTTGTGGCCATTCGGCCATAAAACATGGCCACTGGCAGCCATCTTGGATTTTACTCTTTGCATGACTAAATCCTTTGGCACGGCTACAAGTTGTACCTTTGGCCGGATCATTATGAAATTTGTCATGGCTCTTGACATTGACATGTAGATGGGAATGAGTCATTTTGGGGTAATTCAGCCATAAACCATGTCCGCCATCTTGGAGTTTTATGTGTACCCATACAATGTATGGTACACATAATGCCGACGTCCGGAACAACCGTCTGTAGTTCGTCTGTCCGTCTGTCTGTCTGTCCATCTGTCAGCAGACACTTGCTATCCTATTCGATTACTCAGGTATATTTTATCGGATCGTGTTCAAATTTTATGTACAGGTTTATGATGACACATGGCTCACCTGTATATTTTTTGGTATTGATTGCTTGATCGAATTAGAAATAATTAACCCTTTCACACACATGCCATCCAAAGCAATAAGTAAAATATGTTTCTTCTGATTTACCTCATATTTCTTACCAAGGTTTTCTTTAGCACACTCTTCATCTGTATGGATTTTGGTTTTGATTAATTAACCCTTATACTCTTGAACCAGGGTTATTAATGAACACTCTATTTGATAGTTTTATACATTAGTTAGGTGTGATGTCATATAAGAAGATTTTTTGCAATAGTTGCATATAATATAATGCTATCAATAAATTATCATGTGAATATCCAATTGCAATGTCGAGAGTACATTTGTTATACATATATATACCTGTAAGTCCAAATCCATTTTAAAAGCTATGGTGGAGTGGTGCACAACTCTATTAGAAATATAATGATAACATTCCTTGCTTATCTACGCAGACAAACAACACTGGCAATAATTGTTTATCAAAGAGTTATTGATGGAGCTTGCTGTACTCAGAGAAGCCTGTCAGAATCTGGGTTCTGCCATGTATGTTTATTTTTATGAAGTCTCACAGTCCAATTTGGTGTGCTATTAATCTGATCTCACAGCTCACTGTGCTGGCAGTAGTGGACCAGTGTTTATTAACTCCCACATAGGTCTCTGGTTTCTGCTGTTTATAGACTTGTATCTCTCCAGTCTCCAATGATAGTCTATTAATGAAATATTCAAGTGACATACCTGGTACAGTGCCCTAATTTTATAGAGTTAAAATTATTAACACTGGTCATTAATTTTATGCTATTTTATATTGTTGATTTAATCATTCTATGATATCTCCAGGTTTCTCCTCCTTCACTTGCATGCATTTTTAGCTCAACTTACTTTTGTAAGTTTGAGCTATTGCCATGGTTTCACGTCCGTCGTCCGTGTGTCTGTGTGTCAGTGGTTCCGTCAACAATTTCCTTTGGCGCGGGCTACAGGTTGTACCTTTGGTATGATCTTCATGAAATTTGTCATGAATGTTGACATTGACATGTAGATGGGAACGAGTCATTTTGGGGTCATTCGGCCAAAAAACATGGCCGCTGGCAGCCATCTTGGATTTCAAGATTCAATCCATTGGCGCGGGCTACAGGTCGTACTGTTCGTCTGATCATCATGAAATTTGTCATTGATGTTAATAATGACATGTAGATGGGAACGAGTGATTTTGGAGTTGTTCGGCCAAAAAACATGGCCGCCAGCAGCCATCTTGGATTTTACTCTTTGCATGACTAAATCCTTGGGCCCGGGCTACAGGTTGTACCTTTGGTCTAATCTTTATGAATTTTGTCATGAATGTTGACATTGACATGTAGATGGGAACGAATCATTGTGGGGGTCATTCGGCCAAAAAACATGGCCGCTGGTGGCCATCTTAGATTTCAAAATTCAATCCATTGGCGCTGGCTACAGGTCGTACTGTTCATCTGATCATCATGAAATTTGTCATGGATGTTAATATTGACATGTAGATGGGAACGAGTCATTTTGGGGTTGTTCGGCCAATAAACATAGCCGCCAGCAGCCATCTTGGATTTTACTCTTTGCATGACTAAATCCTTTGGCGCGGGCTACAGGTCGTAGCTTCGATCGGAACATCATGAAATTTGTCATGGATGTTAACAATGATATGTAGAATGGAACGAGTGATTTTGGGGTCGTTCGGCCGAAAAACATGGCCGCCAGCAGCCATCTTGGATTTTACTCTTTGCATGACTAAATCATTTGGCCCGGGCTACAGGTCGTACCTTTGGTCTGATCTTTATAAAATTTGTCATGAATGTTGACATTGACATGTAGATTGGAACGAGTCGTTTTGGGGTCATTCGGCCAAAAAACATGGCCGCTGGCAGCCATCTTGGATTTCAAGATTCAATCCATTGGCGCGGGCTACAGATCGTACTGTTCGCCTGATCATCATGAAATTTGTCATGGATGTTAATATTGACATGTAGATGGGAACGAGTGATTTTGGGGTCGTTCGGCCAATAAACATGGCCGCCAGCAGCCATCTTGGATTTTACTCTTTGCATGACTAAATCCTTTGGCGCGGGCTACAGGTCGTAGCTTTGATCGGAACATCATGAAATTTGTCATGGATGTTAACAATGACATGTAGATGGGAACGGGTGATTTTGGGGTTGTTCGGCCGAAAAACATGGCCGCCAGCAGCCATCTCGGATTTTACTATTTGCATGACTAAATCCTTTGTTGCGGGCTACAGGTCGTACCTTTGGTCTGATCTTTATGAAATTTGTCATGAATGTTGACATTGACATGTAGATGGGAACGAGTCATTTTGGGGTCATTCGGCCAAAAAACATGGCCGCCATCTTGGATTTCAAGATTCAATCCATTGGCGCGGGCTACAGGTCGTACTGTTCGTCTGATCATCATGAAATTTGTCATTGATGTTAATAATGACATGTAGATGGGAACGAGTGATTTTGGGGTCGTTCGGACAAAAAACATGGCTGCCAGCAGCCATCTTGGATTTTACTCTTTGCATGACTAAATCGTTTGGCGCGGGCTACAGGTCGTTGTGTTGGTCGGAAGTTTATGAAATTTGTCATGGATGTTAACACTGACATGTAGATGGGAACAAGTGATTTTGGAGTCGTTCTGCCAAAAAACATGGCCGCCAGCAGCCATCTTGGATTTTACTCTTTGCATGACTAAATCCTTTGGCGCGGGCTATAGGTTGCCTTTGGTCTAATCTTTATAAAATTTGTCATGAACGTTGACATGTAGATGGGAACGAATCATTGTGGGGTCATTCGGCCATCTTGGATTTCAAAATTCAATCCATTGGCGCGGGCTACAGGTCGTACTGTTCGTCTGATCATCATGAAATATGTCATGAATGATAACAATGACATGTAGATGGGATCGAGTCGTTTTGGGGTCATTCGGTCAAAAAACATGGCCGCCAGCAGCCATCTTGGATTTTACTCTTTGTATGACTAAATCCTTTGGTGCGGGCTACAGATCGTAGCTTTGGTCAGATGGTCATGAAATTTGTCATGAATTATAACAATGACATGTAGATGGGAACGAGTCGTTTTGGGGTCATTCGGTTAAAAAACATGGCCACCAGCATTTTACTCTTTGCATGACTAAATCCTTTGGCGTGGGCTACAGGTCATACCTTTGGTCTGATCTTTATTATACCCCCCGCAACGAAGTTAGGGGGGGTATACTAGAGTCAGCTTGTCCGTCCGTCGTCCGTCCGTCGTCCGTCCATCCGTGGACACAAATTTGTCCGGAGTTTTTCTCAGTCGTTTTTTGATCAATTTCCGTGAAACTTGGTACAGACATCAATCACCATGGGAACCTGTGCACCTGCGATTATGATGTCGTTCGGCGAAAAAACATGGCCGCCAGCAGCCATCTTGGATTTTACTCTTTGCATGACTAAATCATTTGGCACAGGTTACAGGTCGTACCTTTGGTCTGACCTTTATGAAATTTGTCATGAATATTGATATTGACATGTAGATGGGAACGAGTCATTTTGGGGTCGTTCGGCCAAAAAACATGGCCGCCAGCAGCCATCATGGATTTGACTCTTTGCATGACTAAATCCTTTGGCGCGGGCTACAGGTCATACCTATGGTCTGATCTTTATGAATTTTGTCATGAATGTTGACATTGACATGTAGATAGGAACGAGTCATTTTGGGGTCATTAGGCCAAAAAACATGGCCGCTGGTGGCCATTTTGGATTTCAAAATTCAATCCATTGGCGCGGGCTACAGGTCGTGCTGTTCGTCTGATCATCATGAAATTTGTCATGGATGTTAATATTGACATGTAGATGGGAACGAGTGATTTTGGGGTCGTTCAGCCAAAAAACATGGCCGCCAGCAGCCATCTTGGATTTTACTCTTTGCATGACTAAATTCTTTGGCGCGGGCTACAGGTTGTAGCTTTGGTCAGAACTTCATGAAATTTGTCATGGTTGTTAACAATGACATGTAGATGGGAACAAGTGATTTTGGGGTCGTTCGGCGAAAAAACATGGCCGCCAGCAGCCATCTTGGATTTTACTCTTTGCATGACTAAATCCTTTGGCACAGGTTACAGGTCGTACCTTTGGTCTGACCTTTATGAAATTTGTCATGAATATTGATATTGACATGTAGATGGGAACGAGTCATTTTGGGTCGTTCGGCCAAAAAACATGGCCGCCAGCAGCCATCATGGATTTTACTCTTTGCATGACTAAATCCTTTGGCGCGGGCTACAGGTCGTACCTATGGTCTGATCTTTATGAATTTTGTCATGAATGTTGACATTGTCTTGTAGATGGGAACGAGTCATTTTGGGGTCATTCGGCCAAAAAACATGGCCACTGGTGGCCATTTTGGATTTCAAAATTCAATCCATTGGCGCGGGCTACATGAGAAGTCAAGCTGTTGCTTTTGGGTAAGCTTGATCCTAGACTTCTGTATCTGTTACTAGTGAACGTTCAGATAACCATGGTTCAATCATATGTGGAATGATTTCCGTTGTAGGAAGTAACAGCCTGCGCATGCTCAACGTCAATATCGAAAGTCCAAAAATAATATCAAGCACTGTTTGATTTTAGATTCAAAATCGTGGCATGCTGTTCGTCTGATCATCATGAAATTTCTCATGGATTTTAATATTGACATGTAGATGGGAACGAGTGATTTTGGGGTCGTTCAGCCAAAAAACATGGCCGCCAGCAGCCATCTTGGATTTTACTCTTTGCATGACTAAATTCTTTGGCGCGGGCTACAGGTTGTAGCTTTGATCAGAACTTCATGAAATTTGTCATGGATGTTAACAATGACATGTAGATGGGAACGAGTGATTTTGGGGTCGTTCGGCAAAAAAACATGGCCGCCAGCAGCCATCTTGGATTTTACTCTTTCAATGACTAAATCCTTTGGCGCGTGTTACAGGTCGTACCTTTGGTCTGACCTTTATGAAATTTGTCATGAATATTGATATTGACATGTATATGGGAACGAGTCATTTTGGGGTCATACGGCCAAAAAACATGGCCGCTGGCAGCCGTCTTGGATTTCAAAATTCAATCCATTGGCACTGGCTACAGGTCCTACTGTTTGTCTTATCATCATGATATTTATCATGGATGTTAATATTAACATGTAGATGGGAACGAGTCATTTTGGGGTCGTTTGGCTAAAAAACATGTCTGCCAGCAGCCATATTGGATTTTACTCTTTGCATGAATAAATCCTTTGGTGCGGGCTACAGGTCGTAGCTTTGGTCGGAACTTCAAGAAATTTGTAAAGGCTGTAGATGGGAACAAGTCATTTTGGGGTAATTCGGAAAAAAACATGGCTGCCGGTGGCCATTTTAGAATTTACTCTTTGCATCAATAAATCCTTTGGCACACCATAATCACCACATCCCTGATCCGATCATTATGAAACCTGTTATGAATGTTGATATTGACATGTACATCTAGTCTTACTTAGATATTTCAATTAGCACTTTTCCTATTCCTCCATTTACTGTCGACCATTAAATTATTCCCCTACCTAAGTTGAGCTACAGTGTCATTGACACTTTCATTTTAAAACGTGGCACAGATATTTAGTACCATGGGAACTTGTGCACCTGCGATTATGACGTCTGTCCGACATTTTTTGGTGGAGTTATCCCCCTTTTTCGACTTAGAAACTTTTTTGAAACATGCATAATTTTGTCCGAGCTTTTATTCCTACATTTTTCGGTCAATGTTTTTTAATCTTAATTGGCACTGATATTTAGTACCATGGGAATCTGTGCACCTGCGATTATGACGTCTGTCCGACATGTTTTGTGTGGAGTTATTCCCCTTTTTCGACTTAGAATTTTTTTTCGCAACATACATAATTTTGTCCAAGCTTTTATTCCTACATTTTTTGGTCAATAGGTTTAAGATTAGGGTTATGGTTGTACACCTGCAATGGGAACTGTTATTTTATTATTTTAACTAAATGTTTACTGACATGTGAAACATCTTAGTATTTTAAAAACAGGGGGGTATCCGTAGTCCCATTGGGACAGTCACACCTCTAGTTAAATTTGTCATGGATGTTAACACTGACATGTAGATGGGAACGAGTGATTTTGGAGTCGTTCGGCCAAAAAACATGGCCGCCAGCAGCCATCTTGGATTTTACTCTTTGCATGTCTAAATCCTTTGGCACGGGCTACAGGTTGTACCTTTGGTCTAATCTTTATGAAATTTGTCATGAATGTTGACATTGACATGTAGATGGGAACAAATCATTGTGGGGTCATTCGGCCAAAAAACATGGCTGCCAGCAGCCATCTTGGATTTCAAAATTCAATCCATTGGCGCGGTCTACAGGTCGTACTGTTCGTCTGATCATCATGAAATTTGTAGGTCGTAGCTTTGGTGAGTTTGGTCATATCTTCATAAAATTTGTCATGGATGTTAACAATTATACGTAGATGGGAACGAGTCCTTTTGGGGTCAATTGGCCAAAAAAGATGGCCACCAGCAGCCATCCTGTATTTTACTCTTTGCATCACTAAATCCTTTGGCGCTGGTTAGAACCTTTCCTATTCCTCCATTTACTGTCAACCATTAAATTATTCCCCAACTAAGTTGAGCTACAGTGTCATTGACACTTTCATTGTAGTTAAAAATTAACCCTTCTCAACATTCGTGATAGGAATACCTTTTATCTGATATATCTCATTTAATATTGGATTATTTTGACCCACTCTTTGCCCCTATTGAATATAGTGTTGACGTCCAGATAGACCACTCGCATTCGTCCATCTGTCTCTCTCTGTCCGTAGACACTTTATGCATGGTGTGATAATGCAAACATATTTGATTCAATCGGAACCAAATTTTATATGTGTTTCTCAGCCCAAGTTTGTATTCGAATGTGGGTTTGATCAGAGTTTTTTTTTAAGGAGTTATGGCCCTTCTTCGACTTAGAATTCACACATGCTACAATAACTAAAAACAGATTTAGCTGATTGAAACCAAATTTAGTATGTGAGTTTCTCAGCCCAAAATACAGATAGAATTCAAATTTGAGTTTGATCCAATTTTTTTTACGGTGTTATGGCCCTTCTTTGACTTAGAATTCACGCATGATGCAACAACTCAAAACAAATTTATCTGATCAAAACCAAATTTGGTATGTGAGTTTACCAGCCCAAAACAGAGATAGAATTCAAATTTGGGAAATAGAGTTATGGCCCTTTAAAAAAAAAAAAGGATATTTACGACCCAAGCTGTAAATAGCTAATCACTATCACCAATGTATGGTTTAAACATCTGCCGATCGAGATCGGCCTCTCATACCCTTTGCATGACTAAATCCTTTGGTTTGAACAATATTTTATTTGAACTGAACAGAACAGAATTACAAACAATAAATACATAACATATAATTTTAAAGTGTTCAAAAGAGGATTGGGCAACAAGCTTGGGGGCTTTTGTTAAGTCCTATCCTTTGGCACACCCTACAGACCACTCAATTGTTTTTGAATTTCATTCGTAGACAAGCCGCCAGAAACCATCTTGGATTTTACTTTTAATATATATCTCTTCATGTTGATAATCTAGTATTACTTAGACATTTCAACTTTCCGCATTCCTTGTCGCTCCATTTCCAACTTGAGCTACATTGTCAATGACATTTTCATTTAATTTTGCATGCTTGATTGTGATCACCTGTAGATGGGAGCTATCAAATTTGAACTATTTTCGATGAAAAACATGGCCGCCAATATAAAATAATAAATAAATTTTTCGCAATATGCAGGGGGGGTCGGAAAAAATTTCCAGGCACGTATGATGATTTTTTTTTTTTCCGGCCTCGGACCACCCACCCACCCAATTTCTTCCGTTTCCGGCCTTTTTTTCCAGGCAATTTTGGACACCCACCCTTTTTTTTCCGTTTCAGGAAGTTTTTTCCGGTCAGTTTTGGACACCCACCCCCCTAAATTTGAGAAAATTATCAATTGAGCAACCAAATAGCTGATTATCCTGCATTATCATAATTTATTGCGCGATATTTGAATAGAACAGTGCATAATGAGATAACGATACTATTTGAATTTATCATATAAGTGTCATTAATCAAGAAATGTGTCAACATAATCACATTTCAAGGGATATATAGACAGAGTGCCAAAGTTTTTATTAACATTCATTTTCATAATATATAGTCACATGATCTAGTCACATAATCACATTTGAGTATTCTACATAATACATGGTACCGGTACAACAAATTTCAGATTTGATATTTTGATATTTGCTATGTGATATACAGTAATGCCCTAATTAATCGACTCCATAAGCACAGCAGAATAATAGGTAATTTTTCAGGATTTAGTCGGAAATATGGCTTGTTGTCATTCATCGGAAAGCTCTCGGTGAGAGCTTTCCGATGAATGTCAACAAGCCATATTTCCAACTAAATCCTGAAAAATTACTCATTATTCTGCTGTGGTTATGGAGTCGTTTAATTAGGGCATTACTGCATGTATTGCTGGAATCAAATTGTTTATCAAAACATGTGGAAATACAACTGGTCATCCCAGTTCTTCCAAGTTTGAAGAATAATGCTAATACCAAACATAACCATGATATAACCGCGCTACTCTTCTTGGGGCATCTCAGAAACCAGAACTGAGGAAACATGTTATAGCGTGTAATGGCAGGCTGGTAGCCACTGCCTGAAGTAATAGGCTTCGTAATAATTGGGAATAATATGGATGGATAGCCCAATTTCACTTCTTTTTTTGCTCACGATATCAGTGACGATAAAATCTTCGTTACTGTGATTAACATTACAAGCTGATCCACATTAACATGGAAAACAATGTGAAATTGTTCAAGCTGGCCTGGCTGGCCTTCAATTTATTTGTTAAGATTTTATGTTTTACGTTGTCAAAAGTCTATTTTATTCCATTATTTATTATATCTTTATTTCCATGTCACATATGGTCAAGTGTGCTTTCATTTTATTACTTATTTTCAGCTGAGTTCTGCATAGTTATTCTTATTTTGTTGTATCAGTAGATGGAATCCTGATTAAATTTTATTTTTCCAATAGCGCAGTTTCTAGTTCTATCAAGTTGAATTTGGGTTATTGTTGGCCATTGTGCAACTGATCCAACTTCTGATAACCTCTATATGTAGTATAGCATTACTATTAACTATATATGACCCGTTTCTGTTCAAAACACATCAAAATAAGACTCAATAGCAGGAATGGAAAAAATCTTTGGCATATGGAAAAAACTGCTTTTTGGACCCAAGAGACACCCACCCACCCCATCATACGTGCCTGGAAAAAAATTCCGACCCCCCCCCCCTGCAATATGTATAATTTTTTCCGAGCTTTTATTCCTACATTTTTAGGTCAATTTTGTTAAAACTTGGCACAGATATTTAGTACCATGGGAACCCTGTGCACCTGCGATTATGACGTCTGTCTGACATTTTTGGTGGAGTTATCCCTCTTTTTCGACTTAGAAATTGTTTTGCAACATGCATAATTTTGTCCGAGCATTTATTCCTACATTTGTAGGTCAATGTTTTTATACCCCCACTTTCGAAGAAAATGGGGGGTGTACTGGATTGACTACGTCTGTCCGTCCGTCCGTCCGTCTGTCCGTCCGTCACGCTTTCTCTGTCCGTTTGTCCGTCTGTCCGTCCGTCCGACCTCATAACTCGAACAACTATGAACCGATTTCAATAATTTTGTGTATGCAATCTTCTTAGGACGGTCTCTCCGCATGATGCTAATTGCGGTTCGGTCCGACTTTTTTTTTCTTCAAGTTACGCCTCTTTTTCGACATATTTGGACTTAGAAAATTCTGTCCGACTTAATAACTTTAACAAATATGAACAGATTTCAATAACTTTTTGGTATACATGCTTCTCACAATACCCTCTCTACATGATGCGGCTAGGGATTGGCTCAGACTGTTTTTCGTAATATTACACCTCATTTTCGACTTATTTTGACTTAGAAAATTCTGTCTGACTTAATAACTTTAACAAATATGAACCGATTTGAATAATTTTTTCTGTACAAGCTTCTTGTGACAGCATATCGATATTATTAGTCCAAATTTTTCTTTAAAGTAAAAAATCTTATTGGTTGAGTTTATGGATAATGCGGGTTGAATTTGCCACGGTGGGGGTATGCTAGCACTCGAGTGCACACCTCTTGTTTATAGTCAGGAGGCAGGTCACAGAAAATGTGGCTAGAACAATTTTTGCTAAACATTTTTAGTACCATATGCCAACAATGTTAATAATGTGCTATGGGATACCGCGATAAATAAAATCATTGTTGGCAATTTTCTAGTTTCCTCTGTCAAGGTCAAAGGTCAAGGTCAAATTAGATATGCCAAATTTGCATAAATTGGACTAAAAAAATTATTTTAGAACATTTTCGAGTGAAAGGGCTTAGACCGCCAGAAACATTGTGTCCACATTAATGTTTCTCTCCCCATTCCTCTCATGTTGATTGGGTTGTCAAATATGTTGCCCATAACAACAGTTGCTAGGCAATTAAATTACCCTAGCAACGAGACCAAATTCTAACTTTAACCGTTTTATTTTTATGCCAAATATATCAAACTTTGCACATTGTTCACAATTTAATTGTTACTTGGCATATGTGCTTCAAAAATATATATATTGACGAATACATTCTCTTTTCCTCTCTTAGTTATATACCTTGGACTAATAACTGTTCTGTTGCATTTTCCCTATTTTTGTCCCCCGACGTTTCCGTCGGAGGACTATAGAAATGACCCTCGTCCGTCCGTCCGGGCGTCCGTGCGTCCGTGCGTCCGAGATTGGGTACCTTCATGGTGTAATCAACTCCTCCTACAGTTTTAAACGTAGAGATTTGAAACTCTGGGATATTGTTCCTAACATGTTGGTGATTTGCAACATCTATATAGCTAATCAAAAATATAAATTTTTCCATATTTTTGGGGGGGTTTTCGACTTAGAAAATTTGGAACATTTTTGCCTTTTGGATGAGATTGGGTACCTTCATGGTGTAATCAACTCCTCCTACAGTTTTAAATGTAGAGATTTGAAACTCTGGGATATTGTTCCTAACATGTTGGTGATTTGCAACATCTATATAGCTAATCAAAAATATCATTTTTTCTATATTTTTGGGGGGGGTTTTCGACTTAGAAAATTTGGAACATTTTTGCCTTTTGGATGAGATTGGGTATCTTCATGGTGTAATCAACTCCTTCTACAGTTTTAAATGTAGAGATTTGAAACTCTGGGATATTGTTCCTAACATGTTGGTGATTTGCAACATCTATATAGCTAATCAAAAATATCATTTTTTCCATATTTTTGGGGGGTTTTCGACTTAGAAAATTTGGAACATTTTTGCCTTTTGGATGAGATTGGGTACCTTCATGGTGTAATCAACTCCACCTACAGTTTTAAATGTAGAGATTTTAAACTTTGGGATATTGTTCCTAACATGTTGGTGATATGCAACATCTATATAGCTAATACAAAAATATCATTTTTTCGCGTTTGCATGCGTTTGTTCATCGGGTTGTTTTGTCCAAGAAATTTTGCGGTGGTTTGCAACATCTATATACTGTATAACATTGTTGCAAATAGTATCCTTCTAACAATTCCAATCATGAAGTTTACCACTCGAGTCGGGGGACATGTGGTCTGCGACCTTTTATTACTATTATTTTCGTGAAAACACGTGAACTCTAAATAACTTTCAAAATTATTTTATTCAACAACTCGGAAACGCGAATAATCGCATGCATGCATATAATGCTGTTATAATTGATAAAATAAGTTAGCTTTTTGAACATGGAATATTCATAATGTTGAAACTAATATAAATTAACCCAAACTATGAACCACAAGGGCTTGTAACTTGGCTCCCTCCCAATATGCGTCACCCCTATATAAACACATATCTGCTCCCTTACATAATTATGTCGAGTAATATTATAATATACTGAGACTAAACTGTTTAGTATGGAACGCCATAGCTGCCTTATATTGCCGATTGTCATTAGATGCAGATACTTTGTCATTAGATGGAGATACTTTGTCATTATATTCAGATAGTTTGTCATTATATGTAGATACTTTGTCTTTATATGCAGATACCCTGTCATTATATGTAGATATTTTGTCTTTATATGCAGACACTTTGTCATTATATGCAGATACTTTGTCATTATATGCAGATACTTTGTCATTATATGTAGATACTTTAGTCATTATATGCAGATATTTTGTCTTTCTATGCAGATACTTTGTCATTATATGCGGATTCTTTTCATTATACGTTCGTTCCGTGATATTATATGTTGTGTTCATTCTGCGGAAGCCAAGACTGAAGACAAACGGAACCGATCTCATTCCAGGTGGCTGACTGAAATTAAAGTTCACCATTTATTGTTATCACTATTTGCCTAATGTGTATATTTATCAAGCAATAAGATTATTATGCAAATCATATTAGTTCAGTTTTGTGTCAATTATGATATACGTGGAATTTTCTGCACGTGGTCCGTTCCGTGACGCGCTCCACTTTTTTATTGCAACTTAATGTTCCGGAAAAAATGAGCTTAAAATCTGAAATCAGTTAGCCCATCCAAGTTTAGCTTTTTAGCACGCCCGCGTGTATACTGGTGGCCAAATATTAGAAAGACGTGGGCCGATGAGCGTTTTATAAATAGAAAATTTGTTTTTCCGGTTTATTTATTTAAAAGTCGAACTGCGCGATCACCGGTCACCGGTAAAAGGTGTACTTGGGAATTTCAATTTCGTTTATTGTCCCTTACATTATTATGTCAATAATCTTGATTTTTGGTTTGTGACAAGCTATGTCAATTACCAATAAAAGAAATTTAAAAGATAATTTATAAGTCTTATATTTCAACTTTTATAGATATTTTTGTTCTGCAGCCCACTGATGGTTGTGCATGGTCGGAGACGGCCGAGTCGGCCGCCGGTTCGTTAATTAGGTGCTGGTTGTTATTGTTATTTTGAGTTGGTCATTCGCGAAACCAATATATTTTATATTCTATAATTAAAATCATGGGTATATAATATATGATCTTGTTTATGGATATTGTAGGAAGTCTAATCTGGCCGTGTCAAATTGAGCTATAGCGATGGGATTTCTCGCAGGACAACACATTTCGGGTTTTCGTGGGGTGTGTATCCGCTGGATGTCTTATAGTTGCAGTATGTAACAATTATGACCGCGTTAATTGTTTTCGATGTTTAGGGAGAGAGAGAGAGAGATATGTTTATTCCTCCAAATATGGAGACCATTATGGTACACTATATATATACAAAAGTTACATGAAGACATATATACACATGCAATATAATTTAACTTGAGAAATTCATTGTGGGAATGATATACTCAAGACAAGATGTTTAAGACATATATATAGTGAAGTATCCGATATGATGTCTTCATCATAAAACTTAGTCAGAACACAGGATGAAAATAAACCTCACACATCGCTTGAAAAGACGATATTCATCACAAATCAGTTCAATTTGCATTTTAGAGCCCGTTTGCATATATACATACTATATACTTACGCCCAATTTGTGGCCGGAAATAATGGGCTAGCCGGATACGTTTTTGATAGTAATTTGGCCCTATGGTGGTTTTGGGCGAATTCACCCCAAAATTGGGAATTTAGCGATATTTTAGGGTTCGTTAGGATACCAGACTCTACTTACGCCCAATTTATGGCCGGGTAAACTGGGCGACCAGGGTACTTTTCTTAAAGGGACCTCCAATTGCATAGGTCTACCAAAATCAGGAATTTTGCAATAGTTTAGAGTTGGTTATGACGCCAGACTATACTTACGCCCAAATTGTGGCCTGATATAATGGGTTACTCCGGTATTTTTTTGGCAGCGATTTGCCCCTATGGTGGCTGTGGACGAATTCACGAATAGTTGCTATGGTTGCTATGGAGGAATTCACGAAGAGCTACGTGCCACAAATGTGATAGATGTCCCATAATCTGAAATTTTAGCAACATTTTTTGGTTCGTTTTGACGCCATTTACTTACTGGCCGGGCGTGATAGACTAGCGAGGACAGTTTGTGTTAGTGATTAGCCCCTATGTTTACTATGGACGAATTCTCCACAAATGGGGCCACCCATAACATAGGTCTCCCACAATAAGGAATATATAACAAAACAATGCATTGCAGTTATAAATATTGCTTAAATGTTGCTTCCCAATTATGAATCTGACTGTCATGCCATTAAAAATAACTTCCTCTGTTATCGGGCCATTACATATTAGAAATTAGATGAGGGTTGTGGTTTTTAGCTCACGTGAGACAAAGTCTCCAGTGTAGCTATAGTTGCCACTACACATCCGTCAATTTCTTCTCAAGAACCTCAAGTCAGAATTGAGTTATATATATTGTGGACGGTCCCCAGGTGACTGGGTTTCTGATTTGTTCAAATTGGGTCGCCGGGTCAAAAAGGGGTCAAGCATTTTCCGTCCATATTAATTCTTAAAACATCTTAAAAACCATCGGGGCTATCTAGCTTATATTTGGTATGGATGGTCATTGAGTGCCATGTACACATCAAGGGCGGAGCCAGGACCATACCTTTTCTATCCATAATAATTGTTAAAATGTCTTCTTATCAAGTACCATCTGGCCTATATTCAGCTTATATTTGTGTCAGTATGGCCTGTAGCCCATGCTAATGGATTGAGTTTTGAAATCCATTATGGCCGCTGGAGGCCATGTTCTTTTGCCGAATGACCCCAAAATGACTCGTTCCCATCTACATGTCAATGTCAACAGCCATGACAAATTTCATAATGATCCAACCAAAGATACGACCTGTAGCCCGTGCCAAAGGATTTAGTCATGCAAAGAGTAAGATGGCTGCTGGCGGTCATATTTTTTTGTCCGAACGACCCCAAAGTTACTCGTTCCAATCTACATGTCAATGTTAACATCCATGACAAATTTCATGAGGATCAGACGAACAGTACGACCTGTAACCCGTGCTAATGGATTGAATTTTGAAATCCAATATGGCCGCGGGCGGCCATGTTTTTTTCCAAATGACCCCAAAATGACCCAAAACGTTCCCATCTACATGTCCATGTCAACAGCTATGACAAATTTCATAATGATCAGACCAAAGGTACGACCTGTAGCCTGTATTGTTGACGCCTCACACACGAACACACACACACGGACGACAGATACCAAGCCATGGCAATAGCTCAAACTTTACAAGATTGAGCTAAAAATAGACCAAAATATCCCATTTTTCGAATGACCTTGACCGTAGCAATTGACCTTGACTATATATGTCAAAGTGACTCAGTCCGCTTGATGAACCATTATTGACACTATAAGTTAACATAATTTCTTCAAACACATGGTTTGTTGGTTCTCAAGATTGGCCTTTTAAAATTTGTCTCCAGATATTTTATGCCGTTGCCATGGAAACCTGATTTTATCCCGACACAGGACCCCCACCCGGGCACCCCTCCAAAAAGTTTTCTCTATGAATAAGCAAGTTATCTTTAAAGTTTCATGCTTTAGTCACTAAGGTCAAGATTCAACCCCTAAGAATCTCCACTATTGGCATTTAGTGCCAAATAACAGCCAATTTGATGTACATGTATATGTTGTAACAGTATAGGCCTACTATGTTGGGCCATACTGTACACTCCACATTATTAGCTGTATTGTGCTCTAAATGTATGTATTGTCATGCAAGCACACTCAAGATCATCACAAAGTATAATTATTCGCATATTTTCAGTATTAAATGCCATAACATGAATAAAAAACGACCGTTTGAGGCTGGTTGCTATGGAAAAACAATTTCATAGCAACGGTTGCTAAGAAACGACACAAGAACCCAGACACATCAGCAATCAGATTACCATGCCTCACTGGTCCTTGGTACAATACATCATTCATCAATAGCTCTTACTAACAAAAATATCATTCTATCTGTTGAAAAATTCAGACTAGGACAGAAAAGCACCTATACAGTTGTCCTTGACCTTTGACCTCTAACACGAGAATAGAAAATTGCCAACAATGATTTTTTTAATCAGTGGACCAAACTCTACCACCCAGGATATGTTGGCATATGGTACTAAAAATGTTTAGCAAAAAAAAAAATTGGGGTTCTTGCGTCCTGACTATTAATCTTGGCACTGAAATTTAGTACCATGGGAACCTGTGCACCTGCGATTATGATGTCTGTCCGACTTTTTTGTGTGGAGTTATTCCCCTTTTTCGACTTAGAACATTTTCGCAACATGCATAATTTTGTCCGAGCTTTTATTCCTACATTTTTTGGTCAATAGGTTTAAGATTAGGATTAGGGTTGTGCACCTGCAATGGGAACTATTATTTTATTATTTTAATTAAATGTTTACTGACATGTGAAACATCTTAGTATTTTAAAAACACATTGGGACAGTGACACCTCTAGTTTTATCGTGCCAAATTAAGTTTAGTGTTTTTAGCTCACCTGAGACGAAGTCTCCGGTGGAGCTATAGTCATCACTCCTCGTCCGTCGTCCGTCCGTCCATCCGTCCGTCCGTCCGTCCGTCAACAATTCTTTGAACATCTTCTCCTCTGAAACTGGAAGAACGAATTGGTTGATATTTGGTGTGGATGTTCCCTAGGTGACTCTCATTCAGATTTGTTCAAATGAGGTCACTGGGTCAAATAGTTGCGAAGCCAGGGCCATAACTCTATTCCTCCATAGTAATTCTTACAACGACTTCTTTTTCAGAACCATTGGGCCGATTTAGCTAATATTTGGTATGGAGGGTCCTTGGGTGACTGGTGTTCAGATTTGTTCAAATGAGGTCACCCGGTCAATTAGTTGAGAAACCAGGGCCATAACTCATAGTAATTCTTACAATGACTTCTTCTAAAACAATATTTGGCCGATTTAGCTTATATTTGGTACAGAGAGACCTTGGGTGACTGGGGTTCAGATTTGGTCAAATGGGGTCACTGGTTCAAATAGGGGCAGAGCCAGGGACATAACTCTAAAAAAATTATAAAATTTTTGCATTTTGACCTTTGATTTTTTTTAGACATATCACAGCTACCCAACCCCACCCTCCCCACCCCACCTCCTGTCCCTGCCACACCACACTGTATCATACCATGTTATCTCTTCCTTGTTCACCCCATTAAAATCCTTGTTTTGATCACAGCTGTAGGAGTATCAAAAAGTTGTGTGTGCGTCGTTAAAACCTAATATTAATAATCTATGTCAACACCTCTCAGACACTGGTAGCTGATGGTTTCATGAATGGAATATAATTCTCAGGATGCACTTGCTCTCAGGGTCATGGGAATTTTGTTAAGCTAATGTAGTCAAATAAATGTTGTATGTCATATTCTCACAGGGATGTCCCCACAGTGTTGGGGGGGGGGGGGGCGGGGTGACTGACAGATTTGTTCAATGAAATGTAAATTTGAAGCTCTTATGAGAAGAAGCTATAGTCATCACTTCTCATCTGTCACCTGTTCATCTGTCTGTCCGTCCATCCTTCTGTCAACAATTCTTTGAACATCTTCTCTAGGTCATAAGACTGAATGGGTTCATATTTGGTGTGGATGTTCCCTAGGTGACTCACATTCAGATTTGTTCAGATGAGGTCACTGTCAAATGGTTGTGAAGCTAGGGCCATAACTCTTGCCCTCCATAGTAATTCTTAAAAACGACTTCTCGTGTACCATCAGGTTGAATTGGTTCATATTTGGTATGAAGGGTCCTTTAGTGACTGTAGTTCAGATTTGTTCAAATGGGGTCATCCTGGTCAAATAGCGGCCAAGCAAAGGACAGTTTTCCTCTTAATATGCTTCCTTTACACGGACCGTCAGGTTTATTTTACTGTTATTTAGTATGAAGGGTTCTTTGGTGTCTGGGATTCAAATTTATGCAGATGGGGTCACCAGGTTAAATAGGGTGGGACCAGGGACATAACTGTATGTCTCTATAGTAATACTTATAATGTCTTCTCAAGAGAGGTTGGACCATATAGTATGGAGGATCCTTTAGTGACTGAGATTCAGATCTGTTAACATGAGGTCAACCCATTAAGAAATGACGGGACTATGGGGACTTAAGACTTTTGTGTCTAAAAAATCATTAAAATACAAAATTCATTAAAACGTCTACCTTGGAACTACCTGACTGATTAATCTGACATAAATGTACATATAGTGTTTTTGGGTCCATGGATAATTGGGCTTTGAACATGTCTAAATGGTTTTATATAAAGCGCTATTGAGATTGAAAATTTCCAACAATTGAGAAAGTTTGAGATGTCGGTTGTGAAATTTCAACCTAAGACTTGGGAGTCTGGGCCCTGGTCGAGAGGGGACTTCTTGATCTGGAGAAGGGGGTGATCACTAGTGTCAGTTGGTAATTTCAAGTTAGATTTGGTAATTTCAAGGTAGATTTTGTAGATTTATAATTTGATATTCACTGATCTACATTCATGAAGCCTCTCTAGCCACATACATGTACATGTATCCTGTTTAGATCTACTTCTTTTAATGTGATTATGAAAAGTTCTGACTGTTGTGGTCTCCAAAGTCCCAGTCTTATCAGTCTTTGCAGTCTGGTGAGCGACCCCACAGTCTTTGACTGTCTTGTTTATTTTCAGACAGAGTCTTATATATATATTCTTTATTTTAAAAAATAAAATCTGTTGTTCAATGTTTATTTTGTTAGCTAAATTAGTGAAGTTTAGACTGCGAGACCAACCCCACCAGTGCTTTCGCTCCACCACAGTGTGTAGCCTTGGCATGGTTATGATCACATGTTATTCATATTATTATATGTTGAATGTCAAAATTGGGAAATTATGCCATAGACATATCATAACAAAAACTCTTGGTGCTATAGACATGTCATAAAATGCTATAGGAATGTCATGATTTCCTGGTATGACACTTGCTTAAGTTTTTGCATGTAAAATGTATGTAAAGAGCTGGGAAAGGTGTCCATTATTTAAATGGGATACACGCCCATCCAGCTAAGTATCACAAGAGTGCCCCATCTGGAGACCCCCATCTGTGTCCCCCATCTGTGTCCATCAGACTAATTGGTAACCATCCAGGAGTAGTTTCCTTCCAGCTGCTATAGACATGTGTCCACAGCCATAGACACAACCACTGCTATAGATATATCTGGATGCAGGGGTTGATTATGATCAATATGTTTTAGTTAGATAGTAAAGCTTTCAATGGAGGCTTATGTTTAATTCAATTTCTAAGTTAAATTAATGGAGTGTGGTGTGTTGTTAGATAAATTAATGTGTAAATACAACCATCTGTTTATTGTATGTAGAGCTGGATATTGGAGAGCACAATTACTGGAGTGTAGATGCTTATCTAAGAGGATAGGTTCCCACTGCTCATGGTATGTTATTTCTTTTTTGTGTGGCTTGTCTGGGATTATTTATCCCTTCCTTTGCTTTTCACACATTGCTGAACTACTGGTAGATGTTTGTTGGCTCATCAATATCTTCTGTCAGTAACATTATACCAGTATGTACATTGTAACTTGGTTTTGGCAGGAGGTGACTATTATTATATTTATACTCATATAATATGTACAAGATTACAGTTTAGCAAGGGAAGCCTAAC
Organism: Siphonodentalium dalli; assembly: GCA_032622095.1. Lineage (NCBI taxonomy): Eukaryota > Metazoa > Mollusca > Scaphopoda > Gadilida > Siphonodentaliidae > Siphonodentalium > Siphonodentalium dalli. The sequence continues at coordinate 132,699,051 of CP136064.1, read as the reverse complement.
TTCTTAGTATAGCATTTGTAGAGTTGAGTCTCGTAAGTTAATTGCTTGTTAAGTATGATAACTTACCCGGTAGGTAATAAGTATTTGGTATACTTCACTATGTTTATAGTTTAGTAGGTTTACTGATTTCGCTTGGGTTAAGCTCTTCAGGTGTTTTCACGATCAGCAATCGATAATATTTATCTGAATAAGTGGGACGAGGTCTTGTGCTCACGTTTATATAGAGAAATTCCGGATGACCGGGTGGTGACCTTTGGTCTGACCTTGACCTTGGTTTGTTGGGTAAAGGTTACATGTGCTTTTAATTTTTGGCAAAGGTTACATGTACTTTTAGGTGAGTGTAAAAGTTCACGTGCATGTTTGTCTGTGACGTCACAATGGATTATACATGTAGTATATATATACTAGCCGATGAGCCCGACGTTGTCCGGGCTATTCAAAAACCAAATTTCAAGTCGATAGCTCTACCCGTTTCCGAGATCTGGTCTGCGCATGCGCGAAGCTGGCGTCGCACGGGCTCGGCGACCCGATAAAATTCGTATCCGGGGCAAGATACATTCACATACCAAATTTCAAGTCGATAGCTCCACCCGTTTCCGAGATCTCGTCTGCGAATGCGCGAAGCTGGTGTCGCACGGGCTCGGCGACCCGATAAAATTCGTATCCGGGGCAAGATACATTCACATACCAAATTTCAAGTCGATAGCTCCACCCGTTTCCGAGATCTCGTCTGCGCATGCGCGAAGCGGGTGCCGCACGGGCTCGCCAATATGACAACGACGACCGCCTGGTCAAACTACACACACGTACCAAGTTTCGTCCCGATCGGTCGAGAATCGTAGATTTGTATAAATTACATACATACATACAGACATACAGACAGACAGAGGTCTTCAAAATATATTATAGATAAGAGTTGAGTGTCATATGTACTGCATAAATAACTTTTGGTTACTTCAAACTGACTTTTTGGTCATTCAATTTCGAAAGTCGATTGAGAAGTTAATGGAACTTTTAAGGGGATTTCCTGGTTTGGTACTTTCCGTGACGTCACATTACGTTTGTGGAACGTAATGTGAATTGTGTTTGTATGTATACAATTGTGGTGTTTGTGGCGGTTATTTTGCCTAGTAGATGTTTTGTTTGCGTTCCAAGTTTTGTTTTTAGAGATATTCATCCGTGGTGGGCATGAGTAAATGTATAAACTTAGTTTTCCGTAGCTGTTTGTGTAGGAAGGTGCATGGTATCCATTTTCAGTGTCACGTGGTTGTGTTTCGTCTAATTGTTTGTGCGTGGGAGTGTAGGTCAATAGTCATGTGATGTATTGTGACGTAGTGTGTTTTGGGGGAAATCCTGTTTTGGGATTTGTATGTATGTTGGGTCAATTCTCTGGTAGTAAACGGTTCGTTTGAGTACAGATGTAAGATTTTTACATTAATTGGAGAGACGACGGATGTGCTTGTGTGCACTAGCATTTATGTTGGAAGAGTTATAGAATTATGTCTTCATGTGCTTGGGGGTTTGCGTAGGGTGTGTTCTCCGATTTGTTCCGCTTCCATTGGCTATATGTCAACCATCTACCCTTGAGTACGATGTATGTTGATTGGCCTGTCGTCAGACCCTCATATGTTTCGGGGGTCATTTTCTCTTCGAGTAACGCAGGTGACTACGTGTCTGACCTGTTCATGCCCTCTGGATATTTGGTCCTTAGTTGGAAAATCCAGTTTTATATTTTTTCGCCGACGTCGAGTATTGTGCTCGATGTCTGAGTCAGTGTTTGAGACATGTGACATGATGTGAGTGGTAGATGTGTGTACTGGCTAGCTTTAGTGAGCATTTGGTATATCCCTAATGTGTTGTTGGATTCTTGTTGCAAGAGTTTAAAAAGATAGGTAGGTGATGGGTCCTGGCCTTGTATAAAGGACGTTTGTGAAGGGGGATATTGGTTTCCATGTGTTGAGGTGTATCATGTTTTCTGGCGGGATGTGATAGGACACGCCTTTGTTTTGCACGTTTTGCATGTTGAAACCATTGTTATATTAAATATTACAAATACTATTAAAGGAATTATTTTGTCAAATTGTTTTTTTTTATTGTTATAATACTAATTATATATGTGTATTCGTGTGAATTAAATTATTAATTAGGCTGCAGTTTGGCATAACAACATTTTTTTTAATTGAAGGCTAGCCTGGCATTGTTTTCAGTTTATGTTTGTTGTTCGTTTATTTTTTTTCGGTTTATTTTACCTTTTGATGGCAGATTTTTTTTAATTGTTAGCCTAAATAAAAACAATGATTGCCTCAAATAAAGAGCGTCCATGTTTTCGTCGTGGTATAGACAATAAAGAGCGTTCTCAATTATGAACGTGCTCTATTTCATTATGTCATGGGTGATTTTGTATGTGGTGTTTTTGACATTTAAATATAAAGAGCTTCCGTCTCCCAAAAGCGGTAGACAATAAAGAGCATCCTAAATTACACACTGTGTTGTCTTTTTGGAGGTACTTAATAATGGATCGCTAGCCCGCCCACAACCAAACACACTACTAGGCATCTTGGCATATGTGGAGATGACAGATACTCGGAATATTTATATCGAAAGTAAAAAAAAACAAAAAACACAAAACAAAAAACAAAAGCGCCTAAATATAGTTAACATTATTCAGCAGTGTTTATATAACATTTGGGCGCTTCTTATGTATGACCAGGTGAATGGGATCCTCAGTCGCCCTTTATATTCACTTTGGGGCATTTTACAGTGCAAACAAGTTCGCGACTGACACTGATGAATAGTCACTGAGTGATTACAAATCACCGAGTGAATACGGGACAATCAAAGCACTACTGCCATCTATTCAACAAAGCAGACACGTGGCGGCATGTTGTTAATGGCTACAAAAACAACCATTCTAGGCGCTACTAATTACTTTATTCACATAATTATTGAATATTCCAGATAAACAGCCAAAGCGGCCACACTATCTTCATTAATTAGATAACACATTGAATAGCAACGTAATCTATACACCACACGTGCACATACGACTCCGCATTTTTGTATCGGCTGACTTACGATTACGTCATCGTAGTCAGCATAATAAACTCCGGCTCCGAATCTGTGTTTTTAATTTGCTCTCCCACAACTACGTCACTCGTGGTCAAGTCACGGAAATCTCCGAATACCGGTGGTGGTAATATTTATTTATTTTACGGGTTATTTATTATGCGATCGGAATGGGACTTGGTCATTTTAATCAAAACAGGGAGGGCTTTCCAATTGCGTTTTGTAGTTTCTAGACCGAATAAATCCTTTAACAAAACAATATTTTACTACATTTGGTCAAACTTGTGGACTGAAATGGTCATCAGTTGGACAATTTTCCAACTTGAGGGGGAGTATGAGGTTTGAAATTTCCAACAGTAGGAAAGCTTCAGTTGAGGCCAGTCTAGATGCCAGGATTTGCTATTTTCTTGTATAGTTTTTAGCTCACCGGGGACGAAGTAGCCGGTGGAGCTAAAGTCATCACTCCTCATCCGTCGTCCGTCCATCCATCCATCCATCCGTCTGTCAACAATTCTTTAAACATCTTCTTCTCCCAATCCATAAGACCGATTGGGTTGCTGTGGATGTTCCCTAGGTGACTAACATTTAGATTTGTTCAAATGAGGTCACTGGGTCAAATAGTTGCGAAGACAGGTCCATAACTCTTTCCCTTCATAGTATTTCTTAAAACTACTTCTTTTGTACCATCGGGTTGAATGCGTTCATATTTGGTCCTTGGGTGACTGGGGTTCAGATTTGTGCAAATGAGGTCACTCGGTCAAATGTGGGCGGAGCCAGCTAGGGACATCACTAAAAAACTAAAAAAAAAAATTATTCAGATTTATCTCCTTGCTCAATTTAACACACAAATTTTTTTATTATTAAAATCATGTTATTAAATTTGAAAAACTCTTCACCATTTTAAGATCCTCAGAGTTATGAAACTTTAATCTTTAATGAAATCACAGAATCTTTCCATCACCCCGCTCCCCCACACATGACCCAGGCCCCACCCTGCCCACAACCAAAGCCCCTTCACCCCATATATCACAACTTACCTCTCTTACCTGCCAGTATTATAACTGCCAGAAGACTCAGTCTGGTAGGGTCAGAGAGACAAAGTCAGGTCATTAATTGAGATCAGAATGACAGATCAGAGATTAGAATGTTGTTGGACAGGTTTGTGTAAACAACACTAGCACTGGTGCTTGTTATAATCAAATTAAAATTTAGTGTGTCTGACATTTGCAGAATGAGGTCCCCAGAGGGTGAATTTAGTGTTGCTACCCTGTACAGCAGGCTAGCATCACCAAATACACCATCCAGGGACCTCATTCTGCTTAGGCCTCATCTTCTGGGAAGTATCTTGAGTTTCAAATTGATATTTTGTTTTAGTTACTTTTTGACTTTCCCTTCTGTTTAGTTTCTATGTCCCCTAATTTGCAGAAGATTAAATGCATAATTGAGGTGCTCAATGGGTGTGCATCAGTAACCTCAACTGTAGAACTTCAATCTGTTTCTAGGTTTCCCATGGCAGTTGAGGCCTAATCAGACTGATTGTGAATTCGGTGATGCTAGCCCACCTTGCGGAATAGTGTTATTAAATTCAACTTTTTGGGACCTCATTCTGCAAATGTCAGACAAACTAAATTCAGGCTTGGCTGTTTCATATTATTTTCTTAACCACCACTTAAGAAAATCATACCCTGATTTTTCAGAAAAATGGGGGGTGGGTGGTATATTGAATATTGGGGGGTATATTGATATTACTAGATGAATGGATCTCATAGATGGGGATTCACATTTGTTCTAATAGGACCAGAGATAAGAGATTTAACTCTCCTCTATGCTGTTAGGTACTGGTATAATAATATTTATTTCTAGGCAGCCTGGGTAGGGGCAATGTTTGAGGTAATGGGGAGGGAGTATAGATGGGATGGAGTTTTGACCCCCTACTTTAATCAAAATTTAAACAGTTGAAAAGTTCATGCCTGATACAACATTAGTTGTAGATTAGATGTTCACACCAAAAAATGTCATCCCTGATACAACATTAGTTGTAGATTTTCCAATATTTTCTTAACCACCACTTTTCCAGGTGAAATCATGCCCTGATTTTTCAAAGAAAAATTGGGGGTATATTGGATATTGGGGGTATATTGATATTACTAGATGAATGGATCTCATAGTTGGGGATTCACATTTGTTCTAATAGGGGCAGAGATAACTCTCCTCTATGCTGTTTGGTACTGGTATAATAATATTGAGTTCTAGGCAGCCTGGCGAGGCAATGGGGAGGGAGTGTAGAGGGGGTGGAGTTTTGACCCCCTACTTTGATCAAAGTTTAACCAGTTGCAAATTTCATACCTGATACATCATTAGTTGTAGATTAGATGTTCACACCAAAATATGTTGGTTAGAATTGTTATCATAGTTTGGTTTGATTTTCCAACATGTATGTTTTTAAATCAACAGTCCATATGTTCCTACTTCAGGTTAAACTGTTGGACAGAATTGGCCACAAATTTTAACTTAATGGGGTGTCATGTTGGTAATTTTCAAAACTTTTAAGAGCTTGAAGGACTGGTACCAGTCGTAACATTCAACCTAAGACTAAGAGGGGTGTGAAAAGGATTTTTGTGAACTTAGTACTGTGGTACCGGGATGGTTGTCTTCTTTAAACGGTAAGAGGTTGGAGATTTGTCAGTGGTGTGCAATTAGAAAGTTCAAGGTGAAGAGCCCTGCTCATCTGAGAACCTCCAGTTATATCCATGTTTAGAACTACTTGTCTTAAGTGATTTTGTCAAGTACTGACTGTTGAACCGGTAGTCATCAGAGTCCCAGTCTTCTCAGTCTTTACAATCTGGTGAGAGACACAGTCATTGACTGTTTTGTTTTAATTTTCTCACACCAGGCCGAACAACCATGGTCAGCCTGGCGTGTCCTGGTCTCTTCCCCGTAGCCATGTACATTTGTCTGGCGTTGAACCATTAGATGTTAGGATTTATGCATTTTTTCAGGTTAAAATATCTGAATGTTCTCATACCGGGAATATACCGTAGAACCATGGTTTATGAATATATATGATATTAGGCCTGAGCACTGAGGTGCAAGGGGGGATGCAAATGGAATTATGCAAACTGTTTGGTCTGATTTTGATTCAGGGTGGGGGGGGTGCAGTTGGACACACTCCCCCAATGAGACCCTCTAGCCACGTCCCTGTGTGTATGTGAGAATGAATGGCTCCAAGAACCGAAGTAGTGTCAATTTTGAGAATGAATGATGTGAGCTGAGTGAGAGAAGATTTAAGATGTAGATTCTCAAATTATAGAACAGTAGGTAGTAGCATGCCCTGAAAAACTGTTTGGCAACACAATAGTGTATACTGCAAAAGTCATTTATTAGCTCAACTTTACTTTGTAAAGTTTGAGCTATTGCCATGGCTTTGTCGTCCATCGTCCGTGTGTGCTTGTGTGTGTGATGCGTCAACAATACAGGCTACAGGTCGTACCTTTGATCGGATCATTATGAAATTTGTCATAGCTGTTGACATCAACATTTAGACTGGAATGATTCATTTTGGGGTCATTCGGAAAAAAAAACATGGCCGCCAGCGGCCATCTTGGTTTTCAAAATTCAATCCATTAGCACGGGCTACAGGCCGTACTGTTCGTCTGATCGTCATGAAATTTGTCATGGATGTTAATATTGACATGTAGATGGGAACGAGTAATTTTGGGGTCATTCGGCCAAAAAACATGGCCGTCAGCAGCCATCTTGGATTTTACTCTTTGCATGACTAAATCTTAGCACGGGCTACAGATCGTACCTTTGGTCGGATCATCATAAAATTTGTCATGGATGTTAACAATGACATGTAGATGGGAACGAGTCATTTTTGGGTCATTCGGGCAAAAAACATGGCTGCCAGCAGCCATCTTGGATTTTACTCTTTGTATGACTAAATCCTTTAGCACGGGCTACAGGTCGTACCTTTAGTCTGATCATCATGAAATTTGTCATGGCTGTTGAAATTGGAATGTAAATGGGAACGAGTCATTTTGGGGTCATTCGGACAAAAAACATGGCCGCCAGCAGCCATCTTGGATATTACTCTTTGTATGACTAAATCCTTTAGCACCGGCTACAGGTCTTACCTTTAGTCTGATCATCATAAAATTTGTCATGGATGTTAACAATGACATGTAGATGGGAACGAGTCATTTTGGGGTCATTTGGCCAAAAAACCATGGCCGCCAGCAGCCATCTTGGATTTTACTCTTTGTATGACTAAATCCTTTAGCACGGGCTACAGGTCGTACCTTTAGTCTGATCATCATAAAATTTGTCATGGCTGTTGAAATTGGAATGTAGATGGGAACGAGTCATTTTGGAGTCATTCGGACAAAAACATGGCCACCAGCGGCCATACTTGTTTTCAAAATTCAATCCATTAGCATGGGGCACAGGTCGTATTGTTTGTCTGATCATCATGAAATTTGTCATGGATGTTAATAATGACATGTAGATGGGAATGAGTAATTTTGGGTTCATCGGCCCAAAAACATGGCCGCCAGCAGCCATCTTGGATATTACTCTTTGTATGACTAAATCCTTTAGCACGGGCTACAGTCGTACCTTTAGTCTGATCATCATAAAATTTGTCATGGCTGTTGAAATTGGAATGTAGATGGGAACGAGTCATTTTGGGATCATTCGGCTAAAAAACATGGCCGCCAGCAGCCATCTTGGATTGTACTCTGTGTTTGACTAAATCCTTTACTGCTCAGCGGCCATCTTTGATTTCAAAATTCAATGCATCAGCACGGGCTACAGGTCGTTCTATTCATCTGATCATCATGAAATTGGTCATGGATGTTAATAATCACATGTAGATGGCAACGATTAATTTTGGGGTCAATCGGCTAAAAAACATGGCCACCAGCAGCCATCTTGGATTTTACTCTTTGTATGACTAAATCCGTTAGCACAGGCTACAGGTCGTACCTTTAGTCTGATCATCATAAAATTTGTGATGGATGTTAACAATAACATGTAGATGGGAACGAGTCATTTTGGGGTCATTCGGCTAAAAAACATGGCCGCCAGCAGCCATCTTGGATTTTACTCTGTGTTTGACTAAATCCTTTACTGATCATTTTTACACTCCTTTTTAATCTCTCTATTCATTGCTCATCACAAAAAAATTACCTTCTTTACAAAGTTGAGCTACAGTGTCATTGACACTTTCATTTAAGACTTAATATTGGTAACATAATACTAATATTGACAAAAAACTCCTTTGCAAAAAAAATTATTTTGTTAATATAAAATATTTCACCTGAGCACATGTTTACATCAGAGATAGGCAAATTGAAATTTGAGGCAGCTAATTTGGTCATACAGTTTCAGTTTCTTCAGAAAAATTATCTTATTTGATATACGTATCCAAACTGTTCCAAAAGACACACGTTAATAGTGATGATTATTTCAAACTTTCTATTCATCGACTTTTACCCGGTATTTTCCCCAAAATTGTAGACAATCAATTAGTCAATTGAATAAACTAATTGAAATAATAATAGGGTCCTTCGGTTTGTTTATGGATACTAGTGAACTCATGGTTTGATTAACAATTACACTGTCCCCCAGATAACGAACTCAGTCACCTTTGTGATGGAAAGTGTGAGAATTAATGTTCGATTTTTGTGGCCGTTTTGGATGCCATCCTGAATTTACTGCCCAAAATGGAGTGCATGTAATGCCGTATGTATTGTCAGTTGTGATTACTGTCCCAACACATGCGCAGTAAATAAGAAAATACTGTTCTGTAAAACATGAGACTCACTCATCAGCCTTTGGTGGCCATATGTGTGCTCAGTTGAAATATATAATCTATCCACAAAAATAAAAATAAAAATTGAAAAAATATATGAAATAGTTAACAGAAAGGTGATTATATGAGGTTTTATGAATTTACTAACTCTAGACCAGTGTTCTTGTGTGGTTTTACCATAGCCTATCAAAATTTAATCACAATTTTGTAAAATTTACACAAATTAGGCCAAAAAAAAACAAACATCTCTGTTTCTGGTACCCGGCCTGGCTGAGATTTTCTTGCCGGCCTCAATTTTTTTTTCTTTTCCAGAAGTCCATAGTAACCTGTCTGTCTCAGTTAATGGCTATGGTTTTCCCAATACCAACACCAGAACTAACCACCAATCGCATACACAACTGACGCATGTGTAGGCCGGTGTACGTGATCGCGCATTCTTGATATAAATAAGACAACCCGATCGGCCATGATACTCAGTGAATAGCGTGGTGTAAATCAAACTCTACCCTGGCGGGTCACTACGGAAATCCCCCCCGTCTTTTGTGGGCTGTGTATTTTTAAAAGTACAATGTATTTTAACGGCAGCTCCCTAAAATTCCTTCGCCTAATTGGGGGAAACACTTGCATGAAGACCATCTGTTCGCGACAAAATTAAACAGTGAAAAGCATGTGTGTTTTGGCGGGAAAATGACAGTCCGTATTACGTTATCAGTCCTGGAAATTAGCGTCGTTAAAAGCCGAAATCACCATCACCATTGACAAGACGAAATCGTCATCCAAGATTAAAATGCATTGGCATCCTTGAATATTCACATAAACCCGAGTTTAACCCACTTTAAATCAACAACTGTCTGTTATGAATGACACACCAACTGGGTCACTGTGTCACCAACCGAACGCATCAGTGGGTTACGTGAATAAACTCCGTGTAACTATTTACGACAGACTCTCTTTGATGTTACCGACAAGTAGCAGATACCACTGTGATAGAAACAACTCGTACTGTATGCAAGTATTAAACACACATTTCTGATCATCTGATGTGCATACATGTACTGTAAGGATTATTTGATAACTTGCTGTTAATTACACTGAAAGTTGGCAGGTAATTTAAAACTTTCCGGGATTGAAACAAAATAAGTCGGAAATAGGTGACTTTAAACCACAATACAATTTAGTAATATGGACAAGTTGTCACTGAAAAATAATGATCGTCAATGAAGAGAAATAACAGGGGATGAAAATACAATAGGTTTTATTGAAATGGCAAGTATTTATTCCATAAAACGATCTCTCTTTCAACACCCCATACCTGGAAAATTGCGTCGGCAGTGATGCATAGAATGGCATAAAATGTGTAACCTCAGGCCCAATCTACACCAGAGATATTCAGGGGAAGATTGGAACAAATCATGTTTATTCCTGCATATCCAAGAACAGTAATTAACATTGTTCTGGTCACATGTAATTTGTAAGTAAAGGTATCAGATGCTACTGTTGCATTGTGGGCTGGTAGCTGCATTGACTATGTAAGAGGAATAACTCTAAACCCATGGCCATAGCCTAATACATTGAATGTTCACACTGGAGCATATACCAGTAGCTAGAGAATATCTTTAATACCTAATACATGACATAATAGTCCAACAAGCTGCATAATATATTACCAGTTAGCATGTATAAAAGCATGCCTATTTTATAATACATGTTAAAAGGGTGTACTACACTATTTTATCACTTTCAAATGGCCGGTAAAAAAAAAAAACCCTGCCTGCCCAGGCCTGCCTACCTGGAAATTTTCCCCATGTTATCGGAAACAGAGATGTTTTTTTTTTGGGCCTTAGTAAAATTTTTAATTTTTTACTAATTTTTGTTCTAATTTTAATCTTAGATCGCTTTCTGACACCGTTATTTATAATTCCTTTCGCCATTCTCTAAACTGTTTCAGTCTATGCTTCTAAAGCCAATTTGACTTGCAGCCTTCTAAGTCTACATAATTAGTTTTGCTGCTAGAATTATATTTTAGGGGGTAGGTTTAAGTTTACGCTCACATCGCATTTTCACATATATACTATTGGCATTCCATCATTAACATTGTTTTTCCAGGTCATTGAGGCAATCTTTGAGCAATATTACCAATCAATATCCCATGGGGTTCACAAGTTATAGCCAATTATATGAGACACTTTTTTCAAAATCCAAGTAATGTTTCGCAATTTCAAAATATTTATCCCAATTTGTTCTAACTAGCTCATAAATTGGTTCAGTTTTGTATCTCGTGTCATTCTATGATCATTTCTAATTAATATAAATGATAAATTGGTCAGTTTATAACCGCAATATTTTGTTTATGCTCTGATACTTGCATTCGAGGAAAGTATATTTTATTTTAGGGGTAAGAGTTGTCTTCCCTGAAAAATCTATTTTGGGTCACTTTCTGAAACGATCAACAAGCAAAATCGGATGCGTCATATGATTACCTTTAATTTGACATATAGAAGCCTTTGTTGGAGGGGATGTTGCTGCCAACTCGAAAAATATCATGTTTGGCACACGGACTACTAAAGATAATATGAGACAAAATTGTTCCTGATCAGCTGACCATGTGCGCTCACCAGGGACATGATTCACAGGTGTGCCATTATCACTTTTAATTCATGAGAATCTTTCTAAATCACAGCTAAGTTTTTAATAAAATACATGCTATTCCGAAGTCAGAAATAAATTAACTTTCTTCCAGGTAAATTTGATTATTTAATGAAAAGATAATTGGAAAAATATGTACTATGCTATGTAGCACATGTGCAAAGCCACTGGCTTTCTAGGAATGCTCATACAAGTGGGTTATTATGTGTTATAGTTATGTTAAACTGGGCTGATTTGGAGTAGAACGATCTGGCTTGGTGTTAGTTACACAATAGTTATAAATAATACATGCAAAATTTCCAGTGAGACCTGCTTATTTGAAGATCTTTAAATGTTTTGCTGGATTTCATCATCGTTTGACAACATTAAAGTAATCATCTGAAGGTATCGGATACCGTGTCCGAAGATACCATCCACCATCTGAAGGTACCAGTCAGTCATCTGACCCGCTTCATGGGCCTGGATTTTCATTGTTTTGAGAGAGAAGTTTGTCGTTTTAGTATTTTTAAATCACAGATATGTTAATGAAATGCAAGCCACATAGACTGGTGGACAGGTCTATTACTCACTCCGTCAGGGAGATCAAAGGAAAAATGTTGTACGGTTTCGGATGGTACCGGACCTTACTCTATTGCATTGTGATCGACAAAGGACAAGTCCCAGATCATTGTATTAATCTGTAAGAGAGCTATAACTTGACAGTGCTGTAAGTGAGCGACACACATTAACATTTATCCATTTGATTTTAAATTTTATTCATGTTATTTTTTTATTTTATTCAATAAATAATTAAACACATGCTATAGAAAGCATACCCGCAGCCCCACATCTGGCGATCAAGGTTATAAATCATATCCAAGCGCTGTTTGTTCTTTAACACTTGGACACACCACTGTATCCAACATGCCCACTACAACTACCCGCACTGAACTATTGTGACTGGGCAGCAACAATATACCAGCACAAACTACCCTCATAGACGAATGGGAACCAAGGGACAATGTACCCAAACTCAACCCCGAGACCTCTTCAGTGTCATCTGCCCATTGACCAATCAAATCCACACTAAACCAACCTAGAGTATAATAAGACAGGCAAAATCCTCTACCCTTGCCATCCTGCCTGTAAAGTCAAAATGTTTTGATGAAACACTTTTGGAGTACTTGCATGCAATTTTGCACGAGACTAACATTAAAATAATGTAATACATTTCTTGTGAGGTGCAGCTATTGGATTCGTCAGACTCAGATCATAACATAATGATGAAATAATGTCCTCAATGGTGGAGATGCTGTTCGTTTCAAACTTTGGCTGTACAGGCCTCTTCACAGTACTGAAAGTTTGCTTTTGGTTTGTTCGTTTATCCGCACCCAAGACTGGCCAAGAGTGGCATGACCCCCATCTCTGCCCACCCCTGTAATATACCTTATTCAGGGATTTTTTTAGGTGTCCTCAGGGTCCGGTAAACGGCCCCATTCCCAATGGGAAAAAGGCAGCTTTATTCCCAATTTTCAACCACCAAATTCCCAATTGCAGGCAGGTATATAATATCATCGGGTTTATTGAATAATTATCAATTTTTTCTGAGTTTTGTTGTCATGTGAGAGGGAAGTGAAGTGAAAAGAACTCACGCATGCTTTTTTAGCTCACCTGAGACGAAGCTATAGTCATCACTCCTCGTCCGTCCATCCATCCATCCGTCCGTCCATCCGTCCGTCGACAATTCTTTGAACATCTCCTCTGGAACCGTAAGACCGAATTGGTTCAGATTTGGTGTGGATGTTCCCTAGGTGACTCTCATTCAGATTTGTTCAAATGAGGACACTGGTCAAATAGTTGCGAAGCCAGGGCCATAAATCTGTAATTCTTACAACGACTTCTCAAATTTCATTGGGCCGAATGGGTTCATATTTGGTACAAAGGGTCCTTGGGGGACTGTTATTCAGATTTGTTCAAATGAGGTCACTGGGTCGAATGTGGGCGGAGCCAGTGACATAACTTAAAAACAAATTTGTTTTGGTCAAATTCAGATTTTTGGAATTTTCACCATACTCAAATTAACAAACAAATTTTTTATATTTTAATCATTTTATAAAATTTGAAAAAAGTGACACCATTATAACATCTGCAGAGTTATGAAACTTTAATCTTTAATCTTCTGAAATTACAGAAATATTCCATTACCCATCCCCCCTCCCACATGGCCCAGACCCACCCCACCTTGCAGTGGCCTGCATCCAACCAACATCCCTTCCAACGGATATCATTTCCAGCTTCCAACTTGAATACCTGTTCTATTAAAGTTGCAGATATCTCTTTGTGGATAAACAGAGAGAAACACAGGTCGTTAATCTAGATTAGAATAATATGTCACTGACAGCTTGTATAAACATACTGCTAGCAATTTTAAACAAACTGCCTGAATTTAGTGTGTCTGACATTTGCAGAATGAGGTTCCCAGAGGGTGAATTTAGTGATGCTATCCCACACAGTGGACTAGCATCACCAAATTCACCCTCTGGAGACCTCATTTTGCTTAGGCCTCATCTTCTGGTAAGTACCTATAGTATCAAATTAACATTGTTTTTAGTTACATTTCCCTTCTAGGAAGTTTCTATATCCCCTAATTTGCAGAAGTTAAAATTCATAATTGAGGTGCCCAATGGGTGAACATCAACTTCCAACTGGGGAACTTCAATCTTATCCTAGGTCTGCCATAGCAGTTGAGGGCCTTAGCAGAATGAGGTCCCCAGAGGGTGAATTTAGTGATGCTAGCCTACTGTGCAGGATAGCGTCAGTAAAGTCACTCTCTGGGGGCCCTCATTCTGCTAATGACAGACACACTATTTCAAGGCTTGATTGTACAATACATTGTGTTGCTTGAGGCCAGGCACATACAATGTAGGAATGGCACACTATTTGCAGGCTGCTTCTTTGGTGATTGTGATTCAGATTTGTTCAATCAGGGTCAACAGGTCAAGTAGGTGCAAGACCAGCTACATTACTCTTTCTCTCCATGGTAATTCATGATGTTTCTTCTATGCAAGAATCAAATGGCCTATTTTGCTTATATTTGATATGAAATTACCTTGGGTGACAGATTTGTGAAAATGGGATCACAAAGTCAAATAAGGGCAGAGCCAGAGACATAACTATTTCACTACATATTAATTCTTAAAATATGTTTGCAAGAACTAGTTGGCTTATTTAGCATGGAATGTTCTTCCATGACTGCAATTCAGATTTTTTTTAAATGGGGTCACCTGGTCAAATAGGGGCCAAACAAAGGACAGTTTCCCTCTTAATATGCTTCCTTCACAAGGACCATCATGTCTATTTTACTGATATTTATCATATGTATGAAGGGTTCTTTGGTGTCTGGGATTCAAATTTATTGAGATAGGGTCACCAGGTTAAATAGGGTGGGACCAGGGACATAACTATATGTATGGAGCAATCAGGAGGATCCTTTAGTGACTGAGATTCAGATTTGTTAAAATGAGGTCAACCTGTCAAGAAATGGCGGGGCTATGGGGAGTTAACACTTTTGTGTCTAATAAAATCATTGAAATGCCAAATTCATTAAAACATCTACCTTGGAACCTCCTGACTGATTAATCTGACATACATGTATTGTGTTTTGGGTCCATGGATAATTGGGCTTCAGAAATGTCTAAATGGTTTTAGAAAAAGGCGCTTGTGAGATCTGTTGCCCGGTCGGGAGGGTACTTGTTGAACTGGAGGAGGGGGGTGATCAGTAGTGTACATTTGGTAATTTCAAGGTGGATTTTCACCAATCTATAGATACGTGAAGTCTCTCTAGCCACATATCCTGTTTAGAGTTATTTCTTTTAAAGTGATTATGAAAAGTTCTGACTGTTGTGGTCTCCAGTGTCCCAGTCTTATCAGTCTTTGCAGTCTGGTGAGCGACCCACAGTCATTGACTGTCTTGTTTTAATATGTCTTCGATGAGCGGTAATCACTCGTGATGGTTACCATAGTCTCATTGTCTCTTCAATGTTGTAGTACCGTACTGGTAGCTCAATATGGGAATGATAACATGGACACATTGATTTGGTATTAATTATTTTATTTTATTTATTGAATTACAACTAGATACATCCTTGGGTGTTTCATTACCGTTTTTCCGTCGAAGTTTGGTGGATGGCTTGAATCCTTCCGTTGTTATCTGTGAATTTTCTTACCTGAGGCTGAGGAATGGACCTCAATGGGCTGGGATTTTACTCAATCTTTGAGTTACCTGTGTTTGAGTCGCGTTATAGACCGAAAATTACGGTATTAGTACTATTTACTTGTGTGTAATAGTGATTGATTGAATTTTTCTAAAACATGGAAAATTCCCAATTTTGGTCTGTAAAGACACATTTTTCCCAATTCGAACGGACCCGGACCCATTCCCAAAATAGGCAGAAAAATCCCTGTTATTGTAAAAATTTATTTTACTCTTTGCATGCATGACTAAATCCTTTGTCACACCCTACAGGCAACATCCTTCATTCGATTGTCACCAAACTTCATATGGATATTTGAGATGGCTTCTTGACAGCAGCGGTAAAATTTTCCCTCATTAATGCTCCACCAGCGCTGCTCCCATCATGAAAGTGTTAAAACACAACCATTATCTATATTACTTAATGTATTTAATACTTAGATATTTAACTTTCCGAGTTCCTAATCGCTCCATTGACTCTTTAAAGTGAAATTAAGTTGAGCTGCAGTGTTATTGACACTTTCATTAAATTTTGCAGGCACGATTGTTATCACCTGTAGATGCACTGTGTAGTAACAGTTACATCGGAAGTCATTCTATCGCCGGTATTGTGATTGTTCTTGCCTGATTTGTTATGGTTCTTTCTGATTAATCATTTTTGCGACAAAATCATGCATATTTATAGATATCTTGAATATATTATACTTTCCTGAATGAACAGAGGCTGTAGAAGTGCCGTGTTATCGAAACCTGAACTCTAGACCACAATTAACTCGGTATTAGCGAGTAAACGCGTAAATATCAACATGTTATCACTGAAAATCAAGTACACCTGTGTTATTCTTCTGTAAAATAGCTGAGAAAGTATCCCAACAGGGGTTGATAATTGGGAGCTGTGGCCTCGTAATCAACACGGGTGCGTGTTACGGTTCTATTTCAAACCAATCATGGCTGTAACGGTTCTGTACATGAGATTTATTCGAACGATTTCTGCACTTTGGTCCGAAAATCGTCTTGTGTATCTGACATTTTAAACCAGATAATGACTGTAGCTTATGTAATTTGCATAATAGGTATATTAAGAAATAACACAATCAATACATGTACCTAATATGGGAGACTAAGTGACATTAATTGGCAGAAATAAAATATTGAAAGTCCCAATGAGTATAGTATCATAATCATGCCCGCTTATATAAATGACCAATGTAGGGTCCTGCGAATATTCGATATTCGATTCGAAAGTCATATTCGATTTGAAATCGATTTGAAATTTCCAACTCGAAATTTCGAATATACACTGACAGAAAAGTAGGCTGTTTACGGATAAGTACACACGTCGATCTTAGCTGTTTCTGTGCCATATTATTTCCAAAAATTATGAATATATGCAGCTTATAATACTTATTGTACATCGCGAAAGTCCGCATGATATTAAATATAAGTATAGCCAGTAATTAGAGACTATAGGACGACCAATGCATCTGAATTCTAGATTTGAACATGGTAGCCAAAAGCTTGGAGATCGCCGATGGACCGACGACGCACGTAAATTATAATAGCGATGAGACTGAGCAACGTTGTGATTTTACTATTTAAGTTTCATTTCCAAACAGGGGCGACAGGTGTACAATATAATCATGTTTATATCTGAATATTTCAGTGTCAGCATTGTGTTTGTAAATATTGTACAAAATAAACAATCAATCAAAAAACCGCCAGTGTTATCCGCCGACTATACGTCTCAGATTCAGCGTTGTAATATCGCTGAGAATGCAAACAACATGTGTTCCCGGCGTCGAAAAGTGCATGTAGGCAGTGTTTTCGTTTGATGTTGACTTTCAGTTTCGGAGCGCTCCTGAAAACTTGACAATTTGTCATCCTTTATTCATGTTTATTTTAAACATGATAAAAGCTGCATGATTGCATGCAGTGCTGGAACTTACACGTGTGATGAATGTAACATGGTACGTAAATCGCACGCGTCTGGGACAACATACAACCCACCTAAGCATCCAGCACTACATAAACAGGCTACCCTGCGACTGTTGTTGCATCTACAAGTTTATATCAACAATTTTCAATTGTGCATGTACATGCAAACTCTAAAAATTGTGCGTGATTTTAATTCCGATAATCCGTTTGGTGGTTATATATTTAATCGTCGTGACGACCGCATGGACGTTTTAATATTTTGTTCTCTCGACAATTCTCAGTTGAAGTTAATAGTATCAAGAAAGACGGTTGATCGCCACATAAGTTATGATGAAACTTCATGGAAGTTCATAGAACGTTTCACAAATCGTCTAATCATTGACATTAATTTCCTAATTGAGAATGCAACACACAGCTACATGTATGATTCGATTCGGTATTCGATTCGATATTCGATTCAATTTCGTCGACTCGATTCGATATTCGATTCGATCAAAATCTCCAATTCGCAGGACCCTAGACCAATGGTAATATAAATACTCTCAGGAGAATATGAGATGTTATATTCATTTACTTAATCTGGGCATTATTGAAAGATCCAGTTGTGACAATATTTCAATGCCAGCGACATCATATTTCCTCCTCTGAAGTACGCCTGAGGGACATTTACACATGTTTGTCGCCCAGACATGAATAAAACTTATGAAATCACGTTTAACTAAATCATTAATAGGTTATGACGTGATTGGGGTGGTGGGGGGACTTGGGGAGGGGTGCTTAATTGGTGTATATCCCCAACTTTGGTCAAAATGTTCAACAGTTACAAATCTCTTATCTTTCAATCACTGTGTAGGAACTGTTACATCGGAAGTCTTTCTATCACCGGTATTGTGATGGTTCTTGACTGATTTGTTAAGGTTCCTTATGATTAAAAATTATCATTTTCAGGACAAAATCATGCATAATTATATATATACCGGGCATATCTTAAATACATTAAACTTTCTTGAATGAACAGAGGCTGCATATTAAAGTGCTGTTTTACCAAAGCCTCGGATATAGCTAGTTAACGTGTGATTATCAACTGAAAATCAATCCTTGTAAATGTAATTTCTTTGTTTTCGGTGGCATACTGACTGTGAAACGCATTCTGAAGAAGAACACTGAGTATAAATTGTACCTGTGTTATTCATCTGTAAAATAGCTGAGGAAATATCGATAATTTGGTGCATTAGCCTCCTAATCACAACTTATGAGTGTTAGGGTTCTATTTCAAGTAATCACGGCTGTGACGGTTCTTTATATGATATTTATTCGAACAATATCTGCACTTTGGGATCATTTAGTTGTGTGTAACAAACGTTTTAAACCCGATAATGGTTGCTGCGGATGTGAACTACATAATCCAACACGTTTATTAAGAAATAAGAGTATAGCTACGTGTATCTATTATAACAGAAGATTAAGTGGCATTACCTTCACTTCGAGTGGCAGATACAACATGTTGAAAGTCATGTTTGGTATAGGATCATATATAATCGTGCACGCCCGCATAATTGACCCAATCTACTGTCATGATATTCTGTTAATTTATACGGACATGGCTCATTTGTGCTTCCAAATTTAGTCTAAGTAATTTCTAAGGATGTATAAGATTGATTGCAAATACAAGAAATGTTGATAAGCATACAAGTATATACCGCCCTCATATGCTCTGAGAAATACATACTGTGGTCAGAGCCCTATTCCAGCTGTTTTTTTTCGTACAGAAGTGAAACAAAGACTCTTTATTTCTACCATATCAAGAATAGACTAACATGGAACGTGTCTTTCTGTGACATTATACTGCTCACAGAAAGGTATTTCAAGTGTTTATCGAGCTATTTCTATATCGGGAAAACTTAAAAAGCGACTATTATTTACGCATATTTTGGAGCGCAAACCACCAAGTGACTTTATTTGATAAATGAAGGTCTGTGGTTGAAAGTTCCATGTGGGA
The DNA here is from genome assembly GCA_032622095.1 of Siphonodentalium dalli. Taxonomy (NCBI): domain Eukaryota; kingdom Metazoa; phylum Mollusca; class Scaphopoda; order Gadilida; family Siphonodentaliidae; genus Siphonodentalium; species Siphonodentalium dalli. The sequence continues at coordinate 132,679,359 of CP136064.1, read as the reverse complement.
TATGTGTTCAATTCTAGCCAGGGTTGGGGCGATTACATGTTAATGTAATCGATTACGATTACAATTACTTTTGATTTACATGATTACGATTATTGAATACAATTTTTTCAAATGTATTAATTTGATTACGATTACAATTACTTTAGTAAAATGTAACTGATTACTTTTCGATTACATCTGATTAAAATTTCCAACCATTTTTATCCCATAGGAATAAATAATGAAATAAATCAAATTAAAATATCAAATGTTATTTAATAACAAAAAACTATATAATACGTTAACAAGGAATGACTGAACAAATAAAACAACCAAGCAATAAGCACATAATCTTTTTGAATAAATTTGTGATGTTTTGTTATGGAGTTGTGCACCAACATATTGGGAATAGACCATGTTTTATGTGTATTTATTTAATTTTATTAAATATAGTTTTCATTTCGCTCGAATCATCCAAAATATCGAGTGAAATGTTTTTGATTTATAGCTCCTAATTTGTATACGAAGCATTTATATAAATAACCCCCCGATTCAGTTGACCGCCGTCAATTTTGGATCGGATGGGGTTTGTGGTGACTCTTTGAAGCGTCTTTGGGGGGGGGGGGGGGGGGGTGCAACTTACAGCACCCTTTGTTTGACCTTAATATATAAAGGAACCGAGAAATGGCATGGATCACCTATATGAACCCCACTGCATGGGCGGCGACCATGTTCGAATAAGGAATGGAAGTCACGTGGTTCGTAAAAGTTTAATACAAGCTGAAAAATGCGACTTTAAAAAAAAAACAGTGGCAGATATTTTGAAAAAAAAGTGGCGGCCATATTGAAAAAAAGTGGCGGCCATTTTGAATCAGTCGACCATTATGATTGGTTTGTTGGGGAAAAAATCAGTCTTCGCAGTTCACATTGACCATTTATGTCAAATTGCATGCTTTGCGTCACAATAAAGTGAACGATTCTGTTACTACTGTTGACACATAAGGCCCCTCAAAAAAGATTACTTGTTTATCATAGGCGCCCGCCCCTAAAATTCCTCCCGTGCGTATTATTTTTTGTTTTTTATATTATCTCCAGACCACCAATATATGCTTTACGCGGAGCTCAATATCGGTCAAAGAACGACTACTCTATATCCAGGAAGTCACATTACGCAAAGTATAAACATCGGTACACGGTATGCCGATCGATCACACCTACCGGAAACGCGTACACCTACCGGAAACATGTGTTTCTGTGTATAGTTTCAAGCCGTGCATTTTATAAAATTAAAGTATTTGTCTGTTACGCGGTATAGACTATGGGATTTGTGATTATACAAATCATCGATGGGCCGAAGGTTCTTATTAAGCCCTTTTACGGGACAACACTCCCATGCATAGCATACCAGTCTCATCCAAGTGTATGGAATGTTCAGGGGTGGTGCCATGGACAGTTTGCAACCCCTCCTCGACCAATACGACAATGCAATTGTTAAAGTCAAAGTGTCAAAAACAAAAAGCACGATGAATTCTGTTGATGTCGATTGCCAAACTGCCGTGGGTCTCAGACATTATATCTAATCTGGGGAACTTCATTACATTCATTATAACCCCACCCACAGGGAATATCGGCGAACAAAAAACTCAATGCGTCAACACATTTTATGCTATGATGGCAGCATCACTCAGGACCGCATGTAACCTTCCGGTAAATGTGGTAAATGGCGTCTGGTCCATAGCAAGCACACGTGTATTGAAGCGGAATGAAGTCAACTCTCCAGTCCCTGATGGAGGACATATCCTACTCGTGCGGCATGGTCCTGAGTGATCTCTTCGACGACGATACTGACTATCCACCCGTCTATATGGAAACAAGACGATTGGTACCTTGGACGATTGGTACCTGGACGTTTCGTACCCACGGGACGTTTGGTACCAGTCTGGTTTGGACGGTTGGTACCAATTCAGGGAAGACGATTGGTACCAGATAATTTATTTAATGTCTATATTAAGGGAAATCTATCTTGCCAAGACAAGATAGAATTGCCTTGGTATAGTGTGGGTAATGATAGAATATGTATACATTGTGGAACAGAAGACGACCTGGAACCATTGGATGAAAGATCTTACCCAATATGCACAGCTTGCAGAGGGAGCTAGAGGACTGCCTGTTGAAAAGAAGAGAACTAGATTTGTGCCGAAATAGATTGAAATAAAACATGAGTTTTGTGAAAGTAGTATATATTACGTTTTTCCAGATAACTTACCTTATCGGATCCCAAAACAAAAAACAAATGTTTCTCCCGCCCCTACAACAAATGAACAAATGTCAACAGATTTCAAATATTTGTGGTATATGAGTTCACCTGACCATTACCTAGAATGAGTTCGCAAGCCAGGTCCAGCCGGATATTTTTACCTGAGTTATTATACCCCCGCTTTCGAAGAAAATGGGGGGTATACTGTACTGGATTGACTGCGTCTGTCCGTCACACTTTCTCCCTCCATGCGTCCGTCCGTCCGACCTCATAACTTGAACAACTATGAACCGATTTCAATAATTTTTTGTATGCAATCTCATTAGGACCGCCTCTCCGCATGATGCTAATTGCGGTGCGGTCCGACTTTCTTTATTTAAGTTTAACGCCTTACTTTTCGAATTTTGTCCGACTTAATAACTTTAACAAATATGAACCAATTTCAATAATTTTTGGTATACATGCTTCTCACAACACCCTCTCTACATGATGCAGCTCAGGGTTGGCTCGGACTGTTTTTCCTAACATTACACTTCATTTTCGACTTATTTTGACTTAGACAATTTTGGGATTTGTTTTAATGGATGCTATCACACTCGACAAAAGCCATCTTAGATGTTAAGGTTGCGTTTCGTTTTCTACCCTTTTTTGGGTTTCTGCAATCATTCGAACAAATATGAACCAATTTGAATATTTTTTACTGTACAAGCTTCTTGCGACACCATATCGATATTATTAATCCAAATTTTTCTTTAAAGTTAAAAATCTTTTTTGTTGGTTTTACGGATAATGCGGGTTGAATTTGCCACGGTGGGGGTATGCTAGCACGCGAGTGCACACCTCTTGTTGGACTTTGTTTATTATTTTTGTCGAATTTACCAAATAGCAAATAGACTACGTCACAGGGCTCATTTCCACAAATCTCAACGAATTTCAAAGATATTTGGTATATGAGTTCACATGACCAGTATCTAGAACGAGTTCGCAAACCAGGTCCGGCCCGATATTTTCAGCAGAGTTATTGCTAGGCTTGCCGCGATTTTGGATTCTCAAAATCGATTAATCGGTGGCTATAATCGACGATTAATCGATTTTTATACCCATGAAATTAAATCTCAAATAGAGATTTAATTTGTAGTAAATAGATGCGAAAAAAAGAGACTATTAAAAGGTGTGTCTGGTAAGTGTAAGATGGTAAGTATACGTTACCATAACTCTTGTTTTACGGGCATCGGACATGAAGGTCATTAGTTCTGAGAATTTGCTCCCATATAAATTCAAATGCCTCTATTAAACAATAAAAACAAAATAGTTACTCGTAGTTTATGAACTTTATGTAAGCACTAAGCAGATTCAGAAATCATTTTGAGTAAACAAATTGAACGAAAAAATCGGAAAAATACTCCCAACTCTCGTCGGGCCACGTGCTTCGAGAGACTGTTCGTGAATTTGGAATCGTGCATTAATTGAATTTGTAGTTCGGGATCGTGCCTTAATTCAAAGTCGGGAATCTCTCAATTCATTCGATTGTCAATATTCTTGTTCAAGAATACGAGTTTGTCCGCGGAGTATACACATGCGTCGGCACATTAAATGAAAAACCGCCGTGACACGAAACCAATACGGAACTAGATTACTCTGTCGGCCCGACCTCAAAAGACGCAGCAACTGAAAGTTACATTGTCACAAATGTTTGCGTGGGTGGGTTTCTGGGTTAGATTAGTGCTGTAAATACGGTGGAAAATATTGCCTCTCAAGTTGAGATAAGTTCTTTGAAAATACGCTGTATGCCAGCGTTCTTATGTTGTTGTATAATATGCATTGTTATTTGAACTAAAAAAGTCGATTTTCAAAATGAAAATCGATTAATCGGCACCACTGACGATTGTTCGATTATTCCCAAAATCGCGGCAAGCCTAGTTATTGCAAAAAAATAAACAGACGTCACAGGGCTCATTTCCACGAATGTCAACGGATTTAAAAGATTTTTGCTATATTCGTTCTCATGACCAGTACCTAAAATGAGTTCGCAAGCCAGGCTTTTTGACAAAATCCCACCTCTTGTTTAGCACATAATGAGAACGCAAACATTATTGAGAATGCACTTCCTCAACTGCACAATTCGGCGGGGAATACCGCCGTCTGCGACTGCTTGTTAAATTATGATATGGTGTGTAGGGTCCATGGATTGTTGAGATTCAATATATGTTTAAATGTGGTCTGCCAGTGAAAAAAAAGGAGCATGTCAGGTTGGAAGGATTGAGGTATCAGTTGCAAAATTCCAAGCTAATGGGGATGTGCAACATCAATTTTATGAAATCAGGAACTTTGTCAAGTTTGGAGAGGACTGGCTGGCTATGAGCTATTGTGAGGGGTGTGTGCAGTTGAACATTTAAATGTGGAAATCACCCACTGTTCAACAGAGACCCTGTAGCTATGTCCCTGTTAGTACTACAGGTACATATACCTGTTTTAAAGTGATTCTGACAAGTACTGACTATTTTAGTCTTCAGAGTCTCAGTCTTCTCAGTCTTTACTGTCAGGTGAGCGTCGCCACAGTCATTGACTGTCTTGTTATTTAAACATTCAGCAAAATTATTACATGTTTATGTACATAACAATCATTTCCCTCTTGCAGAAAGGTCAAGATCTATATTGTTCATATCACAAGATATCACGCATGTAACCTGGGGAATATAACAGATGTCTCATTACAACCTCCCACGTGAGTTTGAGCAGCTGAAGGTCCAATCAGACAGTGGACGAGGATCACATGATGTCAACGCATACAGATCTAATCAAAGTAAGTCTGAAGCAGATGATGATGATCTCAATATGTACAACCAACTGTGAACATATCTACTGTATAAGGCCAAAAAACATCTGTGTTTCTGGTTTCCCAACCGACATGCCGAAATTGGGTTGACCTGGAGTTTTTCCCCATAATTTTTAACAAAAAATAAAAATAAATAATAATAAAAAAATATAGATAAATATTATTGTATTATTTTTTTTATGACTGTATTTGACATGTTAAAAACATCTATAATGCTAAATATATACTATACACATGTACTATGTTTACATTAAGCAGCAATAATTTTAGTTTGAATTTTCAAAAACAATTTACTTCTTTAAAAATATAATTTAATGTCTATTTGAATCCCAATTACCGGCTTGGTGAAGTATAACAAGAAGTGGACTTTCTTTTTCAATTATATATTTTTGGCCGCTGTATGATATCGAATGTGTATGACAATAGGATACTAAAGTACATGTACATCCAACCAAACAATCTTGCAGATACTAGTACAATCAGAACAGATATGAAATGCACACACATGCATCCCAATCTCCGGAATAAATCTGTTCTGTTCTGAGAGTTGCACAGCCATGAAAATGCGATGTCAACATGATGGCACAGAAGTTGTCTAAATGTGCTAGCAATGCCGATAGTATCAATGTTGTCATGTACAGTATTGCGCAACATTGTGTCATGGTGCCCTGAGCCTAGGGTCCTGCGAATATTCGAGATTCGATTCGAAAGTCAAATTCGATTAGAATTCGAGTCGAAATTGCCAACTCTAAATTTCGAATATACACTGACGGAAAAGTATAGGCTGTTTACGGACATGTACACATGTCGATCTTAGCTGTTTCTGTGCCATTTAATTCCAGAAAATTATATATATGCACCTTACAATTCTTCGAATGTTCGCATGATATTAAATATAAGTATAGCCAACAATTAGCCACTATAGGACGACTAAATACGTCTGAATTCTAGCTTTGAACATGGTAGCCAAAAGCTCGGAGATCGCCGATGGACTGACGACGCGCGTGAATTATAATAGCTATGAGACTGAGCAACCGCTAGTGTTATCCGCTATCTATCAGTCTCAGATTCCGCGTCATCTAATATCGCTGAGAATGTAGACAATACTTGTTCCCGGCGTCGAAATGTGTATTTTGGCGGTTTTTTTTTTTGGCTGTGTTTACTGACTCATGCAGTTTCGGAACGTTCTTTGACACTTGACAAAATGTGGTCCGTTTATATTCATGTTTATTTTAAACATGACAAAGCTGCAGGCAGTGCAGGGACTTACATGTGTGATGAATGCAACATGGTGTATAAATCGCAAGCATCTGGGACAACCACCCATCTATGGAATCGTCTGTCCAAGAAGCATCCAGCACTACATAAACAGGCTACCATGCGACTGTTGTTGCATCTTTAACGGGTTTTTCCGAATGCCGATTTTCAATTTTGAATGTACATGCAAATTGTACAAATTTCGCATGATTTTAGTTCCGAATGAACCGTTTAGTGGCTATATATTAATCGTCGTGACGGCCGCATGGACGTTTTAATCTGTTCTTTTTCTCGACAATTGTCAATTGAAGTTAATAGTATCGCAAACGACGGTTCATCGCCACGTAAGTTATGATGGAACTTCAAGCATGTAGTTCATAAAGCGTAACACAAATCGTCTAATCGTTGTAAAAACATGTCTAATTGAGAATGCAACACACAGGTATGATTCGATTCGATATTTGATTCGATTTCGTGAATTCGATTCGATATTCGATCAAAATCTCCAATTCGCAGGACCCTACCTGAGCCTTGGGAGATAGCATTTTCATGTCCCTTCTTGGAACTCAGATAACTCCATACTTTATGGTGCATATTCTGGGTATATTGTCAGATATAAAACTAGTTTTCTGTCAGAAACTTCAGCAACTGGATACAAAGGTATTGAGAATACCAACATTTATTTTGTTTTTAGAATATGGTGCATAGACGGATTTGAAAAAAATTCTAAATTGGAAACAGACAAGTTTTGTTTTGGCCTATTAAAGTACTGTGATAGTTGCATCAGTATTTGTTTCATGATTTTATTTTGAGATTTTAACCTTTCGCCTAAATGGATTCTCCATTTCACAATTCCCATCGGCACGCCCGTAGCCGACATTTATTGGAGAACTGTTTTAAAAATTTGCTGGCATGTTCAGGCTCACATGTTGTCATTAAAATCAAATTGAATAAAATGTTCTGCTCTAATATTATTTTGTTAACCCCCCACTCAGGTTAATTCATTATACCATGATTTTGCAAAGAAAAATCAGAGGTACACTGGATTGAATTTGTCTGTTGATGTTTCCTTCTGTCCGTCCATCTGTCATGTTGTCCTTCTGTCCATCCATCAACAATTGTCATCTTCTCCAGATCCATAAGACCGATTGGGTTCATATCTGGTGTGGATGTTCCCTAAGTAACTCATATTCAGATTTGTTCAAATGAGGTCACCACGCCAAATAGGTGTGAAGCTTAAATGGTCATAACTCTTTCCCTCCATAATAATTCCTATAACAGCTTCTACTCAAGAACCATCAGGCCTATTTAACTTCTATTTGGTATGGAGGTTTCTTGTTGATTGGGATTCAGATTTGGGGCCGAGCCAGGGACATAACTTTTTCCCTCAATAGTAATTCTTAAAATATTCTCTCCAGAACTGCAGAACTGAATGTGGTCATATTTGTTGTAGATAATAGCTAGGTGACTGGGATTCAGATTTGTTTTAATGGGGTCACCAAGTCACATATGGGCGGGTCCTGGAACATAATTCTTTCCCACCATATCAATTCTGAAAACAACTTTTTCTCAAGATCCATTAGGCATATTTACCTTATATTTGTTATGGAGGTTCCTTGTGTGACTATCAAAATCAAACAGATCAAACATGTCCTGAATATATTGGTCAATCTTTTTGCACCACATAAATCACGTTGATCCCACCCATTTTCTTCCTTTATAGGGTCTCTTCTAACTTGTATACGACTGCTAACAAGAAAAAAGTGGATGCATTATATCCAGACAAAATGGCGGCAATCATGGCAGCCATTTTGTTTGATATACACCTGGTCTTTTTGATTGCCAGTATAGCACAGAAAGTAGCATAGGCGGGCATGCTTTCCACACGATTGGCCATACTTATACACCACCCTTTAATAAGAATTGAGATAAAAGTTCTACATCTAATTCCAATATGGTGGCCAAGATGGTGGCTGAAATGTAGAAAATTACTTTTTAACTATACACATTTCACCACATATCATTACTCCTTGTGGGAACACATTGAATTTTATGTACTTTTCAGATAAAAAAAATCATTAGCACTCAATATGACCATCATATACATACTTTGTCAAATTTGTTGGCCCAATTATGACATCTTATTCAAATGCGAGTATAAGCTTGTCACAAATTAATGACTCGATACTAATCATGCAATGTCTGCTTTGAATCAGTGCATGGTATTTTTACGAAGAATCCATCCAATATTATGTGTGTTCGTGGTTACTGAGGCAAGTATTATCAAAACATTGGGAACATGAAGCAAAGTTACACACTAATCAAATTGGAGAATCATTTTCTGCATCTTTGTACAGCTGTTGACCCAATATCACATTTGAGGAACTGTCAATATAAAATTGCCAAATTTTACTAGACGTCACTATCTTGTAATACCTGTCAAAATCAACTGTGGGTGGTACTATTGGGGTTTTCCCTTCACATTGTTTTTATGTGTACCCATATGGCACACATAGTGTTTTAGTGTCAACGTCCAGATTGACACTTGTCGTTCGTCTGTCTGTCCATCCGTCTGTTTGTAGACACTTGACGCATGGTGCGATACGGCCAAAAAGAAGGGTTTTGATTCTCAGGCATCACCACATCTAAAAAAAACTGGCCCGCGTTGGCCCATTTTATTTAAATTTTGGATTTCAAATTTTCACCATAGTTGTAAACCTTAACACGAAAATAGGAAACTTTCACATGGAAATTAATTATGTTTCAAATGTCAAGTAGGGGTAAATACAATGGTGTATGTGTGGGTATTCAACAAAAGACCATAGGCAATGATAACTATCAGGCATATTGTCACCACAGGCTGTCCAAATCCCCAAGTTTATTTGCCAAATGTGTTGAAATATTTGGATAAAAGATCAGCAGGAAGTTGGATAATTGACTTTTGCGATCTTTGCACAGTAAGAAAGTAACCCCGCAAGATAGAGTTTTCCTCCTTGCTACACTATTGCGATAGAAGATATGCAAACCAGAGCGCACTACAGTTTTACAAGCAGTGTATTTTGGCCATTTCTATGATTGTTATTAGCTCAACTTTACTTTGTAAAGTTTGAGCTATTGCCATGGCTTTGTCGTCCGTCGTCCGTGTGTACGTGTGTACGTAAGGCGTCAACAATGCAGTCTACAGGTCGTACCTTTGGTCGGATCATTATGAAATTTGTCATAGCTGTTGACATCAACATTTAGACCAGAATGATTAATTTTGGGGTCATTCTGTAAAAAAAACATGGCCGCCAGTGGCCATCTTGCATTTCAAAATTCAATCCATTAGCACGGGCTACAGGGCGTACTGTTTGTCTGATCGTCATGAAATTTGTCATGGATGTTAATATTGACATGTAGATGGGAACGAGTAATTTTGGGGTCATTCGGCCCAAAAACATGGCCGCCAGCAGCCATCTTGGATTTTACTCTTTGTATGACTAAATTCTTTAGCACGGGCTACAGGTTGTACTTTTAGTCTGATCATCATAAAATTTGTCAGGAATGTTAATAATGACATGTAGATGGGAACGAGTCATTTTGGGGTCATTCGGCCAAAAAACATGGCCGCCAGCAGGCATCTTTGATTTCACTCTTTGTATGACTAAATCCTTTAGCACGGGCTACAGGTCGTACCTTTAGTCCGATCATCATAAAATTTGTCATGGCTGTTGAAATTGGAATGTAGATGGGAACGAGTCATTTTGGGGTCATTCGGACAAAAAACATGGCCGCCAGCGGCCATCTTGGATTTCAAAATTCAATCCATTAGCACGGGCCACAGGTCGTACTGTTCGTCTGATCATCATGAAATTTGTCATGGATGTTAATATTGACATGTAGATGGGAACGAGTAATTTTGGGGTCATTCGGCCAAAAAACATGGCGGCCAGCAGCCTTCTTGGATTTTACTCTTTGTATGACTAAATTCTTTAGCACGGGCTACAGGTCGTACCTTTAGTCTGATCATCATCAAATTTGTCATGGATGTTAATATTGACATGTAGATGGGAACGAGTAATTTTGGGGTCATTCGGCCAAAAAACATGGCCGCCAGCAGCCATCTTGGATTTTACTCTTTGTATGACTAAATCCTTTAGCACGTGCTACAGGTCGTACTTTTAGTCTGATCATCATAAAATTTGTCAAGAATGTTAATAATGACATGTAGATGGGAACGAGTCATTTTGGGGTCATTCGGCCAAAAAACATGGCCGCCAGCAGGCATCTTTGATTTCACTCTTTGTATGACTAAATCCTTTAGCACGGGCTACAGGTCGTACCTTTAGTCCGATCATCATAAAATTTGTCATGGCTGTTGAAATTGGAATGTAGATGGGAACGAGTCATTTTGGGGTCATTCGGACAAAAAACATGGCCGCCAGCGGCCATCTTGGATTTCAAAATTCAATCCATTAGCATGGGCCACAGGTCGTACTGTTCGTCTGATCATCATGAAATTTGTCATGGATGTTAATATTGACATGTAGATGGGAACGAGTAATTTTGGGGTCATTCGGCTAAAAAACATGGCGGCCAGCAGCCTTCTTGGATTTTACTCTTTGTATGACTAAATTCTTTAGCACGGGCTACAGGTCGTACCTTTAGTCTGATCATCATCAAATTTGTCATGGATGTTAATATTGACATGTAGATGGGAACGAGTAATTTTGGGGTCATTCGGCCAAAAAACATGGCCGCCAGCAGGCATCTTTGATTTCACTCTTTGTATGACTAAATCCTTTAGCACGGGCTACAGGTCGTACCTTTAGTCCGATCATCATAAAATTTGTCATGGCTGTTGAAATTGGAATGTAGATGGGAACGAGTCATTTTAGGGTCATTCGGACAAAAAACATGGCTGCCAGCGGCCATCTTGGATTTCAAAATTCAATCCATTAGCACGGGCCACAGGTCGTACTGTTCGTCTGATCATCATGAAATTTGTCATGGATGTTAATATTGACATGTAGATGGGAACGAGTAATTTTGGGGTCATTCGGCCAAAAAACATGGCGGCCAGCAGCCTTCTTGGATTTTACTCTTTGTATGACTAAATTCTTTAGCACGGGCTACAGGTCGTACCTTTAATCTGATCATCATCAAATTTGTCATAGATGTTAATATTGACATGTAGATGGGAACGAGTAATTTTGGGGTCATTCGGCCAAAAAACATGGCCGCCAGCAGCCATCTTGGATTTTACTCTTTGTATGACTAAATCCTTTAGCACGGGCTACAGGTCCTACTTTTAGTCTGATCATCATAAAATTTGTCATGGCTGTTGAAATTGGAATGTAGATGGGAACGAGTAATTTTGGGGTCAATCGGCCAATAAACATGGCTGCCAATGGCCATCTTGGATTTCAAAATTTAATCCATTAGCACGGGCCACAGGTCGTACTGTTCGTCTGATCATCATAAAATTTGTCATGGATGTTAACAATGACATGTAGATGGGGAACGAGTAATTTTGGGGTCATTCGGCCAAATAACATGGTCGCCAGCAGCCATCTTGGATTTTACTCTTTGTATGACTAAATCCTTTAGCACGGGCTACAGGTTGTACCTTTAGTCTGATCATCATAAAATTTGTCGTGAATGTTAATAATGACATGTAGATGGGAACGAGTCATTTTGGGGTCATTCGGCAGAAAAACATGGCCGCCAGCAGCCATCTTTGATTTTACTCTTTGTATGACTAAATCCTTTAGCACGGGCTACAGGTCGTACCTTTAGTCTGATCATCATAAAATTTGTCATGGCTGTTGAAATTGGAATGTAAATGGGAACGAGTAATTTTGGGGTCATTCGGCAGAAAAACATGGCCGCCAGCAGCCATCTTTGATTTTACTCTTTGTATGACTAAATCCTTTAGCACGGGCTACAGGTCGTACATTTAGTCTGATCATCATAAAATTTGTCATGGCTGTTGAAATTGGAATGTAAATGGGAACGAGTCATTTTGGGGTCATTCGGACAAAAAACATGGCCGCCAGTGGCCATCTTGGATTTCAAAATTTAATCCATTAGCATGGGCCACAGGTCGTACTGTTCGTCTGATCATCATGAAATTTGTCATGGTTGTTAATATTGGATTTTACTCTTTGTATGACTAAATTCTTTAGCATGGGCTACAGGTCGTACCTTTAGTCTGATCGTCATAAAATTTGTCATAGATGTTAATAATGACATGTAGATGGGAACGAGTCATTTTGGTGTCATTCGGCCAAAAAACATGGCCGCCAGCAGCCATCTTTGATTTTACTCTTTGTATGACTAAATCCTTTAGCACGGGCTACAGGTCGTACCTTTAGTCTGATCATCATAAAATTTGTCATGGCTGTTGAAATTGGAATGTAAATGGGAACGAGTAATTTTGGGGTCATTCGGCAGAAAAACATGGCCGCCAGCAGCCATCTTTGATTTTACTCTTTGTATGACTAAATCCTTTAGCACGGGCTACAGGTCGTACATTTAGTCTGATCATCATAAAATTTGTCATGGCTGTTGAAATTGGAATGTAAATGGGAACGAGTCATTTTGGGGTCATTCGGACAAAAAACATGGCCGCCAGTGGCCATCTTGGATTTCAAAATTTAATCCATTAGCATGGGCCACAGGTCGTACTGTTCGTCTGATCATCATGAAATTTGTCATGGTTGTTAATATTGGATTTTACTCTTTGTATGACTAAATTCTTTAGCATGGGCTACAGGTCGTACCTTTAGTCTGATCGTCATAAAATTTGTCATAGATGTTAATAATGACATGTAGATGGGAACGAGTCATTTTGGTGTCATTCGGCCAAAAAACATGGCCGCCAGCTGCCATCTTGGATTTTACTCTTTGTATGACTAAATCCTTTAGCACGGGCTACAGGTCGTACCTTTAATCTGATCATCATCAAATTTGTCATAGATGTTAATATTGACATGTAGATGGGAACGAGTAATTTTGGGGTCATTCGGCCAAAAAACATGGCCGCCAGCAGCCATCTTGGATTTTACTCTTTGTATGACTAAATCCTTTAGCACGGGCTACAGGTCCTACTTTTAGTCTGATCATCATAAAATTTGTCATGGCTGTTGAAATTGGAATGTAGATGGGAACGAGTAATTTTGGGGTCAATCGGCCAATAAACATGGCTGCCAATGGCCATCTTGGATTTCAAAATTTAATCCATTAGCACGGGCCACAGGTCGTACTGTTCGTCTGATCATCATAAAATTTGTCATGGATGTTAACAATGACATGTAGATGGGGAACGAGTAATTTTGGGGTCATTCGGCCAAATAACATGGTCGCCAGCAGCCATCTTGGATTTTACTCTTTGTATGACTAAATCCTTTAGCACGGGCTACAGGTTGTACCTTTAGTCTGATCATCATAAAATTTGTCGTGAATGTTAATAATGACATGTAGATGGGAACGAGTCATTTTGGGGTCATTCGGCAGAAAAACATGGCCGCCAGCAGCCATCTTTGATTTTACTCTTTGTATGACTAAATCCTTTAGCACGGGCTACAGGTCGTACCTTTAGTCTGATCATCATAAAATTTGTCATGGCTGTTGAAATTGGAATGTAAATGGGAACGAGTAATTTTGGGGTCATTCGGCAGAAAAACATGGCCGCCAGCAGCCATCTTTGATTTTACTCTTTGTATGACTAAATCCTTTAGCACGGGCTACAGGTCGTACATTTAGTCTGATCATCATAAAATTTGTCATGGCTGTTGAAATTGGAATGTAAATGGGAACGAGTCATTTTGGGGTCATTCGGACAAAAAACATGGCCGCCAGTGGCCATCTTGGATTTCAAAATTTAATCCATTAGCATGGGCCACAGGTCGTACTGTTCGTCTGATCATCATGAAATTTGTCATGGTTGTTAATATTGGATTTTACTCTTTGTATGACTAAATTCTTTAGCATGGGCTACAGGTCGTACCTTTAGTCTGATCGTCATAAAATTTGTCATAGATGTTAATAATGACATGTAGATGGGAACGAGTCATTTTGGTGTCATTCGGCCAAAAAACATGGCCGCCAGCTGCCATCTTGGATTTTACTCTTTGTATGACTAAATCCTTTAGCATAGGCTACAGGTCGTACCTTTAGTCTGATCGTCATAAAATTTCTCATGGATGTTAACGATGACATGTAGATGGGATACAATCATTTTGGGGTCATTCGGCCGAAAACATGGCCGCCAGCAGCCATCTTGTATTTTACTTTTCTCTTCATGTCTATAAACTAGTATTAGACATTCAACTTTCCACATTCCTAATCGCTCCATTGACTGTAATACATTAAATTATTCCCTTTCCAAGTTGAGCTACAGTGTCATTGACACTTTCATTTGAAGTTTTATTGTCTATCATCTATTGCGGTACATATACATACGGTCTCTATTTAGTCAGCAGAATAAGTGAATCAAGACTTTCTATGATAGTTTTGAAGATCACTTTATCTTTTCGTTTTGACTATTTACATTCCGTATTTTTATATGAATCGGATATGTACAATGTAGTTCTGCGTGTAAAACATTATTGTGCCGATTATTTAATTCATATCAATATATATCATTCTAGGTAATCCCAATATAATGTACGGGTAGCACAATGTCATAATTTGTCATTCGTTTTACTATGCCAGTCTGTGGGCAGAAAAAAATAAAAATAAAACCCTCGTTTCATTTAAAACAAATTGCCTGAGAATCAAATTGTTTTTTTTGTGGCCTAACTCAAACTCACTGTCGGATACCCGTTTAGGTTCGGACATTCCAAGATGGCGGCGCCAACTAAATCAGATAAACGGTAAGTGTATATATTGTCTCCAAGCAGCAATTAGCGACATCTTTCGGTGATACACCTTGAAACAGTTATGAAGGAATTTGTATGCCCAACACATACGTAATACGCCTTTTGCATAACAGGCATGTGAATTGTTGTATTTGGCGTGTCAAGTCGTCAGAAATTTATGTATTGTTGTGGGTATATTAGGTCACCACACATCTTCGGAATGCAAAACCGGCGATATTTTTTATTGTCTAACTCCGAAAAACGACCTTTGAAAATTTCAAAATGTTCAGGTTCGAATTCGCAACATTCGCGATGATTTTTTTCAGGTTCAGACACAATTTTCGTTCAGGTTCGGACAAATTTGGTTCAGGTTCGGACGCATCAAAAACTTCGCATAAAAATGACACACCGAGGTACAGTCGCGTTCTTATTGCGTTTTTGTGCATTTGATTTTCTTCCATTCGTAAAAGAAACGATAAATGGGGAACACGAGGCATGGTTTTAGCCCACTCGTGAATAATTTGGGCGGACTTTCTTATTTTATGCGTGTGAGATGTATGCGATCACGTGATTCCCCACATCCACATACGATGCCACGAAGGTCGCCGCACATAGATGAGAAGATAGCTGTCCACAACATAAGTTACACAGCTTTTTGAGGGGGATACTGTGTGGTGTGCCCCGGTAGAGGCTCATATCCCCCGAGGCGATCCCCCCTCAACAAGCCGTGTAATGATGTATTTACCCCCAGTCTCTATATATTAACAATATATTCCCAGACATAAAGCGCAGAAACGAGCCACGAACAGTAATTCTATTTTGTTAGACTGCTTATACGATTAATGTGATTATATAGCTGTTCCAACAATTTGCCCATAAATACTTGGTAGATAGACAATATATATTTTGTACCAATAATTGGATGATATACATGTATTTGGGTATTCACACGAAACATATTCTTTTCAATATAAGCATTATGCGTTTTGCCTCATTTCTAAATGTTGAATCGAGTTACAAGTTAACCATTTCTCACACGACTATTATGCAGGACTATTAATTAGAGCCCGAACCTGTTGCGTTCTATTCAGCACTATGCGAACATAGAGAATACCTATATATATATGGTTTGCCGAATAATACCTGCAATATGCGAATCTTCACGAGCGGCGATATTTCAGGAATATATTATTCGAGAAACCATATGTGTTCTCTTTATGTTATGCTTATGGTAAGCAATTCTGCAAAACTACAAGTATTTATTTATCGAAACAAGAATTTAGACGCCGAAGTAGCGAAACTTATGCAAACATCAGCTGTTCCGTTGGCAAATTAAGCATCTCTAAATTTTGGTGGAAAATTTCCTTCATGCGCTTAAGAGAATAGTGCCTACCCAATGGTTAAATATTACACACAGAAACCCAATTAACAAATAACTGAATACGTAATAAAACGGATAATTTGTTTTTCTTTAGAACTTATCACAGTAATAAACTATTTTCAGTCGTCCGCGGAATTTCGCGTAGTTCCATTGATAATACACGTGTCAATAATTGTGTACCCTTTTTTAAACAGAAGTATCTACAGTAAGATAACGTTTGAAAATTATTATCCATGCCAAGGTCCTGACGAAAGAGAGCTCATCGTATGTCATTTAAAATTTCATAGGGAAACATATAACAAACATCGCTTGTCCCCACACCCGGTTGTAACTAACAATCTGACTGACAACAAAGTCACGTTTAAGTCATGCACCATGTCCCGTAACTCTTGACAGTGGGCTTATAAAAGTACGTGAAACATCGTGGTTATGAATTACCCTTGAACTAGCAGTTTCACCAATCATGACATTGTTCTAGTGCGCTGAGCTTAATTGACGTCACCTAAAAAAGGATCGATAGGTCTGCTACTGAATTATTCTTATTGGTGCTGATTGGTGTGAATTTATCTGATAACCTATAAAAGGCACACCACATGGTAGCTATTGATGTGAGACAAAATCGTTAGCTCCGCCAACATTGTGGGATACTAGGAGATTTAATACCCGGATGTCTCTTTTTGAAACCGTTTGGCTCCGCCTCGGGGTTCAAAATCGAGAACTAGGTATTAAATATCCATGTATCCCCGATATTTCAGAAGATAAGTTTAATACCACTGTTGCTCATATGTAAAATGTAATAATTCCCACTAGCTGGTTTATAGTAGACATTGCTCGAGAATATTCAACTGTGGCTTGTATCCCATTAATTCGGAGAATTTACCACCTATATTTGGAAATTTCAGCTGCCATATTTAGATATAACAAATTAACAGTGCATGTTCGTTAATAACACGTACAATAAGATCGAGACTGCACCTCGGCATGTCATTTATAGGTCAGGTTTTGATGCGTCCGAACCTGAACTAAAATTGTCCGAACCTGAACCAAATTTGTCCAAACCTGAACGAAAATTGTGTCTGAAACTGAACAAAATCTTCGCGAATGTTGCGAATCCGAACCTGAACATTTTGAAATTTTCAAAGGTCATTTTTCGGAGTTAGACAATAAAAATATCGCCGGTTTTGCATTCCGAAGATGTGTGGTGATCTAATCTATCCACAACAATACATAAATTTGCGGATGCATGAGCCCAGGACCAAAAAAATACGAAAAAGCAAACATTTCGCCGCCTCGATAAAATTTCGAAAAATTATGACGACTTGACACGCCAAATACAACAATTCACATGCCTGTTATGCAAAAGGCGTATTACGTATGTGTTAGGCATACAAATTCCTACATAACTGTTTCAAGGTGTATCACCGAAAGATGTTGTTGATTGCTGCTTGGAGACAATATATAAACTTACCGTTTAATAACTTCGAAAATGGGGGGTATACTGGATTGACTGCGTCTGTCCGTCACACTTTCTCTCTCAGTGTGTCCGTCGAGCCATCCGTCCGTGTTTACTAATGACTACTTATGTGGCTAAGATTGTGTAAAATGGATATTTATGTGCATAACTTCCGTTGCGTGGCTAGCCACGTAACAGCTTTCAGATGGACGTTCAAAAATGATCTATTTGGCCTAATCAGCTTATTTAATTTTGTAGTCACTCTAAATTTGGAAACAAAAAGTCCATCGATTTAGACATCCATGACCTGCCAATAGGAGATGTTGGACACTGACTGACATTTATGTGGCTAGCCACCCAATCACGGACCTGTCAGTTTCTCCTATTCCACTGTCCCAGTTGCTGTGTGCAAGTTTTTGAGTTTTAATCAGCTTCTTCTGCTATAATTCCAACATGTTATGAATCCATAATCTGGAGTTTTATCACTATCTACTACTTGATAGCCACATAAAATTTTATGGCTACTTGAGAAGCCACATAAAAACTAAAGCCACATTACCATTTCTAGCCACATAGGTCGGAGCCACATATCTACATGTACCCATTTGTTCGTACGTCCGTCCATCCGTCCATCTGTCCGACCTCATAACTCGAACAACTATGAACCGATATCAATAATTTTGTGTATGCAATCTCCTTAGGACCGCCTCTCCGCATGATGCTAATTGCGGTGCGGTCCGACATTCTTTTTTTTAGCTCACCTGAGACAAAGTCTCCGGTGGAGCTATAGTCATCACTCCTCGTCCGTCGTCCGTCCGTCCGTCTGTCCGTCAACTTTTTTTAAAAACATCTTCTCCTCTGAAACCATCATACCAAATTGGTTCATATTTGGTGTGGATGTTCCCTAGGTGACTCTCATTCAGATTTGTTCAAATGAGGTCACTGGGTCAAATAGTTGCGAAACCAGGGCCATAATTCTATTCCTCCACAGTAATTCTTACAACAACTTCTTGTCCATAACCATTGTGCCGATTTAGCTAATATTTGGTATGGAGGGTCCTTTGGTGACTGGTGTTCAAATTTGTTCAAATGAGGTCACCCGGTCAATTAGTTGAGAAACCAGGGCCATAACTCATAGTAATTCTTACAATGACTTCTTCTACAAAAATGTTGGGCCGAATTAGCTTATATTTGGTACTGAGGGACCTTGGGTGACTGGGAATCAGATTTGTTCAAATTGGGTCACTGGGTCAATTAGGGGCAGAGCCAGGGACATAACTCTAAAAACCAAAAAATTACATTTTTGCATTTTGATCATATTTGGGGTGGATGTTCCCTAGGTGACTGTCATTAATATTTGTTCAAATGAGGTCACTGTGTCAAACAGTTGCGAAACCAGGGCCATAACTATATTCCTCCTTGGTAATTCTTATAACGACTTCTTGTCAATAACCATTAAGCCAATTTAGTTTATATTTGGTATGTGGGGTCATTGAATGACTGGGGTTCAGATTTGTTCAAATGGGGTCACTGGGTCAAATAGTGGTGGAGCCAGGGCCATAATTCCCCAAAAAATAATAAAAAATTCAGGAACTCCTTGATCAATTTAACATACAAAAAATATATATCACCCCCCCCCCCCCCACATGACCCAGAACCCCACCCCCAACCAACAGCATTCCACCCTATCTCATATCCTAACTCACAGGTAAATAAAGTATATTCATTTAAATTCCCATTACAAGGCAACTCTCCTATGAACTGATAGACATGGCAAGGCAGATAGAGAGATAAAGATTCTGCAGCCTTAGACAGAGTCCCCAGGGAGTGTATTCATGTCAT
Source organism: Siphonodentalium dalli (assembly GCA_032622095.1). Lineage (NCBI taxonomy): Eukaryota > Metazoa > Mollusca > Scaphopoda > Gadilida > Siphonodentaliidae > Siphonodentalium > Siphonodentalium dalli. Next base: position 132,659,511 of record CP136064.1, on the reverse strand, counting down.
CCATAATTTAAATGAGATTAATGGTGTTATCAATGAAGCACCCTTGTTGTTTATATTATCACTCAGTGGTCATTAAAATCAGATTAATTTCATTTTCTCAAAGAGTGCCTGGCAGAGCCAGAATGAGGTTCCCAGAGGGTGAATTTAGTGACGCTATCCTACACAGCAGGCTAGCATAACCAAATACACCCTCTGAGAACCTTATTCCGCTTAGGCCTAATCTTCTGGGAAGTATCTAGAGTCTCAAGATCTCATTCTGCTTAGGCCTCATCTTCTGGGAAGTATCTATAGTATCAAATTTACATTGTTGTTAGTTAAATTTCCCTTCTAGGAAGTTTCTGTATCCCTTAATTTGCAGAAGATAAAATTCATGATTGAGGTGCCCAATGGGTGAACATCACCAATTTCAACTGGGGAACTTCAATCTTATTCTAGGTCTTCCATAGCAGTTGAGGGCCTTATCAGAATGAGGTCCCCAGAGGGTGAATTTAGTGATACTAGCCCGCTGTGCAGGATAGCCTCACTAAATTCACCCTCTGGGTACCTCATTCTGCAAATAACAGACAGACTATTTCAAAGCTTGATTCAAGGCTAGCATCACCAAATTCACCATTTGGGGACCTCATTCTGCTTAGGCCTCATCTTCTGGGAAGTATCTATAGTATCAAATTTACATTGTTGTTAGTTAAATTTCCCTTCTAGGAAGTTTCTATATCCCCTAATTTGCAGAAGATAAAATTCATAATTGAGGGGCCCAATGGGTGAACATCACCAACTTCAACTGGGGAAATTCAATTTTATTCTAGGTCTTCCATAGCAGTTGAGGACTTTATCAGAATGAGGTCCCCAGAGGGTGAATTTAGCGTCACTAAATTCACCCTCTGGGGACCTCACTCTGCAAATGACAGACACACTATCACACTATTTCAAGGCTTGTTGTATAATACATTGTGTTGCTTGAGGCCAGGCATACACAATGTAGGAACAGACACGCTTTTTGTGATGCTATCCGGCACAGCAGGCTAGCATCACCAAATTCACCCTCTGACGACCTCATTCTGCTTAGGCCTCATCTTCTGGGAAGTATCTATAGTATCAAATTTACATTGTTGTTAGTTAAATTTCCCTTCTAGGAAGTTTCTATATCCCCTAATTTGCAGAAGATAAAATTCATAAATGAGGTGCCCAATGGGTGAATATCACCAACTTCAACTGGGGAACTTAATTTTTATCCTTATCAGATTTGTGAAAATGGGATCACAAAGTCAAATAAGGGCAGAGCAAGAGACTTAACTATTTCACTACATAGTAATTCTTAAAATATGTTTGCAAGAACTAGTTGGCTTATATAGAATGGAATGTTCTTCCTTGACTGCAATTCAGATTTTTTTAATGGGGTCACCTGGTCAAATAGGGGCCAAGCGAAGGACAGTTTCCCTCTTAATATGCTTCCTTCACAAGGACCATCAGGTCTATTTGACTGATATTTATGATATGTATGAAGGGTTCTTTGGTGTCTGGGATTCAAATTTATTCAGATGGGGTCACCAGGTTAAAAGGGTGGGACCAGGGACATAACTATATATGTCTCTATAGTAATTCTTAAAATGTCTTCTCAAGGGATTTTGGACAATTTAGCTTACATATAGTATGGAGGAATCAGGAAGATCCTTTAGTGACTGAGATACAGATTTGTTAAAATGAGCTCAACCTGTCAAGAAATGGCAGTCTATGGGGAGTTAACACTTTTGTGTCCAATAAAATCATAGAAATACCAAATTCATTAAAACATCTACCTTGGAACCACCTGACTGATTGGTCTGACATACATGTATTGTGTTTTGGGTCCATGGATAATTGGGCTTCAAACATGTTTAAATGGTTTTAGAAAAAGGCGCTTGTGAGATTGGAAATTTCCAACAATTGAGAAAGTTTGAGGTGTTGGTTGTGAAATTCCAACCTAAGACTTGGGAGTCTGGATCCCGGTCGGGAGGGGACTTGTTGAGCTGGAGGAGGGGGGTGATCAGTAGTGTACAGTTGGCAATTTCAAGGTGGTTTTTTACCAAGCTACATACTTGAAGTCTCTCTAGCCACATATCCTGTTTAAATCTACTTCTTTTAAAGTGATTATGAAAAGTGCTCACCGTTTTGGTCTCCAGAGTCCCAGTCTTATCAGTCTTTGCAGTCTGGTGAGCGACCCCACAGTCATTGACTGTCTTGTTAAGTTACGCCTTACTTTTCGACTTAGAAAATTCTGTCCGACTTAATAACTTTAACAAATATGAACCGATTTCAATAATTTTTGGTATACATGCTTCTCACAACACCCTCTCTACATGATGCAGCTCAGGGTTGGTTGGCACTGTTTTTCCTAACATTACACTTCATTTTTGACTTATTTTGACAGAAAATTTTGGGATTTTTTTTGTGTGGATGCTATCAAGTTAGGATATTTTCCGGAAGTTTCTTCGAATATGGGTTCGGAACAATGATTTTTACCAAAGTTATGTTGCATTTCATTTTCTACTCTTTTTTGGGTTTCTGCAATCATTCGAACAAATATAAACCAATTTGAATATTTTGTTTTCAAATTTTTTTCTGTACAAGCTTCTTGCGACACCATATCGATATTACAGGGCCACTAAACTCGGTCACGTGATGGGTAACGAAACACTCATAACAAATAGCTAATTCTCGCTTCCGATGCTTATTTCTCGAAAGCAACAAATATTCTTGTTGTGCCATAATAGCGAAAGAAGAACTATATATTTCTTGTGTCCATTGAACAAAGCCGCTTTTAGAAATATAGTCCCGTATAATGCTGATGCTTCGCACAAATTTCAATCTCTTACTTTTCACCCATTTTCGCGCTGGTGGCTTTTATTGATAACGCCAACACATTTATCCCAATTTCACCAGTAAGAAGCATCTGAGCTTTATTTAGAGCATTTGTCCATCTGGTATAATAGACAAAAATTGAGAAGCATATTCCTGCATGATTTTAAAAATATATCTTGCAAATTTGCGCATCTATCCCCTCTCTGTGCCTTCAAATGCAATATTGGTAATGCTCGGACAACAGACGAGGCATGATAACGCCCACACAGTAATATAATATCAACTAGCTTTATTCATATGGAACAAAGCCGAGAACGCCTACGAGCAATGCACGATTCTACTATCGGACAATATAACAGGGCCCGGATAGCCTACAAATGGAACAGATACATTTTTACGATCTATTATATCTACTTACAATAGAAACAAAGGAACGAATTCCCCGTTATATACAAAAATAATTTGTGAAACATGTCATTATTAGAGCTGTGGGAAAACAGTATTATAATGCAATCCAAATCTAATTGTGTCCAGAAAAAACTTAATTGTTATGGAGCACAATCGGGACCAATACATGTTTTTCGAGGCACTGGTTGTTGGTCTTTTTTCGGCAAGGGGAGATGGTCAAAGTTGTAATTTCCAATTTCACCTCGCAGATAAAAATTCACAAGTGTAAATTCTCCATTTGTACTCCTCTAGTTGTAGTTATCCACCTAATCCCCCACGTTTCCCAATAGGTGGAAAAGTCCACGTCACAATCAAAACTTTAAGAACATATTCTAATCTATATATCTCAAACGACATAATTATATTATGCTATAAAGAATGGCAGAAACTCAAACTATCGGTGCAATCTAAACACATATTCGGTCTGAAGTATCTGGCTGCTGCTGCCTCTTATATCACCACGACCCTATGGTACATTTGACTCCTCACCACAGATCAGAGTTACAATTGTTGCACGTTCGTTCACATATACATTCCACACCATTTTATTCAATAACAAAATTACCATAGGTCGTTTGTTGAACTTGGTATCTGAACATTTCCCACCAATGATAAATTCAATTCCTGTAATTTCCTCTAGAATATAGTCTAAAATGCATCCAAGGAACATAAAGTCAAACCTGTCGCTCAACAGAACTAAAAGGTGTAAACTAGTATGCATAAAGATCAGGACTGTCATATACACACCTCGCAGAAAGAGATTAAGGGCGTGTATAATTTCACCGCACCCTACACCGATAATGCAGAAAAACACTGACGTCCTAAAAAAAAAGATATGACGAATATATTGTCTACACCGTCAAAGATATCTGCGGACTCCTAAAAAAGCCAACTAAGTCAAAGCTAGGGGGAAACTTGTTCAATGATATCATTCAAACTATTTGGCATTCGGGGTATTCGTAAGTATATCAGAACTTTGATATAATTTTGGACCAAATGAATTTATATTTCGAAACTCTGTAACCAGGTCTGGCACATACTGAAATGAATAAGTATAGTTATAATTATCGATATGAGTTGAATGTGGATATCCCGTTTCGTGAATTTGATAGAAGGTGCATAACAAACATAACGTATTTTACAAAAATGAACCAAACAGCGTCGCAGAAGATGGTACCATGCATGTTTGTTTCTCCGTGCATTTGAATGATTAATCATGGTGCCATATGTCATGGTAAGGAAGTCAATTAACACTCGCATTGGTATAGATATTGCAATTTTATTGGGTATAAAATAATATATATTAATTGAAGACCTGAGTGTCCGAAAACGCTTCTATCTATCTATATGATTTTATTTCGAATAATTTATTATAAAATGAGATGATTTGATGGGACACTTTATTGTTCTATTTTAGAACGGACCATTCAGGCCTGATTCAGGCCATACCATATAGCGATAGATATCTTTAGGGTGTTCCCATAGCTATGCTCCGAACGTCAACTGACCCAGATTTAATGTTTGTATTGTTTTATTACATAGTTATAAGCGATAATGAGTCTAATTAACGTTTATTTGTGACAAAATTACACAATAAAATTTCTGGTCTCTGTTAACAGTAACCACTGTTGTTCGTTAGCTAAACGACCACACGTTTTTAGTCCAGAACATATTCGAAATGTAATCAATATTAATCCATAGAAGAATTTCTTGACAGGGGTCTTTGATTCATACATCTAACATTTTATACCCCGGTATACACAGAGATAGACCATCTTTAATGTCACTTAGAAAGGCTTAGTTGTGCGATTATTGAATAAAAAAGCTTGCGCAAAAGGCTGAACAGAATTGTATATGGATAACGTTCATTTGCTGCCGTATTGTTGAGATTGCAACATGACTGTATATTAAAGCGAGATCACTGAGTCGCGGCTATATTGAATTCGTGCAGCCCCCTCCCCATTCTGCGGTTTAAGTGCTACAGGTCAAAGTTCTGGAGGTGCATTCGATGTATATGGAATCAGGAATATTCCATATAAGTTGCATATATGGAATGCACCTCCAGAACTTTGACCTGTAGCACTTAAACCGCGGAACGGGGGCTGGATTAATCCAATATGGCCGCGACTTGTCAAATTTAACAATACCACTTGAATATAACTATAATGGTTGAACGTAGGATTCGCCAAACCTGATTATACTTTGCCTTATTAATTAGATATGACATTTTTGTCCAGAACGGCCTGTTATCGAACTATGTGAATATCGCTTCAATTTGCCCTTAAACCGAGTAATATCATTTTATTACACATCCGAGTAATATAGTTGTCACGACATGCGATAATTTATCTACTTCACTACTAAATAACATGTAGATATCGATTTGGTGACGTCACTCATATGAAAGAGTTGTCAGTTACTAAGGCACTAAGGGGCAATCTAATTAATAATTAGGATATTACTTGGTTGGTTTGATAGTATAGGCCTGATATCAACCATTGATAACCTCATTTCAGTCTTCGGCCTTCGGTCTCAGGCTGATATGAGGTTACCTCGGGATGATATGGGGCCTAATATCAAACCAACCAAGTAATATCCTCTAAATAGTCCCTGATGGACAAGCATCGCATTTGCACGGAGAAGTGTATTATATGTACATCAATAATGTACTGATATTTCAGTCTTCTGACATTTGATTATCACTTGGATAGTATCGGTATTAGAATTGGAATGAAGCTTTCATCAGATGAACACGCATGTGTACTTCAAAATGTATAAAAAATAGTACCCATGCAATACATTAAATGGGTATGACTATATGCACACATCTGGGTTCTTTCAGATGCATATATATAGTTATGCATGTTGTTAATAATAAACACATCCCTGGGCATATAATCTAGAAATTATAATAAAGAATGATTGTGTAACTTAATAAGATACTTTAATCAGTTAAGTAAAGAACTGTCGATCGTTTGATTACATGCATGAGTATGAAACTGGCAACGTTTCGTTCCATTTGTTCATTTCCCCACACTTTCCTGAGTAGATTGTTCGTAGGACACCATATGCACACTTCTTTTGAGAACTTGGTAGTGATGACTCTGTCATTGCGACATATATAACCTGTGGAAGATATAAAAATCATTCTCAAGTAAGAAAATAGTCAACTCATTATATCCACTGGCTAAAATGAATCGAAACTGGTGTGAAAATGTGAATATCCGTGTGTGTGATGTGAGCGTTACCCGCAGTATGGGCGTTACCCTTTTTAAATAACTTGGTTTATGACAAACAATTGTTAACAATTTGCCAACAAGTGCATATTACAAATATTTCAGAGACATTGTGTTTCTCGTGCACTATTTAAATGAATAGTTTAACTCCGTTTAGCGACTGTATTGACGATTAAAGTGAAATTGTTTGAGCGCAATCGCAACTTGCTATACGTCGACAATAGGCAAGTTAAACTAGTTGGGAAGGCATCACGAAGAACTCGAAACATCTAATGGAAATTTATCTTATCCTTCCATTTTATTTTTTTACTCCGCCTTCTCTCCGGTGGGTCTACTAGTGGTCAATTGAACAACACAGTTATACAGAACTCAGTACTTACTTTGAGGTGATAAATCCGTCGGCCATTTGTACACTAAAAATAGTAACCACGTGGCAGAGTTTGGTGGCCCTGTATTATAAATCCAAATTTTTCTTTAAAGTTAAAAATCTTTTTTGTTGGGTTTTATATATGGATAATGCGGGTTGAATTTGCCACGGTGGGGGTATGCTAGCACGCGAGTGCACACCTCTTGTTCAACATCAAAACTCTAAATTATGATTCTGATCATAATAATTTACTATCGCCAAGGGATGGGTTAAACATCTGTCGATCGTGATCAGCCTCTCGTTAATGTTTGGTGTGTTAAAGAGTTGTTGGTCGTTAAGGTTCACATTGGACATGTTTTCTATGTACATAAATGTTTGCAGCATAGCATTATGTATCAGTCGTTATGTTTTATAGGAGTGTAGGGTAATAATTGGGTTGGTCGAAAATCACTTCCTGATCCTCTTTCTTATTGGCCATTTTTGAAGCCATCTTGATTCTGGATGAAGATTATTTCCTCGATATTGATACTAGCGATTATTTGTGGCCATTTTGATATAACAGGTGGCCATTCTGTTGTTAAATTAATGCATAATATGCTCGATACTTAACCGTTCCCCCACAATCAGTTGCAAAATTAGCAATTTTGGGTACCCGCAATAAATACCCAATTGCGGAAAGTTGCACAAAGATCATGTAACTTTTTATTGCAATTTTACACTGCTTTGAAAAAAGTTAGAACAATTTCTGTAAAAAAAAATTCCAGGTCAAACCTCTCAAATTAACTTAGAATTCTGAAAACTTTGTTGTTGAAATCTTTATTTTTGGTATCAAGATCTTTAATATGACCAAATTGTTTAATTTAGCATCTTACAGAACGCATGCTGATGACGATTTTCCACCACCACCTCCACCTTCAGGAAGCTTTGATAACTTCAGTGGAGCAATGCAACCATCTCGTGGCTTCGGTCTCCATGATGACCTCCCGCTTCCACCACCACCAGCAATTCCACCAGGCAATCAAGTATATGAGTATGGCAAGGACGGAAAACCAGTAACTGCTAAAACATCATCAAAATTCTCAACAAAATCACCACATGGGGAATCGCAGTTCAGTTCCCAAGCAGAATATACAGAGAAGCCCGGATTTAAGAAATCTGTACAGCAAGCGAGCTATGTCAGTCACAGCGCATCGAAGTTACCAACGGATATACCATTTTCAAACATGGACCCTATACCAATGTCAGCATTTATGAGGTCAGATTTAGGCCAGTATAAACACTTGATGAATTCTCATATCATTTATAACACATTCTGAATAAATACTGTGTATGTCATTTTTAACTCAACTTGACAAAGTCAAGTTTGAGATATTAACATGGGTTGTGATGTGTGCGTCCGGGCATGTTTGGGATCACCGCTAGATGGGGCTATCACATTTGAATGAATTTCGATGAAAAACATGCCTGCAGCCAGTCTTTAATTTTATTCTTTGTATGACTAAACTATGGCACACACCCTACAGACCACATCCGTCATCTGTTTATCACCAAACTGTATATGGATCTTCAGGGTGACCTCCAGATGGGAGCCTTTAATTTTTTCCGAAATTTGTTGAAAAACATGGCTGCCAGCAGCCATCTTGGATTTCATTCTTTGCATGACTAAATCCTTTGGCACAACCTGTAGCCCACATTTATCTGAGAAATGTTTTGAAAAGTTACAGGCATGTTTAAGATCACCTCACCTCCAGATGGTAACTATCAAATTTGAAAAACATGGCCGGTGACAGCCATCTTATATTTTACTCTTTGCATGACTAAATCTTTTGGCTCAACCTACAGACAACATCCCTCATCCAATCATCACCAAACTTCATATGGATCTCCAGGGGGATTTCTAGATGGGAGCCATTGATTTTTTCAGAAATTTGTAGAAAAACATGCTACCAGTGGCCATCTTGGATTTTACTGTTTGCATGACTAAATCCTTCGACACACCCTACAGGCCACATCCCTCATCCAAACTTCATATGGATATTCGGTGTGGCCTCTAGATGGGAGCCATGGATTATTTTCGATTTTTTTTTTAAAACAAGGCTTCCAGCAGCCATCTTGAATTTCAAATTTGAATCCATTGGCACACCCGATAATCATCTACACTGAACATGCCTTTTACTTTAGCTTTTTGACTGTCTTTCTTTATCATTATTCTATTCATTACTCAACAAAAAATTAACCCCTTCCCATGTTGAGCTAGTGTCATTGACACTTTAATTTTCTAAGTTATAAAACTCATTCATCACTATCTTCTAATACATTTGATAAACAAAGATTGGCATGTGAAAATACTCTAAAGTACTGGATATATGGTTTTAAGTGATGTGAAACACTCCGGTCGGGTGATAAATAGAATTGGAGAATAATCTTGTTCAGGTATTTGTTTTACAAATATTATATGTAAATTTACAACACACACCATCATTCTTATATATTAATTAAATGCAATGACTGTCGATGGCGAAATCGTTTTCGTTAGTTTATCTGCGATAGATGTGTCCCGAATCGAGTAGTAAATATTTACAATTGAGCATAGTTCAGACGATGTTTTTTTTTTAGTGCTACGGTCGATTTAGTTGAGATTTTTGGCAATGTTAGTAGAATGCTACATTCTTGCGGTTGACTTAGCACCTGAATACTAATTTATCAGTTTCACGCACCCGAACAAGTACATAATATATCTTTAATCCTTTATGCTATGAGATTTGTAGAATATTAAGATACTGTTTTATTATAACACTGATAGCTTTTGACTGTTTTTTGCCACCTTTGCCAAGAGGTAATCAAGTCCGGTGACATTGCCTTGGACGGTATGACATCGGGATTTCTGCTATCGTTAAGATGTAGGATCCATGGAACCTAAGATAGTATCATGGTTTTGGCCCATCGTATGCAGATTTTTAGCTCACCTGAGACAAAGTCTGGTGGAGATATAGCCGTCACTCCATGTCCGTCCGTCCTGTCCATCCGTCCATCAACAATTCTTGTGGTCGTCGGGAGGTTTTAACCTAGAAAAAATTGTTATAAAGCTAGTTTTGGTATCATTTTGTGTGGAAAAGTATCGGGAATAACATATCCAAAATCCGCTAAAATCTGCCTTGGGGAAAATTCAGGATTCAAGATGGCGTCTAAGATGGCGGCCAAAAATGAAAAATATTCCCAAAACAGCATTAGTCCTTTTGTCAGGCAGAGATAATGAGATTCCTTTCACAGAAATGTCATCATGTTTGACAGAAGATTCCACAGGAGTCACATTGACCAAATATTGGTCCCAGGAGCCAGAAAGATGGCCACAAAGATGACCACCAAAATGACAATTATGTATTTTTTTATTTTTTTGATAGAAATTGGCCAGTGATGACCAGAATATGGAAATGAGTCATAATTTCACCACTTGTGTATCAGATATATCAATATACTCAAACCTCATCCTCGTCATCTCCTACCAGTATTTCTTTTGAATTAATGCATCCCTCTCTACAAGCGATAACACATTTGAGACCATGTTTGCGACATGTGCACACATATCACATGTTTTATTTGTGTCATCTTACACTTGCACTGTACCGACTTGAGCAATATGTCTTGTGCTTCATTCTGGTCAGTCATAACTGGGGCAAGTTCAGCGACCCGAAGTCCACAACCCCATCTCTCATGATTAAATACGTCGTTATTCAGTGTTCTCCGATTCATGACCGGCAGATGAACTCTGAGACTGTGATAGTAGGCCGCTCTTTCTGTTGGTAGGAGTTTTTGGGCTCCAACGCAGTCTTGCTAGAAGATACTATGTCCATAAACTTTGCATGGCGAAGTGAATTTAGTTAGTCTTCTTTCTTACCACCACACTCAAGGTAAAGCCACATTTCGGCCTCGCCGATGGTTTCTGATTTGCTCTAGACTCCTGCATGAGTAATATTTTGCGAACTTCAGCAGACTTGTTTATCTTTCTGAGCATACTCGTGTTCCCATGTCCGAATAATGCAGAGGTGGTATCACAGCATCCACATACATGTGCGAACATGACATGGGAAGTTGCGAACTGTCCAGCCTTGCACACAGTGTCACAGAATCGCTATATGGCAGCACCACCTTTGCCAGATTTCCGAGCATCAGATTGTCGGCCATGTTCGATTTCCAGTGACGATTCCAAATGGATGATAACCATGATATTTCTTCCATGCGAGTCAAACTCTAGGGCACGAGAAACTATCAGAGTATCAATGTCACCACTGCAGTGAAGTGTGTGCCCATTATCCGATAAGAGGCGCTCTCAATTTGATGAACTGACTTTTGTTTCTCTCATTTGGGAGGAAATTTGCTGGTTATTGTGTGTTATTCAGTGGCCCGAACGTCAGCATGTTTTGCAGATCGCCGGCTGTGCTCGTGATCTTTAATAGACGAGCTATGAACGAAGCATCGAACACGATGCAACTCGAGCCATACTTGGTTCGGACTTACTTCAGACAATGCATGGCTACTTCCTTGTATGTTGAGTTTTTGATCCACTTCACTCTATGTAGAAGAGCTTCGCTACCAAGAATGGTCTCAATTCCCTTCTGTGAATATTCGCCTTCCAGAACGAAATCAGTCAGAGCCTTTGCCAATTCGTGTTTTCGCCAACATTAACCTCTTCGCTGCTATGATGTCCGTAACTATTACGGACGTAAAAGTGCACGCCGTGTGCTATATGGTCCATAGGTACTACGGACCTACTTCAGCAAACTAGTAGTAGGCCATTATACATAACTGGAACTCAGAGATTGGTGCATCGGAATAACTGTATCTCCAAGTTTCTAACAGTGTATGAAGTTCCACGATTGTGAACGATAATAGCCTTTCAATCAAGTCAGTTTTATAGTTCTTGTGGTATTCCCGTTATAGTTTCCCATTGGAAAATGGCAATAACGTCAACAGCCCAGCACACGACGTCATAACATCATTAGCAGCGAAGAGGTTAACGTGGACATCAGCCTGTTTTACTTGTGATGCTGCTGCGTCATCTTGTTCCCTTATCGATTCATTGTCCACAGAGTCCTTCTCAACTGGAACAACTGCAGCTATCAACTTATTGAAAATCGCATATTCAACTAGGTAGAGATTAAGCAAGACCATCGACACTGCCTTTCAATATATCATGGGTCGCTGTACCAACCCCTTCATCATCGAGGCGATACTCCCCATGAAGATCACAACACAGTATTAATCCTCCGAGCCAACACACTATGATCTTCGACTTAGAGGTTATTTTGTTTACCGCCTTGAACCACAAAATCTGTTCGAAAGGGATACATTGGGTTTGGATGTTCAATCTACGTACATGTTCCTCAACATACATGAGTGTAGAGTACATTATGGGACAGAACAGAACATCTGTTTTCTCAGCAGTTAGTGTCGTCCAGCGAGCAAGCACTTAGCATGACACCTGATCAGTTCGAGCTAGTTGTTTCACTCTTACTGAACAAACATGCTGAGGGCCACATGCAATCCGTGCTGTGATCAGATGGGAGGGTGTAGGGAGTGGCCAAACGAAGAAGAGTTTTCAGTTTGATATTGGAAATTCCTTTGCCAATAACATCAACATATTTAGGGATGGACACTCCTTTGTCAATCACGAGCTCATCAACACTCAATCGCTTTTGTCTCATGAACACATATCATGGTCAGTTGCGGTGGATTCATGAGTGTAGAAATTACAATCATTCCCATTCCCCCTGCCATCCAAAGTTGCTATGTTGTTGTCAACATTTTCGGCCACCCACTGAGTCCAGGCACTGGGTGAACAGTCAGTTACTATTTGACTGGGCGTTTCAGTTTAACAGACGTATTGCTTGTATCACTCAACTTCTAGTTGGCAACAGAGAATCCCAACCGAGATTACACGTTCACTAGTAATTTGGAACCAAACACAGGGTTAATTTATATGCCAAGTCCGAACAGTGATGATGTTATAACCAAATGTGGATATGCGCCCTGCACAATGGAATGATCGATGCTATTCTGCTTGACATCGGGACGGAACTAAAATCTTGAGTAAGCTTTATTTTCCAAGTAATGGACAACATTTGGACCAAACAAATGCCCGTGTGTCGGCACTACAGAGACTGCGAAACGACTGCATTTAACGAAACAAAACAGTTTAAATATGGATTTTTTTCTAAAGACTAGATATAAGGTACATACACTTAGTTGTTAATACATAGATATCATATAAATTGATATAATCATACTATATCTTGAATAAGAAGGAACATATAATTACGAACACAGCAGAAGATACATTCAGGTTCGATCACTCGAATTTGGTAAATGATGACGTTAATCGCCGAGTTTAGTTGAAATCAACATGTGTGTGGGCTACGTTTTATGAATATAATTATGAAATGAACCTGTTGAAATTGACAAGCTTCAAATTCGCCACCAGTCGAAGTGGTCCCTAGCGTTACTATCAATAATGTCTAATTGCAGTAAAACTATCCACGCATACACTCGGCAGCACACATTTAGCTACGTATTTTAAATTATTTGATATGGATCGTTTATATTCTGAAATAATAATCCATGAAAATCGACAAAAATCCACGAAATAACGATTAGGGTCTGTTCGTTTACATAACTGTATTGGACAGAGTGTAATCTGGTCTGTTCATTTACGAACTATGGCATGTAATCCATGATCAATAATCTGGATTCTCCCATGAAATAACGACTCTGCGTATGTTGTCAGCCTTAGGTTTCAACAGGAAACGTGTGACCGACTCATAAAAACAACTTTTACTACTTAATGAGAAACAACTGTGAACAATGTGAACTATTGCTTACACGACTGCAGTGACATGCGTTATGGCGTTCTATGATAACGCATGCACTTTATTACTTCAGCGCACACATGGCTAACGTGTATAATGTCGTTGTCCTCCAACTCTCGTAGAACCCGCTCTTTATTGTGGAACGCACGCATGCATTGGAGTTCTACATGAACGCTCTTTATTAGTGGAAGTCACGGGTGACCTATACTGTAGTGGGTCGTACTATCGTATACTCATATGACAATTATCTACTCAAACTTGCCACGGATGCGTGGTTTGCGAATTCACACAATTAAACTGTCTGCATGTATCTGCAATCGGAAATTTTGTGTCATAATGACGAAACACCCTGCATGTATTCAAATGTCTGTAAACAAATTTCCCCAAAGCGGATTTTAGCGGATTTTGGATATATTGTTGTCGAAATATTCCTGGTCAAAATGACACAAAAACTGGCGTTATAACAATTTTTTTCTAGGTTCACTCTTCAAAATAACTACAACGACTATACTAACTTCTTCTCCAGATCATAGGACTGAATGGGTTCATATTTGGTGTGGATGTTCCCTATGTGATTCACATTGAGATTTGTTCAAATGAGGTCACTGGGTCAAATAGTTGGGAAGCCAGGGCCATAACTCGTTCCCTCTATAGTAATTCTTAAAACAACTTCTTCTCAAGTCCCATCAGGCCGAATGGGTTCATATTTGGTATGAAGGGTCGTTGGGTGACTGGGGTTCAGATTCAAATGAAGTCACTGGGTCAAATGTTGATATATGGATTCCTGTGATCATATCTTTGATAAATGATAAGTTATAGATGTAACAGGTGTTACAATATTAAGTAAATATATAAAGCTGTTAACTCAATTTTCCAATGATGTGTAGATCTATTATGTTAATAATTTCAAGGAGTAAGTATCAATGTTGCCAGCATGGGGATAACACTTCCCTAAATGTTGTAACTACTTTGGAGGAAAATAATTCACTTCAACTCTAAAAATATAATGTTTGATAATTATGAGATAAACCAGGGTTTCCGCCAGGCCGGCTGCAGGTCCGTCCCACGGACCCATTCCCCCAGTAGGTCGTTGCATGAAATCCCGCTCATACACAAATAAATGACGTTATTAAAAACTTTTTCAGTCTTGTCTGTGTTGACAGGCTATATATCTACACTTATTATGCCCCCGATCTCCGATGGAGATTTGGGGGTATATAGTGGAGCCCTCCGTCCGTCCGTCCTTCCGTCCGTCCTTCCGTCCGTCCTTCCGTCCGTCCTTCCGTCCGTCCGTCCTTCCGTCCGTACGAACATTTCAACTCATAACTTTGGTTTCGCTAACTCAATTCAGTTGATCTTTGGTATGCTAATAGACCAGCCGGGGGGACAAGATTTCCCCATAACTGCGGTTTCGTCCGCCCATTTTTTCCAGAGTTACACCCCTTTTTGGACTTAGAAAATTCAGTTTTCTGTGGCATACGAACGTTTCAACTCATAACTTTGGTTTCGCTAATTCAATTCAGTTGATCTCTGGTATGCCAATAGACCAGCCGGGGGGGACAAGATGTCCCCATAGCCGTGGTTTCGTCCGCCCATTTTTTCCAGAGTTACGCCCCTTTTTGGACTTAGAAAATTCAGGTTTTCTGCTACTTTTTTTGGTTTCCAGATGATAACTTGATTTTGGATTGTTTATTTGCAAAACCCGTTTTTTTGTGTATTACCAATATCGCAATACAGGTCAAGGTAAAATTTCGGTTCAATCGGATAATTTTTGTGAGAGTTATGACCCTTTTTCGACTTAAAAAATTCAGTTTTTTTTTTAGAAAATTCAGTTTTCCTTCTATTTTTGTGGCACCAGACCAAATTTGAAGCTAATATAGAACAACATGTGGCATTTTTATAGCGCTTAACCAGAAAGTTTCTCTGATTGTACAGTCGGGGGCGTTACCTCCGCCTAGCGGTGCACTTGTTTTCATTAATATTGACAAAATGAAATCGACACAGTCCATCTCCCGAAAAAACAAGAAAGAGCGTGTCAAATAGTGACATTAGATACAGCGTAATACATGTCGCCGTGACATCAAAGAATGCCGGACTGTTGAGTGCGGATATATTTTAGTGCACGGGATTCCATGGATGAAACTACTCACGCTCGAAGACCCCGTGCTATCGTACAATTACATAATTGGATCAAAGAACACCCAATTGCCGAGTCGGGGATATTTTTATGCACGGATTTTCGTGGATGAAACTACTCAATGTTGATCATATATCTTATTGCTGTATTATCATTTGTTTTGAGTTTGATGTACCGGTAAGTTAAGTTCCTGAAAAATACATGTGATTCTCTACGTGTGTTGATTATTATGCGTATATTAACAAAATCCCAAAGTGATTTATTTCACAATAAATAGTATACGGAGCCTGTCCGAAATCAGTCTTTATAGCGGGAATTCATAGTGAGAACACCATTCATTTGAGCCATATTACATGCATGGAGGATAAACACAAACCCCCCCCCCCCCCCCCCCCCCCCCCCCCCAATATGGAGATAAAGTCAAAGTACGGTCAATAATAGTTTCGTTGTCCCTCCTGGGTCCCCAAGCACAATAATCAATGACGCACATGTTTACATTTCCTACCAAAAACTCAATTATATTTTATAACACATTGGCTAAAACTCTGTTCTTTTGCTGCGGTCATCAGTTGTTGGACTAGTACAGACTATTGAGCAAGCTACGCGTTCCGGGTGAAAGATTTCGCTACCATTCGTATTTTGCCGCTATAAATATCTCCTGCAGACAAACCCTTCAGTATGACGTCACCGCGCACAAATAGTTTTACGATTGACGGAATATATAATCCTGTTAGTTTCATTTTCACTGACGCTACTTGAAATTCTAAGAAATACTTTATTCAATTCTCCTTGCTGGGTATTATTGGTCAATGCATAGATGCTTTTTAGTGTTTAGATTCATTCTACCTGTTGGAATCTTATTGTAAGTTATAAATATGATTTTCACTCCAAAAATAGGTTAGAATTGTTATCATAGTTTGATTTTCCAACCAGTATGTTTTATACCAATAGTCCTGTTTGTCGTACTTCTGGTTAAACTGTTGGACCACAATGGCCTCATTTTAAAACTTTATAGGGGATGTCAGGTTGGCCATAAATTTAAACTTTATGGGGGATGTCTGGTTGGAAATTTCCCAAAATTGAAATACCAGTTGTAAAATTCCAACCGAAGACGGATGTGCAAAAGGAATTTTGTGAAGTTAGGACTGTGGTCTGGTTTCCTTGTTTAAAAAGAGTAGAGGGGTCTGAGATTTGTCAGTGGTGTGGAATTAGACACTTCAAGGTGAAGACCCCTGCTGAACAGAGAACCTCCAGCTGTTGAGAACTGTTTGTATTTAGTGATTTTGACAAGTATTGACTTGTAGTCTTCAGAGTCCCAGTCTTCTCAGTCATTGCAGTCAGGTGGGCGAATCCACAGTAATTGACTGTCTTGTTTATGGTCTTAGATATTTTCTTCAGAGTTATTCTGTGTCCATTTTTCTCAGGTTAGGGGTCCTATGGTATTTCAATGTTATTATATGCCTACCGATGTCAAAGTGACACTATTGGTGCAATATTGGCACTGGGACCCATAAATTAAAAAAAAAAGTGAATTATTGCTCTGTACATTTGGCTATACATTTACTTATTTTGTACATTACAGTATGCTCTATAATTCAACATCAAAACTCATGGCCTCTCATTTTAAAACTTGCCACAGATATTTAGTACCATGGGTACCTGTGTTCATCAGTTGTGATGCATATATATGGTAGACCTCTAGATGGGATTGAGCCATCATTTTTTTGTGGAATTGGTTAGAAAACATGGCTGTCAGCAGTCATCTTGAATTTCACATTTAAATTCATTGGCACACCCTTTATTTCAGAATTGTTTTGAAAATATACATGCATGTTTAGGATCACC
Source organism: Siphonodentalium dalli (assembly GCA_032622095.1). NCBI lineage: Eukaryota > Metazoa > Mollusca > Scaphopoda > Gadilida > Siphonodentaliidae > Siphonodentalium > Siphonodentalium dalli. The sequence continues at coordinate 132,641,778 of CP136064.1, read as the reverse complement.
TTTAATGAGAGCTATTTAGTTTGAAAGATTTTCGATAAAAAACATGTCTGTCTTGGATTTTACCCTTTGCATGACTAAATCCTTCCACACAACCTACAGGACACATTCCTGATCCGACGGTCACCAAATTTATATGGATCTTCGGGGTTATCACTAGTTGAGAGCCATCAACATTTTAGGATTTTCGTTAAAAACATTAAATCCTCCAGCATACCCTACAACCTGTACTGCCACATCTTTCATCCGATTGTCACCAAACATCGTAGAGATCTTCGGGTGACCAGCTCTAGATGGAAGTTGAATTTGTATAGTCGATGAAAAACATGTCAAAATTGAATCTTTACACTGTTAAATTCTTTTGGGATGCCGTACAACCTCCATTTTTCATTTAAATTTCCTTATTCTTAATCCTCCCATTAACTTCAATGCATAAGATTTTCCAAAGTATCTCCTCTTCAAGTTGAGATGCAGTGTCGTTGACACTTTCATTTCCTATTCGACGAAAAATTTGTTAACCAAAAACAAATCACTTAACCCATGTGTAGGTTATTTAATAAAGGTGAATCTCGCAATGTTATTCACTGTGTCATTCGTTACATGTATTTGACATAATAATTCAAATTTGTTCTGTTGTGCTTATTTTCTGTTGACTAGCTTGATTACTGATGACAGGTAAGTGTTATTTTGACCTGCTCCAGAACTATATATTTTGGTTCAAATCCGCCCATTAGTTCAGGAGTTTAACCCTCAGCCTGTTTTGATTAGGGTCCTGTGAATCTTCCTTTATAATTCATGATTTGGTTTTCTGACTATAGGGTCCTGCGAATCAAAAGTTTCTTATTTAGATAGTTTCGTTCTTTGATTAAGACATTGAATATTGAATCTCTTTTGAAATGACATGAGCTGGGGAGTTCGGACAACAATACTAATAATGAGTTATGAACACTTTTTGATTTTTATTTGCTTTTTGGCTGATAATTTCAACTGTGTTGGTTTCCTTCTGAAATTTTGGCATTTTTAGTTCCACTTGAGCTATTACCATGGGTTGGTGTGCGTGCGTCCATCAACAATTTCATTTGGCTCACCCTACAGGCTGCATCCATCATCCGATCATCACCAAACTTCATATGGATTTTGTGGACCTTAGATGGGAGTCATCAATTTTTTTCCAAACAAAAAAACATGGCCACCGGCAGCCATTTTGGATTTCAAACAAATGGTCAAACAGACCAAACGTGGATATAATAATGAATGGGCCGCAGATGAAGCAATGAGAAATTCAAGAAACTCCTAGAAATAAATCTTAACTGTTGAAGATTCAGACAATGATTAAATTTCAATAAACTTCATCAAAATGTTATTCTCATCTTCGTTATACATTCATATTTGGGTGGTAGAGAAGATGGATGTGAGAGAGAGAAACGATACTTATTGATAAAAGGTACATTAAGAAAATTTGAAGTTTTAAAAATGGTAAATTTTATCTTAATTTGTGAACAATTTGGAGATTAAAATTTTTTTGAAATATTGGGAGTTTTTGTTTTTGTTTTTTTAAATGATTTTGAAGTTTTTGGAAATTAGATTTTGTTTTTATTTTTGAAAACAATTTGAAGTTTAAAATTAAAATTTTTTTTTTTTTTTTTTTTTTTTAATTTTAAAGTTAAAATTTTGCTCTGTGTCCTATTAACTTGCATCCACAGTGAGTGCCGTGTGTCCCTTTAAAATTCACTTAATGAGTACCTTGTGTCCCTTTAACATTATCATACCGAGAGTGTAGCCCTTTAACATTCACCCATTGCGAGTGCATTGTACCCCTTTTATATTCAGATTGTGTCCCTTTAACATAATATGAGGTAATACAACTATTAGGAACATAATTCAGGGCGAGGCTCCCCATTGTTCATCAAGGTCATCACGTAATATACATAACATTACACCCATAACGTAATACACCTATTACTAACGTAATACACCTATTACGTATGTACATGTTATGGCCGTGTACTGCAGTGACCCAGTAGGATCCTGCAATGAGGTCATATTTACCTGTAATTCCATGTACTTTCACAGCAATACCTTTGATCTTTAGATAAAAAAAACTACCTTTGGGGCCAAAACGGCCCTACTGCAGTAAGCAGCAGTTCATTGGAAGTAGTTTGGAATATTCTCCCAATTGAAATTTAGTCTTATTATAATGACGATAGCTGGTGTAGGTTATACATAAGACTTGTGATCGATATGGTATATCTCAATACAGAGAGGGATCACCATTTGATCAAAATTGGCCCTCTTCAGCTGTTCAAAATTACACTCAGGGTGTATCCACATACAGGAAGGGAACACCATTGGACCAATTTCCATCAAGTTCAGCAGTTCAAAATCCAGTTTAGCATTTCATAGGCTACAGTTAAGCAGAGTATCCCAAATACAGTTTTAACACAATTATAATAGAGTCACACAGGGAGGGGATACCATTTGATTTGACCGAGTTTCACCCCAGTTCAGCAGTTAAAAATCACATTCAGCAGTTCATTGGGTAAAGTTAAGTAGATGACTTTAATTGACGGGGTGTAAAGAAATACCACCATCATAAAGTTGGTTGAGCTTGCGCTATGATTTTCTGCTTCATTTCCAGTAGAACTCGTTATCTTTGTGGCAAGGATGGTCATTTTCTCAAATTCCTCAAGGCTGCCAGCTGGATTATTCAGACCTGTGCTCTGAATCCACTGAGAAAAAATACTTTATTCGCGAAAACAAGCATGTGTGACTTGGCGGCCGGACTATATTACCAAGGGTTGGCCATCACCGCACTTTCACCCATCAACAATTTCCTTCATCACAACATACAGGCCACATCCCCCAACTGATCATCACCAAACTTCATATGGTTCTTCGGGGTGACCTGTAGATGGGAGCCATCAATATTTTTTTCTCGAAATTTATTTAAAAAACATGGCCATCAGCAGCCATCTTGAATTTCACATTTGAATTCATCGGCACACCATGCAGCCCAACTTTATTTGAAATATGTTTTTAAAATTTGCAGACAAGTGAATTGCATACCATTTGCCAAACTATTCTCTCCTTAAGTTGAGCTAAGTGCCATTACTCTGTTTTTGTCCAACAGCGAAATGCTATTGAGGAAAACTTGCCCAAGAAAGCCTTATGGTTGGGATTGAGTTACGCTATTCCTTCATGGATCCAACTTCAGACTTTAGCATTCTGCTCTAATTTAAGATGTAAAAGTTAGATTTTAAAAGATATTTTAATCCTTTTGAAAACAAATCAGGCAATCCAAATATTTAAATAGAGAGAGAGATAATCTTTTATCAACGTGACATGTGCATACAGAATAAATATATTTATTAAATCAACAATACAGAAATTACACCAGGCCACAAAGGGCCTATAAGTCACTCATTGAAATTGCATGTGAATCGAAAGAAATCTTGACATGATTTCGCAGGACCTTAAATTTAATGCCATTTGTTATGTGATGTATTAACTCAAACATGTTTGCAATGAGTTTGAATTTTGTCATGCGAGTGTATTTGCACCTGATAAAAAATGGTGTAGATTTTGATCCATTTCTTCACATTAATTGACAAGCATTAAGCCTCTTCCCCTGTTTTTATGCCATGTTTTATCTGATTTGATAATTCAAACATTTTTTTTCACCGATGAGTTTATTTTTGGCATGGAATGGTATTTCAATCTTTCAGAATTATATATTAGTTCAGATCAATGTATTTACTTTGGAGTATTATTTTATAAATTAACGCTTAATCCTGTTTTGATGGCATTTATTTAAGAAATGGATGTTGATTTGCTTGCGTTCCATAGAGTATAGATGCAAGTTGGTCTGACATTTTGTGTTGAACGCGAAAGCGTTTCACACATTAAAATGTCAGACCAACTTGCATCCATACTCTATGGAATGCAACAAAATCAACATCCATTACTTATATTTACACTCAACCAAGTCAACTGGCAGATTAAACAAGTTTTAAGTGCCCATTTCCAACGATATTATCGTGGCTCGGTGCATGTTGCATCTACACAAAAACGGATGCAAGTTGGGGTCAGCACGCGACATCATTTGACGTAATATCGACAAACCAATTTCCTGCATTCATGTTCCACAGTACGAATGCATGTGTGAGTGTAAATATCATAATATGTGATATAATAACTCAAATACCGGTATGTGATCACTGATGAACGTACTGATTTTTTTGGCATGCAATTTTATTTGTATCTGCTCCAGACCTGATTTTGGTTTGGATCTGAATGTTACTTATGAAGTACAATCAACCTTTTTCAGTTCCGCTTAGTCAAGAAACTTTAATAGTTGAATCTCATCAAGAGTTTAGTATGTATAATAATTGTGGAAATTATTAAAACAATTGTGGAAATTATTTTGTAATCAATTTATTAAGGTGGATTACAAGTTCAAAAAGGTCATGTTAGCAGTATTCAGATACAAATACTTTACTATGCCCCGACACCCGAAGTTCTTAAGTTTTAGCCATCCAAATGTCCGAACATATCACCTTGTATTCTCGATTGCTCCCATTTCTTCTTGTACCATTCTCTTATCTTATTGTTATCAATGACGACAGACACCTTGACAGCAATGTTGTATTTTGGGCTGAATTTAGACAAATAAACTCATGAACTGTCACATGGACCATCGTAACTATATGCGTTACTTAAATATTTATGCACACAAAGAAGACAAGAAGACATTCTATTTGCAGAGGTAACGCTATGGGTGATTGTTGAATGACTGCTCATGGTAAAAAAAATTCAATGATTAATTATGATTCTTTTGTTCGCGTGTTCAATTGTTCATTAAAAATGTTCCGTAATTGTTTGTGTGCGCATGCTGATGTCCACATGCTGGTGTCTCAATAAGTAAACAAGGAAGTAATCAGGACACAGCAAGCCTGTAATTCGCTCAATGTTGTTGCAAACTCAGGAAGAAAGGAACTTAATAGAATGGGCACATGCCAATGATGCCATTCCAAGAATAGTTTACTAATTTTCTACCTGCTTGTAACGAAAACCCAGGGGGGTTATATCTCTCGTTTAAAATGTGATTTCACATTTTATTTTTTCAAAAGAAAAATATTATTCAATAAAACCTTATTAGGATATACTGTTTGGAAACTCATAACACAGATGATAAATAAAATATTCATGCACAGTGCTGGGTACTTGGACAGAAAGCTAAAGGAGAAAACACACTGTCGATTGCAAACACAGAATTAATCAATATAAAATCCACATTTTGTACAAAACCCCTAGATGTATTGACAGATCTGGTGTTAATCTGTTAATAAACATATTTGAATTCAATCATTTTCTTCACAAATTTCCAATATTGGCAAGTATTCTGACATGGTTAAAACTCATTTTATCTACATGTATTTATAAATATTTTTAAATATATGGAAAGGAGTCCGTCCAAGTAACGGGTGCTGTGCATGAAGATGTTGTTTATAATCGTTTATCCTTGAATTGGGTCTCAGATTTGTAATCTATAGATTTTACTCGTGCGATTGCATGGTGTTGGAATTTTTGGAATCGTTTCAGGCGTTTGTGAGTAATGGCCGTTAGAAGTGAGGATGTACTCAAAAGTGATCATTATTCATTAGTCATGCTTTGTTCAAGTGGCACACTAGTTAAATTAAATCTTTTTAGCTAACCTGAGACAAAGCAATTAGTCATAATATGTAATTAATTTCATCACCACCGTCGGCAAAACAAACAAAGCATCTGTTGTGGAATGGCGACCTTTTGTTGAAATGATTTGAGATAAGTAATATGAGTTATATCTTGACAGCCTTGACAATAATGGCGAATACTAAGAAGGAAATCGTAATTAATTGCACACGGGATCACAGGTGGAGCTATAGTCATCACTCCTCGTCCATCGTCTGTCCATCCATCCGTCCGCCCATCCGTCCATCCATCAACGATTCTTTGGACATCTTCTCCAAATCCGTAGGACCGAATGGGTTCGTATTTGGTTCACATTCAGATTTGTTCAAATGAAGTCACCAGGTCAAATAGTTGCGAAGCTAGGACCACAACTCTTTCCCACCATATTAATTCTTCAAACGACTTCTCACTGTGTCCAATGTGGGCGGAGCCAGTGACATAACCCAAAAAAAAAAATTCAGATTGAACTCCTTGCTCAATTTAAAAAGATTTTTTTTGTTAAACATGTTATAAAATTTGAAAAACTAACACTATTTTGACGTGAAACTTTAATCTTACCCAGACCCCCACCCTGTCCCCAACCAACAGTCCCTCCACCCCATATCATATCACAACTTGCCTCTCTCACCAGAAGCAGAGATATATTATCTACCAGAGGACTCATTCAGGTATTAGCTCCAGAGAGACAGACACAGTCATTATCATGATTGAGATTAGAATAACAGATGTTATGGGACAGGCTTGTGTAAACAACTACATTAGCACTGCTGTTTGTTGCCATTATCAAATTAAAACAAAATTCTGTTCCCAAGCCTGAATTGAGTGAGTCTGACATTTTTTTTTGCATAATGAGGTCCCCAGAGGGTGTATTTAGTGATGCTACCCCGTACAGCAGGCTAGCATCACCAAATATACCAGGGACCTCATTCTGCTTTATAGGCCTCATCTGGGAAGTATCTAGAGTATCAAATTGACATTTTTTAGTTACTTTTTCCCTTCTGTTCAAATTCTATATCCCCTAATTTGCAGAAGTTAAAATGCATAATCAAGGTGCTCAATGGGTTTACATCACCAACTTCAACTGGATAGCTTCAATCTGTTCCTAAGTTTCCATTGGCAGTTGAGGCCTAATCAGAATGCGGTCCCCAGAGGGTGAATTCGGTGATGCTAACCCCACTTGCGGCATAGCATCATTATACCCCCCCCCCCCCCCCCCCCCCCCCCCGCAACGAGTTGTGGGGGATATACTGGAATTCCTACATTTTTCAGTCAATAGTTTTTAGGATTACAGGGTTCCCGCGGGTCCTTGAAAACCCTTGAATACCCTTGAATTAAAAAATCATTGTTCAAGGGCCCTTGAAACCCTTGAATTCCAGTACCAGCCCTTGAAAACACTTGAATGTGAACCTGATATATAAACACAAGATAGAAGGTATACACCAGGTTATAACGCAATGCGAACGCACGATGTCAACTCGCATAGAAACATACGGAACACAGTGACCTAACGACCTTTGACCAACTGACATAGAATGTAAATAGTGGCTATTACGCGCTATGAATTTCACACTGTTTACAGTAGTAACAATCGATCGAGTAATTTTGTATTGCTCAATGTGATTGGTCAATGACTATCCCCTCCAGCTATTGACAAATCAAATTGCGCGTAACATATCTGAAGTCAGCTGAAAAAACAGCGTGTTACCAATGCTCGAAATAGAAATATGACAGGACGGAAATGCAAATTCAATTATAAATGGCTCTCAAATCAAGAGTATTCTGCGTGGCTACGCGCAGTAGCCGACAACAAACACAAGGCAAGGTGCTTATTCTGTCAAACGAATATAGACCTCTCTGTCATGGGGGAGCATGCCATTAAAAGTCATACTAAAAGTGACAAGCATAAAAACGCCGTCAGAGAGAGAATTCCACTGCCAGCTCAGACCAAGAGGATTGTTAACATTATGGCTTGTGTTCCTCTTGATGTATACAACAATATGTATTCAATGGTTGTTATCCATTGAATACATGTGTCTCATGCCCACATGTTGAATAAATACTGTTAAGACAGCACCCTACTTTTCCAGGTTACAGGCTTTCCGCCCCGCAGGTTCTTGAAAACCCTTGAATTTTTAGCATATAACTCCTTGAAAACCCTTGAATTTTGACCCCGAATACTCCTTGAAAACCCTTGAATTTCATCTGAAAATAGCTGCAAGAACCCTGGATTAGGATTAAGGGTTAAGAGGTTCAAGATTAGTTTTAGGCCTTAGCGGATTTAGTGTTACCTGTTCACATAATTTCAGTGCCCAATATACACTAAATGGCTACTACATTCAAATAGCATGTTGAATACGGGAGGTATACCTCAGTCCCATCTGGGACAGGCCCATCTCTAGTTAAATTAGCCTTTTGGGGACCTCATTTTGCAAATGTCAAACACACTAAATTCAGACTTGGCTGTTCCAATATTATTTTTTTAACCACCACTTATCCAGGTGAAATTATACCCTGATATTTCAAAGAAAAATTGGGGGGTATATTGAATATTGGGGGGGGGGGGGTATATTGGATTGAATTTGTCTGATTGTCCTTGGTTTCAGATTTGTTCAAATAGGGTCATTTTTTAGGAAACTTTTGAGGGAAATCAATTCACTTCAACTCTTAAATCTACCCTATGAAATTACTAGATGAATGGATCTCATAGATGGGGATTCACATTTGTTCAAATATGAGCAGTGATAACAGATTTACCTCCCCCACCCTCCCTGTATCTAAGCTGTTTGGTACTGGTATAATAATATTGATTTCCAGGCTGCCTGGTGGAGGCAATGTTTTTTTGGCAATGGGGAGGGAGTATAGAGGGGGTGGAGTTTTGATGTTGATCAAATTTTAAACAGTTGAAAATTTCATGCCTGATACAACATTAGTTGTAGATTAGATTTTCACACCAAAAATAGGTTAGAATTGTTCTCATAGTTTGATTTGATTTTCCAACCAGTATGTTTTAAAACAACATTTCATTTGTTCCTACTTCAGGTTAAACTGTTGGACCGAATTAGCCCCAAATATGGGGGATGTCAGGTTGGTAATTTTCAAAAGTTTGAGACCTTGAAGTACCGATACCAGTTGTAAAATTCAACCTAAGATGGGTGTGCTGAAGGATTTTTGTGACCTTAGTACTGTGGTATGGTTGTCTTCTTTAAAAGGGGTAAGGGGTTTGTGATGTCAGCTGAGTGGTGTGCAATTAGAAATTTTAAGATGAAGAGCCCTGCTCATCTGAGAACCTCCAGCTATGTTCATGTTTAGAAATACTTGTCATAAGTGATTTTGTCAAGTACTGACTGTTGTAGTCTTCAGAGTCCCAGTCTTCTCAGTCTTTACAGTCTGGTGAGCGACCCAGGCATTGACTGTCTTATTTTTGTAACTTAATGACAAGCTTAACTTAGCCAAGTGGAGTACATGTAACTTTATTTAAATCAGGTTTGTACTTGACGTTATTGGAGTGTGCGTGCATGCATGAACACCCTGCAGGTATTTGTACCGAAAGACAGTCGTATGATTCGTGTGTCTGCTGCAGAGACCAGCCTAGAGGGTGACTTGGGAGATAATGTCTCCCTAAAATGAGTCACTTCTCCCTAGTTTTGTCTTAGAGAGAAGTGTTCTCTCTCATATACTAATTTGCATATTTCAAAACAGCATATTTGAAATTTGAAGTGTATTTAGTAATTTACTGAATATAGTGGTGTACTTGACTCATTATTAGCTCAACTTTACTTTGTAAAGTTTGAGCTATTGCCATGGCTTTGTCGTCCGTCGTCCGTGTGTACGTGTGTGCGTGTGTGTGTGTGTACGTGTGTACGTGTGTACGTAAAACATGGCCGCCAGCAGCCATCTTGGATTTTACTCTTTGGATGACTAAATTCTTTAGCACGGGCTACAGGTCGTACTTTTAGTCTGATCATCATAAAATTTGTCATGGATGTTAATATTGACATGTAGATGGGAACGAGTGATTTTGGGGTCATTCGGCCAAAAAACATGGCCGCCAGCAGCCATCTTGGATTTTACTCTTTGTATGACTAAATCCTTTAGCACGGGCTACAGGTCGTACCTTTAGTCCGATCATCATAAAATTTGTCATGGCTGTTGAAATTGGAATGTAGATGGGAACGAGTCATTTTGGGGTCATTCGGACAAAAAACATGGCCGCCAGCGGCCATCTTGGATTTCAAAATTCAATCCATTAGCACGGGCCACAGGTCGTACTGTTCGTCTGATCATCATGAAATTTGTCATGGATGTTAATATTGACATGTAGATGGGAACGAGTAATTTTGGGGTCATTCGGCCAAAAAACATGGCGGCCAGCAGCCTTCTTGGATTTTACTCTTTGTATGACTAAATTCTTTAGCACGGGCTACAGGTCGTACCTTTAGTCTGATCATCATCAAATTTGTCATGGATGTTAATATTGACATGTAGATGGGAACGAGTCATTTTGGGGTCATTCGGCCAAAAAACATGGCCGCCAGCAGCCATCTTGGATTTTACTCTTTGTATGACTAAATCCTTTAGCACGGGCTACAGGTCCTACTTTTAGTCTGATCATCATAAAATTTGTCAAGAATGTTAATAATGACATGTAGATGGGAACGAGTCATTTTGGGGACAATCGGCCAAAAAACATGGCCGCCAGCAGCCATCTTGGATTTTACTCTTTGTATGACTAAATCCTTTAGCACGGGCTACAGGCCGTACCTTTAGTCTGATCATCATAAAATTTGTCATGGCTGTTGAAATTGGAATGTAGATGGGAACGAGTAATTTTGGGGTCATTCGGCCAATAAACATGGCCACCAGTGGCCATCTTGGATTTCAAAATTTAATCCATTAGCACGGGCCACAGGTCGTACTGTTCGTCTGATCATCATAAAATTTGTCATGGATGTTAACAATGACATGTAGATGGGAACGAGTAATTTTGGGGTCATTCGGCCAAAAAAAACATGGCCGCCAGCAGCCATCTTGGATTTTACTCTTTGTATGACTAAATCCTTTAGCACGGGCTACAGGTCCTACTTTTAGTCTGATCATCATAAAATTTGTCAAGAATGTTAATAATGACATGTAGATGGGAACGAGTCATTTTGGGGACAATCGGCCAAAAAACATGGCCGCCAGCAGCCATCTTGGATTTTACTCTTTGTATGACTAAATCCTTTAGCACGGGCTACAGGCCGTACCTTTAGTCTGACATCATAAAATTTGTCATGGCTGTTGAAATTGGAATGTAGATGGGAACGAGTAATTTTGGGGTCATTCGGCCAATAAACATGGCCGCCAGTGGCCATCTTGGATTTCAAAATTTAATCCATTAGCACGGGCCACAGGTCGTACTGTTCGTCTGATCATCATAAAATTTGTCATGGATGTTAACAATGACATGTAGATGGGAACGAGTAATTTTGGGGTCATTCGGCCAAAAAACATGGTCGCCAGCAGCCATCTTGGATTTTACTCTTTGTATGACTAAATCCTTTAGCACGGGCTACAGGTTGTACCTTTAGTCTGATCATCATAAAATTTGTCGTGAATGTTAATAATGACATGTAGATGGGAACGAGTCATTTTGGGGTCATTCGGCAGAAAAACATGGCCGCCAGCAGCCCTCTTTGATTTTACTCTTTGTATGACTAAATCCTTTAGCACGGGCTACAGGTCGTACCTTTAGTCTGATCATCATAAAATTTGTCATGGCTGTTGAAATTGGAATGTAAATGGGAACGAGTAATTTTGGGGTCATTCGGCAGAAAAACATGGCCGCCAGCAGCCATCTTTGATTTTACTCTTTGTATGACTAAATCCTTTAGCACGGGCTACAGGTCGTACATTTAGTCTGATCATCATAAAATTTGTCATGGCTGTTGAAATTGGAATGTAAATGGGAACGAGTCATTTTGGGGTCATTCGGACAAAAAACATGGCCGCCAGTGGCCATCTTGGATTTCAAAATTTAATCCATTAGCATGGGCCACAGGTCGTACTGTTCGTCTGATCATCATGAAATTTGTCATGGTTGTTAATATTGGATTTTACTCTTTGTATGACTAAATCCTTTAGCACGGGCTACAGGTCCTACTTTTAGTCTGATCATCATAAAATTTGTCAAGAATGTTAATAATGACATGTAGATGGGAACGAGTCATTTTGGGGACAATCGGCCAAAAAACATGGCCGCCAGCAGCCATCTTGGATTTTACTCTTTGTATGACTAAATCCTTTAGCACGGGCTACAGGCCGTACCTTTAGTCTGATCATCATAAAATTTGTCATGGCTGTTGAAATTGGAATGTAGATGGGAACGAGTAATTTTGGGGTCATTCGGCCAATAAACATGGCCGCCAGTGGCCATCTTGGATTTCAAAATTTAATCCATTAGCACGGGCCACAGGTCGTACTGTTCATCTGATCATCATAAAATTTGTCATGGATGTTAACAATGACATGTAGATGGGAACGAGTAATTTTGGGGTCATTCGGCCAAAAAAAACATGGCCGCCAGCAGCCATCTTGGATTTTACTCTTTGTATGACTAAATCCTTTAGCACGGGCTACAGGTCCTACTTTTAGTCTGATCATCATAAAATTTGTCAAGAATGTTAATAATGACATGTAGATGGGAACGAGTCATTTTGGGGACAATCGGCCAAAAAACATGGCCGCCAGCAGCCATCTTGGATTTTACTCTTTGTATGACTAAATCCTTTAGCACGGGCTACAGGCCGTACCTTTAGTCTGATCATCATAAAATTTGTCATGGCTGTTGAAATTGGAATGTAGATGGGAACGAGTAATTTTGGGGTCATTCGGCCAATAAACATGGCCGCCAGTGGCCATCTTGGATTTCAAAATTTAATCCATTAGCACGGGCCACAGGTCGTACTGTTCGTCTGATCATCATAAAATTTGTCATGGATGTTAACAATGACATGTAGATGGGAACGAGTAATTTTGGGGTCATTCGGCCAAAAAACATGGTCGCCAGCAGCCATCTTGGATTTTACTCTTTGTATGACTAAATCCTTTAGCACGGGCTACAGGTTGTACCTTTAGTCTGATCATCATAAAATTTGTCGTGAATGTTAATAATGACATGTAGATGGGAACGAGTCATTTTGGGGTCATTCGGCAGAAAAACATGGCCGCCAGCAGCCCTCTTTGATTTTACTCTTTGTATGACTAAATCCTTTAGCACGGGCTACAGGTCGTACCTTTAGTCTGATCATCATAAAATTTGTCATGGCTGTTGAAATTGGAATGTAAATGGGAACGAGTAATTTTGGGGTCATTCGGCAGAAAAACATGGCCGCCAGCAGCCATCTTTGATTTTACTCTTTGTATGACTAAATCCTTTAGCACGGGCTACAGGTCGTACATTTAGTCTGATCATCATAAAATTTGTCATGGCTGTTGAAATTGGAATGTAAATGGGAACGAGTCATTTTGGGGTCATTCGGACAAAAAACATGGCCGCCAGTGGCCATCTTGGATTTCAAAATTTAATCCATTAGCATGGGCCACAGGTCGTACTGTTCGTCTGATCATCATGAAATTTGTCATGGTTGTTAATATTGGATTTTACTCTTTGTATGACTAAATTCTTTAGCATGGGCTACAGGTCGTACCTTTAGTCTGATCGTCATAAAATTTGTCATAGATGTTAATAATGACATGTAGATGGGAACGAGTCATTTTGGTGTCATTCGGCCAAAAAACATGGCCGCCAGCAGCCATCTTGGATTTTACTCTTTGTATGACTAAATCCTTTAGCATAGGCTACAGGTCGTACCTTTAGTCTGATCGTCATAAAATTTCTCATGGATGTTAACGATGACATGTAGATGGGATACAATCATTTTGGGGTCATTCGGCCGAAAACATGGCTGCCAGCAGCCATCTTGGATTTTACTTTTCTCTTCATGTCTATAAACTAGTATTATAAGACATTCAACTTTCCACATTCCTAATCGCTCCATTGACTGTAATACATTAAATTATTCCCTTTCCAAGTTGAGCTACAGTGTCATTGACACTTTCATAATGGTAATATAAATGGGCTCTTGTATTGCATAATACTCATTGAATCACAGAAAGCTGATGTTTAGTAGGGCTGCTTAGGGAGTAAATTGAACTTCAGCCTATTAAATGACTTCTCCCTGATAACAGTCCATTTCTCCCTTAATCTAATAGGTGACTTCTCCCAATTTGAAATCTCTAGGCTGGTCCCTGCTCTGCCATGACAAATTTGTCAGCATGTGGTTGTTGAACTTTGAACATTTGAAATTTTTCGGACATTTTGCACACTGCAAGTATTATATTCCATGTGCTGAAGCGCCAACACATTTAGCATATCCAAGAAATTTATTATAGCCCTTGCAACGAGTTGTGGGGGGGGGGGGGGGGGGGGGTACTTGAATCAGCTTGTCACAATTTTGTCCGAGCTGTTATTCCTACATTTTTTTTGGTCAATTTAAAAAAAAACATGGCACAAATAATTAATACCATTGGAAACTGTGCACCTGTGATAATGAGGTCTATTATACTTTTTTTGTGGAGTTATCCCCTTTTTCGACTTGCTTAATTTTGTACGAGCTTTTATTCCTACATTTTTTGTCAATATTTATTTTAAGTTGGCACAGATATTTAGTTCCAATTAAGGGAACCTGTGATATGCGCTCCATCTGACTTTTTTTTATTGTTGTGGTGTTATCCACCTTTTCGATTTAGAATTTCCCAGATTTGAGTATTTATTGTCGAGATGTTTTCTCAGAATTTTCTTGTTCAATTTGAATTAAATTTGCTACAGGGATCAATCATCATGAGAACCTGTGCACCTGCAATTTTGGAGTTTTTAACTTTGAGTAGAAGCTTGCACAGGTCACTGAGGTGAGTAGCTGCAGGCAAGTTTAATATTGCGCCCTCCGGGTGTATAATCAGTAAGAGATTCATGGTGTATAGTGGTTTTATTAGGCCCCTGTGAATCAATGCGATTCGATGCAATTTGGAATCGTTTGTCTGATTTGATTTGATTCGAAATCGTCTGCCTTGATTCGTATGTTATCGAATCTTTGGCATTAGGTGCATTTTCGTGTTTCTACAGACTGCAATTCATTTGAGTGAAGAGAATTTGCCAACTTATGACCCTAAATTAACAGAGTTTAACCGAAGTCTGACAATCACGCATAAATATAACACTGTCGCCAACTAATCTATAAATAGACCGCATAATTCGGCACCATGACGTAACTCGACACTCTGTCCGACTGCGACATTCCAGGAATCACTTGACTTCACAATCATGTGGGACTGGGAATTTCATAACAAAATTCAAAATGGCAGATTTCAGATCCCTGTTTGATTTACATAAATCAGATGACTCTAAGTCTCTTGTATGTCTGTAAACATTGTCCGGCAAGTCTGTTGGTGCAAACGACAGGCACTACATCGCACTTGAGGCTGCATATACGGTACAGCGAAAGCATCCGGCCCTCTTCATTAAAAAAAACAGTTAGACGAAACAAAAAAGCCGAAACCAGTTCTGACGAATGATGCAAACGCCCAACCCCATCCAACGACCATTTCAAGACAATTGGACGATTTGCGTGTACATGTATCTACAGAAAAAAATTTGAAAAGTCATCTGAAGTCAGCCACTAGAGGGTGTTGCCCTTCTATCACGTTTGACCATTGGAAGGCTGATAACAACAGCAACTACCTTGTCCTCACGATACACTATATGAGTGCTGACTGGAAATTTGCAACCCGATGTCTGTCTGTCTGTTATAAACTTAGAGCAACTGGACGCCGACCACACAACAAAATCAACGGAACAAATTATTAGGGAGCAATTAGACAAATATGATATTGATGTCAAACGAGTAATGTTTGCAACCATGGACTCCACCAACGTTATGCCATGCACTGTGCAATATCTAGGCAGTGATTTGGATGTGCAACAAATGATAAAAAATCTTATCAGTAACATCCACAGAATTTCGGACTTCTTCAATTCTTCAACAGTGGGACTTGCCGCACTTCATAAATTCCAACTGCAAACTGCAGATCCAGAAACTGATGGTGACAATAAGATCCTCAAAGAATCTGATCCCCGCTAGATGTAACTACTCGATTCAATACTATGTTCATGCTCTCGAAGAAATGAAGTCGCCATATCACTTGCTTCGGTAGAGTGCCAAGAGGAGAAAGAATTGTGCAACAATACCACCACTGCCCTTGGGCAAGTCTCTCAGTGACATTCTGACAAAGGTATTCCAGTACTGAAGCCTACTGCTGAAGCGACTTCCATTTAGAGTGCCGATGGAAATGTCACCATATCAATTGTTCTACTCTGCATACAGACACTCAAGTGGAAACTCGCCTGTGAACCAGCAAGAGGGGTGAAGACATTCAGAGATAAACTGCTCTCTGAGCTGGAATGTCGCTTTGACCTCGGATTGCCACACCTCCTTGCTGGAAATTATCTTGACCCTCGCTTCAAGGGAGTGTCAACAAACACAACTGACAATAATACAGTGAAAAGGTTTATTGAAGAGTGGCTTTCCTTCCATGGGCATTGTGATGAGATATCTGTTGATAATAATCAGAGTGCTGCTGTGGTCACCGGTCGAGATAGTGCTGCAGGAATCACTGGTACCGCAGATATCAGGAGTCTGCTGGATGTCATGTTCCAGGATGTAAAGCATTCACACGAGCGAAACCAAACTCCCGTCCTAGATAATCTGCTCTCCGAACGACTTAGAATTGAAATGGACACGTACCAGAGAATGCAGTTGCTTGGAAGGCTAGAATTCCTCCTCAAATTAAGTGCAAATGCACACCGAAACACTACCTTCGCTGGCAAGTGCATTAAAGGATGTATTAGGCATACAATCAAATAATTGCTCGTCCAAGCGGGTTAACTCTACTGGCAGCAACCCGATCAGTGATCAGCGACACAGCCTGTCAAAGTATAATGCCAAAACTTTGATTTGGGCTAGGAATAACTGGGACTTGATACTCCCGGCGTGATGAAATGATTCACATAGAAAGGACTGGATAACAGGATAAGATACTCAGGATAAGGGCTAGCCGCTATAGCTAAGGGAACCTATATATTGCCCTATAAGCCTAACATTTTATTTCTGTTAACAAAAAATATAACTTTTTGTTACCAAGGTCTGACAAAGTTACGAGGACTTATTTGAATTCTGACTTTGTTTAGAACTACTTGTTTTAGAGTGATTTGACATGTACTCACTTTTGTCTTCAGCATCCCAGTCTTGTCCCTCTTTACAGTCTAGTTAGCGACCCACACTCATTGACTGTCTTGTTAATAGAACTGGACACCATTGCATCCTAGTATTGCAAAATGTAATGAATATAATAAGACTGGGTTTTATAAGACATTTCATTGCTGTGATGGTGTTGTTAATTGCGACATGACTGATTTCACAATTTCATACATATACCAGCCATCTTGGGGTTAGTAACCCCCAATGAACCCCCAACATACCAATTATCTGTGGTATGATTATTCTGTCTTTCAAGAAGATGACAAAAATTTGTTTTCGCTTATGTTTGGAGAAAAACACCTAAATTTCATAGAAAATTTGTGTCAGAGGTGCATTGTGGAATATTTTCACTTTTATGTTCTAGTCTGTGGATCGGGATATGTATTCAATAATAGTTTAGCAGCCATTTTGGGGTTAGTAGGCCATTTTCAAACCAAGACAAAATGAAATTATCGTATCCACCAATTGCCTCCACCCTTACTACATTCTTTTCTTTTTTGTCTTCCAAAAAGTTGACAAAATGCATGGTAGATTATTTTGGTGGGGGGGGGGGGGATCAGGAGGAAAATTATGTAATAGTTTTACTTTAATGTTTGATTATGTAGATCGAAACCTATATATTAAACAATGCTTTTCATTGCTTTACCAGTCATCCAATGGCCATTGTGTTAATTATGTAATGTGGATCATAATTGTGTGTTCTGGGTGCCTTATACCAGAGCCAGGGGCCTGTTAGCTTATGGGAGTGGGTTGATTTTTCTAAATAATATGGGCAACAGCGACAAATGATATATTAAAAGTAGCTAATTGGCAGTAGTTTCCTATGGTATAAATTAATTGGGCATAACATTAATCTTACATTTGGTTTTATAAGAAATGAAAGACATCTCTTTGCGTGAATCATCATATTCTTCTCACGCTCAATATTTGACGTCGCATGACTGTCATTCCCAGATTCAACAGTTACATCTATTACCTTACTTTGGTCATCGTCACATACTCGGGTATCAAAATTTGAGGGATATCCCTTCTCAAAAGGTGTGAATATATTCTGTCAAATATGTCAGATTTATTTCTTCGTCGGGTGCCTCAATAAACCATGTGGTGAGAGAAAAGTCCACCTATCTGACAAATCCAATAATATACAAATTCCGAAAGTTAAGTGTTTATGCTAACCAAAAATGTAGGTCTAATAAATTCCCTCCCGAGGCGACACCTATGTCCATATTTGCCAAGACTATATGTATTTGCCTTCAATAACTCGAACAAATATGATGTCAAAACTGCCCGCAGGTGTTCACGAATGCACGCGCACTCCCCACAAAGTAACAAAATTTTGTCCTTGTACAATGGGTTGAGACAGGGACGTGACGACATGTTCAAATGTTCAACATTGGGAAATTTGATATACCTGACACAACATTTGTTGGAAATTTCACACAAACAATAGGTTGAAATTGTTTTCGTAGTTTGATTTTCGAACAATTTATTAGTGGATAATTTGTAGTTTTTAGACCAACATTTGCATATTTCCCTATTTTTGTTAAAAAAAATTTGGACTGAAATGGCTGTCAGAAACAGTTGGAAATTGTTCAAGCTTGGGTGGGGGGTGTCAGGTCTCAAAATTTCCAACAATTGGAAAGCTTGATGCCAGCCAAGGGGAGGGGTGGATTTACGCGCAAACTAGTGAATTTGATATGGTTCGAGATGTGTAGTTAGAAATTCGAAGGTGGACACCCTTCCTAACGCGCACACCATCTATAGCCATGTCCCTGTAATGGGCGTCTATAGCACCATCTACTCACTCTATTAATCACAACCTGTCATTAATGCAGTGAACAAAGTTGTTAGTGAACAAAAATCGGCCTTCCGTATTTATCTAAGTGCTAGAAGCCGCCTCGAGAATTTGAACACAAATCCTGGGTTAAAATGACAACTTTATCAATAATATTTGCCCATGAAATCTTTCAATAAATAAGTTAACGCATAGCTGACTGGAATTCATGGAATTCATGGACCTTTGAGTGAGAAAATCGTAGTGAAAGGCTACCGGTCAATGGGACAAATCTACCCGTTTCTATTCGCTATCGCTTTATGTGCTGCATTGAAAGTACCCAAGTGACCGTGACGATGTTCACAGATTTACCCGTACCCGTTCCCGTTGAACGGGTATCGCAAACTCGCTAATGTGGATTTTCAGGGTCAAAAGCTCCTTGAAGGTCAATCCCATCCGATAATGGTACAGAAATTATACCTATATGTGGCACCGATGGATATAGATAAATAAAATTCTAATTGGGGGCTCAGCTTTGAGATAAAAGTGCTGAACCCCATTTTTTTTTTTTTTGTGTGGCAATTATCTTAAAAACCATTGACTTTTGGATATGAAAATGTATTACTGACCCCCCATAATGTGGCCTTTCCGCACATTTTGAGTGGTCACACGACCCCCTATGTCCAACGGTTCTGGAGATATAGTCACGACGGGGGGTAGTACTTCGCGCAAAAAGGGGCGTGGCCATTTGACCCCATTTCGCCGTCAATGGGAAATGTGTTACCAACCAAATATTGTTTGTGTACCTTCAATTAGTGGATTCATGAAGAGTTTTGCTCTGGACATACAAAACCACCATGAGCTACTAGAGTAAGTTATGACCCTTGTTTTCGTGAGACACAGGGATTTGTCGCCGCTCTTGACCTGGAATGTCACCCTCGGTGACATTCCAGGTCTCGAGCCGGCGACAAATCCACGTGTCTCACTCAATCGCGGGCGATAACTGTATAATATTATAACATTCCATTCAAAAAGTATATTCCAGATAGCAAGCTCATTATTCTACATGTACATATACACATCTCATTTGACACCATAGACCCACTATATGTTTGTTTTCTTCAATAAAATAATGAAATCCTTTTATCACAGCTATGATCTCATTCATTGAAGGTTATGATAATCAAATGTAAAAAAAAAGGCATTTTTTTATATTTTAATCACTTTTTATGTCAAAATATAATTGTATTTCCATTCCGAGATTATGAAACTGCCATGACTAGTTCAAGTTTTCTTCGACAAAAGCCAGCTAGTGACATCAGTTGAGATAACGCTGTTTTACGTTGAAGTTTCGTGTAATATCTTTCTATACCAGACTTTACACCCAGATCCAGTGGTGGCATTTTTGGTAAATTGTAATAGATTTTACGCTACAGGTTAATACATGATGCTTTATACATCTTACAGTCATAATGATTTATCACAATCTAACTTTCATGTTAAATTGTGCATAGCATATGACGCTTAATTAGGGTCAATCTCAATTTGTTTACATTTAATATAATCTGCACTTCGCGAGGTCAAATAAGTTTGTATTCTTTAAACATTGTGATGTAATATATTATTCACATTTCATTTGGCAATGCTTTTGGAGCTCGGAACAAATATAATACTTGATATACGATGTACGATTATTATCCCAACCAATTTCACTAGCTGGTTTACGTTGAAGGAAACTTGGACTCAGTCTTGATATTTATAGATGTTTATTTGCATATTAATTCCAAGCTAATTATCACAATATCACTTTATATATTTGCACAGGAGCAGCACGACGTAACTTTCCATCTTCGTGCTGCTCCTGAGTGCAAAATATTTGAGCATATGGATATTAATATTGATGATGTTGATATTATTACACACTCAGAAAAAAAACAAAGGAGCCGATGCATGAGAGTGTGCTTGATAATCAATCAACTCCGGGTGGCCTAAAGCAGAGGCCTGATGAAAAAAGTTTGATGTGATATGTTATTTATTGCATAACTTTCTATTCTTCTCTGTAATATTCTATTCTGTTTAGAAGAACTGGTGATCCAATCAAAGATCAACGTTTCCAGTCTGTCAGAGGACCTGGAGCTGACATGATGCCGATTCGAGGGAGAGATTCACCCAGGTCGAACTACTCATCATTGGATAATAATTACTCCAATAATTACTCTAATGTTAATCCTGCTTCCTCAATATCTTCCAAAAGTTTCTATTCAAGTGAGCCTCAAGAATATTTATATGAACCCAGCAAGAACAAATATGAGCCAATCAGAAACCAGTATGAGCCTGTCAAGAGCCAATATGAATCAAATGTAAGTCAGCATGAAGCAGCTAAAAGCAGGAATGATTCTACAGTGAGGTCTATTCCAATCTCAATTAGTAGCCACAGATCCACGTCACCTTCATTTACCAGTCATAGATCTACATCACCTTCTTATGGCGGCCACAGATCTACATCTCCTTCATTCAGTGGCCAAAGATCCACATCTCCGTCATTCCCCAGCCATAGATCTTCATCTCCCCAGGGGGTCCCAATACCGATCCACTATGAGCGTCCAGTGCCGGGTCCGCAGGTTCCCATCACCAGCAGCTATAATACTCCCAAGCCAGTCACAGCGCCGGTGTCTCCTCAGCCGCAAGTGAATCGACAACAGCCTCCATCAGGGAGAGAAGCTGAAGTTGATGCTTTGACAAATTTACTAATGCAGAAAATGGAGTCGGCAGGTGATCCAGATTATTTTGGTTAGTATATTAATTACAATTGGAGACTTAAAAAATGGGGTGATTTTTAGTTTCAATTGACAGTGTGTTTATTTGTCTGTTTAGTGTACATAACTAGAGGACTATAGTAATGACCTTCATCATCATGCGTGCGTGCGTCCAGAACTTTGTCCGAGTCTGAATTCTGTCATTTTCCGGTCAATTTAACAAAAAAAACTTGGCACCTATATCAACCAGCATGGGAACCTGCACACCTGCGATTTTGAGTTCAGTCAAACTTATTTTGGCGGAGTTATTGCCATTTTAAAACTTGGCGCAGATCTATGTCAACCAGCCTGAGAACCTACGCACCTGCAATTTTGAGTTCAGTTGAATTGAGTCATTTTGGCGGAGTTATTGCCATTTTTCAACATAGAAATGTTTTATGTTTTTATTTTAGAGTTATTGATGCTTTCTCGACACATTGAAGATGTTCAACATATTTAGTCAATATCACATTATAACATATTGGTGTAATCAATTCCTCCTACAGTTTGTCGTATAGGGGTCTGAAACCCATAAATCCTTCAAACCTGCCACCTTCGTCACTAGGGGACATTTAGGTCAGCGAAATTTTATTTTTGACAAATTTGAGATTGCTTCCTTTATGTCATTTCATTTCAATTGATATATTCAGCGGTCGCTTAAAATTGCAACTGTAGACCATGGGGACAAAATCAGGAGCGGCCGTCACGTTTATTGTACTACATAATTTTTATCGCAGTGTGTGAAGGTTTTTAATAGTTTCATGTTAAGGGCACATCTCGTTAGTCTTTGCGAATCCGTAAAGCATTTTCTGTGAAAATACGACGTTATAAAAACTTTGCGAAAATCTGTTACCGGTAATTTTGCGGAAATTACATTCTTTCTTTCGGAAAACATTGCTGCATTTTCGGAAATTTAATGTACCCTTTCGGAAAATTTGCGGAATATATTCATGATTGTCGAGGCCGGTATTTAAATATCACCACATACTATTGTAGGTCAATGAATATTGGGTTTATTTATTTATAAAAATAAAAACATCAAATCTGGCAGTCTGAACGTGTTTTAATTCACAACTCATGGCTGGGGCATGTACATTAGTGAGTACCGCTACCCTATATAAACATCATGACATGTACTCAGATAACTTTGACAAGAGAGTGCGCAATTAACACTATAACAAGTTCCATGAGTCCATGACACTGAACAAGTGCATGGGGGCTGACCTAGTTATATCAAAATTGTGCTTGCTGCACAGCAATGATGTCTGGTGAGGTCCTTGCAAGGCTTGACCGAAATTAAAAGAAGTCGCCGTTAATTATCGCATTGTACTTATTTATCATATTTTCATTCTTGCATGTTTCACTGTGGATAAACAATACAAATATAATCGGAAGACGCTTTCGCAAGACGAAAAATTCTATTTTTAGAACACAACTGCTACAGAAGGATCAAAACTACACCATGAAAACCAGTTTTCAGACCAGATAGACAGTTTCCCCACAGCTATAAACTAAAGTATATATTGTACATAAACATTTGCCGATTGCAAGCGGGTGTCCATTTGACAGAAGGACTCTTTTTTAGCTCAACTTTACTTTGTAAAGTTTGAGCTATTGCCATAGCTTGATATCCGTCGTGTGTGTGTGCATGTGTGATTCGTCAACAATTTCCTTTAGCACGGGCTACATATCGTACCTTTGGTCGGATCATTATGAAATTTGTCATAGCTGTTGACATTGACATGAAGATGGGAACAAGTCATTTTGGGGTCATTCGCCAAAAAAACATGGCCGCCAGTGGCCATCTTGGATTTCAAAATTCAATCAATAAGCACGGGCTACAGGTTGTTATGTTCTTCTGATCATCATGAAATTTGTCATGGATGTTAATATTGACATGTAGATGGGAACGAGTCATTTTGGGGTCGTTCGGCCAAAAAGCATGGCCACCAGCAGCCATCTTGGATTTTACTCTTTGCATGACTATATCCTTGGCACGGGCTACAGGTGGTAGCTTTGGTCGGATCTTCATGAAATTTGTGATGGATGTTATTAAACAATGACATGTAAATGGAAACGAGTCTTTTTGATGCTGGCTAATAAATATTTTTCCCCTGAACTTGAATGGAATAAAATTTAATCATAAGTTCAAATTAAACAGTCACGCATAGATTGGTTCATGTTTGCTGGGTGTTTTAAACTGTTAATCAGGCGTCTATCGTCAAAGCTCATAAAATAGCGCAAAACAAGGCATTTTTTGTCGGCGTATTCACTCAGCTGTTGAAAAAGTACAAAACGGTTGCTTGCGATAATGATAACAACATGGTGGCTGAGTCAAAATTGACACATTCCATCTCATTATTGATCATAGAGGCCGATAATTTTACAAGAGTATCAACTATTAAGTGAAAAATAAACATACAAAAAAAAAAAAACGTAACGTCGGTTGGGGCAGAATCACCTCGATCAGTTTCGGTCGGTATTGTTTTAAACCGAAACCGAGTTGCTTTCTCGGTTAACCGCCCATCACTAATTCCTGATACTTTAACAGAAATACCTTTCATCTGATATGTCTCATTTTATTGAGATGTATGTAAATTTGGTATGTGAGTTTCTCAGCCAAAGATACAGATAGAATTCAAATTTGGGTTTGATCCGTTTTTTTTTTAACGGAGTTATGGCTTATGGATTTTAGCGTCCAAGCTGAAAGTAGCTGATCACTATCGCCAAGGTATGGGTTAAACATCTGCCGATTGTGATCGGCCCCTCGTTCAATGTATACTATCAACATCCCAGGTTTTCCAAGGTTGTCTAATGTTTCTGTTTAGAGGGCAACATCGGAAAAGCTTGGTAAACTCTGATCCTAGTATTTCTAAGGTTTCAGGTAAGGTGGCGACAAAAATTTGGATCCAATGTTTTCTTTGCTTTACCAAGGTTTTCCTAACTTAAATAAATAAACTGTGACAGTTATTGTCAAAAATTCTCGATTCAAAGCTTGGGAATCCTTGGATATTATAGGATTTCCAGTTTAGTTTGGAAAAGCTCGGATTTCTTTTTATATATTTATTTCTTTCCTCCATACATGGAGAGTTTCAGACAAACACAGGAAACTAACACAATTACATAAAGATATACAAAATAATCTCTAATCAAACATGAAAGTGCAAGAAAAAAGAAAATATTAAATCGAAAGAAGAAAAAAAACCAATGAAGTAATTAAACAAATGTGGTATAAAGGTATAAAACAAAATTGACATGAAAAAAAAAAAAAAATCTACATCAAGTAAAGGAAAAAAAATACAAAAAATATTTTTAATTAGTTAAAACGAAAAAAAACAACAAAAAAGGAGAAACAATACATGGTGATACAAGATACAAATCTAAAGCAACATATTTACATGCGCAAGGTCATCATCGATTTGCGAGATGAAAATAAATGGCGCCGGATTAAAGTAATGCCTGTGTATTGTGGCGCGCATCAGTAAGCTCCTGGAACTGGAGCTTGGCTACTGTCTATAATGGTATCTATATACTGTAATTCGTATGTATGTTATAATGTAATATGTACTAGCCACATATTAATTAACATTGTTATTATTGTCGAGTCATCAATGTTGTTTTTGAATAGTGAATATATATGTCGTGTCTATGAACGTCTATGTATGGTTTTCACCAATAGCAGGTTGGGGTGATCGACTTGTCCATAAGTCCCACAAATATTCGATGGGTGGAACACCTACTAAGGAGAGTACCATGTCAGTCCTAGTCCTAGTGTGAAGGCCCTGCATGTTTTTCAGACACATTCTGTGCATTCGTTCTAAACGCTCTGCGTTGCTAGATGAAAGATTGTGTAACAATTCTGCCCCATACAGACCTCGAGGCAAGACAATATGGTCATAAAGTTTTGTTGAACTAACTGGAGTAATTCCTCTCGCATATAAACCTGCATTAGATAACATGAAGTACGAAGATCTTATTTTATTGGTCATATTTTCAACGAGTTTGTTTTGGAGATTTTGAGAATTCAGAGGAATACCAAGATGTGTTACCTCAGTTACTTCAGAAATTGTATCGTCACCAAGTCTCCATGATCTATTAGAGGTACGTGTGTCACGTGGAGTTTCATTAAAAACTATGACGAATGTTTTTTTTTATAGTTAAAGCGGTACCGCCACTTATTACTATATTGAATGCAGATATCACACAAAGCTTGAAGTCCTACTCGAGTTAATGAGAATAATGCCATGTCATCAGCGTGAGCCAGACAAGCACAATTAATATTATTATACACACGAAGACCATAATTTGATGTTTCTAGTTGATATATCAAATCGTCAATGAAAATATTGTATAAAAATTGTGAAACTGTGCCTCCTTGTCTGGCCCCATGGCAGACTTCGAACCATTCTGAAAATGTATCCTGAAAAGAAACAGAGCATTTGATGCCTGTTAACAGCATGTTGAATATTCTTAGAGTTCTCCCCCTTATATGGCGATCATAGAGTTTTCGCAAGAGGCCATTTATCCATACTATGTCGAATGCTTTCCAAACATCCAAGAAGCACGTGAATAACTTGCTTTGCCTCTCGGATGTGTAGGAAATTAATTCAGTCACAGCGTAAGAGGACATTATGCAACTAACATTTCTTTGAAATCCATTTTGCATAGGGTGAACGCTTAGCGCCTTTGGGGAATTAGCTTGAAGTCTCCGAAGTATAACCTTTTCAAAGAGTTTGTACAAGTTTGGCAATAGTGTTATCGGCCTGTAGCTGTCAAATGAATTTCTGGGCTTACCATTTCCTTTGTACAGCGAGAAAATGATACCACGTTTTGCGTTAATGGGCATATATATTCGAGATCAATCATATTTGTGAAAAGATATGCAATGCATTCTACAAGTGAATCTCCACCGTGTATAATATGTTCATAGCTGACATTATCCCAACCGCTAGCTTTATTGTGAGGGAGTGTGGAAATAATTGAGACAATTTCAGAAGTAGTGACAGGATATGTGGTTAGCTTGTCAATATAGCTCAATTCACTATTTGCCAATTCTGATTGAATGAAGGCGTTAGTTGATTGGTAATGAATATCATCAAATGCTGCATCCGACAAAGGAGTAGAAAATATTGATTTATAGTATGTTTCCCACCCCTCTACTATCTCCAGTGGATCTCTGAGAGACCGACCTTCAAAAATGAAGGTTGAACAAGATGTTGATCCATTTAATTTCCGTTTAGCGTTAAATAGTTTGTAAAAGGTTTCTTGATCAGATTTAACATTTTGATCAATTTCATCGTTAAAGGTTGATAAAAATTGTGATGAGCATTTTCTATACTCACGTCTAAAATTACATTTGGCTTCTTTGTACGCTTTATATTGCTCATTCTCTGGATCTGCAGGTCGACCTACATTGATCCATTGATTTCTGTGAAATGACATAATATTGGGTAAACCACTGAGACGGGGATTCCAAAAATGTTTCAAGAAAGGTTTATGTTTTACCTTTGGGATATTGTTTTTTGCAGATTTATCAATGGATTCAACTATATTGTCATAAAACGAATCTAGATTTTCCCGATTGAGGTTAGTGTATCTTGGAAGGGAATGTGCTAAATCGTGTTGATAAGCTGAGACCTGATTTGGATCTGAAGTAAATCGCTTCCAATTGAATTTTGGTCTCTCAAAGAGATTATTTGTTCGCGATTTTAATGTAGACATGTTAAGGTTAACCTGAGCATAGATGGGACGGTGATTTGAAACATTCAAGGCATGATCATCTAAAACTGTGACAAACTGGATATCAGGAAGATTAACTTCCGGAATGAGAATATGATCTATGACGGATCCATGCCCACCTGAAGCAGATACGAATGTGTTGTTAAGATTTTGACAAATTATGGGATCGGTCAATGCCACAAGTTCAAATGTTTTATAAAATGTTTTCATTGTGATAGATCTGAGATCATTTTTGTACAGTGTGGCATTAAAATCTCCCATTACAATGATTTTAATCAACCCTTTGTAGCTGTCACATATGCTAGACAATTTGGTGAAATATTCCTTGAAGTATTCATCGGTGTAGTTAGTTGATGGCATATATATCTGAAAGATATAAATATATTGGCAATCGGTAATTTGCAATTGGATTCCTAAGATTCTATCATCATGGATATCTAAAAGTGATATCTTGTTCCCCAGTGTCTTTTTAGCCAATGTTCACTTATACCGCATAGATCTATTCTCATTTTATCCAGTGTGTCTTGTAAATAACTGCGCTCGACATAATGCCTGTGGCATTCCAAGCGAGTAATGAAAGCATGACAACAATAGAAACAACCGTTGACGGCTTAGCGGTGAATTGATTGGTGTGTGACATAGTTATCTGATAATGCTTTGTGTGTACACATGAATGACCTAGTCCAGGTTCGACTGTCTGGTACGAGATGGACTTCGACTGCTGTGGTCTCTGTCCCAGTGGTGATTATTTCACCTGTCCCCCCTGAAGTTGTTGTTGTTGTTTCTGTCATAGTCGAAGTCATAAACTTTGTCGGCGGAGAATTCGTTAGAAATGCCAAACGGGGTCCAATCTTTGCAAATAACACCATCCCACCAGAATTCATCGTTCATCACATATTCTGCTGAGTCCTCATCTGCATTTATTCGACAAGTTGCTTTGTTTTTACGGGAGTTATACATCACTTTGACGACGGAGAATTTTATTCTATTTTTTATCAAGTGATCTACAATGTCCGCTACACGAGTTTCGTACTCTAGATTGTCTACAAAAAGTCGCCTGGGTACAATTGGCTTTGAGTTTCTATGATAGTGAATGTCATAATTAGTATTACCACTAGAATTGTTTTGATGGTTTGAAGACTGTTGATATCTGTTGTGTCTTGGTGATCTCGAATATCAGTTATGTGATTAGAAGAGGCTTGTTGAATGTCACCTGAAACATCAGCCGATGCCACGCTGATGCTATCGCTGTTTCGCGGTACACGTCCTGTATATGGCGTGACACGTTTCTCGGACTTTTTTCTGGAGGATCTCTGGATGTATTATTTTGGTATTTCTGAGAATTAAAACCAGATGAAGATTTCAACGTCTCGGATATTTGGTGTCCTATTGTCTGCAATTTATCACCCATATTGTCAGATAAATTAGTAAAAGCTTTTTGCAAAATGTCAAAATATTTGGCACCCGTATCAGCACGAATCGATTCTGTTTTATCTGAATGCTTCAATTTAGTAGAAATGTCAGCGAAAGAATTTCTTAGAGCACTTATATTCATAGCATTTGTGTGTATATTATGATTGAATCCTTCAAGGTTCGAACATATCCGATGGATATCTGCACCAATTTTAGAAATTTCATCACGTAGATGGGCCATTCCATTCATTCGTTCATCTTGAATTTTAGACATCTGTTTCTCCATATTCGCTATACGAGTGTTCACGTCATTTTGGCTACTTTCAACATGGGTGACTCGTGTTTGTTCAATCGAGCGTTCTGTTTCCCACACATGGAGTTATTTTCTATGGCATTTATTCGACTTTCCAGGCGAGCTATTGACCCATTTAGTTCTGGCGTCAATTTTTCGAATTCAGTTGAGATGTGTTCATTCTTAGTTTGAAGAAGGAGGATGTCTTTTCTCAATTCCAACAGTGAAGAAGACACAGTCGGCAAATGCGATTCGGATGCTGAAGGTTGAGATTGATGAGTAGAAATGGCACGCGACGATTTACTCGCACTAATCATTTCAGAAATACTTTCCGGATCTTCATCGGCTAAATACATAAGTATACAGTATATATCATTACTCAACTTCTCAGCGATGCTGGGACCAGATGAAGATTTTGGTTGAACTCATTTTTTTAGAGATGAATTGTGGTCAAATGAAAGCGAAAACGCTCGAGAGTTTCTAGCTTCACTAAATGCACTTTGTCTCAGGATTTCAAGAGTTTCCAGATTCCCAGATGATATAATAATTTGGATGAAATCCTCTTTTGGTGTTGAGTTAACAAATTTTAGAACATCTAGAATACACAGTGACATTATGGCATCATTATTAGCACTCATCTCGGCGATCAAAATCTGTAATGAGGTCGGTAAGTCAGTTGGATGAAGCATAAAACGATTCACAACTGGTTGTGTGGACGAAAATTAAGTTATGGTACAGTTATTGACAGTTTGTTCTTCTATGGTTTGTATGGGCTGAGAAGTGGAAACCACAGAGGGGTCTGATACAAGTTCATGTGTGTCCAGATCTGTGTAGATTTTTGGCGATTCACTCTCCATCATGTTTATTTGCAATGGGAGCAATTGAATAAGTCAAAGCACACGAACACATATGGGCACTTCAACATGACGTAATATGTTAGCCAGTCACAATACACTCAACACAGGCATGTTGACAAGCTTGATTGCTGACCTGGATTAGACACTGCGACAGTTCATTCCGTGTGTCCTGAGCGTGGCGACATGACACACAGCTGGGCAGGTTTCAAATGCCATTGGGCTGACTTTCGCTTTTGGACGACGTGGCGGACCTCTCAAACATGGACCTCTCAGAATGTAAACAAAGCCTTTGGGCCATACATGGATACCAATGGGAACTGTATCCAAAGTTGAATATAAATTGAACGAAAAGTCTCTCAAACTAAATAATCGATATGTAGCGAGAAGGCAAAATGAAGGGTAAATTCGGGCCATACTCATCGTCCATCCTTGCCATCTTTGGAGAAGTTCAAGGCGGCTACTTCATGAGAAATTAACGAAATTTTGTCACCGTTTCTCCGACGTGTCCAATGCAGGGTTCATACAGGTCCTTAAAGTGCTTGAAAGTGCTTGAATTTTGAGTCCCGTTTTTTAAGGCCTTTAAGTACTTAAATTTTGGTACAAAACCCCCCAAAGTACTTGAAAGTGCTTAAATTCGACATCCCCACTTACATGCTAACTATGTGTTCATTATGTTTGTGTTTCTTATTTCTTATTTTCAACATATCAAATTATGAAACCTAGTACATGAAATTGTTCACTATCACAGAAACATACCTGTTTTCTCAACATCAAAAAGTAATGTGAAATATTTGCCAAAACCTGGGTAATGACCCCTAGAAAAGTCTGGAAGAAGACCTCAGTAGGGCCCAAATTCACTCTCAGGGCATTGAATTTTTTTAATTTTCCCCGGACCCTCACCAACAAGAGGGGACACCCCTCTCGTACTCTCCCCTGCTCTTGCCTTTGGCAGTCGGCGTTGACCGACTGTCCCACGACCATCTTGAAAGTACTTAAATAGGTCTTTAAAAGTCCTTAAATTTACATTTTAAGAACCAGTATGAACCCTGCCAATGCGTCCGCCATCTTCATTCTATATCAGCTGCCATCTTGGATTTCACATATGAATTATTAATCCATCAAAATTCCCTGCTGCAGCCCATTTATTGGTGAAGTGTTTAAAATTAAAATAATTGCATCTACCAGTACACAATACAAGCCCTTTGCTGAAACGTTTTGACTTTCCTTCTTCTTTATATTTCTTATGACTTCTCGGCATAAAATGAATGTCACCCCAAGTTAAGCTACAGTGTCATTGACATTTTCATTTTTTGTGGCTGTCCTGATTTATGGTTTCTTAGTTCATCCATTTTTAGCTCAACTTTCTTTGTAAGTTTGAGCTATTGCCATGGGTTGGCGTCCGTCGTGCGTGTGTCTGTGTGTCCGTCAACAATTTCCTTTGGCGCGGGCTACAGGTCGTATCTTTGGTCTGATCTTTATGAAATTTGTCATGAATGTTGACATTGACATGTAGATGGGAACGAGTCATTTTGGGGTAATTCGGCCAAAAAACATTGCTGCTGGTGGCCATCTTGGATTTCAAAATTAAATCCATTGGTGCAGGCTACAGGCCATGCTGTTTGTCTGATCATTATAAAATTTGTGATGAATGTTGATATTTACATGTAGATGGGAATGAGTCATTTTAGGATCATTCGGCCAAAAAACATGGCCGCTGGTGGCCATCTTGGATTTTAATCTTTGCATCACTAAATCCTTTGACACATCCTACAGACCACATCTCTGATCCGATCATCACCAAACTTCATACGGATCATCGGGGTGACCTTTAGATGGGATCGAGTACTTTTGGGGTCATTTGGCAAAAAAACATGGCCGCCGTCAGCCATCTTGGATTTTACTCTTTGCATCACTAAATACTTTCACACAGCCTACAGACCACAACCTTGATCCGATCATCACCAAACTTCATATTCATCATTGGGGTGGAACCTAGTTGGCACGAATCATTTTGGGGTAATTCAGCCAAAAAACATGGCTGCTGGTGGCCATCTTGGATTTCAAAATTGAATCCATTGGCGCGGGCTACAGGCCGCACCATCTTGGAATTTACTCTTTGCATCACTAAATCCTTTGACACATCCTACAGACCACATCCCTGATCCGATCATCACTAAACTTCATATGGATCATCGGGGTGACATCTAGATGGGAACGACTCATTTTGGGGTAATTTGGCCAAAAAACATGGCCGCCGGCAGCCATATTGGATTTTACTCTTTGCATCACTAAATACTTGACACACCCTACATACTACATCCCTGATGTGATCATCACCAAACTTCATGTGGATCATCGGGGTGACCTCTTAATGTGAACGAGTCATTTTGGGGTCATTTGGCAAAAAAATATGGCCACCAAGGCCATTTTGGATTTTAATCTTTGTATGACTAAATATTTCTACAAAATCCATTAGCATGGGTTATAACCGATCTGTTTGTTTGATCTTCATGAAATTTGTCATGGATGTTTACATTGACATGTAGATGGGAACGAGTCATTTTGGTGTCATTCGGCAAGAAAATATGGCCGCCGGTGGCCATTTTAGAATTTACTCTTTGCATCACTAAATCCTTTGGCACACCCTACAGACTACATGTACATCCCTGATCCGATCATTATGAAACTTGTCATGAATGTTGATATTGACATGTACATCTTGTGTTACTAAGACATTTCAATTTGCACCTTTCCTAATTCCTCCATTTACTGTCAACCATTAAATTATTCCCCTACCTAAGTTGAGCTACAGTGTCATTGACACTTTCATTAGTTCGGTCGGAAAGATACACTCTTATGGGTTTTAAAAACTTGAAAGTCGCCAACTTCGATTCGCAATCCTTGTATTGTATGCTATCAATGACTCCAATTTAGCATAAATTGTTATTTTAGGAATGTGCGATATTTGTGAGACAAAGGTGATAGGAGAAGTGAACGGATGCACTGCACTGGATAAAGTTTACCATATTAACTGCTTCACTTGCATCAACTGTGGTGAGTGATTAATCTTAGATATTGATCATTTCTTACAGATCATCATAAAATTTGTCATGGATTTTAACAATGACATGTAGATGGGAACGAGTCATTTTGGGGTCATTCGGCCAAAAAACATGGCCGCCAGCAGCCGTCTTGGATTTTACTCTTTGCATGACTAAATCCTTTAGCACGGGCTACAGGTCCTACTTTTTGTCTGATCATCATAAAATTTGTCAAGAATGTTAATAATCACATGTAGATGGGAACGAGTCATTTTGGGGTCATTGGGACAAAAAACATGGCCGCCAGTGGCCATCTTGGATTTTACTATTTGTATGACTAAATCCTTTAGCACGGGCTACAGGTCGTACCTTTAATCTGATCATCATAAAATTTGTCATGGCTGTTGAAATTGGAATGTAGATGGGAACGAGTCATTTTGGGGTCATTCGGACAAAAAACATGGCCGCCAGCAGCCATCTTGGATTTCAAAATTTAATCCATTAGCAAAGGCCACAGGTCGTACTGTTTGTCTGATCATCATGAAATTTGTCATGGATATTAATATTGACATGTAGATGGGTACGAGTACTTTTGGGGTCATTTGGCCAAAAAACATGGTCGCCAGCAGCCATCTTGGATTTTACTCTTTGTATCACTAAATTCTTTAGCACGGGCTGCAGGTCGTACCTTTAGTCTGATCATCATAAAATTTGTCATGGATGTTAACAATGACATGTAGATGGGAACGAGTAATTTTGGGGTCATTTGGCCAAAAAACATGGTCGCCAGCAGCCATCTTGGATTTTACTCTTTGTATGACTAAATCCTTTAGCACGGGCTACAGGTCGTACATTTAGTCGATCATCATAAAATTTGTCATGGCTGTTGATATTGGAATGTAGATGGGAACGAGTCATTTTGGGGTTATTCAGACAAAAAACATGGCCGCCAGCGGCCATCTTGGATTTCAAAATTTAATCCATTAGCACGGGCCACAGTTAGTACTGTTCGTCTGATCATCATGAAATTTGTCATGGATATTAATATTGACATGTAGATGGGAACGAGTACTTTTGGGGTCATTTGGCCGAAAAACATGGCCGCCAGCAGCCATCTTGGATTTTACTCTTTGTATGACTAAATCCTTTAGCACGGGCTACAGGTCGTACCTTTAGTCTGATCATCATAAAAATTTTCATGGCTGTTGAAATTGGAATGTAAATGGGAACGAGTCATTTTGGGGTCATTCGGACAAAAAACATGGCCGCCAGCGGCCATCTTGGATTTCAAAATTTAATCCATTAGCACGGGCCACAGGTCGTACTGTTCGTCTGATCATCATGAAATTTGTCATGGATGTTAATATTGACTTGTAGATGGGAACGAGTCATTTTGGGGTCATTCGGCTCAAAAACATGGCCGCCAGCAGCCGTCTTGGATTTTACTCTTTGCATGACTAAATCCTTTAGCACGGGCTACAGTTCCTACTTTTTGTCTGATCATCATAAAATTTGTCAAGAATGTTAATAATCACATGTAGATGGGAACGAGTCATTTTGGGGTCATTCGGCCATAAAACATGGCCGCCAGCAGCCATCTTGGATTTTACTATTTGTATGACTAAATCCTTTAGCACGGGCTACAGGTCGTACCTTTAATCTGATCATCATAAAATTTGTCATGGCTGTTGATATTGGAATGTAGATGGGAACGAGTCATTTTGGGGTCATTCGGACAAAAAACATGGCCGGCCATCTTGGATTTCAAAATTTAATCCATTAGCACAGGCCACAGGTTGTACTGTTTGTCTGATCATCATGAAATTTGTCATGGATGATAATATTGACATGTAGATGGGAACGAGTAATTTCGGGGTCATTCGGCCAAAAAGCATGGCCGCCAGCAGCCATCTTGGATTTTACTCTTTGTATCACTAAATTCTTTAGCACGGGCTGCAGGTCGTACCTTTAGTCTGATCATCATAAAATTTGTCATGGATGTTAACAATGACATGTAGATGGGAACGAGTAATTTTGGGGTCATTTGGCCAAAAAACATGGTCGCCAGCAGCCATCTTGGATTTTACTCTTTGAATGACTAAATCCTTTAGCACGGGCTACAGGTCTTACATTTAGTCTGATCAGCATAAAAATTGTCATGGCTGTTGAAATTGGAATGTAGATGGGAACGAGTCATTTTGGGGTCATTCGGACAAAAAACATGGCCGCCAGCAGCCATCTTGCATTTAAAAATTTAATCCATTAGCACGGGCCACAGTTAGTACTGTTCGTCTGATCATCATGAAATTTGTCATGGATGTTAACAATGACATGTAGATGGGAACGAGTCATTTTGGGGTCATTCGGCCAAAAAACATGGCCGCCAGCAGCCGTCTTGGATTTTACTCTTTGCATGACTAAATCCTTTAGCACGGGCTACAGGTCCTACTTTTTGTCTGATCATCATAAAATTTGTCAAGAATGTTAATAATCACATGTAGATGGGAACGAGTCATTTTGGGGTCATTGGGACAAAAAACATGGCCGTCAGTGGCCATCTTGGATTTTACTATTTGTATGACTAAATCCTTTAGCACGGGCTACAGGTCGTACCTTTAATCTGATCATCATAAAATTTGTCATGGCTGTTGAAATTGGAATGTAGATGGGAACGAGTCATTTTGGGGTCATTCGGACAAAAAACATGGCCGCCAGCAGCCATCTTGGATTTCAAAATTTAATCCATTAGCAAAGGCCACAGGTCGTACTGTTTGTCTGATCATCATGAAATTTGTCATGGATATTAATATTGACATGTAGATGGGTACGAGTACTTTTGGGGTCATTTGGCCAAAAAACATGGTCGCCAGCAGCCATCTTGGATTTTACTCTTTGTATCACTAAATTCTTTAGCACGGGCTGCAGGTCGTACCTTTAGTCTGATCATCATAAAATTTGTCATGGATGTTAACAATGACATGTAGATGGGAACGAGTAATTTTGGGGTCATTTGGCCAAAAAACATGGTCGCCAGCAGCCATCTTGGATTTTACTCTTTGTATGACTAAATCCTTTAGCACGGGCTACAGGTCGTACATTTAGTCGATCATCATAAAATTTGTCATGGCTGTTGATATTGGAATGTAGATGGGAACGAGTCATTTTGGGGTTATTCGGACAAAAAACATGGCCGCCAGCGGCCATCTTGGATTTCAAAATTTAATCCATTAGCACGGGCCACAGTTAGTACTGTTCGTCTGATCATCATGAAATTTGTCATGGATATTAATATTGACATGTAGATGGGAACGAGTACTTTTGGGGTCATTTGGCCGAAAAACATGGCCGCCAGCAGCCATCTTGGATTTTACTCTTTGTATGACTAAATCCTTTAGCACGGGCTACAGGTCGTACCTTTAGTCTGATCATCATAAAATTTTTCATGGCTGTTGAAATTGGAATGTAAATGGGAACGAGTCATTTTGGGGTCATTCGGACAAAAAACATGGCCACCAGCGGCCATCTTGGATTTCAAAATTTAATCCATTAGCACGGGCCACAGGTCGTACTGTTCGTCTGATCATCATGAAATTTGTCATGGATGTTAATATTGACTTGTAGATGGGAACGAGTCATTTTGGGGTCATTCGGCTCAAAAACATGGCCGCCAGCAGCCGTCTTGGATTTTACTCTTTGCATGACTAAATCCTTTAGCACGGGCTACAGTTCCTACTTTTTGTCTGATCATCATAAAATTTGTCAAGAATGTTAATAATCACATGTAGATGGGAACGAGTCATTTTGGGGTCATTCGGCCATAAAACATGGCCGCCAGCAGCCATCTTGGATTTTACTATCTATTTGTATGACTAAATCCTTTAGCACGGGCTACAGGTCGTACCTTTAATCTGATCATCATAAAATTTGTCATGGCTGTTGATATTGGAATGTAGATGGGAACGAGTCATTTTGGGGTCATTCGGACAAAAAACATGGCCGGCCATCTTGGATTTCAAAATTTAATCCATTAGCACAGGCCACAGGTTGTACTGTTTGTCTGATCATCATGA
This sequence comes from Siphonodentalium dalli, assembly GCA_032622095.1. Lineage (NCBI taxonomy): Eukaryota > Metazoa > Mollusca > Scaphopoda > Gadilida > Siphonodentaliidae > Siphonodentalium > Siphonodentalium dalli. Next base: position 132,604,716 of record CP136064.1, on the reverse strand, counting down.
AATTTGTCATGGATGATAATATTGACATGTAGATGGGAACGAGTAATTTCGGGGTCATTCGGCCAAAAAGCATGGCCGCCAGCAGCCATCTTGGATTTTACTCTTTGTATCACTAAATTCTTTAGCACGGGCTGCAGGTCGTACCTTTAGTCTGATCATCATAAAATTTGTCATGGATGTTAACAATGACATGTAGATGGGAACGAGTAATTTTGGGGTCATTTGGCCAAAAAACATGGTCGCCAGCAGCCATCTTGGATTTTACTCTTTGAATGACTAAATCCTTTAGCACGGGCTACAGGTCTTACATTTAGTCTGATCATCATAAAAATTGTCATGGCTGTTGAAATTGGAATGTAGATGGGAACGAGTCATTTTGGGGTCATTCGGACAAAAAACATGGCCGCCAGCAGCCATCTTGCATTTAAAAATTTAATCCATTAGCACGGGCCACAGTTAGTACTGTTCGTCTGATCATCATGAAATTTGTCATGGATGTTAACAATGACATGTAGATGGGAACGAGTAATTTTGGGGTCATTTGGCCAAAAAACATGGGCGCCAGCAGCCATCTTGGATTTTACTCTTTGTATGACTAAATCCTTTAGCACGGGCTACAGGTCGTACATTTAGTCTGATCATCATAAAATTTGTCATGGCTGTTGAAATTGGAATGTAGATGGGAACGAGTCATTTTGGGGTCATTCGGACAAAAAACATGGCCGCTAGCAGCCATCTTGCATTTAAAAATTTAATCCATTAGCACGGGCCACAGTTAGTACTGTTCGTCTGATCATCATGAAATTTGTCATGGATATTAATATTGACATGTAGATGGGAACGAGTACTTTTGGGGTCATTTGGCCGAAAAACATGGCCGCCAGCAGCCATCTTGGATTTTACTCTTTGTATGACTAAATCCTTTAGCACAGGCTACAGGTCGTACCTTTAGTCTGATCATCATAAAATTTTTCATGGGTGTTGAAATTGGAATGTAAATGGGAACGAGTCATTTTGGGGTCATTCGGACAAAAAACATGGCCGCCAGTGGCCATCTTGGATTTCAAAATTTAATCCATTAGCACGGGCCACAGGTCGTACTGTTCGTCTGATCATCATGAAATTTGTCATGGATGTTAATATTGACATGTAGATGGGAACGAGTCATTTTGGGGTCATTCGGCTCAAAAACATGGCCGCCAGCAGCCGTCTTGGATTTTACTCTTTGCATGACTAAATCCTTTAGCACGGGCTACAGGTCCTACTTTTTGTCTGATCATCATAAAATTTGTCAAGAATGTTAATAATCACATGTAGATGGGAACGATTCATTTTGGGGTCATTCGGCCAAAATACATGGCCGCCAGCAGCCATCTTGGATTTTACTATTTGTATGACTAAATCCTTTAGCACGGGCTACAGGTCGTACCTTTAATCTGATCATCATAAAATTTGTCTTGGCTGTTGATATTGGAATGTAGATGGGAACGAGTCATTTTGGGTTCATTCGGACAAAAAACATGGCCGGCCATCTTGGATTTCAAAATTTAATCCATTAGCACAGGCCACAGGTCGTACTGTTTGTCTGATCATCATGAAATTTGTCATGGATGATAATATTGACATGTAGATGGGAACGAGTAATTTCGGGGTCATTCGGCCAAAAAGCATGGCCGCCAGCAGCCATCTTGGATTTTACTCTTTGTATCACTAAATTCTTTAGCACGGGCTGCAGGTCGTACCTTTAGTCTGATCATCATAAAATTTGTCATGGATGTTAACAATGACATGTAGATGGGAACGAGAAATTTTGGGGTCATTTGGCCAAAAAACATGGTCGCCAGCAGCCATCTTGGATTTTACTCTTTGTATGACTAAATCCTTTAGCACGGGCTACAGGTCTTACATTTAGTCTGATCATCATAAAAATTGTCATGGCTGTTGAAATTGGAATGTAGATGGGAACGAGTCATTTTGGGGTCATTCGGACAAAAAACATGGCCGCCAGCAGCCATCTTGCATTTAAAAATTTAATCCATTAGCACGGGCCACAGTTAGTACTGTTCGTCTGATCATCATGAAATTTGTCATGGATATTAATATTGACATGTAGATGGGTACGAGTACTTTTGGGGTCATTTGGCCAAAAAACATGGTCGCCAGCAGCCATCTTGGATTTTACTCTTTGTATCACTAAATTCTTTAGCACGGGCTGCAGGTCGTACCTTCAGTCTGATCATCATAAAATTTGTCATGGATGTTAACAATGACATGTAGATGGGAACGAGTAATTTTGGGGTCATTTGGCCAAAAAACATGGTCGCCAGCAGCCATCTTGGATTTTACTCTTTGTATCACTAAATCCTTTAGCACGGGCTACAGGTCGTACATTTAGTCGATCATCATAAAATTTGTCATGGCTGTTGATATTGGAATGTAGATGGGAACGAGTCATTTTGGGGTCATTCGGACAAAAAACATGGCCGCCAGCGGCCATCTTGGATTTCAAAATTTAATCCATTAGCACAGGCCACAGGTCGTACTGTTCGTCTGATCTTCATGAAATTTGTCATGGATGTTAACAATGACATGTAGATGGGAACGAGTAATTTTGGGGTCATTTGGCCAAAAAACATGGTCGCCAGCAGCCATCTTGGATTTTACTCTTTGTAGGACTAAATCCTTTAGCACGGGCTACAGGTCGTACATTTAGTCTGATCATCATAAAATTTGTCATGGCTGTTGAAATTGGAATGTAGATGGGAACGAGTCATTTTGGGGTCATTCGGACAAAAAACATGGCCGCCAGCAGCCATCTTGCATTTAAAAATTTAATCCATTAGCACGGGCCACAGTTAGTACTGTTCGTCTGATCATCATGAAATTTGTCATGGATATTAATATTGACATGTAGATGGGAACGAGTACTTTTGGGGTCATTTGGCCGAAAAACATGGCCGCCAGCAGCCATCTTGGATTTTACTCTTTGTATGACTAAATCCTTTAGCACGGGCTACAGGTCGTACCTTTAGTCTGATCATCATAAAAATTTTCATGGCTGTTGAAATTGGAATGTAAATGGGAACGAGTCATTTTGGGGTCATTCGGACAAAAAACATGGCCGCCAGCGGCCATCTTGGATTTCAAAATTTAATCCATTAGCACGGGCCACAGGTCGTACTGTTCGTCTGATCATCATGAAATTTGTCATGGATGTTAATATTGACATGTAGATGGGAACGAGTCATTTTGGGGTCATTCGGCTCAAAAACATGGCCGCCAGCAGCCGTCTTGGATTTTACTCTTTGCATGACTAAATCCTTTAGCACGGGCTACAGGTCCTACTTTTTGTCTGATCATCATAAAATTTGTCAAGAATGTTAATAATCACATGTAGATGGGAACGATTCATTTTGGGGTCATTCGGCCAAAATACATGGCCGCCAGCAGCCATCTTGGATTTTACTATTTGTATGACTAAATCCTTTAGCACGGGCTACAGGTCGTACCTTTAATCTGATCATCATAAAATTTGTCATGGCTGTTGATATTGGAATGTAGATGGGAACGAGTCATTTTGGGGTCATTCGGACAAAAAACATGGCCGGCCATCTTGGATTTCAAAATTTAATCCATTAGCACAGGCCACAGGTCGTACTGTTTGTCTGATCATCATGAAATTTGTCATGGATGATAATATTGACATGTAGATGGGAACGAGTAATTTCGGGGTCATTCGGCCAAAAAGCATGGCCGCCAGCAGCCATCTTGGATTTTACTCTTTGTATCACTAAATTCTTTAGCACGGGCTGCAGGTCGTACCTTTAGTCTGATCATCATAAAATTTGTCATGGATGTTAACAATGACATGTAGATGGGAACGAGAAATTTTGGGGTCATTTGGCCAAAAAACATGGTCGCCAGCAGCCATCTTGGATTTTACTCTTTGTATGACTAAATCCTTTAGCACGGGCTACAGGTCTTACATTTAGTCTGATCATCATAAAAATTGTCATGGCTGTTGAAATTGGAATGTAGATGGGAACGAGTCATTTTGGGGTCATTCGGACAAAAAACATGGCCGCCAGCAGCCATCTTGCATTTAAAAATTTAATCCATTAGCACGGGCCACAGTTAGTACTGTTCGTCTGATCATCATGAAATTTGTCATGGATATTAATATTGACATGTAGATGGGTACGAGTACTTTTGGGGTCATTTGGCCAAAAAACATGGTCGCCAGCAGCCATCTTGGATTTTACTCTTTGTATCACTAAATTCTTTAGCACGGGCTGCAGGTCGTACCTTCAGTCTGATCATCATAAAATTTGTCATGGATGTTAACAATGACATGTAGATGGGAACGAGTAATTTTGGGGTCATTTGGCCAAAAAACATGGTCGCCAGCAGCCATCTTGGATTTTACTCTTTGTATGACTAAATCCTTTAGCACGGGCTACAGGTCGTACATTTAGTCGATCATCATAAAATTTGTCATGGCTGTTGATATTGGAATGTAGATGGGAACGAGTCATTTTGGGGTCATTCGGACAAAAAACATGGCCGCCAGCGGCCATCTTGGATTTCAAAATTTAATCCATTAGCACAGGCCACAGGTCGTACTGTTTGTCTGATCATCATGAAATTTGTCATGGATGATAATATTGACATGTAGATGGGAACGAGTAATTTTGGGGTCATTTGGCCAAAAAACATGGTCGCCAGCAGCCATCTTGGATTTTACTCTTTGTAGGACTAAATCCTTTAGCACGGGCTACAGATCGTACATTTAGTCTGATCATCATAAAATTTGTCATGGCTGTTGAAATTGGAATGTAGATGGGAACGAGTCATTTTGGGGTCATTCGGACAAAAAACATGGCCGCCAGCAGCCATCTTGCATTTAAAAATTTAATCCATTAGCACGGGCCACAGTTAGTACTGTTCGTCTGATCATCATGAAATTTGTCATGGATATTAATATTGACATGTAGATGGGAACGAGTACTTTTGGGGTCATTTGGCCGAAAAACATGGCCGCCAGCAGCCATCTTGGATTTTACTCTTTGTATGACTAAATCCTTTAGCACGGGCTACAGGTCGTACCTTTAGTCTGATCATCATAAAATTTTTCATGGCTGTTGAAATTGGAATGTAAATGGGAACGAGTCATTTTGGGGTCATTCGGACAGAAAACATGGCCGCCAGCGGCCATCTTGGATTTCAAAATTTAATCCATTAGCACGGGCCACAGGTCGTACTGTTCGTCTGATCTTCATGAAATTTGTCATGGATGTTAACAATGACATGTAGATGGGAACGAGTAATTTTGGGGTCATTTGGCCAAAAAACATGGGCGCCAGCAGCCATCTTGGATTTTACTCTTTGTAGGACTAAATCCTTTAGCACGGGCTACAGGTCGTACATTTAGTCTGATCATCATAAAATTTGTCATGGCTGTTGAAATTGGAATGTAGATGGGAACGAGTCATTTTGGGGTCATTCGGACAAAAAACATGGCCGCCAGCAGCCATCTTGCATTTAAAAATTTAATCCATTAGCACGGGCCACAGTTAGTACTGTTCGTCTGATCATCATGAAATTTGTCATGGATATTAATATTGACATGTAGATGGGAACGAGTACTTTTGGGGTCATTTGGCCGAAAAACATGGCCGCCAGCAGCCATCTTGGATTTTACTCTTTGTATGACTAAATCCTTTAGCACGGGCTACAGGTCGTACCTTTAGTCTGATCATCATAAAATTTTTCATGGCTGTTGAAATTGGAATGTAAATGGGAACGAGTCATTTTGGGGTCATTCGGACAAAAAACATGGCCGCCAGCGGCCATCTTGGATTTCAAAATTTAATCCATTAGCACGGGCCACAGGTCGTACTGTTCGTCTGATCATCATGAAATTTGTCATGGATGTTAATATTGACATGTAGATGGGAACGAGTCATTTTGGGGTCATTCGGCTCAAAAACATGGCCGCCAGCAGCCGTCTTGGATTTTACTCTTTGCATGACTAAATCCTTTAGCACGGGCTACAGGTCCTACTTTTTGTCTGATCATCATAAAATTTGTCAAGAATGTTAATAATCACATGTAGATGGGAACGATTCATTTTGGGGTCATTCGGCCAAAATACATGGCCGCCAGCAGCCATCTTGGATTTTACTATTTGTATGACTAAATCCTTTAGCACGGGCTACAGGTCGTACCTTTAATCTGATCATCATAAAATTTGTCATGGCTGTTGATATTGGAATGTAGATGGGAACGAGTCATTTTGGGGTCATTCGGACAAAAAACATGGCCGGTCATCTTGGATTTCAAAATTTAATCCATTAGCACAGGCCACAGGTCGTACTGTTTGTCTGATCATCATGAAATTTGTCATGGATGATAATATTGACATGTAGATGGGAACGAGTAATTTCGGGGTCATTCGGCCAAAAAGCATGGCCGCCAGCAGCCATCTTGGATTTTACTCTTTGTATCACTAAATTCTTTAGCACGGGCTGCAGGTCGTACCTTTAGTCTGATCATCATAAAATTTGTCATGGATGTTAACAATGACATGTAGATGGGAACGAGAAATTTTGGGGTCATTTGGCCAAAAAACATGGTCGCCAGCAGCCATCTTGGATTTTACTCTTTGTATGACTAAATCCTTTAGCACGGGCTACAGGTCTTACATTTAGTCTGATCATCATAAAAATTGTCATGGCTGTTGAAATTGGAATGTAGATGGGAACGAGTCATTTTGGGGTCATTCGGACAAAAAACATGGCCGCCAGCAGCCATCTTGCATTTAAAAATTTAATCCATTAGCACGGGCCACAGTTAGTACTGTTCGTCTGATCATCATGAAATTTGTCATGGATATTAATATTGACATGTAGATGGGTACGAGTACTTTTGGGGTCATTTGGCCAAAAAACATGGTCGCCAGCAGCCATCTTGGATTTTACTCTTTGTATCACTAAATTCTTTAGCACGGGCTGCAGGTCGTACCTTCAGTCTGATCATCATAAAATTTGTCATGGATGTTAACAATGACATGTAGATGGGAACGAGAAATTTTGGGGTCATTTGGCCAAAAAACATGGTCGCCAGCAGCCATCTTGGATTTTACTCTTTGTATGACTAAATCCTTTAGCACGGGCTACAGGTCTTACATTTAGTCTGATCATCATAAAAATTGTCATGGCTGTTGAAATTGGAATGTAGATGGGAACGAGTCATTTTGGGGTCATTCGGACAAAAAACATGGCCGCCAGCAGCCATCTTGCATTTAAAAATTTAATCCATTAGCACGGGCCACAGTTAGTACTGTTCGTCTGATCATCATGAAATTTGTCATGGATATTAATATTGACATGTAGATGGGTACGAGTACTTTTGGGGTCATTTGGCCAAAAAACATGGTCGCCAGCAGCCATCTTGGATTTTACTCTTTGTATCACTAAATTCTTTAGCACGGGCTGCAGGTCGTACCTTCAGTCTGATCATCATAAAATTTGTCATGGATGTTAACAATGACATGTAGATGGGAACGAGTAATTTTGGGGTCATTTGGCCAAAAAACATGGTCGCCAGCAGCCATCTTGGATTTTACTCTTTGTATCACTAAATCCTTTAGCACGGGCTACAGGTCGTACATTTAGTCGATCATCATAAAATTTGTCATGGCTGTTGATATTGGAATGTAGATGGGAACGAGTCATTTTGGGGTCATTCGGACAAAAAACATGGCCGCCAGCGGCCATCTTGGATTTCAAAATTTAATCCATTAGCACAGGCCACAGGTCGTACTGTTCGTCTGATCTTCATGAAATTTGTCATGGATGTTAACAATGACATGTAGATGGGAACGAGTAATTTTGGGGTCATTTGGCCAAAAAACATGGTCGCCAGCAGCCATCTTGGATTTTACTCTTTGTAGGACTAAATCCTTTAGCACGGGCTACAGGTCGTACATTTAGTCTGATCATCATAAAATTTGTCATGGCTGTTGAAATTGGAATGTAGATGGGAACGAGTCATTTTGGGGTCATTCGGACAAAAAACATGGCCGCCAGCAGCCATCTTGCATTTAAAAATTTAATCCATTAGCACGGGCCACAGTTAGTACTGTTCGTCTGATCATCATGAAATTTGTCATGGATATTAATATTGACATGTAGATGGGAACGAGTACTTTTGGGGTCATTTGGCCGAAAAACATGGCCGCCAGCAGCCATCTTGGATTTTACTCTTTGTATGACTAAATCCTTTAGCACGGGCTACAGGTCGTACCTTTAGTCTGATCATCATAAAATTTTTCATGGCTGTTGAAATTGGAATGTAAATGGGAACGAGTCATTTTGGGGTCATTCGGACAAAAAACATGGCCGCCAGCGGCCATCTTGGATTTCAAAATTTAATCCATTAGCACGGGCCACAGGTCGTACTGTTCGTCTGATCATCATGAAATTTGTCATGGATGTTAATATTGACATGTAGATGGGAACGAGTCATTTTGGGGTCATTCGGCTCAAAAACATGGCCGCCAGCAGCCGTCTTGGATTTTACTCTTTGCATGACTAAATCCTTTAGCACGGGCTACAGGTCCTACTTTTTGTCTGATCATCATAAAATTTGTCAAGAATGTTAATAATCACATGTAGATGGGAACGATTCATTTTGGGGTCATTCGGCCAAAATACATGGCCGCCAGCAGCCATCTTGGATTTTACTATTTGTATGACTAAATCCTTTAGCACGGGCTACAGGTCGTACCTTTAATCTGATCATCATAAAATTTGTCATGGCTGTTGATATTGGAATGTAGATGGGAACGAGTCATTTTGGGGTCATTCGGACAAAAAACATGGCCGGCCATCTTGGATTTCAAAATTTAATCCATTAGCACAGGCCACAGGTCGTACTGTTTGTCTGATCATCATGAAATTTGTCATGGATGATAATATTGACATGTAGATGGGAACGAGTAATTTCGGGGTCATTCGGCCAAAAAGCATGGCCGCCAGCAGCCATCTTGGATTTTACTCTTTGTATCACTAAATTCTTTAGCACGGGCTGCAGGTCGTACCTTTAGTCTGATCATCATAAAATTTGTCATGGATGTTAACAATGACATGTAGATGGGAACGAGAAATTTTGGGGTCATTTGGCCAAAAAACATGGTCGCCAGCAGCCATCTTGGATTTTACTCTTTGTATGACTAAATCCTTTAGCACGGGCTACAGGTCTTACATTTAGTCTGATCATCATAAAAATTGTCATGGCTGTTGAAATTGGAATGTAGATGGGAACGAGTCATTTTGGGGTCATTCGGACAAAAAACATGGCCGCCAGCAGCCATCTTGCATTTAAAAATTTAATCCATTAGCACGGGCCACAGTTAGTACTGTTCGTCTGATCATCATGAAATTTGTCATGGATATTAATATTGACATGTAGATGGGTACGAGTACTTTTGGGGTCATTTGGCCAAAAAACATGGTCGCCAGCAGCCATCTTGGATTTTACTCTTTGTATGACTAAATCCTTTAGCACGGGCTACAGGTCGTACATTTAGTCGATCATCATAAAATTTGTCATGGCTGTTGATATTGGAATGTAGATGGGAACGAGTCATTTTGGGGTCATTCGGACAAAAAACATGGCCGCCAGCGGCCATCTTGGATTTCAAAATTTAATCCATTAGCACAGGCCACAGGTCGTACTGTTTGTCTGATCATCATGAAATTTGTCATGGATGATAATATTGACATGTAGATGGGAACGAGTAATTTTGGGGTCATTTGGCCAAAAAACATGGTCGCCAGCAGCCATCTTGGATTTTACTCTTTGTAGGACTAAATCCTTTAGCACGGGCTACAGATCGTACATTTAGTCTGATCATCATAAAATTTGTCATGGCTGTTGAAATTGGAATGTAGATGGGAACGAGTCATTTTGGGGTCATTCGGACAAAAAACATGGCCGCCAGCAGCCATCTTGCATTTAAAAATTTAATCCATTAGCACGGGCCACAGTTAGTACTGTTCGTCTGATCATCATGAAATTTGTCATGGATATTAATATTGACATGTAGATGGGAACGAGTACTTTTGGGGTCATTTGGCCGAAAAACATGGCCGCCAGCAGCCATCTTGGATTTTACTCTTTGTATGACTAAATCCTTTAGCACGGGCTACAGGTCGTACCTTTAGTCTGATCATCATAAAATTTTTCATGGCTGTTGAAATTGGAATGTAAATGGGAACGAGTCATTTTGGGGTCATTCGGACAGAAAACATGGCCGCCAGCGGCCATCTTGGATTTCAAAATTTAATCCATTAGCACGGGCCACAGGTCGTACTGTTCGTCTGATCTTCATGAAATTTGTCATGGATGTTAACAATGACATGTAGATGGGAACGAGTAATTTTGGGGTCATTTGGCCAAAAAACATGGGCGCCAGCAGCCATCTTGGATTTTACTCTTTGTAGGACTAAATCCTTTAGCACGGGCTACAGGTCGTACATTTAGTCTGATCATCATAAAATTTGTCATGGCTGTTGAAATTGGAATGTAGATGGGAACGAGTCATTTTGGGGTCATTCGGACAAAAAACATGGCCGCCAGCAGCCATCTTGCATTTAAAAATTTAATCCATTAGCACGGGCCACAGTTAGTACTGTTCGTCTGATCATCATGAAATTTGTCATGGATATTAATATTGACATGTAGATGGGAACGAGTACTTTTGGGGTCATTTGGCCGAAAAACATGGCCGCCAGCAGCCATCTTGGATTTTACTCTTTGTATGACTAAATCCTTTAGCACGGGCTACAGGTCGTACCTTTAGTCTGATCATCATAAAATTTTTCATGGCTGTTGAAATTGGAATGTAAATGGGAACGAGTCATTTTGGGGTCATTCGGACAAAAAACATGGCCGCCAGCGGCCATCTTGGATTTCAAAATTTAATCCATTAGCACGGGCCACAGGTCGTACTGTTCGTCTGATCATCATGAAATTTGTCATGGATGTTAATATTGACATGTAGATGGGAACGAGTCATTTTGGGGTCATTCGGCTCAAAAACATGGCCGCCAGCAGCCGTCTTGGATTTTACTCTTTGCATGACTAAATCCTTTAGCACGGGCTACAGGTCCTACTTTTTGTCTGATCATCATAAAATTTGTCAAGAATGTTAATAATCACATGTAGATGGGAACGATTCATTTTGGGGTCATTCGGCCAAAATACATGGCCGCCAGCAGCCATCTTGGATTTTACTATTTGTATGACTAAATCCTTTAGCACGGGCTACAGGTCGTACCTTTAATCTGATCATCATAAAATTTGTCATGGCTGTTGATATTGGAATGTAGATGGGAACGAGTCATTTTGGGGTCATTCGGACAAAAAACATGGCCGGCCATCTTGGATTTCAAAATTTAATCCATTAGCACAGGCCACAGGTCGTACTGTTTGTCTGATCATCATGAAATTTGTCATGGATGATAATATTGACATGTAGATGGGAACGAGTAATTTCGGGGTCATTCGGCCAAAAAGCATGGCCGCCAGCAGCCATCTTGGATTTTACTCTTTGTATCACTAAATTCTTTAGCACGGGCTACAGGTCGTACCTTTAGTCTGATCATCATAAAATTTGTCATGGATGTTAACAATGACATGTAGATGGGAACGAGAAATTTTGGGGTCATTTGGCCAAAAAACATGGTCGCCAGCAGCCATCTTGGATTTTACTCTTTGTATGACTAAATCCTTTAGCACGGGCTACAGGTCTTACATTTAGTCTGATCATCATAAAAATTGTCATGGCTGTTGAAATTGGAATGTAGATGGGAACGAGTCATTTTGGGGTCATTCGGACAAAAAACATGGCCGCCAGCAGCCATCTTGCATTTAAAAATTTAATCCATTAGCACGGGCCACAGTTAGTACTGTTCGTCTGATCATCATGAAATTTGTCATGGATATTAATATTGACATGTAGATGGGTACGAGTACTTTTGGGGTCATTTGGCCAAAAAACATGGTCGCCAGCAGCCATCTTGGATTTTACTCTTTGTATCACTAAATTCTTTAGCACGGGCTGCAGGTCGTACCTTCAGTCTGATCATCATAAAATTTGTCATGGATGTTAACAATGACATGTAGATGGGAACGAGAAATTTTGGGGTCATTTGGCCAAAAAACATGGTCGCCAGCAGCCATCTTGGATTTTACTCTTTGTATGACTAAATCCTTTAGCACGGGCTACAGGTCTTACATTTAGTCTGATCATCATAAAAATTGTCATGGCTGTTGAAATTGGAATGTAGATGGGAACGAGTCATTTTGGGGTCATTCGGACAAAAAACATGGCCGCCAGCAGCCATCTTGCATTTAAAAATTTAATCCATTAGCACGGGCCACAGTTAGTACTGTTCGTCTGATCATCATGAAATTTGTCATGGATATTAATATTGACATGTAGATGGGTACGAGTACTTTTGGGGTCATTTGGCCAAAAAACATGGTCGCCAGCAGCCATCTTGGATTTTACTCTTTGTATCACTAAATTCTTTAGCACGGGCTGCAGGTCGTACCTTCAGTCTGATCATCATAAAATTTGTCATGGATGTTAACAATGACATGTAGATGGGAACGAGTAATTTTGGGGTCATTTGGCCAAAAAACATGGTCGCCAGCAGCCATCTTGGATTTTACTCTTTGTATCACTAAATCCTTTAGCACGGGCTACAGGTCGTACATTTAGTCGATCATCATAAAATTTGTCATGGCTGTTGATATTGGAATGTAGATGGGAACGAGTCATTTTGGGGTCATTCGGACAAAAAACATGGCCGCCAGCGGCCATCTTGGATTTCAAAATTTAATCCATTAGCACAGGCCACAGGTCGTACTGTTCGTCTGATCTTCATGAAATTTGTCATGGATGTTAACAATGACATGTAGATGGGAACGAGTAATTTTGGGGTCATTTGGCCAAAAAACATGGTCGCCAGCAGCCATCTTGGATTTTACTCTTTGTAGGACTAAATCCTTTAGCACGGGCTACAGGTCGTACATTTAGTCTGATCATCATAAAATTTGTCATGGCTGTTGAAATTGGAATGTAGATGGGAACGAGTCATTTTGGGGTCATTCGGACAAAAAACATGGCCGCCAGCAGCCATCTTGCATTTAAAAATTTAATCCATTAGCACGGGCCACAGTTAGTACTGTTCGTCTGATCATCATGAAATTTGTCATGGATATTAATATTGACATGTAGATGGGAACGAGTACTTTTGGGGTCATTTGGCCGAAAAACATGGCCGCCAGCAGCCATCTTGGATTTTACTCTTTGTATGACTAAATCCTTTAGCACGGGCTACAGGTCGTACCTTTAGTCTGATCATCATAAAATTTTTCATGGCTGTTGAAATTGGAATGTAAATGGGAACGAGTCATTTTGGGGTCATTCGGACAAAAAACATGGCCGCCAGCGGCCATCTTGGATTTCAAAATTTAATCCATTAGCACGGGCCACAGGTCGTACTGTTCGTCTGATCATCATGAAATTTGTCATGGATGTTAATATTGACATGTAGATGGGAACGAGTCATTTTGGGGTCATTCGGCTCAAAAACATGGCCGCCAGCAGCCGTCTTGGATTTTACTCTTTGCATGACTAAATCCTTTAGCACGGGCTACAGGTCCTACTTTTTGTCTGATCATCATAAAATTTGTCAAGAATGTTAATAATCACATGTAGATGGGAACGATTCATTTTGGGGTCATTCGGCCAAAATACATGGCCGCCAGCAGCCATCTTGGATTTTACTATTTGTATGACTAAATCCTTTAGCACGGGCTACAGGTCGTACCTTTAATCTGATCATCATAAAATTTGTCATGGCTGTTGATATTGGAATGTAGATGGGAACGAGTCATTTTGGGGTCATTCGGACAAAAAACATGGCCGGCCATCTTGGATTTCAAAATTTAATCCATTAGCACAGGCCACAGGTCGTACTGTTTGTCTGATCATCATGAAATTTGTCATGGATGATAATATTGACATGTAGATGGGAACGAGTAATTTCGGGGTCATTCGGCCAAAAAGCATGGCCGCCAGCAGCCATCTTGGATTTTACTCTTTGTATCACTAAATTCTTTAGCACGGGCTGCAGGTCGTACCTTTAGTCTGATCATCATAAAATTTGTCATGGATGTTAACAATGACATGTAGATGGGAACGAGAAATTTTGGGGTCATTTGGCCAAAAAACATGGTCGCCAGCAGCCATCTTGGATTTTACTCTTTGTATGACTAAATCCTTTAGCACGGGCTACAGGTCTTACATTTAGTCTGATCATCATAAAAATTGTCATGGCTGTTGAAATTGGAATGTAGATGGGAACGAGTCATTTTGGGGTCATTCGGACAAAAAACATGGCCGCCAGCAGCCATCTTGCATTTAAAAATTTAATCCATTAGCACGGGCCACAGTTAGTACTGTTCGTCTGATCATCATGAAATTTGTCATGGATATTAATATTGACATGTAGATGGGTACGAGTACTTTTGGGGTCATTTGGCCAAAAAACATGGTCGCCAGCAGCCATCTTGGATTTTACTCTTTGTATGACTAAATCCTTTAGCACGGGCTACAGGTCGTACATTTAGTCGATCATCATAAAATTTGTCATGGCTGTTGATATTGGAATGTAGATGGGAACGAGTCATTTTGGGGTCATTCGGACAAAAAACATGGCCGCCAGCGGCCATCTTGGATTTCAAAATTTAATCCATTAGCACAGGCCACAGGTCGTACTGTTTGTCTGATCATCATGAAATTTGTCATGGATGATAATATTGACATGTAGATGGGAACGAGTAATTTTGGGGTCATTTGGCCAAAAAACATGGTCGCCAGCAGCCATCTTGGATTTTACTCTTTGTAGGACTAAATCCTTTAGCACGGGCTACAGATCGTACATTTAGTCTGATCATCATAAAATTTGTCATGGCTGTTGAAATTGGAATGTAGATGGGAACGAGTCATTTTGGGGTCATTCGGACAAAAAACATGGCCGCCAGCAGCCATCTTGCATTTAAAAATTTAATCCATTAGCACGGGCCACAGTTAGTACTGTTCGTCTGATCATCATGAAATTTGTCATGGATATTAATATTGACATGTAGATGGGAACGAGTACTTTTGGGGTCATTTGGCCGAAAAACATGGCCGCCAGCAGCCATCTTGGATTTTACTCTTTGTATGACTAAATCCTTTAGCACGGGCTACAGGTCGTACCTTTAGTCTGATCATCATAAAATTTTTCATGGCTGTTGAAATTGGAATGTAAATGGGAACGAGTCATTTTGGGGTCATTCGGACAGAAAACATGGCCGCCAGCGGCCATCTTGGATTTCAAAATTTAATCCATTAGCACGGGCCACAGGTCGTACTGTTCGTCTGATCTTCATGAAATTTGTCATGGATGTTAACAATGACATGTAGATGGGAACGAGTAATTTTGGGGTCATTTGGCCAAAAAACATGGGCGCCAGCAGCCATCTTGGATTTTACTCTTTGTAGGACTAAATCCTTTAGCACGGGCTACAGGTCGTACATTTAGTCTGATCATCATAAAATTTGTCATGGCTGTTGAAATTGGAATGTAGATGGGAACGAGTCATTTTGGGGTCATTCGGACAAAAAACATGGCCGCCAGCAGCCATCTTGCATTTAAAAATTTAATCCATTAGCACGGGCCACAGTTAGTACTGTTCGTCTGATCATCATGAAATTTGTCATGGATATTAATATTGACATGTAGATGGGAACGAGTACTTTTGGGGTCATTTGGCCGAAAAACATGGCCGCCAGCAGCCATCTTGGATTTTACTCTTTGTATGACTAAATCCTTTAGCACGGGCTACAGGTCGTACCTTTAGTC
Organism: Siphonodentalium dalli; assembly: GCA_032622095.1. Taxonomy (NCBI): domain Eukaryota; kingdom Metazoa; phylum Mollusca; class Scaphopoda; order Gadilida; family Siphonodentaliidae; genus Siphonodentalium; species Siphonodentalium dalli. The sequence goes on along the minus strand of CP136064.1, from coordinate 132,588,730 downwards.
TGATCATCATAAAATTTTTCATGGCTGTTGAAATTGGAATGTAAATGGGAACGAGTCATTTTGGGGTCATTCGGACAAAAAACATGGCCGCCAGCGGCCATCTTGGATTTCAAAATTTAATCCATTAGCACGGGCCACAGGTCGTACTGTTCGTCTGATCATCATGAAATTTGTCATGGATGTTAATATTGACATGTAGATGGGAACGAGTCATTTTGGGGTCATTCGGCTCAAAAACATGGCCGCCAGCAGCCGTCTTGGATTTTACTCTTTGCATGACTAAATCCTTTAGCACGGGCTACAGGTCCTACTTTTTGTCTGATCATCATAAAATTTGTCAAGAATGTTAATAATCACATGTAGATGGGAACGATTCATTTTGGGGTCATTCGGCCAAAATACATGGCCGCCAGCAGCCATCTTGGATTTTACTATTTGTATGACTAAATCCTTTAGCACGGGCTACAGGTCGTACCTTTAATCTGATCATCATAAAATTTGTCATGGCTGTTGATATTGGAATGTAGATGGGAACGAGTCATTTTGGGGTCATTCGGACAAAAAACATGGCCGGCCATCTTGGATTTCAAAATTTAATCCATTAGCACAGGCCACAGGTCGTACTGTTTGTCTGATCATCATGAAATTTGTCATGGATGATAATATTGACATGTAGATGGGAACGAGTAATTTCGGGGTCATTCGGCCAAAAAGCATGGCCGCCAGCAGCCATCTTGGATTTTACTCTTTGTATCACTAAATTCTTTAGCACGGGCTACAGGTCGTACCTTTAGTCTGATCATCATAAAATTTGTCATGGATGTTAACAATGACATGTAGATGGGAACGAGAAATTTTGGGGTCATTTGGCCAAAAAACATGGTCGCCAGCAGCCATCTTGGATTTTACTCTTTGTATGACTAAATCCTTTAGCACGGGCTACAGGTCTTACATTTAGTCTGATCATCATAAAAATTGTCATGGCTGTTGAAATTGGAATGTAGATGGGAACGAGTCATTTTGGGGTCATTCGGACAAAAAACATGGCCGCCAGCAGCCATCTTGCATTTAAAAATTTAATCCATTAGCACGGGCCACAGTTAGTACTGTTCGTCTGATCATCATGAAATTTGTCATGGATATTAATATTGACATGTAGATGGGTACGAGTACTTTTGGGGTCATTTGGCCAAAAAACATGGTCGCCAGCAGCCATCTTGGATTTTACTCTTTGTATCACTAAATTCTTTAGCACGGGCTGCAGGTCGTACCTTCAGTCTGATCATCATAAAATTTGTCATGGATGTTAACAATGACATGTAGATGGGAACGAGTAATTTTGGGGTCATTTGGCCAAAAAACATGGTCGCCAGCAGCCATCTTGGATTTTACTCTTTGTATGACTAAATCCTTTAGCACGGGCTACAGGTCGTACATTTAGTCGATCATCATAAAATTTGTCATGGCTGTTGATATTGGAATGTAGATGGGAACGAGTCATTTTGGGGTCATTCGGACAAAAAACATGGCCACCAGCGGCCATCTTGGATTTCAAAATTTAATCCATTAGCACAGGCCACAGGTCGTACTGTTTGTCTGATCATCATGAAATTTGTCATGGATGATAATATTGACATGTAGATGGGAACGAGTAATTTTGGGGTCATTCGGCCAAAAAACATGGCCGCCAGCAGCCATCTTGGATTTTACTCTTTGTATCACTAAATTCTTTAGCACGGGCTGCAGGTCGTACCTTTAGTCTGATCATCATAAAATTTGTCATGGATGTTAACAATGACATGTAGATGGGAACGAGTAATTTTGGGGTCATTTGGCCAAAAAACATGGTCGCCAGCAGCCATCTTGGATTTTACTCTTTGTATGACTAAATCCTTTAGCACGGGCTACAGGTCGTACATTTAGTCTGATCATCATAAAATTTGTCATGGCTGTTGAAATTGGAATGAAGATGGGAACGAGTCATTTTGGGGTTGTTCGGACAAAAAACATGGCCGCCAGCAGCCATCTTGCATTTAAAAATTTAATCCATTAGCACGGGCCACAGTTAGTACTGTTCGTCTGATCATCATGAAATTTGTCATGGATATTAATATTGACATGTAGATGGGAACAAGTACTTTTGGGGTCATTTGGCCGAAAAACATGGCCGCCAGCAGCCATCTTGGATTTTACTCTTTGTATGACTAAATCCTTTAGCACGGGCTACAGGTCGTACCTTTAGTCTGATCATCATAAAATTTTTCATGGCTGTTGAAATTGGAATGTAAATGGGAACGAGTCATTTTGGGGTCATTCGGACAAAAAACATGGCCGCCAGCGGCCATCTTGGATTTCAAAATTTAATCCATTAGCACGGGCCACAGGTCGTACTGTTCGTCTGATCTTCATGAAATTTGTCATGGATGTTAATATTGACATGTAGATGGGAACGAGTCATTTTGGGGTCATTCGGCTCAAAAACATGGCCGCCAGCAGCCGTCTTGGATTTTACTCTTTGCATGACTAAATCCTTTAGCACGGGCTACAGGTCCTACTTTTTGTCTGATCATCATAAAATTTGTCAAGAATGTTAATAATCACATGTAGATGGGAACGAGTCATTTTGGGGTCATTCGGCCAAAAAACATGGCCGCCAGCAGCCATCTTAGATTTTACTATTTGTATGACTAAATCCTTTAGCACGGGCTACAGGTCGTACCTTTAATCTGATCATCATAAAATTTGTCATGGCTGTTGATATTGGAATGTAGATGGGAACGAGTCATTTTGGGGTCATTCGGACAAAAAACATGGCCGCCAGCGGCCATCTTGGATTTCAAAATTTAATCCATTGGCACAGGCCACAGGTCGTACTGTTTGTCTGATCATCATGAAATTTGTCATGGATGATAATATTGACATGTAGATGGGAACGAGTAATTTCGGGGTCATTCGGCCAAAAAGCATGGCCACCAGCAGCCATCTTGGATTTTACTCTTTGTATCACTAAATTCTTTAGCACGGGCTACAGATCGTACCTTTAATCTGATCATCATAAAATTTGTCATGGCTGTTGATATTGGAATGTAGATGGGAACGAGTCATTTTGGGGTCATTCGGACAAAAAACATGGCCGCCAGCGGCCATCTTGGATTTCAAAATTTAATCCATTAGCACAGGCCACAGGTCGTACTGTTTGTCTGATCATCATGAAATTTGTCATGGATGATAATATTGACATGTAGATGGGAACGAGTAATTTTGGGGTCATTCGGCCAAAAAACATGGCCGCCAGCAGCCATTTTGGATCACTAAATTCTTTAGCACGGGCTGCAGGTCGTACCTTTAGTCTGATCATCATAAAATTTGTCATGGATGTTAACAATGACATGTAGATGGGAACGAGTAATTTTGGGGTCATTTGGCCAAAAAACATGGTCGCCAGCAGCCATCTTGGATTTTACTCTTTGTATGACTAAATCCTTTAGCACGGGCTACAGGTCGTACATTTAGTCTGATCATCATAAAATTTGTCATGGCTGTTGAAATTGGAATGTAGATGGGAACGAGTCATTTTGGGGTCATTCGGACAAAAAACATGGCCGCCAGCAGCCATCTTGCATTTAAAAATTTAATCCATTAGCACGGGCCACAGTTAGTACTGTTCATCTGATCATCATGAAATTTGTCATGTATATTAATGTTGACATGTAGATGGGTACGAGTACTTTTGGGGTCATTTGGCCAAAAAACATGGTCGCCAGCAGCCATCTTGGATTTTACTCTTTGTATCACTAAATTCTTTAGCACGGGCTGCAGGTCGTACCTTTAGTCTGATCATCATAAAATTTGTCATGGATGTTAACAATGACATGTAGATGGGAACGAGTAATTTTGGGGTCATTTGGCCAAAAAACATGGTCGCCAGCAGCCATCTTGGATTTTACTATTTGTATGACTAAATCCTTTAGCACGGGCTACAGGTCGTACCTTTAATCTGATCATCATAAAATTTGTCATGGCTGTTGATATTGGAATGTAGATGGGAACGAGTCATTTTGGGGTCATTCGGACAAAAAACATGGCCGCCAGCAGCCATCTTGCATTTAAAAATTTAATCCATTAGCACGGGCCACAGTTAGTACTGTTCGTCTGATCATCATGAAATTTGTCATGGATATTAATATTGACATGTAGATGGGAACGAGTACTTTTGGGGTCATTTGGCCGAAAAACATGGCCGCCAGCAGCCATCTTGGATTTTACTCTTTGTATGACTAAATCCTTTAGCACGGGCTGCAGGTCGTACCTTTAGTCTGATCATCATAAAAATTTTCATGGCTGTTGAAATTGGAATGTAAATGGGAACGAGTCATTTTGGGGTCATTTGGACAAAAAACATGGCCGCCAGCGGCCATCTTGGATTTCAAAATTTAATCCATTAGCACGGGCCACAGGTTGTACTGTTCGTCTGATCATCATGAAATTTGTCATGGATGTTAATATTGACATGTAGATGGGAACTAGTAATGTTGGGGTCATTTGGCGAAAAACATGGCTGCCAGCAGCCATCTTGGATTTTACTCTTTGTATGACTAAATTCTTTAGCACGGGCTACAGGTCGTACCTTTAGTCTGATCATCATATAATTTGGATGTTAACAATGACATGTAGATGGGAACGAGTAATTTTGGGGTCAATCGGCCAAAAAACATGGTCGTCAGCAGCCATCTTGGATTTTACTTTTCTCTTCATGTCTATAAACTAGTATTAGACATTCAACTTTCCACATTCCTAATCGCTCCATTGACTGTAATATATTAAATTATTCCCTTTCCAAGTTGAGCTACAGTGTCATTGACACTTTCATGTTACTTAGAATTTTGTAATTTTCTGGTTTCCGGATGAGAACTTCAGTTTGCGTGATCATATCTGAACCAAATTTGGTATGTGCGTTTATCAGCTCGAAATACAGGTCAAGTTCGAATATGGGTGCAATCCGCCCATTTTTGCTAGAGTTATGGCCCTTTTTCGACTTAGAATCCTGTCAATTTCTGGTTTCTGGTTGATAACTTTAGTTTGTGTGATCATATCTGAATTAAATTTAGTATGATAGTTTATCAACCCAAAATACAGGTCAGGTTCGAATATGGGTTTGCTCTGCCCATTTTTGTGAGAGTTATGGCCCTTTTACGACTTAGAATCTTGTCAATTTCTGGTTTCCTGATGATAACTTTAGTTGGTGTGATCATATCTGAATCAAATTTGGTATATGAGTTTATCAGCTCGAAATACAGATCAAGTTCGAATATGGGTACAATCCACCCATTTTTGTCTGGTTGCTTCTGATTTAGGGTCCTTGTTATTTTGTTCAGAAAAGCTGAAAAAATGAAGCCACTTTTTCGGGGGACACTGTGGCGGGACGGCCTTTTATTTTACCTATGTCTGTGGTTAGTTTTTAACAAAGATAAAAACACGATAATTTCCCCAATTATTCGCGCAATTAAATTTGGCAAATATTGTTTTAATTTACCAAAAAATTATTTCATTTGTCAAACACATTGGCAAGAGAAAATTTTCTTCCAGCGCCAACCCTGGCCATGAACCATAGTTTCCAATAAGTTCATACTGTTATGGCTGATTGAATTGTAGTGGGGACATAGCACTTTTATAAATAGAAGATTAATATTGAAGGTTATGGATTTTAGTGTCCAAGCTACATGTACTTGTAAAACACTCTAATGTGTGAAACATTTTATTGAAGGGGGTCACTCTCACCAAAAAAAGTTCTGAAGGTTACACAGGTTTTGAAAATGTGCTGAAGGGTTCACATGGGTATGTGATCGGCACTAATGCAATTACTGAAAGTCGGGGGCCTATCAGCAGCAGTGCCAAATTGGCACTAGGACCCATACATTCTGAGAATTGTGTGTTATTATATACATCTGTCTATACTACTTTAGTACATAATACTAAACATGTACTCTATAAATAAACATTAAACTCTTAGATTATGATTCTGATCATTGCTATTTACTATTACTATATTGTAATAGTAAATCCGGTTGGAATGTCTCATTGGTTAGAATTAATACATGTATGCATTTATATATAAACCTTGTGAAAGCTCATTTTGAAATGTCAAGTTAAGACAAAAAATGACAAAATCAGCAAATATGTATAGGATATTAAATTCGCACCAAAAATTAATTATTTGGCTGAAAACACCAGGTCGAGTTGAATGTCACAATTAAAACAGCTCTGTTATCTCTCCAAGCAAGTGTCCAATTAGAGTGTGTTTTATTCTGCTATTCTATTATAGAATAAACTGTTGCTGGCTGTTGAGTGAGGTACACAATGAAAGGTCTTTAACTGTTTGTATTGATCATCTCTGTCAAAATCGCTGCATGATATTATTATATGTTTTATGTAAATAATAGTTTCTACCATTCCTTCACAGGGATGATGCTCCAAGGAAAGTCATTCTACTCTATGGAAAGCAAGCCTTATTGTGAAAAATGTTATATGGTAAGTTTTATAACAGCTACAATAGTCCCATCAAACTAAGGTTTAACCTAGACAAAATTTGTACAGAAATTGTTTAAACTTTTTTTTGAAGCAGTATAGAATTTGTGCAGTCCCAGATCCATCTGTATGGGCACCTGTCTGTCCATTCAAGCAGATATCTCAACCACTAATTGTCAAATTTCATTGACATTTTGTATTTTTGTTTGTTAGATGCTGAGCTTACCTATAGTTTCAACTACAGCACTGCTCAAATTAAGCGACCTTTTTTAACGAGGTGTACATGCGTTAATACCGTGACATACCGCCGATTCGCGGTCGCACTACCACGCATGTACCGCGGTACCACATTAATACGATTTCATTATTACATCATCATGACCGCGAAATTCGCGGTACCAACGAATGTTGGTACCGCGGTGGCATGCGATAATGTACCGCACAAACGCGGTGACATTACCGCTACACAGTAGCGTTCTTGTAACGAGGTTAATGACGGGATTCTATGTCTGACCGTCAATCTTCCAAAATAGGACGGCTGTTCTCACGATCTCCGTCCATGATTGTGTACCGTGAAGTGTATTATTAAAATATTGAAATAGATGAAATCCGAGTATCGGGAAATATACCCGGCTTTCAGGTTAAGTAAAGGTAAGTATAAGTTACTTTGAGAAAGTAATTTCTAAATTAAATGTGAATATTAAAATATTATAATAACACTTCTAGTCTTGTTGTTTTATTGCCCAAAATTCCCGTGAACAACACTATTTTGTGAGCAGTGTGGGTTATCGGGAAGGGAACAAATGATTTTGACCAATTTAGACAGCTCGGTAAATCCAGTATCTATAGTCTATATCAATGTTCAGATGTACGTGATCCCCAAATTGAATGATAACGATAATATTTAAACAGTTCCCAGAATAAATATAGTTGTTTAACACTTCAAATCACAAACACCATTTGTTCGTATAAAGGGAATTATTGTCTTAGCAATAAAAGACACAAAGTGGAACTGCCGTATATCCAGGGAAAACAAATACATTCTGTGCAAAAGCACGTGTCACCGATTACATCATACTCCATCTGGTATAAACTCTGTTAATATAAGACACGGGACACTTTAGATGCTCATTCGATCTTTAAAATGGTGTGCACGTAATAGCTATTTATAAATATTTGTTGCACAAAAGTGAGACAATCGCTCTTTATTGCTACCATATCGGGAATAAACTAACAAGGACCCAAACACACCGAATTCGATCACTTAAAATAATTATGTTACAATGTTAACCTCAGTATATAACCAAACAAACATATTTAGAGGTCAACTTTCCCACTTTCCAACACCATGCATGTTTTTCTTCCGAATCGTGATTAGATAGGAATATGTGAATATAATTTATACTGCGAACCACCGAGAACCACAAGTGCACGCCATCGTCAAAAGTTGCAATTCCACATCAAACAATGCCGCCCGACACGCACGAGCTCAATGAATGTCCACGTAACAAAATCAAAGACTGATTTGACAACGTTGTGTCTTTCAATGTTTGGTGTTTTGCGTGTGTCTTTTGTCGTGCACATTGGCGACGATAACAACTTTGCTGCATGACATGTGCCACGCTTTCTTAATTATAAATTTTATTCCCACCGACAAGAACTCTTGAGGCGCAAATGTTTGTAAATTGCTCTACTATTTCACGCATGCGTACAATCGTACGTCTTGACGACAATATACTATTTACGTGCCGATGTTTGGCATATGAACAGAACTATAGATTTTTAAATCTCCCTTCCGTTGATGGCGCTTTGAACGATTATGAATATTTCTGCATTGAACGTATATACGCCGCCATGGCCGCTACGACTAAAACCGGAATATTACTAATGCACCGTCCCCACTGGTTTCGACTAAATTCAGATAAATGGCGGTTTTACTTCTCCCATTTTATAAGAAATTTAAATTTCGGAAACACAAACAAAACAAAAAATCACACATGAGTGGAAACCGATATAGGAATCGGGGGCGTAAATCATTTGACGATATGTAAGATAGATGCCAACAACAAAACTATTACTCCATGATGCTTTGTGTAATCACCGTAAGCAACCTATAGCTGAGTTCAAAAACTGCCGATGTGGTTAAAAAATATCATAATAATATGATTTTCTGGTAAAAAAATTTCATATATATACAGGACATGAGATGAGATTAAACGAGATGTACGTGTAACTTTGTAATATGGTACATATAACCCGACATGTTCATGTACTTTGCCCATATGTACTCCGATTGCATTATTATTCATTTATATTCATTACGTATACATAATTATGTGCAGCTTACAGGTATTCATTCATTACAAAAGTTATTCATAATCATTTACCCACCGTGTGAGGCCTGGTTTCAGACGTGTTCTCTCTCCGCGGTGGAGGGCCGTTAGCAGTAAATTGAACGCGGTCACAAAAAAAATAACGCGGTGTACGACGGTAACGAACACCAATAACGCGGTAACCAACGGTAAAAATACCGTACCAGTACCGCGGGTCAACCGCCCTCTGCTGCGGTACAAAATGATTACCGCGGTATTTTGTTGGTATCACCGCGGTAAGTACCGGCCCATAACCTCGTTAAACAGGTCACTTATTGAGAGCATAGCTGTAGTTGTTGGTCCCTCTATATTCGCCACTGACTGTCCACCACCTTTTGTCTCCACTCATCTCTTGTTCACTGTGTCTCCTTCCAAAATTACATCTGTGATGTCACTTCCTGTTTTGGATTAGTCCATAATTAGGAATAGGAATATTAACAATCTCCCTCTCTTCTCTATTTGTTATATACACAATATACACATTTAGAAAACTGCATTTACAGTTGACCGTGTCAAGAAGACTTGACCCACTTGCTTCTTTCTTCATCAGAGAATTCTCCAGCTGACCTTTGCTTTCAATCCGTAGTATTTGCATTTCCTCCTTGATGATGGCAATATCTATTCTCAGTCTTTTGTCATTAACTAATTTTGTTGAATATACTGCATCATGCAGAGAATAATTGTCAACGAATCAATAAATAGAAGCCTTGTGTTTAAAATATTCGAGGTAACCATCAACGCAACATAATGCGGTCGGCATGATCGTCAACGCAACAAACGCGGTCGAGGTAACCGTCAACCTTGTTTGGTGGGAGGCATGGATAATGCATGATTGATTGGTGTGAAATGTTTTACATTTCAATTAGAATTTTTCCGGAAAAAGCTAATAAATAAATGAGATCGCATTGATCGCACTGCACGAATTAATAGAGATGCAATTGAGATTTCTAACAAACAAAACACTCTTGAGTTCACGTCGCAATGTACATGTACATGTACATATATTTTTTAATATTTAATATTCAGCGTCACATCCGATTAGAGGTCGATTATCTGTACGCCAAGAGTCCGATGTCATTTGAAATCTTTGTGAGGATATGATAACTCGATAACAGATCTACAATGAAGTGAATAATTTAACATATTAATTATCCATGTGTTCTTCAACACCTGCAATACACGCAGCGCTCTGACTAGTAACCAATGAGTTGTCATTTTTACTGACAGGCTGCGGCCAGGATCAAAAGCCTACCGCGAATGATTGACAGCGGTGTCAATGAACTCAAATACAATAGGGGCGTGTCTTCGGTGTATTCCCGAAGCTTCCAACACAGAATTCTCGATGGAACACGTGCCGTCATAACATCGTCGGATATGATTGGCTAGTTGACAGCGTGCACAATGATCACTCGATGAGATCGTGTTACTTTCATGATGATGTAATAATGAAATCGTATTAATGTGGCTTCGAAGAGATGCAAGTGTACTGTCATGAGACCGTGTATACGAGATCTATGTCATTAATTGTCCGCTATTGTATAGACAAGCATATAATACATATTAACTTCTGTTTTTCTTACCAGAATTAAATAATTGCTATTCAATTATTCATTTGTCCTCATCAAATATTTAAACACAAAACATATAAATTTGAAGATCCAAGCACGGTCCCACGGAGTCGATACCAAATTAGACAAAATTGTATTTTTCTAGCATTCCGGGTTAAAAGAAAACTTAAAAATAGTCACCATCACTTATTATGTCACAGGCATCACGAAAACACACAACAGTGTCCACCCGTTTTTATGTTTACCCATACCATAGTATGGTAAACATAGTGTCAACGTCCGGATTGACCACTCGTCGTTAGTCCGTCTGTCTGTCTGTCTGTCTGTCTGTCTGTCTGTAGACACTTTACGCATGGTGCGATAACTCGAACATTTTCTATCTGATCGGAACCAAATTTTGTATATGAATTTGTCAGCACCAAATACAGATCGAGTTCGAATATGGGTTCGATCCGAGTTTTTTTCACGGAGTTATGGCCCTTTTTCGACTTAGAATTCATGCATGCTACCATAACTCAAATTTTTTTTATCTGATCAGAATCAAATTTGGTATCCAAGTTTCTCGGACCAAAATACAGATCGAGTTCGAATATGGGTTTGATCCGATATTTTTTAATGGAGTTATGGCCCTTTGACATAGAATTTCTGCATATTTTGATAAATCAACCATTTTTCAACTGATAAGAACCAAATTTGGTATGCGAGTTTATCAACTCAAAATACAGATCAAGTTTGAATATGGGTCAGATCCAGTTTTTTATACCAGAATTATGGCCCCTTTTAACTAAGAATTGAACAGATTTGAGATTTGCTTACAATATATAACTGCAGCAGCTTACAACTCTGGTATCAGTAAGAGAGACTAGAGATAATCTCTATTATTGATACCCGGTAATGAAATCTGATATTCACTGCTGCACTATAATAGCTATCTGTTGTTTGTTGCATTTCCATAGTGTGTGGACAGTGACTTCTCAGGATTTATCAACTCCAACATAGCTCTCTGGTCTTGCATGGATTTTGGGATTAAAATTAACCCATTCCATAGACACATGATATCTGATAGGCAGATATTAAATTATATCTTTCACTTTGAGCCAGGTTCAGTAAGGATTTCTAAAAACATTAGAGGAAATGTCTTATTTTGAAATTCCCTCTATTGCATTTGGGGTGCAGGATAATAATAATGTTGCTTGTATTCTTGAGACTGACTTATTGTGTGGGCTTCTAAATCCATATACATGCATTTATAGACTATTTTGATCAGTTCATTAGTGTGATTAAGATCAACCCCTTGCTATCTCATTTAATAACTCAAATATTTGTCATTGATTATATTATATTTCAAGTCATAGTTTATGATAACACACCCCTAACCTGTATAGAGAGGGTCATTTGGTTTAATTGCTTTAAAATATTAACAAAATTAACCCACCCATTCCATAGACATACAGTATGCTATCCAATGTAATAAATCTAATATCTTCAATCTCATATCCCACCTCTAGTTATCTCATAATTATGCATTAAAGGTACTCAATCCGATCAGAGGGTCCCCATCTCAACAGATTCCAACAACAACAATCCGATCAGAGGTTCCTATATTACTATTTCTTTGGCTTTGGGGGTAACAAATATTTGATTCGAGTCGAGGAACCCATCAAACAAAGCTCAGAGTTATTAGATATTGATTTTTGAAATTTGTTATTTTCTCGAGTTATTAGATATTGATTTTTGAAATTTGTTATTTTCTCGAGATGAGTACTAATAATTGCCTTCAACTTCGTAATATGCTCGAGATGTGTACACCAAAACACTATTCAAACAGACAAGGATGGATAACTCTAAAATCAAGTGGTAATAATAACGCAATTTTGACTGTGATCTGGGCCAGAAAGTATTCCCGATAAAGAAAAATAATAGATTTCTAAAATCTATATCTAAAAAATCTGAGCTTTGATGGGTGGCTTCCTCGACTCGAATCAAATATTTTTGACCCCCCAAAGTCATTGAAATAGTAATTGAGAGGAGTTTTATCGGATTGAGTACCTTTAAAGTATGTTATATCCAATCATTATCAATCATATTTTACTAAATTTCAACTGTTATGTATGGTTCTTCTGCCTGACTATGGACTGAGCTCTATAAGACTATATTTTCAACTGACTTAATAGGTTGGAATCAAATGCCATATCCATGTTCATATGGAATGTGCCCAATAAGTCTTATGCCACTTCCGCTTCTGTTATGAGAATCGATTAATTGCCCAAAAATAATGCTAACCACAGTCCACTATAGTATAAAATTGCCCAAAATCTGTTATTTATCAACATTTTGTACAATGAAATTTTGTCATATATCTGACACAAAAAAAGCCACTTGATTTTAGAGTTATCCATCTTCATCGACTTTCATATGGCCACTAAATATTCCAGGTGGTTAAAGATAATAGATTTAAAAATTGATATCTGCTTACTCTGAGCTTTGAGGAATGGGTTCCTCGATTTGAATAAAATATTTTTTACCCCCGAAGCCAAATAAATAGTAACTGAGGGGTGCTTAATCAGATCGAGTAGCTTTAATAGTAAGGTGTGAATTGTTGAAAAGGTTGGTGTAAGGATTATATGAAAATAGCTAATCGTTATCGCCAAGGTATGGGTTAAACATCTGCCGATCGTGATCGGCCTCTCGTTATGTTTACCCATACCATAGTATGGTAAACATAGTGTCGTTGTCCGGATTGACCACTCGTCGTTAGTCCGTCCGTCTGTCTGTCTGTCTGTCTGGCTGTCTGTCTGTAGACACTTTACGCATGGTGCGATAACTGAAATATTTTCTATCTGATCGGAACAAAATTTTGTATATGAATTTCTCAGCACCAAATACAGATCGAGTTCGAATATGGGTTCGATCCAAGTTTTTTTTACGGAGTTATGACCCTTTTTCGACTTAGAATTCATGCATGCTGCCATAACTCAAAAAAAAAAATTGACCGGTACCAAATCTGGTATGCGAGTTTCTCAGCCCAAAATACGTATCGAGTTCGAATATGGGTTTGATCTGATATTTTTTAATGAAGTTATGGCCCTTTGACATAGAATTCATGCATGCTTCCATAAATACACCATTTCTCAACTGATAGGAACCAAATTTTGTATGTGAGTTTATCAACTCAAAATACAGATCGAGTTCGAATATGGGTTTGATCCGTTATTTTTTAATGGAGTTATGGCCCTTTTTCAACTAAGAATTGATCAGACAACCCTAGCAGTCTTCAATTAATTACCAGTGATATGAAATTTAACTCCTTAGAGAAGGAGATAAGCAGTAATCTGTATTATGAGAAATAGAGTTATTTTTAGCCATCAGTATGAGGCCTAAACCAGAGATACTTTATACCTGTGGAGAGATAAGAGCTCTGTGTAATTAATTTGCCCTGTTAGCCTGGGTTTCTGAGGAGGTCTCTATGTCAAGAAAGATGGCTTGCAATAGAAAACTCATAGGAAATAAATTGTGTTTTATCACATAATCTGTCATGTTTGTCCAGTGTTTCACAAAAATCACATACATGCCCATGCTAGTGGAGATGGGAAAATTGATACTTAACCACAAATGACTAATTTGTATGTTTACCCATACCATAGTATGGTATTAAAACATAGTATCAATGTCCGGATTGACCACTCGTCGTTAGTCCATCCCATCCGTCCATCTGTCTGCCTGTAGACACTTTATGCATGGTGCGATAACTCAAACATTTTCTATCTGATCGGAACCAAATTTTGTATATGAATTTTACAGCACAAAAGACAGATTGAGTTTGAATATGGGTTTGATCAGACTATTTTTAAGTGAGTTATGGCCCTTTTTCCAAAAACATATTCACTCTTAAAAAAATAAAAATTTAGTTTTAATTTCTCGCACAATATAAAATGAATAAATAAATAAATAACAACAAAAAATGAATAAATAAATAAATAACAACAAAAAATAATAAAATTGTTTTTTTATAATAATTAAAAAAAAAGTAGTAACAGTAACAGAGTAACTTACTATCGCCAAGGGATGGGTTAACATCTGCCGATCGTGATCGGCCTCTCGTTACTATCGATCTATACTTACATACGTCGATGGTTTTACGTTAAAAACCAGTACAAATTATCATAATTCAAACGGTCTTTATTGCTTACCACGTTTTGACGGAAGTATGGTCGCTCTTTATGAGAGGCGATAAATGGAATTTTTGCAAGGCTGACAACAAATGAGTAAAATTTATTCTCTCGAAAGCCGATAGCTGGCCATCAAAACGTCAATACCGGTATGTCAATTATAGAAACCTTGTGTTCATGGTATGATACATGTACATGTATATAGTTACATTAGGAATAAAACGGCAAGCGTTGTTCTTAATAACCACACCAAAATAAACATGCAATGATATCTTTTACACACAGTAAACAAAATTATTTAAAAAAATTATTTTGTGATACTATTTTAAAAAATAATATAATAAAATAAAAAGTTGCACAACCCCTGTGCATTTTACCTTTGTACATGTAAGTACATCGTAAAATAGCAACAATTCAAATCAAAAACAAGTCTACACATAATGGCATACTCATTTGATTTCAAACGCCGATGCCAGACAAAATATGTACGGTAATTCCATGCCTCGCTAAAAAAAAACCCCACACACAAACCTCCACCACATAATTTTTCTGTAACTCCACCCATATTTGACAATTGATTTTCTAATTGGTCAGATTCACTTCCTGAACGGAGACTGATATACTGGTGCAGGGAAACGACAGACAACATGCTTATACTGCTCATTTTGAAACTATTAAAGTTTACTAAGTTATTCTGGTTTCGTCAACTACAAAACCAGAAATTAGGTCAATTGTGATCTATTTACTGCTACTAAGCCTATTAGATGTATTATTAGTTCCGTTTGCAACAACGTGTACATATATTCACTCTCCACCAGTTCTGTAGCAGACATTTATGGCAATATATTCGTGAGTAGTGTTGGGAAACACAACCACACGACCACTCCGTGCGATACACTGATACATACACATTGTACCTGTATATATCACAAAAATGTCTAACGCGAGTCAAAAGCTGCAAATAAATTGCCTTATTTGGAACGAATGCGTAGATATGTGATTTTCGGTTTTCGGAGAGTGGGAAAATGACACTAAATTAGTCATAGGTGATTGTAAATAAAACAAAAATTGATTGGTATAAAACCGAATAACGCGACTCATTTAACGTCTGTTTACTTTTCGGCGCGGTGATTGTAATCTTCAACGTGTGTGCGTTGATCCTTAACACAAGGCGTTTAACGTAAACGTGGTCTGCGTTAAACTTCAATGCGGTCTGCGATAAACTTTAATGCGGTCTGCGTTAAACTTCAACACGGTCCGTTGATTTTCAGCGCAGTCGTAACGTATCGCCAACGCGTTATCAACGCAACGACCTTGTTGCGTTGATGTTACGACCGCGTTATGACCATGTTGAGGACCGCGTTAAAAGGGACACTTATTTTGAGAGGGTCTGTATATTACCAAGCGATGGAAATTTCATCACAAATGTTTCACTTTTTAAGTTCTGATTGATTTTGTCAGCTCTTTTCACGTCTTCAACAAAAGCAGACTGTAAAGTTGTACTTAGCTGTCAAAGGAAATATCTGGTCAAGTTTGACCAGCTATCCAGTTAAGTTATTAGGCACCTGAGAGTACCTTATATTGGTAATATACATGTGTGTTATTGTTATATATATATATATATATATATATATAGTGAGGGTGAACATGTGTTGTTATAGTACTATAGTATGCATTGGTTATAGAGGATAATGATTTTGCCCTTCAAATGGGGCACCTCCTTAATCCATTAATCATGAATAATGGTGCTAATATTGATTTCAAATGCAAAAAAATAATATAATTGATGTAACTGCATGCATATTTTCTTCAAAATGTCATTAATAATTCACTTTTCTCCAGAACACCTTGGAGAAGTGTTCAGTTTGTTCCAAGCCAGTAACCGACAGGGTGAGTGTTCATCTAGTTAAATATAAACAATGTACAATACATCATGCAAAGATGAAACAACCTCATTTCGGTCCACTTAAATTCAATTATTTATTGGAAAGAAGCACATGTTTATACATACATACATACATACATAATTAAGAAATAACTCTTTTTTCGATTAAAGGGATACTCTGCTCAAATGTTGTTGTTGGTTTCTATAGTCTCTTAGTCGTAGAATAAGGTAACCAGATTTCCATTTTATTTGAAAGTCTGTTGAGTACGAAGTAATGTTACGAATGGCAGATTAGCTGGAATGCAAAATTACAAATTGTCATTATCAAATAATTTTTGGACAGTTTTCAAGCACATGTATAAAATAAATGTTATATTATATGCATACTAGTCGCGTATACTCATTTAGGTCATTGTATAGTCACTAGTCAGTGAATGGCTTGAGTTTATCAACATAATTGTTTACACGATCGTGTGTGCCACGCATTGGCCAATCCACTATCCATGAATTATTTTGATAATGTCTTGTCCATGGAAATTCATAATTTAATTTATGGCTCCAGCCATAAATTAAATTTATATCAAATTATTAACTTTGATTTTGAGATAACCTATTAACTCTTTCGTTGCCGAGCTAATTTTACACCTAAATTGCCGGAGAATTTATGAGAAAACTGATTTTATTGTGGAATAGTATGATACAATAATAGTCTTCTTCTTATGAAATAATGTTTCAAATATCAAGGACATGTATGTAGGTGATTAGCCAAAGAATTTCAGGTGAATATTTTGCCGAAGAATATTCACGACAATTAAGGGGCATAACTCCTTGTCACCCAAGGGAAATAACTCCAAATAAGGATTTTTTTGCAATAATCCTATTGAAAAATGACCCAGAACCTGCTATATTCAATATTGGTTTTCTGAGACAGTATTCCAACAATGATGATCTGATAAATCTTTCTACTGTCTTTCTCATTTAAAAACTTGTAAGAATAAATTAGGGTCTAGTTCTGGTATAGCTGGACCATATGTGAGGAGCTACACAATGCAGGAGCCGATTTAGAATTTAGTTGCACAGTTTATTACGAAAATAGCTAGGTTTTTTAATTGAGGAAAATGGCAATTTTGACTGTCAAAAAAAAAATAAAAAATTGTGATATATAATTAAATCTCTAACTACAAGCTTATCATCATTGTGCTATAAATAAAATAACAAAAATAACACATATGCATGTGGTCTAAACCTGTGGGAGTTTATAATCACGCTGTTTGTTTTAACTTTTAGTGAATTGCGTTTTTACCTTGAAAAATAGGTGATTCATTCAGCAAAAACGGCAATTTTGACTATTAAAAATACTAATAAAACAATCTAAAGTACACATAATCTTTATTGTCATGTCAGGTTGTCATACTATCATGTTTAAATTAGTTAATGCATTGGTAAAATGCAGATCTTTCATATAAATAATTGTCTAAAAATATTTTTCTGAAATTGTCGGCCATTTTGGATTTCCGACTGCGGATCTTACATTTTTTTTACAAACTTATTTCATTATTTTAATTTTCAAACGTCTTAAAAAGGATTAAAAATCAGATATATACTGCAGAATTTAATTAGAAACAATTAAAACAATAATTTTATGAAACTTTAAAAACTTTTTTATTATTGTCATACAGTTGTGATCAAAATAATTACGGTTACAATTATGGCCGATAATATCGGCCCTGGCAATTTACCGACCGGATATTTGGGCCGATAATATCGGCCCCTGGCAATCAAAGAGTTAACCTGAACATTTACAGAATACATCTTTGACTCAAATTAATTAGTTTCTAAATACTATCGATATTAGATCATTGTTATCACCGGGAATTTATTGAAAATGGCGTACAGTACCCCCTTTAAGGTTATGCACTCATAACCGAAAAGTTTGAAGATAAATTCTATAACTCTTAGCTCAGTTTTAGAAAAGCTTTTCGGTTATAACTCATAACCTTAATCGAAACAAGAATTATTTCTTATAATTTAATCTCTCATTCTGCATAAGTAGAAGGTATAAGTTTAAAAGGAGCGTAAACCTTTGAGATTATTACTGACGAAAAAGACGCACCAAAGTTGAAATGTTGTCAATCATACATCCAATTATCGAGTGATCAAAGTTATCGTGAATTCGTCACTTTTGATTGGTTAGCAAACAGCATCCACTGTGATAGCAGGTGGTCAAGAAATATTTTGCCTGTATATGGTGACTTGAGTTGCTAGTTTATGAAACTTCATTTCTTTGAAAATGTTAGTTGGATTGCCAGATCGAGTCTTGTTGATTTGTCTAGTTACTTATGCACCTGAGTACTGGTGGGTAATAAGCAGTAATTTTAATGGCAGAGCAGTACTGCCTGAAGGATTTTTGATGTAGCATCGGAATCTCTGTTTATATCTCAGAAAGTATCGAATAATAGTTTTCATGTACATTTTAGGCACGCTGTATGTAGGCATGGTGATTATAGCAAGATACTGCTATGAGTGCTATCATTTCAATAGCAGAAGTAATGAAGAAATTTTATTTATTGAGAAACAACTTTAATAGCTAAATGTGTGACAATCAATTGTTTTACAGTATTAAGTGGATTGACAGCTTATGATTAAATTATATACATTTCAACATACACCTCCAGCACATATTGCATGTTTGCGTAATCCAACTGTAAACATCATAGTATGACAATACACATTTAAATTCAAAAGTATGCTCATATGCCTGCATAGATAATCTTAAATTATATGAGCAATATTCTTGTTGTGATATGAGACTAGAGACTTGCAACATTTGGTGTTTCATTTATTACGCACTTAAAAACTTATATCAAAAGCTCTTTAAGGAATATAACTTGACAGGTTCAATATTATTTGTAATTGGAACTTGACCTATATTTTCATATGAGTAATATATATTTATTTTGCAACAAAACCAGTAAATCAGTCACCATCATAACTAGTAGCAGCCCAGTTTGTAATTGATAGATTAAACGAGCCTTACCTGTAAGGTGATGTTTGATCATTATTTCATTTAAATGCCGAGACCACTGAGGGATAACATGGAGGTCTCATTTTGTGTGACCAACATCATAGTTCAGCGTGCTAAATGGATGCAGGAATAATTCCAAAAGGGTGTGATGGGAGGGTATGTTATCCCTCAATGTTCTCGGCATTTAAATGAAATTCTGATCAAACATCACCTTAAAGGTAAGTCTCGTTTAATCTATCAATTTCATTTAAATGCCTTGACACATCGGGATTCCATGGAGATTTTAGACCCTGCATCAATTTTTCAAAAGTAATGATAAAATGCTGTAAGCAGATATAATACGAGAAAATTACCTTTAACATTTCTGTAGACATGATGCCCGGAGCTAACAGAACTGTAGAGGTAGGCTGGACTAGTTTTTTTCTAGTACTAGTATTTTGAAAAAGTGGATACGCTTATCCAGCCGGAGTTGTTCAATATAGTTTGGAGTGGTACTTTTGCTCTCAAAGCTACTGATGTAGCTGCTGTCCTCCTGGGGTGATGTTTAAACATTATCCATTCCAGATTTATTTAGAGCACAGCCAATACAGGGGGAAAAAAGTATCTCACCTGACATTTAGAACACCAGCGGGGAAAAAATATCTCGCCTGATATATCTAAATTCCGGATTTATTGAGAACACAGCGAATCCAGCGGGGAAAGAGTATCTCGCTTGTATTCAGGCGGGTGGGAGTATAATTAGAAACACCTGTACAAAGGCTGGTGGGAATATACCCCATAGTGGAAAAGGGTTTCTCCTGTAACCCTTCCATAGGGTTCTTGAATAGAGATAAACAGTTGCATTTCGGTTCCTTGCACTAGTTTTGTTTGTCGAATGAAATACTGAAAACGTAAATACTTTTTACAAATTTTCCTGTCTGGAGCGTAAGCCGACATAACAAGTTCGGTAATACACTCTCCAACTGTTATTGTTTAAACAAATCCCCAAACTTTACAACAACCTTTGCTGTAAATAAAGCTATTATTTCTAATATCCATAAGATAGAGCACTTGTGCTCTTTGGCCAGACAACAGTAGTATAATCATAGCCAGTTTATGTGAAAGTTGTTATAAGATCAAAGACTTTACAGGTGACAATGTCTTCAAATAATTCAGTATGATATTTACATCCCATTTAGTGGCATATCTTTGAATAGGTGGTCTATCAACATAAACACCTAGGGCTGCACATTATTTTGATAATATACTGCTTAGCCAATATTTTTTTGAATACCAATTAAAACTTTATGGATTTTGGATTATTTGATATATCGAGAAGGTCGGTATCCATTTCAAGGTATCGAATAATGGTTGTGAAAAAATAAAATTGTTATTTCTATCATTGAAAACTAATGCGGCTTGTGACAAAACCTGCAAAAGAAAATAAAATATTAAGGGATATAATCCGTGTAGAAATATATAATTGGACACTTTATAGTTTTGTATTTGTGTACCTAATATAATGGAGTATGCCATGGGGTTTCATTCACAGCTTGCGACAGTCAATCGCAGTGTCGCTACTGTATAGGACCCCAGGGATAAAACAATGGGTGCCCCTGGTCTGCATTCAGAGGCTGGTGTTAACTGAATTTGACTGGTTTGAAATTACATAAGTCGCACCTCATGGAAGTGACAATGAAACAAAATTGAGTCCAGCTAATGTGTTCGCTTTAATACTTTGTGAAAACATAATAAACATTGGTATATATCTATCCGAAGGCTGTCCGATTATTCAATTGAAAATGGATCTTTTGACAAAAGCTAATACCAAGTCAGTGGTTTGGATGCATTTCGGATTTGAAAATTGTGAGATGAAATGAAGTTCCAAAGCTCCGGTCTTTCCATTTGCGTTTGTGGTTTCTAGACCATATAAATCCTTTATTTTTCAGTTAACTGTTGAATTCCAGTTGACACTTTCAATTCAGATCAGAAAAGGGGATAGCACGAACACCTTAAGTTTCACTACTTTGAATGCACTTTAGATTGATATATAAATAGAAAGTCTTGTTTGTATTAAAAATTTGGAGATTTGAACATGGTGTGGTCCAGTAGTTAATTATTTATCATATTTTCACAATGTGCACTAAAAGATTGACTCTTTATTTCCAGCTATTGAGAGCCACAGGGAAGCCATATCATCCTGATTGCTTTGTGTGTGTTGTTTGTGGAGTCAGTTTGGATGGAATACCATTCACTGTGGATGCTACCAACCAGATACACTGTATTGATGATTTTCATAAGTAAGTTGGGGATCATTATCATTTGCTGTAAACTGTATATAAAATGTATACAATATCTCGCTCCTAATTACCTTGTTGCAGTGTACATTGCAAGCTGTAAATGTGATTAGGACACAGTAGAATGTTACTCTTTTGACAGACAAATAGTTGCAAGGACATTGCTGAAACTTTATTAACCCTTTACCCAATACGGATATTACCAATGTCACTGCCAACAGCCGACACAAGTTATAACCTCACCATCCCAGCCAACGCAATTATTAAGAAGAAATCAGTATCTATGTTACATCATTTATGTTTTTTATCTTGGCGGCAACGTCATAATTAATTTGGTAGTTTTCCCGATATTATCCCAGTTTTTCCAATTTTGTAAGGATCGGTAAATATTTTGGAGAATTCGGTTGTTATTACCGGTGAATTCGGTAGATATTACCAGTAAGTTAATTTCAACTTCCTGTTTGCTGAATTATTAATCAAAGACTGGAAAATGAAAGATTGTGGAAATTGGTTAGGCTTAATATTTTGATGAATACTTTGTGATCCTGCCGGTAATATGATGGGTTTACCTTCAACTGTTGATAGTGTAGTATAACTACAGACGCTCTTTTCATGCATATTTGTATGTTGTATTTCTCATGTTTTAAAGTTGATTCATACCATTACATTATTTATTATAACTATAATTCATGTTTGTAAGTTCACTCATAATATATTTCATTCACAGCTTTCCATTCATTCGGAAAGTTTGCCAATTTCCATCGCATCAAAGTATACATTCTTCTCAAAATATCGTAAATTAAGTTACTTTTATGTTCATATTATCTTGTATTTTCGGTCGGCAAAAAAAACATAGCCGCTGGTGGCCATCTTGGATTTCAAAATTCAATTCATTAGCATGGGCTCATCATGAAATTTGTCACGGATGTTAAGATTGACATGTGAAAATGGGAACGAGTCATTTTGGGTTCATTCAGCAGCCAGCTGCCATCTTGGGTTTTAAAATTCAATTCATCATTCCATTTATTGCTGATCACAAAAATTTAATTTCTGCGCAAAGTTGAGCTACAGTGTCATGGACACTTTCATTATTTTCATTATGGCTGTTGACATTAACATATAGATGGGAACGAGTCATTTTGGGGTTATTCGGCCATAAAACATGGCTGCCGGCAGCCATCTTGGATTTTACTCTTTGCATTACTAAATTCTTTGGCTTGGGCTACAAGTCCTACCTTTGGTCGGATCATTATGAAATTTGTCTTGGATGTTGACATTGACATGTATATGGGAACGACTCATTTTGGGGTCATCTTGGATTTTACTCTTTGCATTACTAAATTCTTTGGCTTGGGCTACAAGTCCTACCTTTGGTCAGATCATTTTGAAATTTTTCTTGGCTGTTGACATTGACATGTACAGCTATGCTCTCAGTAAGCGACCTGTTTAACGAGGTTATGGGCCGGTACTTACCGCGGTGTTACCACCAAAATACCGCGGTTATCATTCTGTACCGCGACGGAGGGCGGTTGACCCGCGGTACTGGTACGGTATTTTTACCGTTGGTTACCGCAGGTCACCGCGTTATTGGTGTTCGTTACCGCCGTACACCGCGGTATTTTTATTCGTAACCGCGTTCAAATTACCGCTAACGGCCCTCCACCGCGGAGAGAACACGACTGAAACAAGGCGTCACACGGTAGGTAAATGATTATGAATAACTTTTGTATTGAATGAATACCTGTAAGCTGCACGTAATTATGTATATGTAATGAATATAAATGAATAATAATGCAAACGGATTGGTTTACATGTAACATATTACAAATGTACACGTACATCACGTTTAATCACGTCGGCGGTTTTTGAACTCAGCTATAATTGCTTACGGCGACTGGATTACACAAAACACCGTGGAGTAATAGTTTTGTTGTTAGCATCTATCTTACATATCGTCAAATTATTTACGCACCCGATTCCTATATCGGTTTCCACTCATGCGGATTTTTTTTTTTTTTTTGTGTTTCCGAAATCTAAATTTCTTATAAAAATGGGAAAAGTAAATCCTCCATTTATCTGAATTTGGTCGAAACCAGCGGGGACGGTGCATTAGTAACACTGAGTCCGAGTTTAGTCTTGGAGGCCAGGGCGGCGATCGTTGCAGAAATATTCATATTCGTTCAAATCTATAGTTTTCATATGCCAAACATAATCGGCGCGTAAATAGTATATTATCGCCAAGACGTATGATTGTACGCATTCGTGAAATAGTAAAGCAATTTACAAACATTTGCTCCTGAAGATTTCTTGTCGCTGGGAATAAAATGTATAACTAAGAAAGCGTGGCACATGTCATGCAGCAAAGTAAAGTTGTTATCACCAATGTGCGCGACAAAAGACACACGCAAAACACCAAACATTGAAAGACACAATGTCAAATCAGTCTTTGATTTTGTTACGTGAACATTCATTTTGCTCACGAGTGCGTGTCGGGCGGCATCGTTTGATGTGAAATTGCAACTTTTGGCGAGGGCGTGCACTTGTAGTTCTCGGTGGGTCGCAGTATAAATTATATCACATACCGGTATTCCTATCTAATCGTTATTCGGAAAAAAACATGCATGGTGTTGGAAAGATAAAATATGTTTGTTTGGTTATATACAGAGGTTAACGTTGAAACATAATTATTTCAAGTGATCGAATTCGGTGTGTTTTAGTCCTTGTTAGTTTATTCCCAATACGGTAGCAATAAAGAGCGTTTGTCTCACTTTTGTGCGACAAATATTTATAAATAGCTATTACGTGCACAACATTTTAAAGATCGAATGAGACTTGTCTGTTTAAAGGGAGGTAGCGGTTCGCACATAATATTATTCGCAATACCAAAATAGATCGATAAATATCTGAACTACCACTACTGCGCGCACACCCATTAAATGCCCATTAAAGGCCCATTAATGATATACCATTACAAATCCATTAAAAAACCCATGATTTTCCCATTAAAAACCCATTAAAATACCCCCTTAATATGTAACCTTTCACAGCCATTAAATTGCCATTATTATAAGAAAGTTAACGGCCATTAAAGCTAAATTATTTTAATGGGTATGTGTATGGCCATTAAATTAACTGGGGTAATGGGCATTAAATGAAGGCGGGAACTAAAGGCCATTAAAATATTAATGGCAACATTCTGTGTTTAATTGCCATTAAAACCCCTTTAAAATCCCATGAAAGGTTACATATTAAGGCCCATTAAATATAATGGGCATTAAAATGGGTCATTATAATGGGCATTAATTTTGGGAGGTAAATTTTTATGCCCATTAAATTTATGGGGGCAGGGTGCCCACAAAATTGATGGCCATTAAATACAGCCTATATTTAATGGTTGGTTCATGGGGCATAATAAGGCCCATTAAATATGATGGGTATGAAAAACTGGTCATAAACAGAATGAGGTCTCCAGAGGGTGAGTTTGGCGACGCTGGTCCGCTTCACTGAAATGACTAGACACTTTATCTCCAAACTTGGGTATGATACCGGAATTGGGTGTTTATAGCCAGAATATGGCCCGGTACCTTGAATGTCCCTTTAAAGTGGTACAGTACTGTGTGTATATTTATGGACTCCCCGATTCCTCATTTCTCTGTACAATATAGCTCAAGATGATCTATTTTTAAATGGGGCATCAACTGTGTTAAAATTAATTACAATGGATAGAAATAATAATAAAACATATATAAGGCCATTACAAATTCAAGTCTGGGTTCACAAGCAATTATGTCTAAATGTCTTATTATATTTATTATTTATTAAAAAAAATTCAAAACATACTCAAAATCGAATATTAAATCTGTTTTCATGATTCCAGGTTCATGTAATACAACTTGTATCTGTGTAATCACATGTATACAGGGGTAGCTCAATACATGGGAATACTCTGACACCTCTGTTGCCCAATTCCAAAAGCATGGCTCTAAATGGATATTGAGGAAAGGCATAGCATGAGTTTTGTCTGGTTCTATTCATGATAGTGTGAGGGATATGGTTTATAAAGTCAGAAGCACTCAATGTCTCCCACCAAATATCATAACTGTACAATGTAACCACACATACATGTATAGAGAAACACACCACTCAAATTACAAAAAACTTCTGACAATTATATTAGGAATTCTGAGAAATCTGATTCAAATGTAGCAGTGCCATAAATTGCTCTACATGTATTTATTTACTGCAATGCCCATGGATATCCACTATCAGGAACAATTCTCAGTGACACTGATGTAATTTTTCTAGTGTTCCACAAGAATACTATATACCGGTGTAACACGATATCTCCCCCCCTGGGTATCTTCCCCCCCCCGTTTTTGAAGTTTAACTTAACCCTTTACCCAACAGAAGGGCCCTGTGCCAATGCATTCTCTTATATATGCGAGTCGACCATAGGTCGCCTCGCATATATAAGAGAATGCATTGGCTTAACACATTAAAAATTATAAAATTATAAAAAGAATGTAAGAAAAAGTGGTAAAAAGTGTTAAAAAAAAGATTTTTTTTAGGCCAATGCATTCTCTTATATATGCGAGGCGACCTATGGTCGACTCGCATATATAAGAGAATGCATTGGCACAGGGCATAACTGTAACTATCACAATGTGGTCAAGGAGCCGGTTCCAATGATATCCATATTTGTATGGTTCTATTGAGACAGACCGAAGATATTTTAGGCTGTTGAAGCTTTATTTGGCCGGTTTTGGCCGGTTTGTTGGGTAAAGGGTTAACCCAATAATAGTATAAATATGTCAAAATATTACCTTATGATTCTATCGTTTAACCCTTATTCCAACGTATCGTCTTTTGACGTCTTTTGTTGTAGCGTCCGTATCGTCTTTTGACGTCTTTTGTTGTAGCGTCCGTATCGTCTTTTGACGTCTTTAATTTTTGCATTTTCAACACTCGGATTTGAGACTCGAATAAAGAGTAATAATGACGATTTACATTGATTGTGTTTTGTTCTGCTGATTGTTAAGATCATGAAGAGCACATATTAAATCCTTTCTTCCTTTGCTAGGCTTTAGATTTGCAAAATGTTTACTTATAATGCTGTTTTGGTCGACAAAATGAAAACAAACGAAATAGAAACACGTGGTTTCGACGAAAACGAAAGTTGTTGTCAGAGACGCTTCCTTGTTGATTGCGTTATGCGTGGCCGCGAGGGTAATCTATGTAAAATATGACAACTTGAACTTGATATTTATATTGGATTATGTATTATTTCTTAAGTGGTGATTTTATATTTCCAAATAGTGCAATATGAACATTTTCCCCAGCCGTAATTAAATCGGCCACAGATAAGCAAAATCTCAGCGTGACAGTTGCGGAACTGGCCATTGGGATGTTTTTCCTGTCGAGTTCCATTATGATTGTCACTTCATCCGTGAACGTGAAAAAAGATTTTTATAATAATATATATTTTTTAATGGACTAACATCATAACGAAGGCACGTATTTCCAACTTGCCTAAATATTAAATGTTGACATAGAGTATGTTCTCAGTCTCGTATTGGCTGACAAAATGAAAACAAACGAAACAGAAACACGTGGTGGTTCACTGGTAGCGAATTTTCGACGAAGACTAAATTTGATCAATATTTAATGTAGGTGAACTTCTCCACAAACCAAATGTTGTGAAACATATTCATTAAGTGTCACAATTGTTGTTTAATTTGAGAACTCGAACATTGCAATTCCAAATTGATGACTCAAAGTGGATCTTTCTGCATTTATTGCACAAATTTACTCTGCGAAATCATGTTATGTCGGAGCATCGGAATATTATTTCCGGTTGTAATGTAACTACGGACGCGGCCGTTGTTGTGCTATCGGCGGGATTCTAAACACATAATTAAAACTTTTTTATATATATTATCTACAAATTTAGTATAATAAATTGATGAGATATTACTTTTATATATCCATCTGTTCAAGATTTCAAATATACCGCGCAAAAGACCATGGACCCTGATCGATCGAGAAAGTAATCAATAAAAAAAAATATCTCCTGGTTTGACATCAAGTCAGCCCAATGCGGGTGCTTCTAAATAAAGGCGAGTTTACAGTTGACATGCAGATATCTCAAATTTATCTTGGGAAGCTTCTTTGCGTGTATGCATATATAATTACCGACTATAAAGTAATAATGTACTTATATCAACGCAATGTCGATAAAACAAAGAATATCCCAAGCGACACATTCGAGCACCTGTTGGCGACGTCTTACTAAGTTAGCCCACAGCCATTTCGAACAATTCGCTCTGGTTTTCTGTCATCTAATTAGCATCAATGGGGAAACTCCACCCCTAAACTTGAGCCAATGAAATCAGTTCAAACTTCTAATCATTGATGTCATTGGTTGTCAATGAAAACATTCTTAGAATCAACAAAAAGTGACCTTTGAACATGTGATTTTTGCACGAAAATTTACAAACTTTCACAAAGCAACGTGACGTAATTGCTAATAATTTGCGCTTTTATCGGAAGTCTTTTTACGACTTTGTCAAATCATGGTTTATATGATTAATGTACATCATATATAAAGACATTTGGTTTAATTATTTTATTTATAATACGCTTTTTTGTTTTCAAAAATCATGAATTATTATTTTTTCAATCAGGACACGAATCCGTGGGTAAACAAACTTAAAGGACACACTCGCATAGGCATACCGTAAATTTGCATAAAATGTCATTTTTGACTAACATTTGTGATCAAATGAAGATAAACGGTTGTTTATATGCACATATTTAGTTCGTCTATTGGTTTATGTTTCCATTATCGTATTCACAGATGACACTTAACTTAAGTCTTAAGTGAAAGCATGCTTGTTGTTGCATATCGGATGATACACATGGCACATTTACCTGTGGCCAGTGTGGGGAAACACCCAATGATGTTATAACGTCAAATTCCTGTTGGCTAACGTAATTACCTTCATACCTGTTGACGTTGGCTATATGACGTGGTTTAACTACATGTGCTGTTGGGAAAAGGGTTAATTTGCTTTATATAGTCATGAAATGGCGAGAAATTAACTTTATATGAGCAAAATTTGATTATAGTAAGAATTTGGGGTGGGGGGAAGATACCCAGGCCTGAGTATCTTCCCCCCCCCCCCCCCCCCAGCACCTACATATGACAAAAATTAACGCATGATTTTATTGCTTAATTTGCTTTATATAGTCATGAAATGGCGAGAAATTAACTTTATATGAGCAAAATTTGATAGAGTAAGAATTTGGGGTGGGGGGGGGGGGGGGGGGAGAGATACCCAGGCCTGAGTATCTTCCCCCCCTCCCAGCGATGACAAAAATTAAACGTATGATTTTATTGCTTAATTTGCTTTATATAGTCATGAAATGGCGAGAAATTAACTTTATATGAGCAAAATTTGATTATAGTAAGAATTTGGGGTGTGGGGGGATACCCATGCCTGAGTATCTTCTCTCTCCCCCCCCCCCCCCCACCCAGCAGCTACATATGACAAAAAATTAAACGTATGATTTTATTGCTTTAAATAGTCATGATATGGTCAGAAATTAACTTTTTATGACAAAAAGTTGATAGAGTATGAATTTGGTGTGGGGGAGAGGCCTGAGTATCCCCCCCCCCCCCCTCACCCAGCAGCAGAATTAAAAAAAATATATATATAAGTTTATCTCGCCATTTCATAACTATATAAAGCAAATTAAGCAATAAAATCATATGTTTAATTTTTGTCATATATAGGTGCTGGGTGGGGGGGGGGGGGGGGGAGATACTCGGGCCTGGGTATCTTCCCCCCACCCCAAATTCTAACTCTAATCAAATTTTGCTCATATGAAGTTAATTTCTCGCAATTTCATAACTATATAAATCAAATTAAGCAATAAAATCATACGTTTAATTTTTGTCATATATAGCCACTGGGTGGGGGGGGGGGGGATATACTTAGGCCTGGATATTCCCCCCCCACCCCAAATTCTTATTCTATTAAATTGTTCTCATATAAAGTTAATTTCTCGCCATTTCATGACAATATAAAGCAAAATAAACGATAAAATCGTAAGGTAATATTTTGACATATTTATATATATATATCCTTTTATTGCCTCCACTATCGGAGAGTTACATTTAAATAACATAGTTACAAACAATTATAATACAAAAATGACAGTGGAATGTATGCACATTTAAGGAATATGACAACACAAAATAAAGCGAGATTACGCACACAGTTACACGCACACACACTGAATCTCAGGCACATGCAACCACCCAGCCGCACACATGCGTACACGTAAACACGTCCAGACACGCCTAGGCTTAGACGATTTTACAGTCAAGCATACACGCGAAAGAGACATACAGACAGACAGGCAGACAGTCACATAAGTATCTAGACAGACATACATGCTGACAGATAAACATGCAGACAGGAAGAAACACGACTGACAGACATGCAGATGCAAGCTGACCGACACGTTCTACACATGCAAGTAAGTTTCATCAAAGATATTGGAATCTAAGATTTGACAATAGAGTCAGACACACGCGCACCCCCTCACCTAGCATTCAGTCGCACACGAACTCACCTACCCTCACACGCACCCTCACACAACCAAATGCACACGCACCCTCATTTAAAGATCCACACACATGCACACGACCACACACACAGAATAGACATCAGTGTATATATATGCAACATTATGTCAAATGAACTCATCAAGGTGACATCAAACACAAATCCGATCAACTCACATGGAAACCGTTCGACATTGAGCCACTATTATAGACATCAACCCCACTGTCTTTCACGAATAATGTTTCCTTCAATTAGAATATGTAATAGCCAAAAATCCGGATTATTGGGGTTAGTTTTCCATCTGTAACTCAATGACTAAGAGTTTCATATCGGACCGTAGATACCGTCAAAGGAACAAAAGTGTCAATTGGATAAGAAACTGTACAGTAGCGTTTATTGGACAACAAATTGAGTAAATGTGAAAAGAATTTGCCCACGGAGTCCAAAGGTGGTAATAACCGCGTGTTATGTACGGAAACATCGAAAGCCGGAATTAGGTTGAGGCCGAATATTGAAAAATCGACGACCATGGGAAAACCAAAAGTGCCTGATCACGAACACGTTGCTGCAAAATTATCATTTTAGATGCAATAACGAGAGGGCACCTTTGACTGTATGGACAGGCGATGCGATATATTGAATACAAATAATATAAAAATGCATAATAATGGTGTGAATAAGTCAAGTGATGCACGATTTGCATAAAAATATCATTAAATCGTTCATTCAGACAACGGCTCAAAGTCGACAAGGCATTTGAGAGCATGATTCATATAGCCTCCAAAGTTTTGCTGTATGCAACACAAATGTGCGTGTAAAATCAGAAATATCCGCTACTTCATCAGACAAATCAATTGGCATGGAACTCAGGAAGACAGCAAGTAATTCGTCCGAGTTTAGAGCCTCAAGCTTTAAATAACAAGGAATACCAAAGTGAGTTATGAAGTCATACCAGAATGTGTTACGGATACTGTTAAAGGCAGGGCAATACAAGATGACATGCCACACAGGATTGAGATACTCGGATCTACAAAGTTGACAATTCCCCCCATCTTCGTATGTGGTACGAGAGACGAGTCTTCCTACAGTTAGGAAGGAAGCTTTATCTCTAGGGTACTTTTTGCAGGCTAACCAAAGAAGGCTCGTCTCTAGGCGAGGGTGAATTAATTTTAATATCGAAAGAGCGTTGTCTGCGTGAAAAAAAATATATGAGTGGGGGAGAGGGAAATACCCAGGGGGGGGGGGGGGGGAGATAAACTGTTACACCGGTTTATATCATTATACTTTTATACTGATGGCTGCTGATGTGAGAACATACCTTCTCAAAATTAACTTTAAATAAGTGTCCCTCTCAAACGTTGGAACCGCGTTGAGAATTGACCATCGACGCGATTCTCGTGTTAACGGAACGCGGTCGTAACGTTACTCCAATTCAGTTGTGATTTTCCTCAATGCGTTCGAGGTAACCGTCAATGTAACATAGCGCGGTGGGCATGACTGTCAACGCAACAAACGCGGTTGAGATAACCGTCAACGAAACGGAACATTGCCAACATAATACAATGTTATTTTGGCATGGTGGGAGGTATGAATAAAATGATTGATTGGTGTTAAATGTTTTACATTTTCATTAGAATTTTTCTGGAAAAAGCTAATAAATAAATGTAGATTGCATTGATCGTGCTGCACGAATTAATAGAGTCTTTTATTTAGAGATGCAATTGAGATTTCTAACAACCAAAACACTTTTGAGTTCACGTCGCGTAGTTATGTGATTTTCTGTTTTCAGAGAGTGGGAAAATGACACTAAATTAGTCATATGTGATCATAAATTATATTTAAAACAAAAAATTTAATGGTTAAAAAACTACTTACATGACTCATCGTCTGTATATTTTTCGGCGCGGTGATTGTAATCTTCGCGTGTTGCGTTGATCCTTGACGCAACGCATTTAACATAAACGCGGTCTGTGTTACTGTTAAACTTCAACGCGGTCGTAACGTACCAACATTGCGTTATCAACGCAACGACCGCATTGTGTTGAAGGTACCCCGCTGGACAAAACAAGTGTCCACTTAACCGCGGTTTGCGTTGCCACCGTGGCCGAACTGCAACTACACCGCGGCTCCACCAGCTGACTGCAGTTCGGCCGTGTACTTGCTGTTCGGCCGTGGTGTACTTGCCATTCGGCCGCGGTGTACTTGCCATTCGACCGCGGTGCTAAACCGCGGTTACACACAATGACACCGCGGCCGAACGGCAAGTACACCGCGGTGGCAGTGGACACTTGTTTTGTCCAGCGGGGTACGACCGCGTTGTTAACTCCTGAGAACCGCGTTAAAAGGGACACTTATTTTGAGAAGGTCTGTGCATGTGCTGTCAAAGTGACAGTTTTGATAGATTGGTTGAATTCAATTTCAATGATTGGAAGGAACGTACATGCGGTCCTACTAAACAACGAACACAAACGAACATAAACGAACATAAACGAACACAGGTCTAAAAAGCGGAATAGAAGGGTGAAATTTGGTTTGTGGGTGCGTGTGGGTCCAATATATGTGTATGTGGTGTTATTTCCAACTTTGATGAAATATTTTTCGAGTTATAAGCATTATTTGAATGCAAAGCTACTAAACAACGAACACAAACGAACATGAGATTAGCCGTATTGCAAAGGTGTTAATAAAGGTGTTAATTAACTACCGCCTTCTCTATGGCTTCTACTCTGGCTCTTTGTCACTGAGTTGTTTTGACTTAGTTAGTTTGTCTTATTATTACTTCGTTTAACTTCCCTGGCATCACACTGCTCTTTCAGTAGAACTTCAGGTACTAGAATCAAAGTTTGTTTTACGGTATACAATCGAATATTTATATATTATTTTACAACTCAGCCCCGGCGGAACGATGGGCAGAGTTTGTTCTCCTTGAAATCAGTGCATGGATGAAAATGGCTCCAGCAAAATGTTGCATTATTTAAATCATTAAAATCAAGTAATGCACTTATTTGATATGAATCCAAGAAGTCTATATGTTATTTTATCACATGATTAGCACTATTTTCCTATGTAATATTCGAGCGTAATAGACACGTGTAATATCGTTGCGTGCAATGACGTCACGCTGCTCTTTGGGACAAAGTTCTCTGTCTGTTAATTATTGTTGTTTTCGATAAAAATTTAAGCGATTATATGATCATGTGATAAAAAGTATCTCAAACTCGTTCTATTTTATACGTAATTTATCAACCTCGTCCACTAAATTCTATTTGAGCCTCGGTAAACCACGGCTCAAATCGAATTTAGTGAACTCGGTTGATAAATTCCGTATAAAATAGAAACTCATGTGAGATCTTCTATTTATATTTGCATACTATATGCTAACTTTCTGTCGTTTATTGGTGAAGGTCTTGGTTTTTGATGCCTTCACTCTTTCCTTTTTTTGGTCCAGGTTTTTTTGCGAGAGCGGTAGCTAGTTTTGGGTATAGTTAATTGTCGTCAGTTGAAGTTTGGAATTTGGAATTGTCACTCACAAAATTAAGAAGTCTTCGCATTAGTCTGTTTATGCGATATTTCTTATTTGTATACGGACAAAGTCTGTCTACATTTTACTTTTTGTGTCGGTTGTTGACCGTTGGAAATATTTTCACAGCATATACCCACTGCCAAGGACTCCCGCACCTTTAATGCTTTCATAATTGTTATTTGTCCAACATTTCGGAATTGTTGATTTTTTTTTTCTAGCATTGAAAACTTTCGTCTTTAGTCTTTCCATAAATCTAAGGTATCGTCTGTTGTCACATATATTTGTCAATTATGTCTGTCTGTATTTCGTCATAAATGATTTTGTTTTCTATTGTTACCAAGCCGCTCTCGCTATTGAATACTTTTCCATCTTATTGACAGTTTGATCACTGTCTGTTTTACTTAAATTACGATGCGTGTATCAGGAAAGCAAGCAGAAATAGCATTTACCAGAGTGATCTCCGAGACTGAGAAAAAATATATAGTCATCTCAGAGACTGACAACAATGACTCACTCACATTCACTCAAATGTTTTGTTAGCTATGCATTAAAACGCCGACCTATGATGTTTCCCCGTGTTTTTATTGCCATCAGTGATAAAATTGACAATCATCTTGCAGTAAAAACAAGGAGACAGAGTAAGCCGTAGTTAATTAACACCTGCATGCATGGTAGTCTCTGCACTGCCGCTAATCTTATGTTCGTTTGTGTTCGTTGTTTAGTAGTTTTGTATTCAAATAATGCTAATACCTCAAAAAATAAATCATCAAAGTTGGAAATAACACCACATACACATAGAATGGACCCACGCGCACACACAAACCAAATTTCACCCTTCTACTCCGCTTTTTGGACCTGTGTTCGTTTATGTTCGTCTGTGTTCGTTTGTGTTCGTTGTTTAGTAGGACCCCGTACATGTACTTCAAAGATTGACAAGAAAGTATTTGTGAATAATTTCATTTTTATTTTTCTATTAGATCACATATTTTGGCACCAGGAAACACTTTTTGCCCATTGAAACTACTCGAGTTTCCAATATAGCATTCGGTTTAATGTATTTCAAATCGTTTGGAATTTTCCGGATTTCGCCAAAATCATCAGATTTATTGCATTGCATTGTCGCAAATAGTTCACCAACCAACAGATGTTCCTTCGGTTAATCCTCCATATACACTCAACGGTATAACTGTGATCCCTGACGTAATGCACATAGAAAACGAACTCATT
The DNA here is from genome assembly GCA_032622095.1 of Siphonodentalium dalli. NCBI lineage: Eukaryota > Metazoa > Mollusca > Scaphopoda > Gadilida > Siphonodentaliidae > Siphonodentalium > Siphonodentalium dalli. The sequence continues at coordinate 132,553,527 of CP136064.1, read as the reverse complement.
TTTTCCAATTTATTTGTCCAAAATTGAAAAAATGGACAGACGATAAAATATGACTTTTAGTGATGCGTGCGTTACTTATACCCCCTTTAAAAAGAGGGTTAAACTGTTTGCACCTATCCGTCCGTACATGCGTCTGTGTGTGCGACCGTACGTACGACCGTCCGATGTTTGTTCATGTCATAACTTGAACAGTAGTGCTCCGATCTCAATGAAATTAGGTATGGATGTTCACTACAATGAGGACATTAAATAGAGGGTTCCATCGTTTTGTTCCGATTTTCCATTCTAGAGTTATTCATCTTTCTTTATCTGGAAATGTTGGCTTTTGCATGGTATGCCTGGTGTCAATTCATGTTGTAACTTCAACAGTTTTGATGGGATCTCAATGAAATTTGGTATGGGTGTTCACTACATGAGGACATTAAATAGAGGGTTCCGTCGTTTTGTTCCGATTTTCCATTCTAGAGTTATTCATCTTTCTTTATCTGGAAATGTTGGCTTTTGCATGGTATGCCTGGTGTCAGTTCATGTTGTAACTTCAACAGTTTTGATGGGATCTCAATGAAATTTTGTATGGATGTTCACAACTATGAGGACATTAAATAGAGGGTTTCATTGTTTTGTTCGGAGTTTCCATTCTAGAGTTATTCATTTTTGATTATCTGGAAATGTTGGATTTTTGGTCCGTCTGGTGTCTGTGCTTGTCATAACTTGAACAGTAGTGATCGGATCTCAATGAAATTTTGTATGGATGTTCACTACTGTGAGGGCACATGCAATAGAGGGGTCCATCATTTTTTTTTCGGATTTTACATTCTAGAGTTATTCATCTGTGTTTATCAGGAAATGATGGCTGTTTGGTATGTATGCATGGTGTCAGTTCATGTTGTAACTTCAACAGTTTTGATGGGATCTCAATGAAATTTGGAATGGATGTTCACTACTATGAAGACATTAAAAAGAATCTTCCATCGTTTTGTTCGGATTTTCAATTCTAGAGTTATACATCTTCGATTATCTGGAAATGTTGGATTTTTGGTCCGTCTGGTATATGTTAGTGTCATAAATTGAACAGTAATGCTCGGATCTCAATTAAATTTGGTATGGATGTTCACCATTATGAGGACATTTAATGGCACATTCAACTATTTGTCTTGTTTTGTTTTTTGGTTCTATAGTTATTCATCTTTGTTTATATGAAAATGCTGATTTTGGGTCCATCTGTCTGAGTATATAGCAGTCATATTTTATAGATATACCCACACTAGGCGGTATGTAACAAGGGAGTATGTACCGAACGACAGTCCATCTCTTGTTTTTAATGGCCTAACTTTAAAAGATTATGCAATATATTAATTAAAAAATAATATAATATAATACTACTTGTATTGTTAATAAACAAATAAAAAATAGAAGGTCTCTTCTCACGAGGGCCCAGTGAAACTTTGAGTACATGTATTCTATATCGTAGTGAAGCTTCCGATTCTTATGGATTAAAAATTTTTAATGGTGGGGTCAACCTGACAATCAAACAAATGACCAATGGGCTCACTTCAGTAAAATACACAATCAGAAGAAGATACGCGAGGCCAAAATAAAAATAAAACATCCATGTTTCCGGTTTGTCTTGCTTCTCAATTGCATACATGGCTTTTTCATTGATTTACCTCCTTGATTTATCTTCTTGTTTATATTTTCCCCACCATGCAAGAGCCCTGCATGGTAGTACTTTTATAGTTGGTTAGGCATGGACTAGCATAATGAGAAAGAATAGGGCTTCAGTAACCACTGCTTGAGATAGAAGTCTCTCTTAAAGTAGAGCAAAGAAATACATAAATGATCATCATTGTCTGAGTTTGTGCCTCTGTGTAGGTCATGTTATGAGCTTCCACTTAAAGTGACGTTAACTACATGTAGCTGACTATATAAGTACTTTCCTTGGTTGAAACCATGGATATGGTCAATTCATGGCCATCACCTATGCAGCCATTGAAATAATTTCCGAGTGATGGGCATTAGTTCGCAATAATAATTTAATGGGCATTAAATGTGGTCATTTGTTGGCCACTACCTGGGCAGCCATTGAAATCATGGCCATTAATATTACAACAGTTGTGAGTGATGGGCATTAATTTGCAATAATAATGTAATGGGCATTAAATTGGTTAGTTCATGGCCATTACCTGTGAGGCCATCAAGATCATGGGCATTAATTTCATAACAATTGTACTTGGCATTAAAAGTATACCAAATCATTGCCATTAAATTCAGTCAATACAAATTTTAATGGGGTTTAATGGGCATTAGAAAAATAGAATGTGTGTTTAATGGCCAATTCAATGTTTATAATGGTGAACTGGCCATTAAAGCCTTAAAATTAATGGTGTTTTAATGGGTTCAGTGGAGCCCCATTAAAATTGTTGTTACAAGAATTAATGGTATAAACTAATGGTTTTGGCCAATTTAATGGTATTTTAATGGGATTTTCATGGCATTTTAATGGAATGCTTGTACAGTAGTGATATACCTTCTGCGAGCATTATGTAAGCCAAACGGACGCATTGAAGTAATGGAAATACAAGTGTCCAAAACACAAAACAGCCATTCGCGCGTGCATCACGTGTAGTTTTACTATATAATAGCACCATCAACAAAACACAAATATTTATTTCACCCATTGAGGCCAGTTATAAAAAGACATGATGACATCTTAATTTAAGTGCCCTGTGACCTATATTAACAAAGTCTGCCAGCTGCAGTATGACGTAATCAGTGACACGTGCTTTTGCCAGGATGTGTTTTTTTTCCCTGGATATACGGGAGTTCCACGTTGTGTCTTTTATTGCTAAGACAATAATTCCCGTTATACGAACAAATGGTGTTTGTGATTTGCAGTTAATGAATGTCAATAAAGTTAATAACGATATTTATTCTGGGGACTATTTAAATAGTGGTCGTTATCATTCAATTTAGGGATCACGTACATCTGAACATTGATATAAACTGTATAGATACGGGATTTATCGAGCTGTCTAAAATGGCCGAAATCATTTGCTCCCTTCCCGATAACCAACACTGATTACAAATAGTGTCATTTATGGGAATTTTAGGCAATAAAACGAGACTAGAAATGTTATTGTAATATTTTAATATTCACATTAATTGAAAAATGACTTTCTCAAAGTAACTTATACTTACCTTTACTTAATCTGGAAGCCCGTTATAATGGGCATATTTCCCGATACTCGGCTTTCATCTATTTCAATAATTTAATAATACACTTCATGGTACACAAACATGGACAGAGATCGTGAGAACGGCCGTCCTATTTTGGAAGATTGACGGTCAGCCATCGAATCCCGTCATTAACCTCGTTACAAAAATGCTACCGCGTAGCGGTAATGTCACCGCGTTTGTGCGGTGCATTACCGCGTGCCACCGCACTACCAACATTCGTTACCGCTGGTAGTGCGGTGGTACCGTGAACGTCGCGGTGGTACCGCGGTACGCGCGTGGTAGTGCAACCGCAAATCGGCGGTATGTCGCGGTATTGCACCGCGGTATTAACGCATGTACACCTCGTTAAAACAGGTCGCTTAATTTGAGCAGTGCTGTAGATGGGAACGAGTCATTTTGGGGTCATTCGGCAAAAAACATGGCTGCCAGTGGTCATCTTGGATTTCAGAATTCAATGGATTAGCACTGGATACAGGCTGGAATGTTTGTCTGATCATCATGAAATTTGTCGTGGATGTTAATATTGACATGTAGATGGGAACCAGACCTGTTAAAGTTTTGAAAATGGCAATCGGAGATATTTGCAAGGGGCATTTGTCAAGTTGTATTACTTGTTTTGACCAGAGTCAACAGTGACCACCTGCCATTTCTGATCGCATTACGTATTCACCGACTGGTTTATTCTATATATTACCTTCATTGTGCGAATAAACACGACCACCTAATTTTTGGTTCAAAATACGAATTTCACCTGCTTTGAGAGACCACCTCCATTTTTTAATGAAGAAAGAAGTAGAAACTTTTGTTACACTGTGTAGAAATGCACTAGATAGACACCGGATACAGCTGAATATGCGCGAAACAGAAAGTACAAATTACAGAATTACCAACAAAATGGACTCGTCTCAATGGCACTGATCAATGAAGATTTAAACTTAGACTCATAACAGGCATGTTTGTTGGGTGGTGATCATTATAGAATTTGTCATGACTATCTACATTGATATGTAGATGGGAGCGAGTCATTTTGGGGTCATTCGGCAAAAAAACATGGCCGCCTGCAGCCATCTTGGATTTCAAAATTCAGTTCATTAGCAGGGGCTACAGGCTGTACTGTCTGATCATCATTAAATTTGTCATGGATGGTAACATTGACATATTTATGGGAACGAGCCATTTTGGGGTTATTCGGCCATCAAACATGGCTGCCGGCAGCCATCTTGAATTTTACTCTATGCATGACTAAATCCTTGGGCACAACCAGCAGACCACATCCCTCATCTGATCATCACCGAACTTCACATGGATCATTGGGGTGATATTTACTAGAGTTACGGCCCTTGTTTGACTTGGATATTTGTGAATTTTGTGTCCGAACGAACATTTCCGTTCTTGGGCAAGTATAATCAGATTCGGTATGGTGATTGCACAGATCGGGGGAAGCAGTGGGGGTGTGGGAGCTGAACAATGAAGTGACTCGTCTGTTGCTTGGTACCAGTAAAAAGCCCACCTGCTGCTTGGGAATGAATATCGACTTACTACAGGTTTCGTTCATTCATTTTCACCCGCCCTTGTTTGACTCGAGGAATTTCAAAATTTTGTGTAGATATGAAAAGTTCAGCTTCTAGCTTGGCATGGATCATCTGATTTGGTTGTGCTTTGGTTTGTTTAACCGAAGCGATACCCACAAAACGATATCCAGAAAAGTATCCATCCATACAATATATAGTATTGCCCACTCTCTAAACTTGGGGAGATATGCCATGCTCTTGTTTGAGAATTGTTTTTTAATGTACAGATATGTTTAGGATCATCTCTAAATGAGAGTGATCAAATTTCAACGATTTTCAATGAAATTATAAACTTGATTCATAGTGGTGAGTATAATTCATGGAGTATGATAAATTTTTATGTTTAGAAATATATTAACCAAAAAACTAATAAAATAAACTAATTATCATTTTGTGATACAACTTTTATCTGAATATTACATGACTGCTAAGGGGAAACCGTATTGCCATGTCGCAGATGTGGCAGTCCAATCCAAGCACCTTCACTCATCCTATTACTTGTGCCCTAGGAATCTATTGTGCTTGATTGAATTTATTGTCGCTCTGTACTTCTATTTTAGGAAGTTTGCACCTAAATGTTGTGTGTGTGATGATCCTATCATGCCAGATAGAGGTGCTACTGAAACTGTGCGAATTGTTGCTCTGGATCGGAGTTTCCATGTTAACTGCTATAGATGTCAGGTAATGTCATGTTAAAAATTCAATAACACTTATCTTACCTTTAATAGATTGAGATCTAGGCACTTATCAGGCAAAATTATTGTAGGAGCAGTATGGTGTGTAATTTAGAAGGGTTTATCTCAAAATGAAAATGGCAATTCCACCCCTGTAATCGCTATAGGTGTTATTAATGCCCAAAATGTAATTTTTCCAGAAAAATTTCACCCTTTCTTACCGGTAAGTTTTAGCTTGTCTGTAAGACAGGTTGCATAATTTGTGGCGATTGAGAATAACTAGGTCACAGTGCGGTCTGTAGATTTTTCAAGTGAAAATAAGACCTTTCATGACAAAATTTTTGATAAGATTTTTTTGGTAACCATTTGCACTATTAAATGTATTATATGATTAATGCAATATATTCCTTCATAATTTGGCAAATAAATGCATTAAAAGTGAGTATACGTCCGAGATGAAAGTTTTCTGGTTTTTACCGGAATTTCGGTATTTTGATAATTTTCTGAAGCCCATCCGGAATTTCCAACAAAAACAAATTAATATATATATATGTGTCATAGGTAAGTCGCCGTTCGGCATCATGTTACGAGTTCATTCAATTTTACTTTGGGTAATGGTTGCCGATATATTAGATATATGGCAGGTCATTATTTTCGGCACCGGTAATCTATGTATTCACCGGTCGCGCACATGCTCAATGCCAAGTTCTGTGATAAGTTATCTGTGATTGGTGCTTTCTGAAGGAATCCTTGGCATCATGTTGATCTCCGCCAATCACCGCGCAGTTATTATATCATTTGGTACCAATGTTGGTGCCATAACTATTCAAAGACAAATATGTCTTGTGTTCGTTAGAAAAAAAAACACGCTATTCTATAGTTATAATACATGTAGTTATGGAAGTAAAAAGCCAGGATGATGTCTCAAATATAGATCGGGATGTTAAAAACAAGTTCCGGTGGGCTTGGCTTCAGGAAAAGGATAACAACGGCGATTTGTTTTCAGACTTTATTCGAAAAATTAATGGCGCCGGAATTGCTAAATGTGCATGGTGCAACAAGGAAATAAACTATTCCAACGACGGGAAAAAGGCACTCTTAACAACATTCAAAAGCAGTTTCACACGTTCGTCAAAGAAACAACATTAGCTCAAACCAGTCATTGCCAGCAACATTCTATAATCTCAAAAATATTCTGGATGATGGATGATAGAAGTACTAGGAGTGGGAGATTTGTTTTCACTGAGATCCATGATGGATTTCACAGTGATAACAACAGAGTACTGGAAACTTGAATATACTGGAAAAATCAAATTCAACTTTCCAGTACTGGAAATATACTTGAAAAACGATCTCCGGCCGATCGATACTGGAATATACTGGAATCGGCCGATTTTATGTAGCAGCGGTCACTGGCACCGGTTGTTAGTTTTCGTAACACCGGTAAAACACAATGCGGTGCTTCCTGTTTGACCATTTATTTTCTCGTGTCTTATGTCTACAGCACCGGTTTATAGATTTAGAATAGATGTGTAGTTGAGCGCGAATTCTAGATGAATTATAATTTGTACATTTCACATTTAACACATTCAAAACATGTGCGGGAGGTGTGTTTTTCGCGATAATTGGCTTGAGATTACCGAGTTTAGTGGATGGTTGGCTGCCAACGATCGAGACCGACATCGTGCGAAGTGTCTTGGATGTTCAACGACATTTGACATTGGAAAAAAAAAGTTGACATGCACTTCGTAGTCACGCTATTGGTAAAAACCACATAAATGCCATGAAAATCAGAGATGGCATTAACGTTCGTACATTTTTTTGTACAAGGACTTCTCAACTTCTAACTCTAATACATCTGGCAATTCAAATTCTGCTGCTACAATTAGTACTAGTAGTGCAAGTACTAGTAGAACAACACGCTAAACACTGACAGCAGCACCTGCTAGTGGCAGTGATAATTCTGACACGTCCAACGATTCGAAATGCACAGAATGCGAGAAGAGTGTCTGAAATCAGAAATAATATGGATATTACACACTATTTCAGCTCATCACTCGTATCTATCGAATGAGAAAATTTATGTTATATTCAAAGAAGTGTTTCCCGATAGTATTGTTGCATGGGTTTGAGGTGCTGTTTATAGACAGTGACTTAAATATCACTGACATAATGAAGCCAACATGTGAATTATCATTAAAAAGGATGTTTGGGTGAGTTCATTGGTTCAAATCTTGGTAAATTTTGGTGGCCGTAAGGAGTCGTAATACTGAAGTTGGGGGCCGTAGAGACTCCCGCCACCTCTCTGGCTAAGTCTGTGACAGTTCGTAACCCTAACCCTAAACCTGGGATCGAGTAGAGTAGTCCTAACCCTAAATCTGGGATCGAGTAGAGTAGTCCTAACCCTAAACCTGGGATCGAGTAGAGTAGCCCTAACCCTAATTCGCCATACTGGAAATTCATAATATCAGTACTTGGAATATACTGGAAAATGATTCCAGACAGGGTGTACGAACCCTGTTAAACAAATCTCCCACTCCTAGTACGTCTAGTAATAATGAAATATGTTCCATTCCATATGGTGCACCACAAAATGTTCACAATGGAAATGTATGTTCAAATTTACGGAAACCAGAAATAAAGCCATTTGTCAATATCATTGACAGGAAATATCATGCCGAAGCTCGGACTCAAGCCTTCATGTGTGGTGGACAATGGTATTCAGAACATGCAAATATCCCATTCTCACTCAAATTATAAAATGTTGTCTTAGTATATTCACTGCACCACACGTGGAACAATCCTTCAGCAGTATGAATTATATTGTCAACAAAACCACCAACAGACTGGATACAAGGACATATTCTGCATATCAAACTGTTCGCTATGAGTTGCGATCAAAATCAAAATCCTCGTTAGAACTATTTCGTCGAACTGATGCTCATCATGACAAAGTTGATAAGAGTGTATGCTACCAAATTCTGACAGCATATGGGAGGTACAAGTAGAAACTCAGTAAGTGTAAGAAGGACACATCTGAAGTACCTGCTAAATTGCCTAAGAAAACAACCACACACCAGCGCGCAAACACAATCCGGCACTCGATAATTAAAAGGAAAGTAAATGCACCGGATTACACCATTCCAAAGAAGAAGAAAGAGAAATAGATGAATCTGCTGCCGATATGACATGTATATAAATGTATATGGATTGTAAATGAGTTACTTTTGAACAGTTATGTTGTATAAACTATAAACAGTGCATTCCGTGGACATAAATATTATATACGGTACATGTACTGCTGCATACAAGCCAGTCATTCAGGTATATACAACTATGATAATTTCTTGCATGTAAATTGTATTCAACATATAAACTAAAAGTTTAGGTTTACAAATTTATAATATGGTTTCTACAGTATATTATTTCAAATTTGAATTTATTACTCTCATACTGGTAGTGTCAAAACTCTCATACTTGTAGTGTCAAAATAAGTTCCTATAAATATAAAAGCATGGCTCCAATTATGCTAGAGGGAATACATGCCAGGACATTCTGAGAATCAATCTCCATCAAGTGTTTCTACCCTGTACTTCTCCCAAATTTTTCAGACAGTACGTACCATAGAATATTTATTTTCACATTTCGAGGACAATATTTATATACATACCGGTACATGTCTTTGTATAAAAAGGGTGAAAAATTCAAAGTGAAACAAATCTTATAAAGTTTTAAGGAATATTTGTTGTACAATGTACCGGTATAAGTTGGAAGAGTAGAAACAGGGAAACTTAATTTGGTCATGACCTTTCGTTATCAGATACTAGTACAGAAAATTACAAAAAGGAATTTGCTATCTAAAAAGAGTGAAATATGACTAAATTTGCCAATCTGAATAGCACAATATAAGGCCCCAGATTCACTCTCAGACCATTGGATTTTCTAAAATTTCTCCGGGGAGTGCCCCCCGACACCCCCTCCCATATCCACCCCCATTTTGGATTTTACTCTTAGCATGATTCAATCCATTGGCTCACCCTGCAGACCACATCCCTCATCCGATCATCACCAAACTTTATATGGATCTTCGAGGTGACCTCTAGATGGGAGCTTCCTATTTTGACAGGCCACATCCCTCATCCGATCATCACCAAACTTCGTGGTGACCTCTAGTATTGCATTAACATGAATGTCACTAGTGTTGTAGGAATGTTCGCTGTACCATTAATATTTGGGACATTAAAGACATATATAAATTACACATGACCTAATTTGCGTCCAAGGCCCTCCCGCAGTGTATGACTGAAATCCATCCAGATCATTGCACTAAACCATTCGTCAGGATTATGAAAAAGTTATCACACAGTACCCGTCGTCAGTTCAAAATCAAACTAAGGTACACTCTAGTTTATTAATTTCATAAAATATTGCCACCCTGCACATTGCTTGTTTGGGTTTATTTTATTTGTTCCTTTCTCCGGAAACTTGTGTAACAAAAATCGAAGGGAGGTGTTTCTTCTTTCTCCATTGATGCCAACTGTATAATGTTTTGATGTCAGCTGTACATAATCACACATCAATTTGGTCATAGTTTTGATACAAAATATATGACGTCAAATATACTTGTCCTTGTACGCATGCTCCATTGCATGCGCACAACACCCAAAAGCACTCCGAATCTTTCCACGAGGTCGCCTGAAGTTGCATGGCCAATTTCTTTTTTAAAATAGCCTGTGAAAGTGTCCCAAAAGATTCTGATTGTATGTTTTATACCAGTAATATCAAAATAAAATCAATATTAATTGATAGAAGCATTTCCAGTCAGAGGTCTTAGAATCATATGTATTATTTTACACCATAATAAACTATATACAAAAGAGCCACAGCTATCTTTAACCAGTAAGTTTCATATTGTATCGGGCCAGTCGACATTGGCACAGGTTGAACTCGCAGCTCAGGAATTATGTCTTGAGTTCGGCATGTTCAGTAAACACTTTAGTTTTAATGTAGGGTTTGATGTAGTGTATAATATTACAATTGAATAATATAACACATCTTACAATTTAAAATAATAGCTACGTTAGCAATACACATCTTTTACTTGACTGTTTGTTATGCCCCCAACCCTCGATGTCTGTACAACTAGCCATCCATCTGCCACTCTTACCATCCATGTGTGCATCTGTGCGAACATATCTCATTGTAACTCGGGTGGTAATTTGCGTGTTTTGTTGTCCTTGGCGTGGTTTTAGCTTTTTACTATATTTACTGCCCTTGTTTAACTTGGTAAATTTGTTAATTTTGTAAAGTGACAAATCACACATGTCACATGCGATTATAAATTTCTGGGTGACAACTCACCAGTCATTTTGTTTGGCCAATTTCCATAAATACTTTTGAGATGCACCCTAAAAGTAACACCAGGAAGTATTAAATTTGATGTCTTATATATTGTAAATAGGATAAATAATTACAATCCGATAATAAATGGCAACTTCATTGAAGTTTGGTCACGGCTTGCAATTACCACAGAGTGGACAGTGTTAACATTGTAAACAGTGTTGACATCATTGCTTTGAAACAGACAAATTTTTATATAGCTAGGTCAGCCATTCACTTGTGCAGTGTCATGGAACTTGTTATAGTGTTGTTTGTGCACTCTCTTGTCAAAGTTATCTGAGTACATGTCAGGAGGTTTACATAGGGTACCGGTACTCACTCCCTGCATGCCATGCATGACTCGTTCGTTGTGAATTAAAACATGTTTAGACTGCTGGATGAAGCCATACAATGATTCGATAAGGAATAGTGTTTTTATTTTCATCGCCATATTTTCTTATGAAGTTATTTCAACATTAATCTAATAAATAAAGAAACCCAATATTCATAGACCTAATGTAGTATGTGGTGATGCTTTATGATTTTACCGGCCTCACATTCATGATTATATTCTGCAAATTTTAAGAAAGAGGTGCATTCAAATTAGAAAATGTTGGGACGAATTCCGCAATTATTCCCTTAAATTCTGCAAATATTCCAAAAGACAAAACCCTCGGAGCATATTTTTTTTATCAAATCCACAAACGTCTTTTATCTGCAAAATGAAAGAAGGGAACGTAATTTTCACAATATTACCTGAAACAGCTTTTGCAAACTGTTCATAACATTGTTTGATCATTGATCATTGACTACTAGGTCAACCATTCACTGGTTTAGTGTCATGGAACTTGTTATAGTGTTATTTGCGCGCTCTTTTGTCTGAGTTATCTTCAAAACCCACCCACACAAAACTCAACTTTTTTAGTCGAGTTTTTTTCCAAAACTCGACTTATAGTTTGATGAGGGACGGTGGGTGGGCGGGCGGGCGGGCGACGTGTTTTGCTTATAACTCAACCGTTTATTGACGGATTAATTTATTACATTTATTACAGAGTTATGGCCCTTTGAATTTTCAGCTCGTTAGCGCGATAACTTCAACAAACGTTATCCGATTTGATTGAAATTTGGTATATAGGTGTCTCCCAAGAATATCTCGGACGAGTTCGAAAACCGGCCTGGCCCAATAAAATTTGATTGAGTTATGGCCCTTAATTAGTCATTTTTCGTGAATTTTTAGCTCGTTAGCGCGATAACTTCAACAAACATCCTCCGATTTGTTTAAAATTTGGAATAGACATACTTGCCTAGAATATTTCGGACGAGTTCGAAAACCAGCCTGGCCCAATAAAATTTGATGGAGTTATGGCCCTTAATTAGTCATTTTTCGATTTTACCTATTAATTAGTCTACCGATACTGATGCACACCAATTGGTGGTAGCCACCTGCAGTAAGCCACCGAAAACGAGACACAGCATCTCTGATGCCACCTCTTGTATGTACATTATTATACGCCCTTTTTGAAAAAAGGTCGTATTATGTTATCAGTCTGTCCGTCCGTCTGTCCGTCCGTCTGTCCGTCCATCCGGCCGTCCGTCCGTCCGTTAACATTTTTGGTTTCCGATCGATAACTCCAGTTTGGATTATTTGATCTGAACTAAAGTTGTTATGTGTATTTCCCAGCTAAAGATACAGGCCTAGTTCGAATATGGGTTATGTCCAATTATTTTTACATGAGTTACGGCCCTTTTTCGACTTAGAATTTTACCGTCTGTTAACATTTTGGTTTCCGACCGATAACTCCAGTTTGGATTATTTGATCTGAACCAAAGTTGGTATGTGTATTTTCCAGCTAAAGATACAGGCCAAGTTCGTATATGGGTTCCGTCCAATTAATTTTACATGAGTTACGGCCCTTTTTCGACTTAGAATTTGACCGTCTGTTAATATTTTTGGTTTCCGACCGATAACTCCAGTTTGGATTATTTGATCTGAACCAAAGTTGGTATGTGTATTTCCCAGCTAAAGATACAGGCCAAGTTCGTATATGGGTTCCGTCCAATTAATTTTACATGAGTTACGGCCCTTTTTCGACTTAGAATTTGACCGTCTGTTAATATTTTTGGTTTCCGACCGATAACTCCAGTTTGGATTATTTGATCTGAACCAAAGTTGGTGTGTGTATTTCCCAGCTAAAGATACAGGCCAAGTTCGAATATGGGTTCCGTCCAATTATTTTTACATGAGTTACGGCCCTTTTTCAACTTAGAATTTGACCAATTTCATAACATTTTGGTTTCCGACCGATAACTCCAGTTTTTATTATTTGAGCTAAACCTGGTATGTGTATTTCCCAGCTAAAACTACATGCCAAGTTTGAATATAGGTTCTGTCTAATTATTTTTACATGAATTATGGCCATTTTTCGACTTAGAATTTGACCACATTTTGGCATTGAAATTTGGGGTATATCAGATATTCTTTAAATGTATTAAGCTAAAAGTACTATCTTATTCAAAATGGCTAAAGGGCATATTTTGCCACGCCCTAGCGATGCTCTTGTTGAAATTGCAATTGACTACAACAAGGGCAAGCTTATCAATATGTGCAATAATCACAGGTAATAAACACCTACGGGGGGGGGTCTAAAACATATTATATTTTAACATTCTTTCTGCATACTAGACAATAATATCTTGGTTTCAACAAATTTGCATATTTTTACAGCAATACCCACCGTGAACATTACTTATTCCTTTAAAATAAAAATGTTTATTTTATTTTCATTTATGAACCAGCGGGGCTGAGGCAGCCTAGTTTGTCGGTCAGTGATTGATGTTAATTTTTGAATGATCATTTGTATTATCTATTATAGTTGAAGAGTTAGGGGAGACATATATAATAAATGTATTATCTATTATAGTTGAAGAGTTAGGGGAGACATATATAATAAATATCATTGAAATGCCCTCGTACAAGCTTAAATTCAATGTTACACCATGAATCCATGATATACAAAACTCTTGTGGAAACCCATGCAGCAACTATACTTAAGTATTTAATAACTAATCGCATACAACTACAACTTAAGTGTTTAATAACTAATCTCATACAACTACAACTTAAGTGTTTAATAACTAATCGCATACAACTACAACTTAAGTGTTTGGAATGCAAGTCTATGGCATGCATTTGCCTCAAATCTCATAAAATCATGTGTGTCTTCACGTCTTGCTGCGACAAACCCCACTTTTGATTATCATTATTGATTGATTATTTTGATAATTCAGGAATCAGATCAGTCAGACAAATGTCAAGTTACTCAGAATTGAGATTTATACATGAACAATAATGACACAAGTCTGGTGTTTACAAGTTCCTTGTTTCTTTTGGGGGGGGGGGGGGATTTTTATGTAAATATTGATGATTTCAACATTTGGATTTCGGGGATTCGATTCAAATTTTTTTTGAATACTCAATTCGAGATTTGATTCAAACCAAAATGTAAGATTTGCAGGCCCCTAGTGGGAAGATACTCCGGCCTGGTTATCTTCCCCCCACCCCAAACCCTGACTCAATAAACTTTTTCTTGTATAAAGTTAATTTCTTGCCATTTCATGATTACATAAAGCAAACTATTAAGCGATATAATCATTAGCTGATTTTTTGTCATATGCGTCTGCTGGGTGGGGGATGGGAAGATACTCAGGCCTGGGTATCTCCCCCCTCCCCCACCCCAAACCCCGACTCAATCAACTTTTTCTTAGATAAAGTTAATTTCTCGCCATATGACTATGTAAAGCAAAATAAGCAATAAAATAATAAGTTTATATTTGTTGTCATATGCAGCTGAAGGGTAGGGGGAAGATACACAGGCCTGGGTATCTTCCTCCTCCCCCATACCTGACTCAACCAACTTTTTCTCATTTAAAGTTAATTTCTCACCATTTCATGACTATATAAAGGAAATTAAGCGATAAAATCATAAGCTGATTTTTTTTGTCATATGTAGCTGCTGGGTGGTGGAGGGCAAGATACTCAGGCCTGGGTATCTCCCTCCCCCACCCCAAACCCTGATCCAATCTACTTTCTCTCAGATAAAGTTAATTTCTCACCATTTCATAACTAGATAAAGCAAAATAAGCAATAAAATTAAATTAAAATACCCAGATAAACTTACACCAGTTCCAAAATTGGGACGTCTGTCGGACACTTTTTTTTATGGAGTTATCCCCCTTTTTTACTTTTCTCAACATGTATAATTTTGTCCGAGCTTTTATTCCTACATTTTTAGGTCAATTTTTTTTAAACATGGCTCAGATATTTAGTACCATGGGAACCTGTGCACCTGCGAGTATGACACCTGTCTGACTTTTTGGGGGGAGTTATTCCCCTTTTTCGTCTTAGAACGTTTTCGCAACATGCATAATATTGTCCGCTTTTATTCCTACATTTTTCGGTCAATATGTTCAGGATTAGGGTTAGGGTTATGCACCTGCAATGGGATATCCTTAGTCCCATTGGGACAGTCACACCTCTAGTTATTAATCAACTCTCATTGCTGTTTTACTGATGAGGTGTTTTATATACTCTGCAGGACTGTAACACTCAACTATCATCTGAGGCGGAGGGGCGTGGATGCTATCCATTAGATGATCACATTCTGTGCAAGAGCTGTAATGCCCAGAGAATCCAGGCAATGACGACTAAAATGTCGACGGAACTATGAAGAAATAACAAAGAGTGAAGACTTTCATGTCAAATGAATTACAGAGAAACAAAATGAAGGAAGACATAATGAAAGTTTCATGTTGGAACAGTCAATCTATTTTGTGTTGATATCTCAAGCATATACTTATACTCTTCTTAGTATGTTACAGCAAATGTCATCATTCACACATCTGTGCGTTTACCAGAATATACCAGTATTGTGTTTCATTAGTAGGCCATCAGAAATGTTCAACAACCTGACCTTTTTTCTAGTTACCTGAGACTTGGTCTTTAATGTGATGAGAGCTGTTAATAATTTTTGAAGAGCCGCTAATATAATGTCTGACAGTATACATGTAACATATATGTTGTGTAATGAAACCAGTAGATTTGAGATCATGTTTTTGCATGGAAAACAGCAAATACAACATTTTGAGTATAGTGATAACGTATGAGAGTGTGACGAAGAATGTTAAGGATTATCTGGATGTTCAGTACACTTGAAAATACAGATGTGTATTGTAATTATATTTCTGTTACTCTAACTCATTCGTTTAAAAATTAATCCTCATTTCCTGATGTGATTGTGCTGTACAAAACACATTGGGGTACAAATGCATTTATAGTGTGCAATCATTTAACAATTTATTCAATAGACACAGTTTATATTGCTTTATTTATACACTGACAAAATTTTGGAAACCAAATGTGATAGGTATGCCAGAACTATAATACCAGAGATTATCATAACTCCTTGCTCAATTTAACAAACAAACAAAAAATGTTTTGTTTTTTTTAAATATAATTTTTTTTTAAATATATTTTGAAAAACTAATGATGTTATAACATCCACTGGGGTACCTCGAGTCACCCCACCAAAGTTATTTGAAATCGGTCCAGGGGTTTGTGAGTAGTGATGAGTTGATGATCAGAAAAGACAATCAGAATCGGCCGATTAGGCCCATTGCATGACAATCAGCACTTGGGTTTCAACATCGGCATTACTGATTATCTAAACAATAATCAGTTACTTGTTTTTCTTCAATAAACTGTATTAAATATGACGATGTTTTGTTGAATAGATGACCAATAAACATGGGGAAAGTGTTACCAAACACAAACTTGATATACAGCCATGTCATCTTCAGAATACCATTACCCCGGGTCTATGTTTGAATAATATATTACAGTGGGGAAGCACGTGATACTTTGAGCGAGGATGATGCCATGTTAACATGATTGTGCATATCGTGATAATTGATAAATTATTGGCATAACAGAAGAGTAATTTCAGTCAATTGAATTCATTAGCATGGTGATGTACACAAAGGATATCTCATGTATGCCGATAGGTAACTTTATAGTTTGTCTACATGTAGACATTTTGGTTTATGTATGTCAGACTATCAAATAGTAACATACGCAGCGGCAGTACAACAAAGCTATCTATATACACAGCGACTGCGCAACACAGGTAGAAACCGAAAGTACATGTCACGTGACACTTAATTACACAGTTGACTGCACTGTTTGTTCTATTTAAATAATTTGAGCATAATATATCATGTGTATTAGTTGTTGGATGCAAGAATAAAAACTGTACTAGCATTAATGGTCGGATATTAAAAATAATATTTATTTACTATCTGTAATTAATCTTTTACGTCAATATAATACATCGACGATTACCAAGACAATGTGTGTTTACTCTATGTGTTATAAGGCATCTAAGAAAGGTAACTCTAGATGGAAGAGTCAAGGGAAATATAACAATGGTTGCCAAGTGCCGACAGGCCCCTCACTTCAGGACATGTGCCTGGATTGGTTCACAAGTCCACCCATACCTACCTTTATACTTATCCAAACATATACTTATTTATAGTGGTGTATTACTGCTGTTGATGCTTCCAAATCTAAGTATTATATAACATATGCTGGTATAATTACTACGATAATCGGAATCAGCCGATTGTGATCTCAAATAATCAGCAATCAGCACAAGGCTCTTTTTTGATAATCGGCTCATCACTATCTGGGAGAAAAATCACAGACATATGGACAGAAATATTTAGGAAGTTCCTTTTAATACCCTTACCAATTGATAGGTCAAGCACCCCTGTGTATATGTTGTTCTTTCACATTCCCAATTCAATAACAATTCTTTAAGTCAGCTCTGCACTCCCATGGCCCATGAGGATTGATATTTACACATGACATTAGTTTATCAAACAGTTTCGGATATGATCAGATAACACAAAAGGCTCTGGAGAATGTTTATTCATGTTATTCATTTCAATTTAAATGAGATTAATTCCCATGTGTTGTTTGTTCTATGCAGTTGCACATGTGGCAGGTGTAGGCTATTGTTCATCTGTGCTATTATTATGTGTCTATCTACTATGCTAATAATTTCAAGAATAATTATCAGTGGTGCTATGCAAAATTTTGAGGAAAATGAATTCACTTCATCAATGGAATTCATAAATTGGGATTTACATTTGGTTCAAATGGGGGCAGATATAGTAGTTTAACATTCTATCTATGCTGTTGTTAAAGTTTGGTACATGTACTGGTATATAGATTCCTATATTAAATGTTTTAATTTTGATATATTATCAGTTTGATATATACACTTATACTCTTTTACTTAACCAGATCTATATTGCTACCTCCCACATATCTAATAAATAGAGCATGTATTGGGGTTGACTACGTTGTTATAGTGCCCAGTTTGGTGGGTAGCTTAGTGAACTTTACCACCCTACTGGTACTGTTCCCTCGTCACCCAGTCAACACCAAGACATGCTATATTTATTATATTTCACCAAACAATTTGAACTTGAAGCATGCATATTACATATCGTATCATATCAACATGCACCAATTGCTGGACTGTTCAAATACCCTTCACAAGACATTAACACAAATCATGTACAACTCGTTTTACTGAGAACAAATAAACTGTATTGTTATATCAACTTACCGGTAAACAGTTGAAGATAAACATAATTGTCGCAAGAATGTGTTGAAATCAAGTTCAATGAACCGAAATCCGCAGTATTTAGGTTTTGTTTTGAATGCATGAAAACCCAAAACTCTATTACTAGGTGAGTTCAACCGAATGTTGCCACTTCGCAAGTTGACGTTGTTCATGTGAAATTTTTTTTTCACAGTAATGTTTTAACTTTATTTGGACTTGCCTCAGTAACTTGGTGGACTCATATATGTATATCTGTTTTTGAGACTGTTGCCTCTGTTCATGTCTTTTTGCATGGTAGTTGTCAGAGGACTATTGTAATGACTCTCGTGCATCCATCCGGATCTTTTGTCTGATCCTGTATTCTGTAATTTCTGGTCAATTTTTTTTTAAAACTTTGCACCAATATCAACCAGCATGGGAATCTGCGCACCTGTGATTTTGAGTTCGGTCTGACTCATTTTGGCAGAGTTATAGCCCTTTTTATACCCCCCCCCCCCCCCACAACTTTGGTATACTGGAATCCGCTTGTCCGTCCGTCCATGGACACAAATTTGTCCTGAGTTTTTCTCAGTCATTTTTTTTATCATTTTCCATGAAGTTTGACACAGACATCAACCACCATGAGAACCTTGTGCACCTGCGATTATGACGTCTGTCCGACTTTTTTTGGTGGACTTATCCCCCTTTTTGTCTGCCGACCCAACGGGTTCGGAGGACTATTATAATCAACACGTCCGTCCGTCTAGTCATGCGTGCGTCCGAGGTTTCCGGATGATAACTTTAGTTAGTGTGACCAAATTAAATTAAATTTGGTATGTGGGTTTACTAGCAGAAAAGACAGGTCAAGTTCGAATTCTGGTTCCGTCCGCCAATTTTCACGAGAGTTATGCCCCTTTTTATACGCCCTTTTTGAAAAAAGGTTGTATTATGTTATCAGTCTGTCCGTCCGTCTGTCTGTCCGTCCGTCCGTCCGTCCGTCCGTCTGTCCGTCCATCTGTCCGTCCGTCCGTTAACATTTTTGGTTTCCGATCGATAACTCCAGTTTGGATTATTTGATCTGAACCAAAGTTGGTATGTGTATTTCCCAGCTAAAGATACAGGCCAAGTTCGAATATGGGTTCCGTCCAATTATTTTAACATGAGTTACAGCCCTTTTTCGACTTAGAATTTGACCGTCTGTTAACATTTTTTGTTTCCGACCGATAACTCCAGTTTTGATTATTTGATCTGAACCAAAGTTGGTATGTGTATTTCCCAGCTAAAGATACAGGCCAAGTTCAAATATGGGTTCCGTCCAGTTATTTTTACATGAGTTACAGCCCTTTTTCAACTTAGAATTTGACCAATTTCATAACATTTTTGTTTCCGACCGATAACTCCAGTTTTGATTATTTGAGCTGAACCAAAGCTGGTATGTGTATTTCCCAGTTAAAACTACAGGCCAAGTTTGAATATAGGTTCTGTCTAATTATTTTTACATGAGTTATGGCCATTTTTCGACTTAGAATTTGACCACAATTTGGCATTGAAATTAGGGGTATATCAGATTTTCTTCAAATGTAAGCTCAAAGTATTATCTTATTTTGCGATAGTACAATTCGAAATGGCTAAAGGGCGTATTTTGCCACGCCCTAGCGATGCTCTTGTTTTACTTAGAAAACCCCTGAAAGTTGGTTTCCAGATAACTTTAGTAGAGTTAATCGGATTCAAACCAAATTTGGTATATTACTTTCTCCCAGCAAAACACAGGTCAAGTTCGAACTTGGTTTCTGCCCGAACATTTTTGGCAGAGTTATGCCCCTTTTTCGACATAGAAAATTCAGTTTTTCTTCTGTTTTTTGGTTTCCGGATGATAACTTCGATTTTGCATTGTTTATATGCAAAACCCGTTTTTTAGTGGATTACTTATATCAAAATACAGCTCAAGTCCGATAATTTTTGCGAGAGTTATGGCCCTTTTTTGTCCGCCGACCCGACATAAAATCCCAAAAGTTGGTGTCCGGATGATAACTTTAGTAGAGTTAATCAGATTTAAACCAAATTTGGTATGTGTCTTTCTCCCAGCAAAACACAGGTCAAGTTCAAATTCGGGTTCCGCCCGCCAATTTTCACCAGAGTTATGTCCCTTTTTTACTTAGAATTTTTGCCAATTTGAGGTTTCCGGATGATACTCTGAACTTTAGTAAATGTGTACTGAATGAAATTAAATTTGGTATGTAGGTTTACTAGCACTAAAGACAGGTTTTTATGCGCAAACAATGGTCGTATCAAGCTGACGCTTAGAGGCGGACATGAGGTCTACCGACCTTTTATTCGACTTAGAATCCTGTCAATTTCTGGTTTCCGGATGATAACTTTAGTTTGTGTGATCATATCTGAATCTATTTTGGTATATGAGTTTATCAGCTCGAAATACAGATCAAGTTCGAATATGGGTACGATCCACCCATTTTGTTCTGAAATTTAGTATCGGATTTAGGGTCCTTGTTATTTTTTTCAGAAAAGCTGATGCCCCCAATGAAGCCACTTTTTCGGGGGACACTGGCCGGACGGCCTTTTATTCTACATAGAATCATACATCCTGGGATTACTTAGACATTTCAACTTTCCGCATTCCTAATCGCTCAATTGACTGTAAAACATGAAATTATTCCCTTTCCAAGTTGAGCTACAGTGTCGTTGACACTTTCATATTTTATTTAATCTCTATTATTGTATTTCTGGCCACATTTTAGGGACATGGAAATTCTCAATTTGAAGAAATAGAAACCATGACTTCTATATATATAATATGTAATTTTAGTGTTATGACCAATTTTGTTTCATTCTCTAAAACCCCGCTATCAAGGGTGTTGGGGAACATGGTAATTTGTGAATGTGGCATTGTATCTGATCAGATTGCTAGTTACAACCAGATCTGGGGACAATATAATTTATTCAAAATTAAGTCACCAATTTCAAACATCTGTTATTGATTTAAGAAGAAAGTTTGAAAAATCATAATTATTTTAAATTTCAGTCACCATTTTGGTGGCCGTCTCGGTTTAATATGGTGGCCACTTTTTCTGTCAAGTCAAGGGGAAGTATGATATATTTAATACTATCACTACAGTGGAGAGATAATCAATTTCTATCGGCAGTTCACTACCAGCTATTTATCAAACTGAAATTTTGGATGGCGGTCATCTAGATGACGTCATATATCCACCCAGTCATGACCCCCTGGTGTCTAACAATTGTTTTCTGATGCCTGAGTTTCAAGCAACGTCAACAGCATCGTCAGTTGCATCGTCGCTATACGTTTTTTCACTAATATCTTTCAAATCAGTTCCTGCTTTTTGGAACTGTTTGAGAATTGCAAATTTATTTTGTATTGGTCATGTTAACTGAACATTGGAGCCATGAAATATGCCATTCGTGGGCTCCCTGCCAACTCCGATCCCTTAAAAATTTGATTTTACAGAAACTGGTATAAAAATTTACAAAAAAATCACCATTGGGATTCTAGTCATATTTCGTCAAGAAATGGGAAGAACTGAGCAATCTAAGTGACAAATTCCATTTCTTATGAATATTCCAACTCAATTGTACCCAAATTGTCAATTTGGCTCAAAATGGCAGCCAGAATATGGAAAAATGTAAATATTGCCCCAGCGAGTCATGCAACCGCATACCAGTTGTGGTTGATGAAAAATGACTATTCTGTCTTATAAATATTGAATACTACCATTTCTGATTGTTACTATTTTAAACACTGAAATTACCAGAATTATTGGATTTTTCTGTCACAAACTTGACATCAAAATCGGCAAAAATTAACCTTTCAGGTTAAGACAATTTTTTCAAGTAAGATGGTATCGAAGGTGTTTATTGTCTTGATCTGTCTTAAATAGGTCACACTTATCTGTTTTTGGACAAAATTACTCAAGATGGTTTGCAAAATGGCAACCAAATTGGTAAAAAAAAAATAGTTTTCATATATATCCTGAATATTATTCTCTGATGTTCCGAAAATGTAGCAAATTGTGACTCACATTAACCATGTTACTTATGAGGCATGACAAATTAATTACAAACGATGTGGTACGGAATTTTGCCAAAAACTTTTTTTGGGATCCCCCATTGTGCATATAAACCACCATCAGAATGTTGAACTCTCTGACATTACCTCTATATTGATTAACATGTCCCTGAGTTATTGTGTAAAGCTATACCGACCCAAATTTACACATGTACAACCCACCCATAATGACCATACACTCGCTCCATATATACATAAACACCACATAAATGACCATGCATGTAGCCACTCGTTTTTTACACACACACTTCATTCATGACCGTACAGCCATATTTAGGTATAACCGTACACCACACACTTGAATATATAGTCACAAGTCACCATGCAGGTATACTTCTACACCTCACCCATGACCGTATAATCACCCTAAATATAGCTCTACACCCCATTCATGATCATATATTCACTTCATGTATACATATTCGCCTCACCATTGACCATACAATTACTCCTTGTTTTTTATATTTGCCATACCCATGGCCAAGTAGTCACCCAAGCTATACATATACACCACACCCATAACAATAGAGTCACTCCAAGTACACATATACGCATCACCAATGGCCATACAGACGTTCTATATATACCAATACCCCCGCTCACACGACCATTCATACACCCAGGCTTGCATATACACCACACTCGTGACAATTCAGCCACTCGCTGTATACTCATAACCACATTCGTGGTCATATAGTCAATCATTGTTTACCAATTCACATCACCATTGTATTGGCCATATGGTTATTCCATATACACATATTGGCCGCACCAATGGTCATATAGCCACTAAAGATATACATATGCACCCCACCCATGCCTATACAGTCACTCCAGGTATACATATACACCTCACCAGTGGCCATGCAGCTTTCAAGACATATCATACCCAGCATGTCACCTCACCATTGGCCATATGGTCACTCCCTATACAAATGACCATATAGCCACACAAGATATGCATACACACCCCACTCAAGACCATATAGTCACTCCAGTTGTGCGTATACACCTCACTAATTGCCATACAATCCTTCGACATACCCGTACCATTTTCACCACGTCACCATCGGCCATATGGTATCTCCCTCATACCTATTTGCCACATACATGGCATATAGCCACTCAAGATATACATAAACACCCCACACATGGCCATATAGTTATTCAATGTATACATATACACCTCAGCATTGAATGGGTACACCAATAACACGTGGTCATTTGTATACTCCAAACTTGCATATACACCTCACACATGACAATTCAGCCATTCGCTGTATATATACTCATACATCCGATCCATGATCATACAGCGACTCCCTATATACATATATATCCCCTAATGACAATACACCAACAGCACATACATACCATATACACCTAAGATCACAATGCCACTTCATATATACAAACACGCTTGCCAATGACCATCCATCTATGCATGTATGGATATACATTTCAACAACCATGACCATACAACCGTTCCATGTACAACTATAATTATTATACACATAAGCATACAACCACCCCTTATGTATCCATACACGCCACCCCTTTTCATACAACCAACACATGTATACACATACACCCATCCATGACAATAAAGCCACCAAATGTACACCTGTACATTCCACACAAGATCATAAAGTCACTTCATATATACATCAACAACACGGATGGAATGTAGCTACTCTTGTTATACCCATACACCACTTCAGTGACTATACAGCCACTCCACGTATACATATTCACCTCATGCATTAGCACTCCTTGTTTACCTTCATCTCACCATAAATACCACACACATGACCATATAGACACTCCTTGTATAACTAGTCACACCATTAGTGATTATATTTCATTTATACCTATTTGCATCATCTGTGACCACAAAGTCACTCCCTGACTACCATTTTTACAAACATCATGTATGAAGTTAATCAATGTTGATAACTTTTGACGCTAATTTGTGAGCGTAGCAACAACAATTGGTCCCGCTCAACTCAGTTTCGAAGTTCTGCTTGGCGTCCATTCCCATTTCCCTTCAGAAACATGGCCAGAATCTCAAAAGAAGTTGTTTAGGCAAAATTCCATACTGCATCCTTTAAAATGAATTTGTCATGCCTCATAAGGTACTGGGACAACCATAATAGAACCTATAGTTTTCACTTTATTCAGTAACATGTTTAATACCCAGTAGGTCACAATTTGCTACCTTTTCGGAACAGCAGAGAATAATGTTTGGGATATATATGAAAAATTAACTTGTTGGGTGCATAAGAAATGTTAGTATTCAATCTATATAACACATAATAGTCAAACTTTGTCATCAATCACAACTTGTATGTGGTTGCATGGCACGCAGCATGGGCAATTTTTCACATTTTAGCCACCATTTTTGCAGCCATTTTGACCCAAAGTAACAGTTTTGGAACCAATGAGTTGGAATATGCATAAGAAATGGAATGTTTCACTAAAATTGCATAGTTCTGCCCATTTCTTGGTGAAATATGACTAGAAATCACAATGGTGATTTTGGGAAAATGTTATACCGCTTTCTGTAAAATCGAATTTTTGAGAGATCAGAAGGGTTTCTGACTTCATGAATGGCATATTTCATTGTTCCAATGATCAGTTAACATGAATAGTACAACATAAAGTGAGAATTCTCAACCAGTACCAAACGGCATAAACTGATCTTAAAGATATTAGAGAAAACAAATCAAATTTTCCACTTCCAGCTGCCATTTTGGCCGCCATTTTTTCAGCTATTTTGAGCCAAAGTGACAATTTTTTTACTAATGAGTTGGAATATGCAAAAACAATGGAATGCTTCATTAAAATTTCTCAGTTCTGCCCATTTCTTGATGAAATATGACTAGAAATCCCAATGGTAATTTATGGTAAAATTTTATACCAATTTCTGTAAAATCGAATTTTTGAGGGATCAGAAGCATTTATGATCCCATGAATGGCATATTTCATTGATCAAATGGTCAGTTAACATGAGAAATACAACATAAAGTCACAATTCTCAAACAGCATAAACTGATCTTAAAGACATTAGAGAAAACAAATCAAATTTTCCACTTTCGGCTGCCATTTGGGCGCCATTTAGAGCCAAAGTGACATTTTGGTACTAATGGGTTGGAATATGCATAATAAATGGAATGTTTCACAGTTCTGCCCATTTCTTGATGAAATATGACTAGAAATCCCAATGGTGATTTTTGGTAACATTTTATACTGCTTTCTGTAAAATTTTGAATTTTTGAGGGATCAGAAGGTTTTCTGACACCATGAATGGCATATTTCATTGCTCCAATGGTCAGTCAACATGAACAATCCAACATAAAGTGACAATTATTAACCAGTACCAAACAGCATAAACTGATCTTGAAGATATTAGAGAAAAGAAATCAAATTTTCCACTTCCAGCTGCCGTTTTGACGGCCATCTTGGACGGTGAGTTCCATTTTACCCTATAATGGTGGAATTTGACCTTATCTTCACAAAAATGTATACATTTGTATACATATGACAAGACTGTCTCACTATAATTTGCATCAAACTGATTTAGTGACCCGTCTGAAAAACGGCGGCCATGTTGGGCGCCATCTTGAATTTAACGGGTTCCACTTAACAGAAAGCTGGAACCAGCTGGATTATGATCAGGGATATAGTGGACAATATATGTGCGAAGTTTGGTGCTTCTATCCGGAAGTGAACAATTCTTCCGTTATTGTGGGTACAAGAAAAATCCATCCCAAAGTTAAAATATTTTTTTTCAATTGCATATCAACATATGTTAGATCCTCTTTCCTATGTATTGGTTTAAATTTATATATACATAATAACTAGGACTTTAAACATAATGTATGACTTCAAAAGGCTTTTATGTTGAAAAGTTCTACTGATTAAATTTTAGAGACTGAACTTTTGTGCCATAATAGTGTCTGCATACTTTTTGAACTTTTAACAAAATAAAAAGTACATGCTTTTAGTATAATGCTTCCCCATTAAATTGTGGGACATTGCTTTGGCGTAGAACTTTCTATCAATCGCCTGGACCGAGGAATTGATATACATGTACACTGACTGAAGCGATAAATAACACAATAGTAATACTCTCTCAGAGATCATATAGTGGCGATGTAAACATGGCCACTTCCGACAGAAAATTTGCGGTGAACTGTAAAATAAAACTAGCAGTTTCAGGGAATATTATAATGGGTTCTGGTTGAATACCTGTCTTTTGTCATTCCTGGCTACAATAAAATACAGAATTTCCGCAAGAGGAAATTCTGTATTTCCTTGCAGCCACTTAATTCAACCAAAACCCTTAGGTATCCTCTATGGCCACCTTTTTTGCCATCACATTATGATTTATTTATTTCCTATTTTAATTGCCTTAGTTGCAATGTTTCATTGAATATTTTAGCATAAAGCTTATAGTGTGCTGAATTAGTATTAGTTAGAACCAGTGAGCATTCACGAGAGAGCAATTTTTGCTGAAATAATGGATCATTAATAAAAATTGTTTTACTTCCTCCATGTTACTAACACAATGTTCTGATTGAATTCCCATACTCCTGTTTATCATAATCACTTCAAATTTTTTGATACACCTTACTCATATTAAAATTTGCGCAGTAGTAATTTGTGCATACCCATCAGTTTATGCAAATTGAAGAATGAGCGAAAAATAGTATGACTTCTGAGTTTATACAAAAGCAAGGGGAAAATAAGTGGATTATGTTAATGAGTTACATGCACTATGGAAGGTTTGAATGGACAATTATATTCACATATGGGCAAACAATATCAACACCATTGTTCACATGTAAAGCGATAAATCATGGTAAATTCTTCGATGTTGCAAACATTGTGAAAATACAATATTCCAGGCTGAATGTGCACGAAAGCACGTATCCATATTCACAACATTGGAATGACAACGTGGTCATACGGTGGAGTTTATTAGGTCAACCAAACTGTAAAATACAGGCAGCAAATTGTTGATTGTTCTGAAGTCAGGAGCTGACTTGGTTGTTTTAGTTCTTTTGAGTTCATTTCAATAATGTCCATAACTATCTAAATATCAGAATAATTACTACGAGCAAATACACCCATCTTCACAATAAAATTATGGTGCTCTTAAAATGTTGTACTCGATGTAAATTTCCAACGATGGTCTTTAATATGCACAATTTTCTTCAGGAGGGATCAAAAACTAAAACTCATCAGATACAGGACTTTTATTAAAATAATTTTGTCAGTTTTGAATTCGCACAGCACATTCAGTGCACTAATTTAAAGTGCACAATTCAAAACTGAGCGAAAATTAGTACTGTGCGAATTTAAATATGAGTAAGGTATGTACAAGCTATCTTGATATCCTGTCTGTAAACAAAGGTTGCAGACTATCTTGTACCGTGAATTCGATCGTACCTTGCTTGATTTGATGATGTATGCTCTCTTTTATTTGTTATGTTCAGAATATTTGCATGAACTTGTTTCCGTGAAAGAGTTGAATTCTTATAGTGTTTAAATATATATTGAATAATATTGATCAATGCATTTGTCAAATGTATTAATGTAGTAATATATTTGTAAATTAACTATATTATTTATTGCATTGTATATAGACATCGAGTCAGTTGTATTGGAAATTATCATAACTATATATATAAAAGAGTAGGATCTGTCTGTCTGTCCGGATATTTCTCCCAGACACTGGACCGATTTCAACCAAATCTTGTGTGGTGACTCGTGTAACAGCATAGTTTTATGGTCACAGATACAATTTCGGAGGAAGTGCATTGTGCTGTTCCAATATAATGGTAGATCGGTTCTGTGTCAATATTCGAACCCATGTTCAGACTGATACGCTTTCCAACTCTTGGTGATATGGTTTCCTGTTAAGGATATCCCCATAGCTGAGGTGGTTAGGTCGTGGATACGATATCGCAGTCTGTGCTATTAATGTTTGAATCCCGACATGGGCGAAAATGGACTGTTGACCTGAGTTTAAGGACATCTCAATGTGCCATTCTGTTTGATACATGGCATTGTGCCATGAACACCAGACAATATATCTTAGATAGGGAATTTCTTAAAATAATTTTAATTTATCTTTAAAGAGCTGTATGTGCAAAAATGCCTCTGCATGTCTGTCGCAATTGCGTAAACTAAGATCAATGCTAAATCGCGAAACACTTAAAACTCTTTATTTATCCCATGTTCGATCCCTTATGGAATAGGCTTGTAACGTTTGGTCATGTGCCCCCATTTATTTACTAAAATATCTAGAAAATGTTCGATATGAAGCTACTAGAATAGTCAGCGGTTGCACCAGATCGGTTGCTATATTAGACTTCTGAGCGAACTAGGCTGGGAGACGTTAGCAACTCGAAGATATTTCAAACAGGTTTTAACATTCCACAATATCGTATATTAAAAAAAAAAAACCCACTATTTTACAGAACTTATTCCACCTAACTGCAGCGACCATAGTAACCATGATACCAGAAATGTCCATATCAAATGTAACTACAAAATAAAAGAGGCCCAAGTGTATAAACGACTGGAATAAACTCCATAAGAAAATATGAATGTTTATGACCATCGGTAATTCCTAAATCTGGTTAATCCCCCAAGCTATAATTTTTTCTGCATGAAAACTACAAATAAATATGTTAATTGTCGACTCGGATGAGAATGTAGTGAGCATCAGTCAGATAAATACTTAAATTATATTGCGGTGTCAAAAGCCAGCAGATGTTGTGATGGCGAAGAAAATGCATTTCATAATTTTTTCAAATGTTAAACGCACACTAAATGAGAATAAACTTGCAAAACAAGCTATTACGATTCAATATTTATTCAGTAAAAACTTCACTTTTGGAGATCCAAAGCTATATCAAATTCCGATAATGAAGAAATTTTCAAGGCTGTCCAAAATTTTATAACAGACACATCCCATGATGAGAACGTACAAAATCTGTTTTCAGTTGAAGATGCCGCTTCTTATTAGCACGATGGGGAATCAAGTGGTCTCGAGTTGATACCTCATTTGTGTCCAAAATCACAGTGGTTTGCTCTAACATTCTGACCAAAGTTGTCAGTCGAAGGAATTTCCTAGATATGTAGACTGGTGTATTGCACGAACCTCCGAAATTTTACAGAAAACTACTGAGTATTTCCAAGCAAATAAGGTATCAACTTGTTTTAGAAATAAACTAGCATGCATATGCTTGTAACTGTCAACTTGTCACGTTTTGAGTCAGTTCCTCATATATTATATTTTTGTGTGTTTGCACTGGCCTCAGCCATTTTTAATGTGTGGTACTCGCCAACCTCGAAACCATGTGATTCCCCACCGTGATTAGGAAATATGCTTTCGCAATCATCTCTCGGCTGTCTAGAACCAGTGCACTAAATTTCACTAGACAAGCAAATGAACAATAAATTCATACATGCTGCGTTTCGTTCCAAGTACATTCTTGGATAAAAAATAATAATTGGAAGTATATATATGTGACCACAGTAAAAAATGCCTTTGGGACCCAGATACTAATTTTTCTCTTTGTCTTTGCTATGGATGACCACAGTGTATCTTAGCATGACCAGAAACTTTCTACTCATATACTTTGGAACAAGTTGGGCAAGATTAGAAGCAACAACAACAAAGTATTCGATTAATTATACAAGCAAATATCATATATTATTGTTTAATGTCATTTTTTTGAGAGTATGGTAATCGGGAGAGCATTTTAAGTATCATATAAGCTCATGTTCTTCAATCGCTTTTCCGAATATTATGTATCTATATGTATATTTGCCGAATAATAAGTCAATTGGACAACAAAATCATTGCTTTATAGGGCTGCATGACGTTATACCACTTGTGATCGCCATGGGAGCATTCTCGTTTATATTAGTGTTTGGTTTATAAGATTTGAGTCCTCTAGCACTGTCCGTATTTGACCATGCAGCATGCCAATTTGAACTAAATGTAGTTCCATGCAGCCACCCACGAATTATCAACACCAACTATGAGCTTAGGTCAGACTGGTGGTTTCAGAGAACATGTTTTAGGAGTTCGAACAATGCACTCGTTTGAGTCACTCCATTTCGACAGGCCATCCCATTTGAATGATTATCTGAATGTTCGACCTGGTGGTTTCATACATGATTCCACATGATGATGATTTATTTTATGAATTTCGGCGATTTTTTGCATAGAAACTTTGTTCCGACAGTTATTGGCTGATGGACTCCACTGATTCTCAGTCACCCAAGGCATCCGTACCAAATACATATACCTAATTGTTTCAGACAATGTGTTCTAAGAGGTTAAATATTAAGTCCCCTATCTCATCCCATATTTGAATGAGTGGCCCCATCTGCACACATCTGATTGCACTTTATTGCCAATTCAAACAAATTATTAGCCCACGCTGTCTTGTGGCTATGGAAAAACATACGATAATGCATAACGTTGACGGTAAGACAGACGACAGATGGGCTGACAACAAGCAATGAATGATGACTATAGTTTCACTGAACACTGGCGAGTTATGATCTTCATCACCATATTGTAAGAAATAGTTTCTACTTCGTACGTATTATGTAGCAACTTGAAGCATAACTCGATGTCGATACAACATCTAGAGAATATCATGTCCATCTTTGAGACCTTCGAGAGAACACCATTTAACATCCTCCACTGATCGCCAATAGTTTTCATTCACCAAGAAAAAGTGAGATATACTTTACATCAGTCAAATTGCTATCTAGTAAGAAATGGTGTATGAACCGGTGTGTGAACAATACACTGATTTCGATGAGAAGTCAGAGAGCAACAATGTCCCGAATGTGTAAACTATGTAGTTGAACTTTCATTTCAATAACACTGTACATAATTAGTGATACCGCCAGACACCCAGCAAGAATATAGACTTTGGTTTCCACGCAGAGAAAGTAACTGTACCCGAACGCAAGAGCACATCCCGTGGACTGTAGCATTCTGTAACATGCGAAAGCTGCTTCTTGTTTGTCGATGAACAGCACTCCAAACAGAGCTGAAAAGAAAATGTGAAGTCATATATATATTTACATACATTGATCTTTATACATTTTCCTATAGCGTTACGATAGCGAATGTGTTCATAAACCTATGAATCACGTTGAGTCAATGTAGTGCAAAGGTTTATGAACAGCCTGACTCCTAATATCACCGGCGATTGTTGGACATGAACAACATGTAGACTACTTGAGAACTCTGCGCATTTGGATTGAGCAATTTCCAGAAGAAATTGAGAATTGAGAGATAGTGGGAGAGATATAAAACAAATCCTAATTCACGATAGACTGGTCGGAGAAACAGCTAATTTGACCCTCAGATTCATTTTTGAGGACAAGTTGACAGACACACTGTTTAACCTAATGTGATGCTTGTCATCCTATGTGATCCATATTTGATCCACAAAATTTGCGCCAAATATAGGACCGCCTATATTACAGAGTATTCCCATATTTTTCTTGAAGAAAACACAAATGACATGCAATATATCAATCATATATTTCTTATTTCATTGCCCCAATGATATATTCATATAATAAAAACAAAATAAAGTTACAATTCTCAACCAGATCCAAAAAGCAGAAATTAATATAGAAGATATTAGTGAAAAAGCGTCATATTTTCCACTTCCAGTGGCCATTTTGCTGGCCATTTTGAATATATGAAATTTATTCATACATATAAAAACATAAAGGAGTATAGCGTAATTCATAACTTTCTGACGTAACCTCTCTATCGATTAACAACACATTATTGAGTTATTGTGTAATGTGATAGCCCCCTCCCAAGGTACACATGTACAACTAACCTGGGACCATACAGTCACTCAATATACAAATATACACCACTCATATGACAATAGAGTTGCTCGCTTTATACACATGGAAATATGGAAAAACATGGAAAAATTTATACACATGGAACGACTTTTATCAGAACTAATTTCTCAAAATTTATACACATTTATACACATGGAAAAACGGAAATATGGCTTGTTGCCATTCATCGGAAAGCTCTCGGTGAGAGCTTTCCGATGAATGGCAACAAGCCATATTTCTGACTAAATCCTGAAAAGTTACCGATAATTCTGCTGTGGTTAAATGAGTCGATTAATTAGGGCATTACTGTACCTCACCCATTACCACACAGTCATACGTGATCATGCATCAATCAATAAAAATCAAAGCACACCAGGTATACATCATACACCTGACCCATGACCATATCATATCATCACTCTCTGTATACATATTCAATCCATATGTACCCATGTTCCACACCCATGGCCAAATAGCCACTCAAGATACACATGCACCCCACCCATAACCATAGTAGAGTCACTCCATGTATACACATATGCACCTCTCCAATGGCCATACAACGGTACAACCGCACTTGAATATACCGGTACCCATAGTACACACCCCACACAGCCATAAGTAACATACAGGCACACCAGGTAAACTCCTATACCTGATCCATGACCATATGGTCACTCCCCCTATACCTAGTCACCACATTCATGATCATAGGCATAGGGTCACTACTGGTACAACTATTCTCATCACCATTGGCCAAACGGTCATATGTGTGTACTGTGTATATGTAGGTGTATGTACATACATAAGTATATCACTTCTGAATATACTTAAAGGTGCTTCCGAAATTTAAATTTTTTATGTGGCATTTATTCTCACAAATGGACAAACCTCCCCCACAAACATGCACGTTCTTATCAATTGTCGGTACTGCCTTCCAGAGCGCTACAAAAACTAAAACCTAGTTCATGACTGTCTACTATTATTATTTTTTCCTAACCTCCGAACATACGTACACCAATAGATTATATTAGCACTCGTTTATCGTGCCACATATTCACAATGTATAGCCTCGTTGTTTTAAACACAAATCTACACAACCTCTGGAAGGCAATACAAATTATATATCTCTGAACTGATCATCATGTAAATACGTTTATATACCGTCATCTTGATCACATGTATGTTATATTATTGTATCGGGAGAGGGGCTTCGTAAGTTGTAAAAACTTGTGCCTCAATCCCTTTTGTATATTATACAAATAAAATATGTTTCAAGAAAAAAACGGTCACTCCCTGTATATCTATTTGCCACACCCATTGTGAAATAGCCACCCAAGATAAACATACACCCCACCTATGATCAAAGTCACTCCAGGTATACCGTATACACCTCACCAATGGTCATATAGCCACACGTGCTATACACATACCCTCACCCAGGACCACACAACCACACTTGTGTGTACCTGTACACATAACACGTGACCATACAGCCATGCATTACCATACATGCACACCAGGTATACTCCTAAACCTGACCAATGACCATATAGTCACTCCATGTATATCTATATTCACCGCATTCATGATCACACAGTCACTCATTGTACACATATTAATCTCGCCAATGGCCATACTATCACTCCTATATATCTATTCACCATGGCCATATAGCCACTCGATATATACATATAAACTCCACCCATGACCATCGAGTCACTCCAGATGTACATAAACACATCACTAATGACCATAGACCATTTTACAGATAGCTAGAATGATGCATTGTGGGCCAGAAAGTATCCAAACAAAGCCACGTGCTTTACGGCCGCTTGCATTTACTATGGGGGATTTAGGGTGGGTCTATAAAACTAATCATAACTTTGGTATCTGTCATAGTTTACGCGAGAAATTTTAAACATATATCAGGGACATGTACCCCTTCTAGAATGTTCAAAAACATTTCCAGTTGCTTGTCGTATTTTAATTGATTTTATGCGATTAAATAATGCGAAAATTCGGAAAATTGCACTAATTTCTCAATATTTAGCAGTTTTAGTAAACGCCTGATAAAAGTCGTTCTATTGGGAATTTTTACACCAAATTTTCAGAGAATATAGAGTAAACACAGTACTATCGGAATATCGCAAAGGAGTTCCGTGCATTTGGGATTAATTAACCCGAAGCTGCCGTCAATAAATTCGCTTTTTCGTGTTCGACGAAAATGAAACTTGTCTGTTTAAAGGTCCCATTTTCGTGTCGAATGGTGATAGAATCTCCATTTGTTAAGTTCATGGATAAATTACATCGCACTTAATCGGCTTATGTCCGCGGCCATAAACCTGTGTTTTTATAACAATTTATTTGAGACAAACTGTTTCGCGCATACATAGCAGTCGGCGCTTATCAGTTGATGTTAATAATCGTGAAGCCTGTGTAACAAATGTTCAAATACAACAGAAAAAAACTACGTAAAATAAATATAGCGTGACCAATGAGCATTCACAAAACAATATACATCAGTTTTGAAAACGAGTAAAAATGATTATAAATGAAAACGCTCTTTATCGTGTACCGGCTCTTTTGCGCAAGAAGGTTTTTAATGGACGCAATCGTTGGATTTTGTTCTAGGTTAAAAGAAACAAACAATACAAAATGTGTTCAAACTTCCTCTTTTGAAAGTTGAAGTAAAACATCACGGGCTCAGATTCTACATACAATGAAGATGTGAAATTCAAGATTTTTCGCCAGATAGATCCAAAGAAATACTTTGTTGAAATATCTTGCCATATTTTGCTGTATTTATGCAATACGTGCATCTCCATCTTAACACATCGATGTAGATTGAAAACGACATATTTGCGGTCATGTAATGAGAACATACACGCTCTTTATTGGTTCCGTTTTATATGGTATAAAATAACCTTCCGAATTACTCTAAACTTGAAAGTTTTTTGTAGGAAATCAATAAACTTATAGTACATGTATATACGAATATTCCGATCAAATTAAATAATACTCATGTTTCTGGGTTACATCGGTCATTATTGCAACCGAAAACTGCACAGCGATTTGAAGGCATTTTCAATTTATGATTTTGTAAGGGTAGTAGATGGGCACGAAGCGAAGTGATTTTGTTGAATGAGAGTAGAAGAATGGTCGAAAAGAGCGAGAGATCTTCTCCTTCACCCCGGTGATTTTATTCTCCAAACCAAGTCGCATATATAGCAGACAGTGGCGGCATTTTCAGACAACTTTTGTTGTGTTGATAACTGTTGTGAAAACAATACTTATTCGACCTGATGTGCAACCGTCACAATAGACATGAAAGAGTATCACCCCGCCCTCTCACAAGCTTCAGTTGTCAGTTAGAACATGAAGTTTTTCATAAAACAGTTTCATTTTCGTGAAACGCACGCGAAGCCGGATGTGCGAAGAGATAATTTATTGACGGCAGCTTCGGCAGTCTGGGGGTTAATTAATCCCAAATGCACGGAACTCCTTTATGATATTCCGATAGTACTGTGTTTACTCTATATTCTCTAAAAAATTGGTGTAAAAATTCCCAATAGAACGACTTTTATCAGGCGTTTACTAAAACCGCAAAATATTGAGAATATTAAAAACCTACTTCAAGTTCAGTGCGCAAAAGCGCCGGTACACTATAAAGAGTGTTTTCATTTATAATCGTTTTACTCGTTTTCAAAACTGATGTATATTGTTTTGTGAATGCTTATTGATCACGCTATTTATTTTACGTAGTTTTTTTCTGTTGTATTTGAACATTTGTTACACAGGCTTCACGATTGTTAACTTCAACTGATAAGCGCCGACTGCTACGTATGCGCGCAACAGTTTGTCTCAAATAAATTGTTATAAAAACACAGGTTTATGGCCGCGGACATAAGCCAATTAAGTGCGATGTAATTTATCCATGAACTTGACAAATGGATATTCTATCACCATTCGACACGAAAATGGGACCTTTAAACAGACAAGTTTCATGTTCGTCGAACACGAAAAAGCGAATTTATTAACGGCAGTCTGAGGGTTAATTAATACCAAATGCACAGAACTCCTTTACGATATTCCGATAGTACTGTGTTTACTCTATATTCTCTGAAAATTTGGTGTAAAAATTCCCAATATATAGAACGACTTTTATCAGGCGTTTACTAAAACCGCAAAATATTGAGAAATTAGTGCAGTTTTCTGAATTTTCGCATTATTTCATCGCATAAAATCAATAAAAATACGACAAGCAACTGGAAATGTTTTTGAACATTCTAGAAGGGGTACATGTCCCTGATATATGTTTAAATTTCTCGCGTAAACTATGACAGATACCAAAGTTATAATTAGGTTTTATAGACCCACCCTAAATCCCCCATGGTAAATGCATGTGGCCGTAAAGCACGTGGCTTTGTTTGGATACTTTCTGGCCCACAATGCAACAGTCAAAATGGTTATCTGTAAAATGGTCTATACAGTCCTTCCAGATGAACCAATACTTTGCCCACCCGACCAATCATACCTTCCAGTCTACTATATTCATACATGCCATCCATGATAATACAGCTACTGCCTGTATACCTATACATCCACCAATGCCAATATACATCCACGACATAATATAAATATACATCCCACGCATTACAACAAGGATACTCTCTATATACCCACACACACTCCAACGACCACCCAGCTATATTCCAGGCATGCATATACGTGGCCGTACTGCTATTCCATGTACACCTATACACAAAGTCATTCAATACAGACAACACATGTACACCCACCTGTGACAATACAACCACCCATGACCATATACAGTCAGTCCATATATACATAAACAACACAGAGATGACAATGTAGCTACTCTCGTTATATCCATTTACCACATCATTGTCCATAGACTCCATACACATCGTGTATAACCAATTCCATACTGCAACTTTAAAATGAATTTGTCATGCCACATAAGGAACTGGGATAACCAGATATAATATTTAGTTGTCATTTGATTACCTAACATGCAATAACCGAATGAGTCACAATTTGCTAACTTTTCGGAGCAGCAGAGAATGATGTTCCGGATATATGTGAACAGTGAACTTTTTACCCAAGTTGGTTGCCATTTGGGAAGCCATTATGAGTAATTTAGTTTTATAAAAACCTCAGTGTGACACATTTAAAATAGGTAAAAAATACCACACAAAAAATGTTTCAAACCTGAATAGTGAATTTTTGCCGATATTTATGTAAAGTTTGTGAGAGTAAAATCCAATAGTTCTTGTAATGTCTTGGTTACAATAGTAGCAATTAACCAAAGTGCATCAGACATGTTAGTATTCAATGTATAGAAGGCAGAATAGCCAATTTTAATCATCAACCACAACTTGTAAGTGATTTCAGGGCACACTGGGGAAATATATACCATTTTCCACATTTTGGTGGCCATTTTGAACCAGGGTAACAACTTATGTTCCTATGAGTTGGACTATTCATTGGTAATGGTATGCCTCACTTCCATTCCACAGTTCTGCTCATTCCTTGTTGAGATATGACTAGAAACCCAATGGTGTTTTTTTTTTGGTGAAATTTTATATTGCATTCTGTATTATAAAAATTTGGAGGAATCTGAAGGGGCTAGGACCCCAATGATGGCTTTGTTCATTACCCCAATGATCAGTTAATATAGCAAAATACAAAAACAATGTCACAATCCTCAACCAGTTCCAAACAGCAGAAACTGATCTAGAAGATATCAGTGTAAAAACGTCATATTTTCCACTTCGATCGACGGCCATATTGGCCGCCATTTTTAATATAGTAAATTTATTCACACCTACACATAAGGAGTACTCAATTATCAATAGATGGGCATATCGAACGACTGTTAATAACTCATCAAACTCCCTGAGTGATTGCGAATTATATTTATCAGGTCAGATATTAAATTGTACACCTACAAATAAGGAGTACTCAATTAACAATATATGGGCATATCTTACGACGGTTACCACCTCATAAACTCCCTGAGTGATTGCGAGTTATATTTATCAGGTCAGATATTCAATTTTGGGGGCCATCTTGGAGTCAATGGCCTCGAAACAATTGAACATTGACTACCTGTATACATCCATGTGCTCGTAGCATGTTATAGAAAACTGTCCTGGCTTATTTTCTTGTGGATTTTCTTGTGGACAATCATGACCGGAAACATCGGTATTGTTCATAGTTAATTACGTTATGCACGCCTAAGTTCACACACTGTACTGTTTCAGATATATCTTCAAAATAAATTAAAAAAATCACATCGTCGTGTCCCCTGCCCCAATGAGGATTTTATCGCAAAAAAAACACAGTAGTTTGTTGGAAATCGCTATAAAATGAAAAAGCATCCACACCCAGTGGCAAACAAGCAGAAAAATGTGTGAAATATATCCGTCTATCGGAAATACAGTCGGCAACTGAAAAATCCGCACAGGGGGAGGGTGGCCATATGGTAGCACACGGTCTATTATTAATATGTCGTATTAGTCCAGGAGATATTGGTCGACCTCTGCACCCCCCCCCCCCCAGGACTTAACTTCACCCCACAAATTTTCTTCCTTAAGGTCTCCTCTAATTTTTTTCACTTGTTAACAAGAAAAAAAAGTGGCCGCAGAGACTCCAGACAAGATGGCGTCCATCATGGCGGCCATTTTTTTTTAAATGCACCAGGTCTCTTTGATCGCCTTTATAGTAAAGATGATAGCACATGCGGTCTTGTTTTCCGCTCGATTCGTTATGCTAATATACAACCCTTACAAATTAGCCAAAAATCCGACCCCAGAATCCAATATGGCGGCCAAGATGGCCGCCGAAATGTGAAAATATGCTATTTTTCTGACATGTTACCACCTTTCGTTTGTCTGTGGGAAAATGTTAGAATTTTTGCGTCATGTTATACATTTATCATATAGAGGAGTCATTGTCGAATACATGGGGACCATAATATGCATTCATTGCGGGATATTTTTGTCCGATATCACGTTTTCCCAAATGCCGGTATCATAGTTCAAAGCCGAATCTCCGTTAATAACGCGATGTTATGTTTCGAATCAATGAATGTTATTGCTATTATAACAACACCCATGCATATATATTTGCAGGAGATACTCGAGCTAGGATTCCTCTTATACCTGAGTTGAGGAATATTTACCCAAATCCAAGATGGCGGCCAAAATGGCCACCAGAAATAAAAAATCGCCGAAAATCGCTGATTTTAACATCAGTGAGCATTATTGTCATGACAACTCCACATCTGCTTACTATTGTAAGTTGGGAACACTTAGGCGAAGAACTTTCCTTGTACCATATCCAAATAAAAGTCCCCCAATATCCAAAATGGCGCCCACAATGGCGGACAGATTTTGAAAAATCACCGAAATTCCCTCATAATCACATCATTGGGCATAATTGTCGAGACAACTCCATCCATGCGTACAGTTGAGTTGGAAATACTGAGGTGAAGTAATTACCTTACATCTCATGCAAGAAATGGTTTTCCAAATCGAAGATGGCGGCCAAAATGGCGACCGAAATTTGAAAACAAGTCTACATTACTTTACTTTCTTAGGATGGACGTTATTGTTTCGCGATTTCTACCCACCATTACATGTTGATATGTATGAATTATTCATTAGGGTTTGGCAAGTGATACTCACAGTCAATATGGCGGCCAACTGGCGGGCATAAATTGAAAAGAAGCCGATATTATCACATACTAATTTCAACTTTTTGTCATAATATTGATTTGTATAAACGAAACGGTACATAATATAAGCCATATATTAGTTCCAATGTAAGTCGTAGCCTTTTGGAAGGATGAAAACCCACAATCGCAATGTGGCATTTCAAAATCCATTCTCCACTAAGGGCTCATTCTGGCCGTAACCGTATATAGGTGCGCCGAATAGTCATATTATGACTTCCAAGAATCAAAACAACAGTACTTGAGCTTATTCTGAATTGCCACATTCAGCATTATCTAGACTCGTTTCCGTCTCTTCGTCAGATTAATCTACCTCACTCACAACAACAGTTCACTACTCTTCTTTGTAGGAGTGTGCC
Organism: Siphonodentalium dalli; assembly: GCA_032622095.1. Classification (NCBI taxonomy): domain Eukaryota; kingdom Metazoa; phylum Mollusca; class Scaphopoda; order Gadilida; family Siphonodentaliidae; genus Siphonodentalium; species Siphonodentalium dalli. Next base: position 132,512,867 of record CP136064.1, on the reverse strand, counting down.
ACTAATCGGAATGTTTCAAACAATACATATGCCGGTGTCCAGCTCACGTGTTGGTTTCGAAAGCTTGGAATTCTTAGCGAGCTTCATTCGTGGTATAGCTTATGGTATAATTCAGATGCTACATATGGGGTATATGCGTCATCTTTTGCGATACACTATACAGGTATTCGGTCGATGCGTATACTAGCTTTCAGAAGGACCTATCTATCTGCGTATTGTCAGCTTTGGTGACCTAATGGGGTTAACAACGTGTACACCTGGTGATCTTCCCAAAGAGCCACTTCTCAATATATGGTTCATCAATTCACATACTCATCTAATGCACTGACGTACCCGGACAACTTCTGTATATGGCTTCGAATGTTGAAAGCCCGACATTTGACGGATGCATTTCTGCTAAGGCGTAGAAGACCATAATGCATAATATACCCAAACTCCTTGAACATGATCATAAGAACAAGCTTGTTGGCGTCCAGCAATCGTCTCACCGAACAGATCCAAGCAGATGATAACAATACACACGGTGCTAGTTTGTGGGTATGTGTCATGATAGTGGAAATGAAATTGGACCATGACTGTACCGCCCCTTATTTTGTTATGTTTTAGATTCAGACAGGATCTCATGTGTGGCTTTGCTTTCCTTGTATGCTAAGATTGTATGTCCCCATCCGTTTGAAAGCCGTTCTTAAACAACTGGACCAGGAGTATGCCATTGGCTACTGCTGTATAAGCCCCAACAAGACTGGGGTGTTGTCTTAAAGGCGATACCTTTGATAGTTGGTTGATATGTCATACTCACGCTGGGTGGTATGGTTCAAGAAAGTACAAATGCCATCAACAAAAGGGTGAAATGTTCAACGCGAAGAACATCCAGAGGAATGTTACGTTGATGAGCTCTTGCATTCAGTTCAACAAACGTTGGTACACCAAGTGATTTCTTGGTAACATCACCAATGCGACCATTTTCCTGCATGAGACATTAACTACTATATTCTAAAGTTATATATATAAAGCTATATGATCATAAAGGTCGCGTTCCCCAACGGCCACAGCCATTGCCATCGAGACTGTAAATTGTTCTTTAAATACATAGTGAAATAAATGCACCACAGTTCCTGACATTTTCTTGAATAATACCGCCCACATACTGACACTAACCCCGAGAGAGGATAACAAAACACGCATACATTCATACTATAAAGGCATTATCCTTTAGTCCATCCGACTGTTTTGAGGGAGGCTAGCATATTATTATCCAGACAAAAGTGTACGTAGTTGAATCAGAAAGGCTTCGAAACGGATGTGGAAATACAATCTTACCACACCAAATAAAACCGACACGCACGACATTCGATATCTTAAACGTGCACCAGGTGTAGGGGTGGTGTATACAGTGGCCCATTTCATTCCCACTATCATGGCGCATGTCCAAAAACTAGCACCGCGAGCATTGTTCTTCTCTGCTGGGAGATATTCGACGAGACAACTGCGGGGCGTCACACAGTTTGCTTCGGATAATGGTCAAGAAGTGTGGGTAGTCTGTACACTAGGGTCTTCTCCTTAGCAGATAGACATCTGTCCAAGGGAATGAGACAGCTAGCAACCTTCGAAACACTGTCGAAGTTGTCCACATATGCCAATGCGTTCGCTGAGTTTGTGAGTTGACGAACCATCTATTGAGAAGTGACTAGCTAACTGGTTCGCCAGGTGTACATGTCGTTATCCCATGGGGTATGAGACACATACATAGAGATGACCTTCTGTAAGCTAAACACCGGAAAATGAATTGTTTGAAACGTTATGATTAGAGGGACCCTACTCACAGGAAGTGGTGAATACTTTGTCGGTGTGAGCGACCTAGATTTTTCAGACAAAGAAATGGAAGCTGGGCCAGATAATTATGGACGTGACGTGGCATATCAGAATCTGTTATCATGTAATTGTTCTGATATAACTATTCGGCGCACCTACGCTTACGGCCATTATCGGCGCTAAGTGGAGACTGGATTTCGAAATGCCACATCGCGATATTAATTGTGGTGTTTCATCTTTCCAGAAGGATACGAGCTATGTTATGCGTTTTGATACCTTTAAGTTGAACTAGTAGATGGTTTATGTACAGTTTCGTCCATACATACCGATATTATGACAAAAAGTTGAAATTAATATGTGAAAATATCGATTTCTATTCAATTTCTAGCCGCCAATTTAGCAGCGATCTTGGCTGTGAGTATCAATTGCCAAACCCTAATGAATACTTCATGTCACTATTCCATATCAACATGTAATGGTGGATAGAAATCGCGAAACAATAACGCCCATCGTAAGAAAGTAAAGTAATGTAGACTTGTTTTCAAATTTCGGTCGCCATCTTCGATTTGGAAAACAATTTCTTGCATGAGATGTAATGTAATTACTTCACCTCAGTATTTACAACTCAATTGTAAGCATGGGTGGAGTTGTCTCGACAATAATGCCCAATGATGTGAATATGAGGGAATTTCGGTGATTTTTCAAAATCTGTCCGCCATTGTGGGCGCCATTTTGGATTTGGGGGACTTTTATTTGGATATGGTACAAGGAAAGTTCTTCGCCTAAGTGTTCCCAACTTACAATAGTAAGCAGGTGTGGAGTTGTCATGACAATAATGCTCACTGATGTTAAAATCAGCGATTTTCGGCGATTTTTTATTTCTGGTGGCCATTTTGGCCGCCATCTTGGATTTGGGTAAATATTCCTCAACTCAGGTATAAGAGGAATCCTAGCTCGAGTATCTCCTGCAATATATATGCATGGGTGTTGTTATAATAGCAATAACATTCATTGATTCGAAACATAACATCGCGTTATTAACGGAGATTCGGCTTTGAACTATGATACCGGCATTTGGGAAAACGTGATATCGGACAAAAATATCCCGCAATGAATGCATATTATGGTCCCCATGTGTTCGCCAATGACTCCTCTATATGACAAATGTATAACATGACGCAAAAATTCTAACATTTTCCCACAGAGACAAACGAAAGGTGGTAACATGTCAGAAAAATAGCATATTTTCACATTTCGGCGGCCATCTTGGCCGCCATATTGGATTCTGGTGTCGGATTTTTGTCTAATTTGTAAGGATTATATATTAGCATAACGAATCGAGCGGAAAACAAGACCGCATGTGCTATCATCTTTACTATAATGGCGATCAAAGAGACCTGGTGCATTTAAAAAAAATGGCCGCCATGATGGACGCCATCTTGTCTGGAGTCTCTGCGGCCATTTTATTTTCTTGTTAACAAGTGAAAAAAATTAGAGGAGACCTTAAGGAAGAAAATTAGTGGGGTGAAGTTAAGTCCTGGGGGGGGGGGGGGGGGGGGGGGTGCAGAGGTCGACCAATATATCCTGGACTATATGTATACACCGTGCAAGTATTTTTCTGAGAAATCATCCGAAGTCACATGTACAGTAATGTCATGGATTTCGCTGAGTTTTGTTTATGGCGTTTTGTCGTTGTCAATATTGAATAATCTAACGTTTTGAATCATTTGTGCATATTGAAGCATATAATATAGCTAATTCTGCTCCGCAATAATAGTTCCGTCTGGTGATTTGGTGTTCGATTGTTGAACATGTTCGTTATGGGGGGTGGGGGGTAGGTTACGTCAGTAGCTACATTTCAACATGTGTGAGTTTTGAGGGTGGCACGCGCAGACCGCAAATTGTCTGTATAATGCGCGTACTAGCTCCCGTCACATAATTGACGCACTGGTCCAGATACATCCGAATAACATTCCTTTGCTTGGACCATCAATCCTGTTTGCGATTCGAACTATGTTCGCTAGTGGTCCAGACGGACGAGTTATAACGGTGTTATGTGCGATGCACCTGCCGGGGTTTGCGCATAGATGTGATATTATTTCGTATGGGCTGAGGCCGGCGAAACAAAACTGAATTGAGGGCAAAGGATCGTCCGAAGCTGCATGATACATTGATATTGGGCCAAGGTTGGTGATGTATATTCATTCAATATTCGACCAGACGTTTGTCAATAACATAGAGATTTAGATCCGTTACACGGACTCGCAGAGAGATCCATATTGGATATTCTGCCGATCCCATGACATATACAACCGATAGCGCGGGAGATGTGTGCACTTGATCCAGAAGGAATCGAGATAAATTAGCCACAGATGTGGGTGTATGATATTGATTTATCTTGCCAAAAGTACAGGAAATCGATTCCAATTCAGTTCGCAACAAACACACAAATGATTATTCCTTTTGAGTGAATCTTGAGACAGACACCAAACGAGATTGATATCACTATTGCAGAGTGACGTTCGGTGTTGCGATTTTGTCGTGTTGCATAAAGCTTAGAGTATAATCTATTGCTGAATTCAGCCAGGATATCCGATTTCACCTACATGTATCATGTATTGCAGCTGAATTTTTACATTTGCCAGACCTGCCTAATCTGGTCTAGGTTAACATCCGATCGATCTTAATTAGACCGATCGGTCTAAAATTGCCCGATCAGTCTTCCTGGCACTGTACTCACCGATGTAAGAGATGGCACTTGACATGTTGTTTGTTAGAAGATTTGTACATGTTCATATTTAATGACTATATTCTCAGTAAATAATTATACCAGGTCCTTTAAAAGCAATCAAAATGATTTTTATAAAAGTAGTTTATGAACTATACTTATATATCGGTTTAGGGTGAATCACCTTAGCCCAGATGCATGCAGGCATGATATACCAATCGGCCTATTTTAGACCCATCTGTCTAATTAAGTGCGACGAAATCGCAGGTGGGGGATCACGGATGGAACACCCACTGCGCATGCACGGGACATGGCCGCAGGCATGTCGTAGCGATCAAGCAATGCTTGTTTTACCAGGAATATCTTGGCTTGTCCTTGGCAACGCACGCAAACAAATTAAACCCATTGAACTTTTAATTCATATTGTGGGAGGAAAGGGAGTGGACCAACGCAATTGCTGATATTGCGATCTAGTGGTGCAGTTGACAGATACAAAAAAATATATATATTATAGTTCATTGTTCAAGTTCAACTTCAAATAAATAGTCTAGTGTTTAGTTTAAAAACTTGAGATACACAACTAACACATGCATATTCTTGTATAATGAGGAGCAGAGGCGGACTGGCCGATCGGGAGACCGGGAAAATTCCCGATGGGCCGGAGGCCGTGTGTGTGGGGGGGGGGGGTATATGTGGTTGGGTCGCACATGAAACCGACGTCGGCCGCCGCATGTGTTGTTTAACCAGCCTAATTGGCTAATCGTAATTTTGTCATTAAATGAACTTGTCAGCATCATTATAACACCACGTAAAGACCCCGTTAATCTCGAGATTTCAACGGTAACTCCCAGCTGTAAATCCCAAAAAAATTCTCACGCACCCCTCCCGGACCCTCCCCCAATTGAAATTTCCAACACAATAGGAACGCTTCAGTTGAGGCCAGTCTAGATGCTAGGAGTAGCGATTTTCTTGTATAGTTTTCAAAATTTGCTCACCCCGGGCCGAACAACCATGGACAGCCCGGTGTGTCCTGGTCTCTTGTCCGTAGCCGTGTGCATTTGTCTGAAGTTAGACCGCTAGATGTTAGAATTTATGCAATTTTTCAGGTAAAAATATCTGAATGGTCTCATACCGGGAATATATAGAACCATGGTTTATGAATACATAAGATATTAGGTCAGAGCACTGAAGTGCAAATGGAATTATGCAAAAACATGTATTTGATCTGATTCTGATTCAAGGGGGGGGGGGGGCAGTTGGAATTTCCCAAGGTGGACACCCCCCGAACAGATTCTGATTCAAGGGGGTGTGCAGTTGGAATTTCCCAACAAGGTGGACACCCCCCAAACAAATTATGATTCAAGGGGGGGGGGGGTGCAGTTGGAATTTCTGATTGAAGGCGGGGGGGGTGCAGATGGGCCGGTATTATATTCATTTCCCGGGCCGGTTTTTTGGCCCAGTCCGCCACTGATGAGGAGAATGTAATATAACCCTTTGACTTTTTTTCACACTATAGAGACATATACAGAACTTCAACTAGTAGAATGGTTTAAAGGTACGCAATCCGAACAGAGGGTCCCCATCTCAACAGATTCCAACAACAACAATCCGATCAGAGGGTCTTATATTACTATTTCTTTGGCTTTGGAGGTAAAAAATATTTGATTCGAGTCGAGGAACACATCAAACAAAGCTCAGAGTTATTAGATATTGATTTTTGAAATTTGTTAGTTTCTCGAGATGAGTACTAATAATTGTCAGTTTCGTAACCTGCGCGAGATGTGTACACCAAAACACAATTCAAACAGACAAGGATGGATAACTCTAAAATCAAGAGGTAATAATAACGCAATTTTGACTGAGTTCTGGGCCAAAAAGTATTCCCGATAATGAAAAATAATATATTTCTAAAATCGATATCTAACAAATCTGAGCTTTGATGGGTGACTTCCTCGACTCGAATCAAATATTTTTGACACCCAAACGGGCCCAAGGCCATTGAAATAGTAATTGAGAGGAGTTTTATCGGATTGAGTACCTTTAACATCGCAGCGTCTGTGTGCTTGTCACTGTTCTCTATTTGTGACACCCCCCCCCCCCCACATGTTTAAATCGCAGCCTATGCGGTCGCACCAAGATCGATCAGTTGTTCACCCAGACCTGTTAATCTTCATCGCCACGGTGATGGCTACTTCACGACTTAATGGATGAGCTACCGGACATTCGTAAACTAGATGGTCGAGGGCGTAGCCCGAGACCTTTGAGTTTACGAATTTCCAGTATCGATTCCATTAACCGACTTAAAACACAGTTTTATAATATACAAGGAGAAATAATTACATTGATACGAATGAAAAATCACGATCAACATCGATAAATGAGACGTTTACGAACGTTTTTCTGGGGGAAAATAGTCATTGAAAGACAGCAAAACCACGGCCATTGACACGGCTCGTGTGAGTGGCAATTGAACGTGGATTTTGTCGCGGTAACTATTGTCCAGGCATATACAGCAGAGCCATCCAGTACAGCTTTGTTCGAAACGAGGAAATTATCTGTATGTTGGGCTCAAATGCATTTTAGGATACTTTTGACTCGCGAATTATCAAAGTAATATCGTTTGGCAAGGAAGAACAGTAATTCTATTATGATGAGTGTTGTGTTTGAATGTGATATATACAACTGGTATGCAAATTAACATGCTGCCTTTTATGACAAGGAATTGTATTAAGTGGGGTTTATAAGCACTTTGCAGATGTTTGTTATTGTGAAAGGGTGTTAGTAGTGAACTATTTCTCTAATAGAGGTCCTCATGGGTGTTCGCTGCGCATACACTGGGAGACATGACCATCCTAGATTACGAATGTCGACTTGTGGTACAAATCCTAGTATAAAATGCCAATTTTTGAGAAATAGAAAGTCCAGTTAGAACAAAGAGCTGAGTTTTAACAAGGGAAATACCGCAGTGGAAAAAGTTATATCTTGAATTCAACTATTATAGTTTCATCCAAATACCTTTAAAAATTAAATTCGCGCAGTATTATTTTTCGCTCAGTTTTAAATTCGTGCACCCTGGTGCATGCAGATACAGTTCTTAATCAATGCTGAAGGTAGATTTGATGACCGCCGTGCATGATATAGAGGAACTCCAACGAGTTATGTTGCGATATAAGATTTTATGAAACGAGCTCAATAAATTGACTCGTTGTGAATCAAATTTATCAAAGGAGTTTCATGAAAACTTATATCCCAACATAATTCGTTGAAGATCTTTTATATCACGTGAAAAAACTATAGCTTTATGCCTTTATAACAAGTCAAAATCTTTAAAAGAAACTGAAAAAAATGCGTGTAAAATGCATATATGCAGGGCGTTGGCTGAGACGCTTCACAAACGTATACGACGGTAATGCGCGCTCTGACTGGCAATGAAATATATAGTCCCTCAATTTGCCTCTTTGTTTTTGTGCCCATTTTCGTTAGCGCAACGTTCGAAGTTGGACAAGAATTTAACGTTAATGAACATTTTATTGCAATCATTTTGCAATGTCTTGCATTGGTCTCATGTGCGGATTTTTGAAATATGATTAATCCGCACGTATTTTTATTTTTTTTGGCGCGATGCCCAGTATCCCGTGAAGCACGCGCTTATTCATCACTAGCGACATATACATACTATGTGACGGTAGTGGCTTTTTATACGCTCGTCGTCCGTCCGCTTTTGGTTTCCAGATGATAACTTTAGGACCATCTTCATTCTGAACAATTATGAGGAGATAACAAAAACAATGGACTTTAACACATTTGAGAGGTTTAACCCTTTGAACCCTGACGCCCTACCACGACCGGCACTCTTACCCTGGGCTCCTCGTGGGATTTTCCTTTAAATTTTATAGTGTCTTGTTGGATGATGTTGGTTATGTTTAATTTGTGACACAGATATGAAACTTTACAGCCCCCCCCCCCCATTGATCACTGATCATTATAAAATTGGAAGACTTTGCCACGCGGCAGCGTCTTGGTAACGGTTGCTAAGCAACTACCCCGAATTGACTGGAAAAGGCAATTATAGCATGGTATGTCATAACTCAATGCCAGTGATTGCGTTTTTGATGACGATAATACCCTAATGTGAAATTTGAGATATATCCGACAATAATTTAAGAGAGATCGAATGAAATTAATTAGTTAAGGTAGCAACGGTTGCTAATCAAGTACCACACATGAACGGATGACACCACTGCACTAACCATTAAGTGGTAGTGTTCCCTTAATTTATACAATATCTAGTCGCATAATGCTGTATATGTTCAATGGTGGCACCTGTTTGAAACTGTGCATACATATGTATGTTATCCATGGACCATTCTATGATCATTAAAATATAAGGACACTTTGCCACCCAATCTCTCCTTAGTAACGGTTACCAGACAACTACCCGGCATTAGTAAGAAACTGCAATTATGATGCAGCTATATGTCCTATATATAACACCACATTTCGCTTAAAACGCATGTTTTTGTCATTTACAACCTATGTTCTGCGCATGCGCATATATTCCTACCCGATACTATAGCGGGTAGACATTCCATATACACACCCTGACCACCGCCGATGTCTATGGGGCCATTTAAACATATATTAGTGGGTTTATGTCGTGCATAAGTACGCTATAAACCATTTATTTCGCATTCGCTGCTCTGCGCATGCGCGAAGAAATCAACTTGATATGCGATCGAGGCCCTTCACCATATAAATATAATTTGAACAGGCTTTTTATATTTGATATATATAACTAGAGTTTAGACGTCGATTTGTTATTGAATCGCATAGCTATAAACTATAAACACGTGGCGGTCGTTATAATGGCCGGTTCAGCGGCCGGTATACCGGCCGCTAGGGTATATGGAGGTTCACGCAGCGGCCGGTATTCCGGCCGCTGGGGTTCAAAGGGTTAAGATATTATTTTATGTTTTGTCACTTTCGGTACCAAGAACTGTATATTATAATAATAAACAATAAATAATTAATAATTTCACACAAAACTCCATTACCAAAATAGCTTATTTTCTTTGTTCTACGAGAGGAGGCTTCATTTGTATCATCATGTTGAGTTACAGTTTTAATTGTATAATACAGCATCATACACCCATATACTTTTACGAAAAATAAAGCAGTCACAAATATTCCAGCCCAATGAAAACAAATGTTGATAAGCAGTGTGGTCCACTCAAGCAGAGAGTAATCAACTTGAATTAGGCCACAGAGTCGTTATTTCGCTAAAATCCGGATTCAGAATCCGAAGCCGATTACGGGGGCGGGGCTAATTCCCGATTCTAGGTCAGATTTTGAAATCCACGTGGTCTCCGAAACTATGTTTAATGTTCTCCCAGCGTCAAACATGGCTCATGTATTTGACACAAGTATCATTAATTTTGTATCTTATATTTATAAAGTTCATGTTTGTTGTGAAAGACATGCTTTTCTTCTATGTGTATATACACGGCACATAAATTGCTGCCAATCCGACTTAATCGCATTTTTTTTCAAGTTAAAGTGTGTTTATTGATGAGGGCAAGCATATCTAAACGTGACAGATCTAGGCCTCCTGAATCAAATTCCGAAGATGTTGTGAAGAACACACGAAACTTGTCAGTTGAACAGGGACGTGACGACATGGGTTGGTTGTGTGTCTCGACCCCCACACCGAACTTTGGTACAATTTGCTTAGCTGTGCAGTCATTCATACGTGAGGAAAATCAGGATTATTTTGACTAACGCAAACGCAACAAACAAACCCGATTTTAAATAAATACATATACAAACTTATGACTAACTCGGGAGAGGGGTGTCCAGTGATCTGTATATGTTCAACTTGTTTTTGGTAGTCATGTTGCTTTGCCATTACTAATTATTATTTTGTCAGTGTAATAACATATGGGAGAGGGGGTACCCTTAAGTGAGTCAGCACTTGTCCCCCAATTCCTTTGTATGTATAAACAAATGTATGTGTTATATATCATGTGTTATCTAAATTTGACATACATTTTAAATAAATATATCTAAACTAAACTTTGGTACATTCCAGCAGTCGGAAATTTCATGCATGACACAACATTAGTTGGATATTAATTTGACACCATATACAGGTTGGCATTGTTCTCATTGTTTGATTTTTTTCAACCAGTAAAAGTTGGTAATTTTCCAATCTTAGTGTTTGTCAGGTTGGATATTTGCAAGGGGAGCAAATGGAATTCTGCGAACCTGTGAGATTGATGTTTGGTTCAATGGGGGGGGGGGGGGGGGGGGGGGGGGGAGTTGGCCGGAAATTTTGAGGAAACTTCTAGCCACATCCCTAGAACATGTGTCTGTTGTCTATACAGAGACTATTGTGCAAAACGACTGCATTTAACGAAACAAAACATTTTAAACATGAAAATCCTACTATTTCTTGAATAAGAAGAAACATTATAATAACGAACACAACAGAAGACATATCCATGCAGGTTCATATGAATTCGGTCAATGGTGACGTATCCGCCGAATTCGAAATCGACATGCGTTTGGGCGGTATTTTATGGATGGAATTATTAAATGGACATATGAAAGTGACAACCAACAATGATTTGCTTCGCCATCAACCGAAGTGCTCCCCCAGCGTTACTATCAATAGCGTTATTATTTGGCTAATTTCAGTAATATTCTCCCAGTTTACATTCAATAAAACAAATTTGTCTCCGCATTTAAAATTCTTTGATATAGATCGTTTATATTCTGCAATAATTTGTACACAAGAGACGGATTCTTATGTTTTATTGTGTTTTTAAACTCCGAGGTGGCGAAATCTCGGTTTGTTTACATTACGAACATTTGAGTCCGTAATCGGAATCCGAATCCAGATTCGGATTACCACGAAATTGAGCCTAGTTACGGTCTGTTCGTTTACTGATACTGCCAATTTCTGGTCTGTTCTTTTGCCGAACCAAGTCGTACGGGGACCAATCTGTAATCTGAATCCGGCTTTTAGCGAAATAACGCCTCTGTGTTCAGAGATATGGTGGTCAGCTTTAACTTGGTTATGAACCCATGACCTACAACTTATCTCAGCCCAATTTTTCATTGATCAACACAATCATAATTGTCAATTCAAGGTCAAATCGCGCCTTTCGATGATAGCAGAGGGGAAACAGCCCGGACGAAGTCGGGCCCACTAGCTAGTTTCCTATATATTTGAGAACTACGTATATATATTTTAGAACTACGTATATATATATATATATATATGTGTGTGTATATATATATATATATATATATGTGTGTATGTGGGTACTTCATAGAATCGAAAACAGCTGCGCGGATCGAGCTCAAATTTCGTATATAAGTGTAAAAACATTTTGGACGAGCTCTGAGCACTCCTTGACCCTTAAAGTGCGACCTTCGTTTCGATACGATGGGTTTCGCTATCTATTCGCTCGCGATCCAAGAGGCGTAACTCTACATTTGTTATATCTGTATATGTATATTTTTATGTCCATATTCACTTCAAACTGGTAAACCCGTTGAGCCAAAACTTGCTAATACCTTCCAAAATATAGAAGTTACATTTTCTGATATATACATTTCTTGTTACGGCTGAAAATCTTAGTCTATTTTCGATACATTCATATAAACAAACTATAAACATACACCCCTCAAATCGTGCTAACTCACGCAGCTTATATGGCTGCTGAAATTCGGTAAATGCCAGGCAGTGCGATACGTCCCAGAATATGACGGGACTTCCACTGCCTTCTCCTTTGACCATCTCGTAAAGGTGGGGGTCACTCCCAAGCCGTGAATGCCAACAACAACGACATTGTTGGCGAGAAAATAATTAGTTCAAATTACTAAATCCACACAATGCTAATTTTCTCTTTACGGCAATGTGAGAATCTTCGGGCGAGAATTTTCGGGTGGCCACCAAGCCGTGAATGCCAACAACGACATCGTTGGCATACCTCTTTTAGGGACAGGTATCGTAATTCCTCTTGATTAAAAAGACAGAATTAACTCATTAAAAAATGCGTGTTGCCCCAAGTCGTGAATGCCAACAACAACGACATCGTTGGCGTACCTCTTTTAGGGACAGGTATCATAATTCCGCTTGATTAAAAAGACAGAATTAACTCATTAAAAAATGCGTGTTGTGTGATTCTTATGTCTGTCGTTCCTAGGAATGGGGGAATTTTTCATCGGGTCAGTTTGTACCTTAAATCATACCTCTTTTAGGGACGGGTACCATAATTTCTCTTGATTAAAAAGGCACAATTAACTCATTGAAAAGCCAAAAAAATGTCATGTTTCGGACCAACGCCGCCAGTGGCGGGCTAACCTGCTAGTCTCCTATATATTTTGAGACTTCCGTATATGTGTGTATATATATATATGTGTGTATGTGGGTACTTCATAGAATCTAAAACGGCTGCGCGGATCGAGGTCAAATTTCGTATATAAGGGTAAAAACCCACGGGGATCTTCCAAGTCGCATTTTGGACAAGCTCTGAACACTCATTCTCCACTCCCAATCATCAATATCACCGCAAACGGCACGGCGGTGGTTAATCGCGTTGATAGTTAAAGAGCGTTCCTATCCGCAGTGTAGTCGATAAAGAGCGTATATGCGTAATGTGATTCTTACGTCTGTACATGGGCGTCAGCGTCGGTGAGCATGTTGTGTGATTCGTACGTACTTGGTATCCAGACATGAGCGTGTTGTGTGATTCTTACATACTTAGGGCTTCCTAGGAACTGGGATCGGGTCAGTTTTTCCGTCCTAGGTGATCTTCACCTTGAAACGGGTACCCACAAATGATATATATATGTGTGTGTCCTTTATAGACTCGAACCGATTGAGCTCAAACTTGCTACCTACGGGAAGTGTCATGGGCGGGTTAAATTGTGACCCCGACCTGACCTTGACATTCAAAATGATCAATTCAAGGTCAAATCGGGTAAAACTGGCGGATTTCGACGAATTGAAAAATAAAGCTTTTTCGAACAAAGCCATGGGACGAATGCCGCCAGTGGCGGGCTAACCTGCTAGTCTACTATATATTTTGAGACTTCCGTATATATGTATATATGTGTATATATATGTGTGTATGTGGGTACTTCATAGAATCGAAAACGGCTGGTGGGATCGAGCTCAAATTTCGTATATAAGTGTAAAAACACACGAGCACTCCTTGACCCATAAAGTGCGACATTTCGTTTCGATACGATGTTTGTCGCTATCGATTCACTCGCGATCCAAGAGGCGTAACTCTACATTTTTTATATCTGTATATGTATATTTTTATATCCATATTCACTTCAAACTGCTAAACCCGTTGAGCCAAAACTTGCTAATAATACCTTCCAAAATATAGAATTTACATTTTCTGATATATACATTTCTTGTTACGGCTGAAAATCTTAGTCTATTTTCGATACATTCATATAAACAAGCTCTAAACTTACACCCCTCAATTCGTGCTAACTCACGCACCTTATATGGCTGCTAAAATTTAGTAAATACGAGGCACTGTGAAACGTCCCAGAATCTGACGGGACTTCCACTGCCTCAAGTCGTGAATATCAACAACAACGACATTGTTGGACTCGCCAAGCCGTGAATGCCAACAACAACGACGTTGGTGAGAACGCAGCTTATATGGCTGCTAAAATTTAGTAAATACGAGGCACTGTGATACGTCCCATAATCTGACGGGACTTCCACTGCCTCAAGCCGTGAATGCCAACAACAACGACATTGTTGGACTCGCCAAGCCGTGAATGCCAACAACAACGACTTTGTTGGCGAGAAAACACACAATGCTATTTTCTCTTTACGGCAATGTGAGAATTTTCGGGTGGCCCCAAGCCGTGAATGCCAACAACAACGACATCGTTGGCATACCTCTTTTAGGGACGGGTATCATAATTCCTCTTGATTAAACAATTTTTCATCGGGTCAGTTCTTTCCGCCCGATGTACCTTAAATCTTTTAGGGACGGGTACCATAATTTCTCTTGATTAAAAAGGCACAATTAACTCATTGAAACGCCAAAAAAATGTCATGTTTCGGACCAACGCCGCCAGTGGCGGGCTAACCTGTTAGTCTATCTATACTATATATTTTGACAACTCCGTATATATATGTGTGTGTGTGTACTTCATGGAATCCAAAACGCGTGTACAGATTGAGCTCAATTTTCGTATGTAAGTGTAAAATCCCACCGACACCGCCGTAGTCGTGTTTTGGAGAAGCTCTGAGCACCCTTTATCCACTCCCAAATCACAGCAAAGGCACGGCGGGGGATAATCGCGTTGATAGTTAAAGAGCGTTCCTATCGCATTGTAGTTGATAAAGAGCGTATATGCCTAATGTCATTCTTACGTCTGGGTCTCGGCGTGTGCGTGTAAGACTGTATGCAGACATGAGCGTGTTGTGTGACGACATTCCCAACACCTAGCATGGACAAATATCTATTAGCCAACATCAAGGCGAGTTTTGCGACGTATTAATTCAAATGCTTTCGATCAACAATATTATCTATCGCACTCATATTTCGTCATCTGTACGAATCCACTGCAATCGACCTATTTTTAGAACGCAGCACATGTCGCGTTGCCGTTGGTGTTGGGGTACACGGCGGGATTAATTTAAATATGTCATGTTGGTAACAATATCTAGCCGAGAATTCCTCAGACATACAGACGAATGCGACCAGCAAATTTCAAAATTGGTCACTTGACCTCCCCATGAATATCTTCTGGGAAATGCCAGGGAACGTGTGCCCATTATCGGGCCATTGTGTGTGTCGCGGTCGCGAGGTAAATACACGTGGTTGTGAATTACGTCACGCCACGTGGGTCCAGGCGGAAGTTAACATGACCCTTCCAATGCCGCGTACGTTAGTGATACCGGAGTTATAGCGAGCCCGTGTCAATTAGAATAAAAATCATAAATTAAATAAAAAAAAACATTTGTTTCTGACCAACCCTGCGAGCACGGATGGCGCGCCATGTTTTTACAGTATATACCTTTGGTATATACCGAAATCATCCCAGATAATCACGAATATAGCATCAGATTTCTCCCCAGATATACCGTTATAAAGCTACTGGAATCTGCCAATCTATCTATTATATATTTTGAAAGATCTGTGTGTGTGTAAGTTTATAAGTTTGTGTGTTTGTTTGTGTGTTTGAAATCGATGGACTCCAAAACGACTAAGCCAATTCCGATGAAATTTGGTATTTGGATGTGTTTTCGGCCGGAGACGAACATAGGCATATTTATTTGTCCGTGCGAGGTCAACTTTTCACGTGCGGAGGTCAAATCTATTTTTACGCCGTTTTTGCGCTAATATATTTCAGTTCGGTGCTCACAAATCGATTCGATATAGCGCGAATCTGTGTGGCTTCATCTTTCCAACGATATATAATATGTATGTATCCGTTTTAGTTATCTGCCTCAATTATTAGGTACAAGTGGTACGATGCTTTTATCAGGATAAAATCAATGCGTAATTTCTATGACGTCGTCAGAGGTCATAAAGTTAGATTACGTTAACTCTCGCCCTGCCGATGCATTTGACTGTGTCGCGTTAACTCATCACCGGCCGAGGTATCCGCAAATGACATTGGGCTATATATCTCGGAAACGGGTGTAGCTATCGACTTGAAATTTGGTATGTGAATGTATCTTGCCCCGGATACGAATTTTATCGGGTCGCCGAGCACGTGCGACGCCAGCTTCGCGCATGCGCAGACGAGATCTCGGAAACGGGTTGAGATATTGACTTTAAATTTGGTATGTGAATGTATCTTGCCCCGGATACGAATTTTCTCGGGTCGCCGAGCACGTGCGACACCAGCTTCGCGCATGCGCAGACCAGATCTAGGAAACGGGTGGAGCAATCGACTTGAAATTTGGTTTTTTAATAGCCCGGACGAAGTCGGGTCACCTTCTAGTCTATTATATATTTTGAAAGATCTGTGTGTGTGTTTGAAATCGATGGACTCGAAAACGACTAAGCCAATTTCGATGAAATTTTGTATTTTAGGGTATTTTCGGCCGGAGACGAACATAGGCATATTTATTTGTCCGTGCGAGGTCAACTTTTCACGTGCGGAGGTCAAATCTGTTTTTACGCCGTTTTGCGCTAATATATTTCAGTTCGGTGCTCACAAATCGATACGATATAGCGCGAATAATAAATTGCCAGTCATATAATTTGCACGGTTAGAATCTGTGTGGCTTCATCTTTCCAACGATATATAATATGTATGTATCCGTTTTAGTTATCTGCCTCAATTATTAGGTACAAGTGGTGCGATCTTTTATCAGGATAAAATCAATGCGTAAATTCCATGACGTCGTCAGAGGTCATAAAGTTAGATTACGTTAACTCTCACCTGCCGATGCATTTGACTGTGTCGCGTTAACTCATCACCGGCCGAGGTATCCGCAAATGACATTGGGCTATATATCTCGGAAACGGGTGTAGCTATCGACTTGAAATTTGGTGTGTGGATGTATCTTGCCCCGGATACGAATTTTATCGGGTCGCCGAGCACGTGCGACACCAGCTTCGCGCATGCGCAGACCAGATCAAGGAAACGGGTGGAGCAATCGACTTGAAATTTGGTTTTTTAATAGCCCGGACGAAGTCGGGTCACCTTCTAGTACTATATATTTTGAGAACTCTGTGTATTCGAGAGATAGCCCACACCCTCCGGACCTCAATGATATGATCGTGAATGAGTATTGATATACCCCACAAACACCAGTAATGGTGTGTAGATCATTTACATATCTCTCCCTATATATTGTGTTACAATCTATCTAATTTACATATCTCTCTTATATATTTATGTTTGTGTGTGTGTGTGGGTACTTCATACAAATCTACGATTCTGGACCGATCGGGACGAAACTTGGTACGTGTGTGTAGTTTGACCAGGCGGTGGTCGTTGTCGTATTGGCGAGCCCGTGCGACGCCCGTGCAGCGCATGCGCAGACGAGATCTCGGAAACGGTGGAGCTATCGACTTGAAATTTGCTATGTGAATGTATCTTGCGCCGGGTACAAATTTTATCGGGTCGCCGAGCCCGTGCGACGCCAGCTTCGCACATGCGCAGACCAGATCTCGGAAACGGGTGGAGCTACCGGGTACAAATTTTTCTTATTGAAACGCGTGGAGCTAAAAATTAAAAAAAAATATAAAAAAATGTCATGTTTCGGACAAGCCGCCGGTGGCGGGCTAACCTGCTAGTCTACTATATAATTTGAGACTTCCGTATATATATATGTATGTGTGTATATATGTGGGTACTTCATAGTATCGAAAACGCGTGTATGAACGGGCATCCCCACGGCAATGTCGGCTTATAAGACATCTTTACTACACATGACAGCCGATGGACAATTGGTCTCTATATATGTACCAAAATTACGCCGCGTTGGTGACTGGGAAATTCCAGGGAATGCCGATTGAGCTCAAACTTGCTACCTACGGGAAGTGTCATATATATGTGTGTGTCCTTTATAGACTCGAACCGATTGAGCTCAAACTTGCTAAATACGGGAAGTGTCATGGACGGGTTCATTGAAAAACAAAAACAAATCGGGTAAAATTGAAAAACAAAATTAAAAAGGCACAATTAACTCCTTGAAAAACAAAAACAAATCGGGTAAAATTTAAAAACAAAAAATTCAATTAAAAAATTAAAAAAGCACAATTAACTCATTGAAAAACAAAATAATTAACTCATTGAAAAACAAAAAATTCAATTAAAATTGTCATGTTTCTGACTATTGCCGAAATTTGCTGCAAATGCAGCACAAGTGTCTCGGAACCTGTTGCAATTGCTTTTTCGAACAAAGCCATGGGACGAATGCCGCCAGTGGCGGGCTAACCTGCTAGTACTATATATTTTGAGAACTATGAATATATATATATGTGTGTATATGTGTACTTCATAGAATCGAAAACGCGTGGACAGATTGAGCTCAAATTTCGTATATAAGTGTAAAAATCCACGGACACCGTCGGCGTCGCATTTTGGAGAAGCGCAGAGCACCCGTTCTCCAATCTCAGTCACAAAAACGGCACTGCGGTGGTTAATCAAGTGATAATTTAATGAGCGTTTGTTTTTGACGCATCGCTATAAAGAGCGTGTGTTTACCATTCAACGTTATTAGCATCTGCAGCAGGGGGGGGGGGCGGAAAAAAACTGCGGGACACAACGTACCGGGGGTGGGGGGTACATAGGCGTAAATTTTTTCCTTATTCATTTAGGGGGGGTTGTCAGAAAAAATTTGCATGTAATTTTTTTCCAAATATGTATTTTCAGACTCACAAATTCAATTTTCTCTCATTTTATAGAATATGGATTAACCTTAATATCCAAATCATATATACATGGTCATACATGAGTAGTACAATCCACCTAAAACAATTTTGGATAACCACTGTCTTGGTTTACATGTGATATTGACCCCATTAACCCTCTTAATAATGCCGACTATGTCAGTGTCTACCAGTCGAATGCAGAATTCTACCCTGCGATCGCTTATCTGGCAAATTTTTACTGCAGAACTATCCCATGTATTAAACAATTTCTCCTCCAATGGTATCAGAAAACAGTTATATGCTGGTATCTCACTCATCTCATTTGCATCTTTTTCAAAGTCGAGGTAATGACTAGTTGTCATTTTTTTAAGTGCATACAAAGCGTTGCGATCACCAATATACATGTTTGTACATGTCATGACATCACGAGGTACAAATCTGCGTTCTACTGGTAGACAATGACCATTTTATTCATAATAATCTAAACTAAGTTACCAAGCACCTTCTCGTGAATTGTATGCTCTGGTGTTTTTTTCGGTTTCCGGTCAAACCGAGTTGTTGTCCGGCTGGGGTAGATTTTTTTTTTCTGGGGGGGGGGGGGGCAAATGGTCAGTGAAAACAAACTGCAGTTTTTGCAGTTTGGGGGGGGGGGGTACCCAAACCGAAGAAAACAGTTTTTTCCACCCTGTGTCTGCAGTTATTTTTTCCGGCCCTGCCCCCCTGTCTGCAGAGAGATATACGGGAACAATACTTTTGAGTGGTTTCCTATGCGGGGAGATTTATTGGATGCCATAGTACTCTTACAACATCATTGTTATAGTATGTATGACACCTAGGCCATGGCTTAGGGGGGTAGTTAGTGTGGATATAAGCATAATGCTTCTCAGAAATCCCGGTTACAAACCAACACTCACAATTTCGTCTTTTGCATCAGATACCAACACCTCGATCGATCGGGACGAAACTTGGTACGTGAGTGTAGTTTGACCAGGTGGTCGTCGTTGTCGTATTGGCGAGCCCGTGCGACGCCCGTGCAGCGCATGCGCAGACGAGATCTCGGAAACGGGTGGAGCTATCGACACAATTAAGGCACAATTAAGGCACAATTAACTCGTTGAAAAGCCAAAAAAAGGTCATGTTTCTGACCAACGCCGCCAGTGGCGGGCTAACCTGCTAGTCTATCTATTATATATTTTAGGAAGATCTGTGCGTGTGTGGTGTGTCTGTCTGTGTGTTCGCGATGAACTCGAAAACGGCCGACCCGATTTCGATGAAACTTCGAATGTGAGGCTACTATCGGTCGGGAAGTGGCATAGGCATATTAATTTTCAGATCCGAGGTCAACTTTTCACGTGCCGAGGTCAAATCTGTTTTTACGCTGTGTTACGGGACTTTCATTTGAGTTCGGTGCTTACAAATCGATTCGAAACAGCGCGAATAATAAAATGCCAGTCATAATATAAACACTGTGAGAATATTTCGTGTTTCCTCTTTCCAACGATATATAATGCGTATGTATCCGTTTTAGTTATCTGCCTCAATTATCAAGAAGAAGTGGTACTATCTTCCATCAGGATAAAAACAATGCGTAACTTCTATGACGTCGTTAGAGGTCATAACGTTAGATCACGTTAACGCTTAACCGGCCGATGCATTTGACTGTTTCAGACGTCTTGGCGATATCTCGGGCACCGATGGTAATTTATCTTTAAGTTGAAACTTGATAATTAATGAGCGTGTGTATATGAGGCGCGTTTATATACTTGAGTGGAAATCAAATCGGGTTAAACTAGCGGATTTTTACGGATTTTTAGGGTATCTCGGTATCCGCTGGGCCGATTTCCCGGTATCCGCTGGGCCGATTTCCACCATTTTTGGGGTGTTGGTGTTTGACCCCACCTGACCTTGACCTTCAAAATGGTCAATTCAAGGTCAAACCGTCAAAGTCCGGACGAAGTCGGGTCACCTTCTAGTCTCATATATATTTTGAAGACCTCTGTCTGTCTGTTTGTTTGTCTGTCTGTCATTTATACAAATCTACGATTCTCGACCGATCGGGACGAAACATGGTACGTGTCTGTAGTTTGACCAGGCAGTCGACGTTGTCGTATTGGCGAGCCCGTGTGGCGCCAGCTTTGCGCATGCGCAGACGAGATCTCGGAAACGGGTGGAGCTATCGACTTGAAATTTGCTATGTGAATGTACCTTGACCCGGATACGAATTTTATCGGGTCGCCGAGCCCGTGCTACGCCAGCTTCGCACATGCGCAGACGAGATCTCGGAAACGGGTTGAGCTATCGACTTGAAATTTGCTATGTGAATGTATCTTGCCCCGGAGACGAATTTTATCGGGTCGCCGAGCCCATGCGACGCCAGCTTCGCGCATGCGCAGACCAGATCTCGGAAACGGGTGGAGCTATCGAAATTTGGTTTTTGAATAGCCCGGACAACGTCGGGCTCATCGGCTATACTATATATTTTTAGACTTCCGTATATATATGTGTGTGTGTGTGTGTACTTCATAGAATCGAAAACACGTTGACTGATGGAGCTCAAATTTCGTATATAAGTGTAAAATCCCACGGACACCGCCGTGGTCGCGTTTTGGAGAAGCTCAGAGCACCGTTTCTCCCTTCCCAATAATCAAAATCACCGCAATCGGCACTTCGGGGTTAATAGCGTTGATATATAAAGAGCGTTCGTTTTCCGCAGTGTCTATATAAAGAGCGTCGTTTTCGCTATCTACTTATCTGTATGGGGAAGTCTGATTGTAGTCTGTCGCTCGAAATATTATGCAGAGAGATTTCACAACGGGAATCGTTTGTTTTCAATTCAATGCAATGTTATCGCTCGAAATATTATGCAGAGAGATTTCACGACATTAGGACGGGTACGGCAGACTCGAAATATTATGCAGAGAGATTTCCCGACGGGAAGCGTTTGTTTTCAATTCAATGCAATGTTATCGTAGAGAGATTTCACGACGGGAAGTGTTTGTTTTCAATTCAATGCAATGTTATCGCTCGAAATATTATGCAGAGAGATTTCACGACATTAGGACGGGTACGGGCAGGTTAAAAAAAAACAAAACAAAGAATGCGTTGTCTGTCGTTCATAGGAAGGGGGGGGGGGGGATTTCATCGGGTAAATTGTTCCGCCAGAAACACAAAATTTAATTAAAACAATTTAAAATAAAAAAAAGAACAAATTAAATAAATATTAAAAAATTCAGAAAAAATATTAATATTAAAACAAATTAAAAAAAATAAATAAATAAAAACAAAATAATTTAAAAAAATGTCATGTTTCTGACCAACCACGCCAGTGGCGGGCTAACCTGCTAGTCTACTATATATTTTGAGACTTTCGTATATATATATATATATATATATATATATGTATGTGTGTGTGTTTGTGTATGTGTACTTCATGGAATCCAAAACGCGTGTTCAGATTGAGCTCAAACTTCGTATTTAAGTGTAATCGGCACTTCGGGGTTAATAGCGTTGATATATAAAGAGCGTTCGTTTCCCGCAGTGTTTATATAAAGAGCGTCTTTTCGCTATCTATGCAGATCCAAGAGGCATAACTCTACTTATCTGTATGACGGGAGTCTGAGAACGGGGGACATGTTTACAATTCAACAAAACGTTATCCAACAAAACGTTATCGCTCGAAATAGCTCGAAATATTATGCAGAGAGATTGCCTGTCGTTCCTATGAACGGGGGGGGGGCATGTTTACACATCAACAAAACGTTACGGGGTTCAACAAAACGTTATCGCTCGAAATGTTTAGGACGGGTACCATGAATTAACTCACTGAAAGTCGTTCCTAGGAAGGGGGATTCATCGGTTTTTTCCTCCAGAAAAAAAAAAAAATTAACAATAAAAAAAAAATTAAAATTATAAAAAAGAATTAAATATTAAAAAATTGAAAAAATACATAAATTAAATTTTAAAAACATTAAATTAATATTAAAATTTAAAAAATATATAAATAAAAACAAAATAATTAAAAAAATGTCATGTTTCTGTTATGTTTCGGAAAAAAATAAGAAGAAAAAATATATTACATTTAAAAAACATTAAAATAATATTAAAATGTCATGTTAAAATTAAAAAAATATATAAATAAAAATAAAACAAATGTCATGTTTCTGTTATGTTTCGGAAAAAATTCAGAAAAAAATTATATTGGGTACTTTTATGATTCTTTAATCTTAAAATATTTAATCTTACCAAAATACAAACGACCTTTTCCAAATTGGACCGATTCACGTGTATTAGTTTACATCCGGTTACCGGTTGTATCGCGTGTTTTCATTGGTTGCTAGCGAGAGCTCTGATCCAATAAGATAGCTTGTGGTATCTCTTTGCGCACCTGAATAGCGTACCTAACTACTGTCAAGTTTGACACTTCTTCGATCACGAAACAAAGAATGCGTTGTCTGTCGTTCCTAGGAAGGGGGGGATTTCTACGGGTAAATTTTTCCGCCAGAAACAAAAAAATTAATTCAAACAATTTACAATTTAATTAAAACAATTTAAAATAAAAAAAAATTAACAATTCAGAAACAAAATATATTAAATTTAAAAAACATTAAATTCATATTCAAAAATAAAAAACAAAAATAAATAAAAAATAAATAATTACAAAAATGTCATGTTTCTGAAACAAAGCCATGGGACGAATGCCGCCAGTCTCTATAAAGAGCGTCTGTTTCCCATTCAACGTTATTCGCATCTGCAGAGTTATACGGGAACGCAAACGTTATCGCTCGAAATTTATTCCCTGCGAGCACGGATGGCGCGCTCTGTTTTTACAGTATATACCGAAATCATCCCAGATAATCACGAATATAGCATCAGATTTCTCCCCAGATATACCATTATAAAGCTACTGGAATCTGCCAATCTACTATTAATATGTGTGTATATATGTGGGTACTTCATAGAATCGAAAACGCGTGTAGGAACGGGCATCCCCACGGCAATGTCGGCAAATATATATGAGTGTGTCCTTTATAGACTCGAACCGATTGAGCTCAAACTTGCTAAATATTGACTGGGAAATTCCAGGCAATGCCGATTGAGCTCAAACTTGCTACCTACGGGAAGTGTCATATATATGTGTGTGTCCTTTATAGACTCGAACCGATTGAGCTCAAACTTGCTAAATACGGGAAGTGTCATGGACGGGTTCATTGAAAAACAAAAAAAAATCGGGTCAAATTGAAAAACAAAATTAAAAAGGCACAATTAACTCCTTGAAAAACCAAAAAAAATCGGGTAAAATTTAAAAACAAAAAATTCAATTAAAAAATTAAAAAAGCACAATTAACTCATTGAAAAACAAAATAATTAACTCATTGAAAAACAAAAAATTCAATTAAAATTGTCATGTTTCTGACTATTGCCGAAATTTGCTGCAAATGCAGCACAAGTGTCTCGGAACCTGTTGCAATTGCTTTTTCGAACAAAGCCATGGGACGAATGCCGCCAGTGGCGGGCTAACCTGCTAGTCTATCTATCTATCTATTATATATTTTGAAAGATCTGTGTGTGTGTTTGTTTGTGTGTGTGTGTGTTTGAAATCGATGGACTCGAAAACGACTAAGCCAATTTCGATGAAATTTGGTATTTTAGGGTATTTTCGGCCGGAGACGAACATAGGCATATTTATTTGTCCGTGCGAGGTCAACTTTTCACGTGCGGAGGTCAAATCTATTTTTACGCCGTTTTGCGCTAATATATTTCAGTTCGGTGCTCACAAATCGATTCGATATAGCGCGAATAATAAATTGCCAGTCATATAATTTACACGGTTGGAATCTGTGTGGCTTCATCTTTCCAACGATATATAATATGTATGTATCCGTTTTAGTTATCTGCCTCAATTATTAGGTACAAGTGGTACGATCTTTTATCAGGATAAAATCAATGCGTAACTTCTATGACGTCGTCAGAGGTCATAAAGTTAGATTACGTTAACTCTCACCCTGCCGATGCATTTGACTGTGTCGCGTTAACTCATCACCGGCCGAGGTATCCGCAAATGACATTGGGCTATATATCTCGGAAACGGTTGTAGCTATCGACTTGAAATTTGGTATGTGAATGTATCTTGCCCCGGATACGAATTTTACCCTGCCGATGCATTTGACTGTGTCGCGTTAACTCATCACCGGCCGAGGTATCCGCAAATGACATTGGGCTATATATCTCGGAAACGGGTGTAGCTGTCGACTTGAAATTTGGTATGTGAATGTATCTTGCCCCGGATACGAATTTTATCGGGTCGCCGAGCACGTGCGACACCAGCTTCGCGCATGCGCAGACCAGATCTAGGAAACGGGTGGAGCAATCGACTTGAAATTTGGTTTTTGAATAGCCCGGACGAAGTCGGGTCACCTTCTAGTACTATATATTTTGAGACTTCGTATATATGTGTGTATATATGTACTTCATAGAATCCAAAACGCGTGTAAAGATTGAGCTCAAACTTCCTATGTAAGTGTCAAATCCCACCGACACGACCGTGGTCGCGGTTTAGAGAAGCTCAGAGCACCCGTTCTCCAATCTCAAATCACCGCAAAGGCACGGCGGGGGTTAATCAAGTGATTATTTAATGAGCGTTTGTTTTTGACGCATCTCTATAAAGAGCGTCTGTTTCCCATTCAACGTTATTCGCATCTGCAGAGTTATACGGGAACGCAAACTTTATCGCTCGAAATTTATTCCCTGCGAGCACGGATGGCGCGCTCTGTTTTTACAGTATATACCATTGGTATATACCGAAATCATCCCAGATAATCACGAATATAGCATCAGATTTCTCCCCAGATATACCGTTATAAAGCTACTGGAATCTGCCAATCTACGGGAAATTCCAGGGAATGCCGATTGAGCTCAAACTTGCTACCTACGGGAAGTGTCATATATATGAGTGTGTCCTTTATAGACTCTAACCGATTGAGCTCAAACTTGCTAAATAAGAAAATAGCCCCCAAGCCGTAAATATCAACAACAACGATATTGCTACCTACGGGGAGCAACGTTATTAGCATCTGCAGAATTATGCAGAGAGAAAGTGCTTTCCTATTTTTAGAACGCAACACATGTTTACGTCGCGTTGGTGATTGAGGTTCACAACGGGGTTAATTGACTGTCCGCTCTTTGCGACGATGAGGTTCACGGCGGGGACTATTGACCAACACTCACAATTTCGTCTTTTGCATCAGATACCAACACCTCGACCGATCGGGACGAAACTTGGTACGTGAGTGTAGTTTGACCAGGTGGTCGTCGCTGTCGTATTGGCGAGCCCGTGTGACGCCCGTGCAGCGCATGCGCAGACGAGATATCGGAAACGGGTGGAGCTATCGACTTGAAATTTGGTATGTGAATGTATCTTGCCCCGGATACGAATTTTATCGGGTCGCCGAGCCTGTGCGACGCCAGATTCGCGCATGCGCAGACCAGATCTCGGAAACGGGTGGAGCTATCGACTTGAAATTTGGTTTTTGAGTAGCCCGATCCTGTACGGGGTTACATTGAAAAACTAAAATTAATGGATCGACCAAAGCCATGGGACGAATGCCGCCAGTGGCGGGCTAACATGCTAGTCTACTATATATTTTGAGACTTCCGTATACAAATATATGTGTGTGTACTTTATAGAATCGAAAACGGCTGGTCAGATCGAGCTCAAACTTCCTATCTAAGGGTAAAAACCCACGGGAATTGCCGTCGTCGCGTTTTGGACAAGCTCTGGGCACTCATTCTCCACTCACAATCATCAAAATCACCGCAAACGGCACTGCGGGTGTTAATTGCGTTGATAGTTAAAGAGCGTTCCTATCCGCAGTGTAGTTGATAAAGAGCGTATGTGCGTAATGTGATTCTTACGTCTGGGTCTGGGCGTGTGCGTTAGTATACAGACATGAGCGTGTTGTGTGATTCTTACGTACTTAGGGCTTCCTAGGAACGCGGATCGGGTCAGATTTTCCGCCCTAGGTGATCTTCACCTTGAAACGGGTACCCATAAATGATATATATGTGTGTGTCATTTATAGACTCGAACTGATTGAGCTCAAACTTGCTACCTATGGGAAGTGTCGTGGACCGGTTAAATTGTGACCCCGACCTGACCTTGACCTTGAAAATGATCATTTCAAGGTCAAATCCGGTAAAATATTGAAAAACCAAAAATTAAATTCAAAAAATTAAATTCAAAAATTCATTCAAAAAATTATAAATTGTCATGTTTCTGACGAACGCTGCCATTGGCGGGCTAACCTGCTAGTCTATACTATATATTTTGAGACTTCCGTATATATATATATATGTGTGTGTGTACTTTATAGAATCGAAAACGACTGCACCCACCGAGCTCATTTTTCGTATATAAGTGTAAAAATCCACGAACACCGTAGTTGTCGCGTTTTGGAGAAGCTCTGAGCACCCTTTATCCACTCCCAAATCACCGCAAAGGCACGGCGTGGGTTAATCAAGTGATTATTTAATGAGCGTTTGTTTTTGACGCATCGCTATAAAGAGCGTCTGTTTCCATTCAACGTTATTAGCATCTGCAGAGTTATACGGGAACATTGCGTGCTTTCCTATGCGGGGAGATTTATTGGATGCCATAGTACTCTTACAACATCATTGTTATAGTATGTATGACACTTAGGTCGGGGCTTATGTGGGAGGGTAGTTATAGGCATAATGCTTCTCAGAAATCCCGGTTACAAACCAACACTCACAATTTCGTATTTACGCAAACGTTATCGCTCGAAATGTATTATGCAGAGAGAAAGTGCTTTCCTATTTTTAAAACGCAACACATGTTTACGTCGCGTTGGTGATGGAGGTTCACGACGGATTAATTGACTGTCCGCTCTTTGCGAGGATGGGGTTCACGACGGGGACTATTGACCAACACTCACAATTTCGTCTTTTGCATCAGATACCAACACCTCGACCGATCGGGACGAAACTTGGTACGTGAGTGTAGTTTGACCAGGTGGTCGTCGCTGTAGTATTGGCGCGCCCGTGCAACGCCCGTGCAGCGCATGCGCAGACGAGATATCGGAAACGGGTGGAGCTATCGACTTGAAATTTGGTATGTGAATGTATCTTGCCCCGGATACGAATTTTATCGGGTCGCCGAGCCCGTGCGATGCCAGCTTCGCGCATGCGCAGACCAGATCTCGGAAACGGGTGGAGCTATCGAAATTTGGTTTTTGAGTAGCCCGGTCCTGTACAATTAATGGATCGACCAAAGCCATGGGACCAATGCCGCCAGTGGCGGACTAACCTGCTAACAACATAAAACATTGTCATGTTTCTGACCAAGCACGCCAGTGGCGGGCTAACCTGCTAGTCTTTAGTATATATTTTGAGACTTCCGTATATAAATATATGTGTGTGTGTACTTTATAGAATCAAAAACGGCTGGTCAGATCGAGCTCAAACTTCCTATCTAAAGGTAGAAAACGACGGGAATGGCCGTCGTCGCGTTTTGGACAAGCTCTGAGCACTCATTTTCCACTCCCAATCATCAAAATCACCGCAAACGGCACTGCGTGTGTTAATCGCGTTGATAGTTAAAGAGCGTTCCTATCCGCAGTGTTGTTGATAAAGAGCGTATGTGCGTAATGTGATTCTTACGTCTGTACACTTGCGTCAGCGTCGGTGAGCGTGTTGTGTGATTCTTACGTACTTATGGTATCCAGACATGAGCGTGTTGTGTGATTATTACGTACTTAGGGCTTCCTATGAACTGGGATCGGGTCAGTTTTTCCGTCCTAGGTGATATTCACCTTGAAACGGGTACCCCCACATGATATATATATATATATGTGTGTGTCCTTTATAGACTCGAACCGATTGAGCTCAAACT
The DNA here is from genome assembly GCA_032622095.1 of Siphonodentalium dalli. Taxonomy (NCBI): domain Eukaryota; kingdom Metazoa; phylum Mollusca; class Scaphopoda; order Gadilida; family Siphonodentaliidae; genus Siphonodentalium; species Siphonodentalium dalli. The sequence continues at coordinate 132,484,039 of CP136064.1, read as the reverse complement.
TGCTACCTACGGGAAGTGTCATGGGCGGGTTAAAATTGTGACCCCGACCTGACCTTGACCTTCAAAATGATCAATTCAAGGTCAACTCGGGTAAAACTGGCGGATTTTTAATTTGTTTGGCGGAACTGGTCAATTCAAGGTAAAACTGGCGGATTTCTGTACTTTTGTCCGCGGAGTGTTTTGGACGGGTCAAATCATGACCACGACCTGACCTTGACCTACAAAATTGTCAATTCAAGGTCAAATCGGATAAAACTTGCTGATTTCGACGCACAAGTGTATCGGAACCTGTTGCAATTGCTTTTTCGAACAAAGTCATGGGACGAATGCCGCCAGTGGCGGGCTAACCTGCTAGTTAGTTATACAATGTGAAATAACTAATAATACTACACCAAACGTTTTATATAGCAATAACGTCGCCAGACGACGTGACTACCCATGCGATCACGTCCATAAAACGGCTTACTGTTATGGGGACACACCTGTGTTGGGAATGACACACCCATCGCACATACCATATAGTTCACGCGCACGCAAATGACCATGTGCGCAGTATACATGAATCTCCCTGATAGCTTTTATATATATATATATTTTTTCTTCTTTTATTATACACATATATGCATACTTTGAAGCACCTTATAGTCTGGGTCTTAATTGGATCCCAAAATACTGTGTGTCGTCCTTAACCCTTTGAACCCTGGCGCCCCACAGTGATCGACACCCTGACCCGGGGCTCCCAGTGGTATGTCCGCTTAAATTAGATAGTTTCTAGTAGCATGGTGTTGATTATGTTCAAATTGCGACACCGGTCTGAAACTTTACAGGTTTGTCCCCCATGGATCAGCGATCATTATAAGATCGCGAGCCTTTGCCTCGCGGCAACTCCTTGGTAACGGTTGCTAGGCAACTACCCGGAATTGACTGGAAAATGTAAATATAGCTTATAGCGTCGTAATTCAACCTCAGTGATTGCGTTTTTTGATGCAGGTACTACCCTAACGTGAAATTTGAGATATACCCGACCAGAATAGTGAACCAAATATCCCATTTAAGGGTAGCAACGGTTGCTAAGCAAATACCACAACTGATCGAATGACATAATTGCACTAACCATTCAGTGGTATGTTTTTCCTTAATTTAGACAGTGTCTAGTCGCATGGTGTTGGTTATGTTGAAAGGGGACACCTACCTGAAACTGTGCAGGCATGATATATGCATGCACGGACCACTGATCATTGTAAGATCGGGAGACTTTGCCACCCGATCTCGCCTTAGAAACGGTTACTAGGCAACTACCCGAAATTTGCAGGATAAACGAATTCTAGCTTATAACGTTGTAATTATACATCAGCGAATTGCGTTTCGATGCAACCAACATCCTAATGTGAAATTAAGATATACCTGACCATGCGCGAGTAAGTCAACTTGATATGCGATAGACTTTTTGCTGCATGTGGCACAACAGAGACTGATATTACAGAGACCAGAAACAACGTAATTTCCCGTAACATATCGTGGCCCCATTGTTCAAGTAAGCTGTCTAGATTGTGTCTACTATACTAACATGTGAAACATGCAACAAAATGTCATATTTAGCGCCACATTTAACTTAAACGCATTTTTAAAAATGAATTATAGTCTGCGCCCATGCGCATATTTTCCTAGCCATTTCTAGCGGGCAGCCAATCCATATAGACACCTTTGCCAGCGCTGACTTCAATAGGCCAATTTAAATATATATATTAGTGGGTATGTCGTGTATAAGTACGTTATAAACCATTTATTTGTCATTGCGCTAGTCTGCGCATGCGCCAATAAATCAACTTCATATGTGATAGACCCTTCCCCATATGTAGCAGAACACTGGTTAATATACACGAGGGTAATTTAAACTGAAATTGTGTGTCTAAATTACGTCTGTTCTGTACACACACGGGGAACACGAAATTATATGCCGTATATAGCGGCATAGTTCGCTTAAAATATCGTATGTTTTTGTAGATTATATGCTATGCGCATGCGCATATATTTCTACCCGATACTAGCGGTCAACCATTCCATACGCACCATGGGCGCCGCTGACATATGTGGGGGCAATTTAAATATAAATCAGTGGGTCAGATGCTCGTTATACTATATATAAATTTGCTACCGAATCATGTCGTCGCTGCACCGAAATATCGGTGTTACGGGATATAGTCACGGTTCGTTTGCACCTACATATCGGTGTTACGGGTTCAAAGGGTTAATTCTTATATTTATATCTATCGTATCGTATAACTTTTATATTATACCTATGCAACCATATATGTATTGTGATTTGTAATGTATTTGCATGTGTTACTTGCTCTCCGGTACTGGAGGAAATAAAGGAATATATAATATATAAAACAGCTGCATGTACTATACATGCTATAACTCATCTGCATTATTGGTGATCCTGGGCAGTGGTTACAACAATACATCCTGGTAATTCATATAAGCCATTCTCTCGCACGAACTCGTACGAAGAGAAGACCAGATTACTCTTTATAATGGCAGGCTTGAAAATTGCCAAATAACACCCGACCATGTATGATGCGAGCATTATTACAACTACACCGGTTGACGTTTGAGGCATTAGCGCCTTTTGCTTAGTTAATGGTTTAACGAGGGAAGCGATGTCAATCGATATAGTTGATCTGCTTGTAATTGTGTGAGTTCGTGTTCTGAGTGCTCTTACGAGGATCGCCCGGCTGGTCGTGAATAGTTTTCCCCAGACGTCTATAAATTACGCCTCCATTTATGTATAGGCTGCGAGATAGAACTGAGGTGTTGTAACACCAGGGAATGGACGGTTGTTTAATCAGGGGGTGGCAGTAAGACAGTCTAGTCTGACTATGCCACCCCCTCAAATATACAATATAATATTTGTCAAATGTATTATGCATTAATATGTGTATATTGAAATAAAATATCCTATCCTATCCTAACAGATGCAGTTATCCGGACGCACTTTGTTCTCAAAACACGAGTGCGCCATTTATGAGGCTTTTACGTTGCACGACTAAATCTTGATCAGCGGCATAACCATAAAAATGGATCTTAGAACGTTAGGGGTGTGTATAGATGTATATATACATGCATAGGGGCCTATATAGGATTTTGAGACTTAGATCAGATTTGGTTTTATACATTCTTCTTAAAATTTTGGACTCAGTAAATAGAGTATATGTATTTTGTGACATGCGACAGTCTACACACTATATATATTATATACGGATTCCATTACTTTGTGTCAAGGGGAAATTACACAGGTATAGTGTGAACTTAAGCGATGGTCAAAACTTTAAACCACATGAGCTTGGTGATAGGTATAATATGACTGCATGACATCCACATGTCACAATTAGTATTTCGACAATTCGTAATTTCATTTAATTTAATTGTACATTTATTTTGAAGAAAAATAGGTACATAATTTCTCTACACATTCAAGACAAAATTAGGCATTCATGCTTATTAATTTCACAACCAGCTTGGAAGGGTGGCCATAAAAGCGGATAACGGTATTTCTCTCTGTCTGGTGGATTTTCGGAAACAAGTTCTATGCTTTTTGTCTAATCGCGATTGTTAATCGCGATATTGTTTGACATGTTCGAACATGTCAGAAGAATTCCAACATTTCTTTGTATTAATTAGCTGGCTTTAGTATGCAACTTGTCAATTCTTATCCAAGCGTATGTTCGTTATTTACTATTCGTCGTACCCAATGCTACGCTTTTAATAATTACTTATTTGTCAAACTGTTAATGCCACATTTGTCGTTTTGGGGAGGGGCCGAGAGGTTTTGGGGAGGGACCCGAGAGGTTTGGGGCGAGAGGTTTTGGGGAGGGGCCCGAGAGGTTTTGGGGAGGGGCCCGAGATGTTTTGAATTCCATTTCCTTTAACCCACGTTGATTATTTTTGAAAGGTGTCGTGAAAATGGTATAACATTACACATGACGATGAGAGGTGATTGTGAACATGATCTAGACATAATTTCTTTCTTTTTATTTTTGCCTTTTTTTCTTACGTGTAGTTCTTTCGATTGTTGTTGTTGGTTCAGATGTCGGCTGGGATCTGGCGGCAGCTAGGAGTTTATTCGTATCATTCGTTGTTGTTCTTCTGCCTTTAGATTTAATTCTCTAGCTGTATATATGGCTCTTGTGTCCGCCAGTATCCTCTGCGACATTTCGATTACTTCAACGCGGACTTGTTAGCTGAATAGTTGGATCCGCCGCTGGTGTTGTGACTGTTGTGATGTTGGTGGTGATGTAGATGGGGGATATTGGGCTGTGGTAGTATTCCGGTGTCCTTGGTGGTTGCGTGTCCATCTCCAACAGGAAGTCTGCGCCATGGACGACCGGGGTGACATCGGCGTCCCTGTTTGGAACCGCTTGCCTCGACGTCGGCGACAGGGATATCCGGGGTGATGTCGGCGTCCCTGTTGTTGTTGGTGATATCGTCGGGAAGTTGTTCCTGTCCAGAGGAGGCCAGGTGGGATAGATGGCGTCTTCCAACCTTCCCCGCAATCCACCTTACCATTCGTTCTGCGTCCCTGTGTCGGTTTACCGGACTCTTCTTTCTTTTCTTCTTGGGTCTTGGTTCTTGATTTCCATCTGTCTTCTGTCCAGGTCTTGGATTCTTCACCGGGCTGTATCTGGTAGCGAGTGCGACCCGATACTCCAGAGCCACACCCACCCGCCCATCATGTGCATGAAACGGATAAGAGTCCAGGTCAGGCAGTGATCCACGTTGAGTGAGCTCAGCACGAGCCTGATTTCAGCGGGGACAATATAAGTATCCACAATCCTCTGAAGTCAGTAATCCGACTGACAGATGGGCGATGTCCAGGAGCGCACAAAACTTATCCCACCAGCGGTCGGATCAACACTTGAAAATATGACTGTTAACGCCACTCTGTTGATCGGATATTTTATAATGCAAATATGTTAATCGAATCGCGCGTCGTTAATTCACACATGTGCATGCGTTGTATATAAGATCTTGTTAAAATGTGCCATGTCACTCGCATCCACGGAAGGACCCCTCGACGGAGCCCATAAAGGGGCAGCGCTCTCTAAACGAAACATTAAACGGGCCCTGAAAAGGGCAGCTAATACAGGCCAGATATCTTATCTCATGGTCGCATCCACGCCTAATTTTTCACCAAACGGAACTTCACGGTGTCATAGTAAATCGTCCTAGGCGCTATCGTCATTCCCTCGATTGGCTCCTTCGACACATTAACATCATCAACAAAGTGAGCAGGCTTCAATCGGTAGAACATTATAAACCGCTGATCAGGTAACAGCCGCTCCAGAAACTCATTGCAAAAGTCCCGCGCCTTATATTTTAGTGATCCAGTGTCAAACTCCTGTCTCTAAAATACGTCCTCAGCACAGCAAAATCTCCCCAAAGTACACCACAAGCAACAAATTTGTTTAGCCCCCAATAAAGACGGCAATCGAAAGTGTCAACCGAAATGTCGTTTCCACCCAACTGCACAAAAACTACATCAGGCGCCCAAGCGATCACCGCATCAAACTTGTTCTTCAGTTCTTCAAATCATACCCCTCTAAGAAAAATAGTCCACCCCATCGGAACCTCAGACCGGGACTCATTGGCTAACCACTCCTGTTGATGCATTAGATGGTTGCTCCCAAAAAGTGCCATGCAAGCGCATACCGGACGACATAACTAAGCAATAGAAACACCATTGTTAGGGATTTGGGAGGACCCCGGAAGGATTTGAAAGGGCAGGATCTTACAACCCACGTTGGCTATTTGGTAGGGGTCACGAAAGGGTGATACATTTAACATGACAGATGGAAGTTGATGAAAGTGCTGTAGACATATTTTTTTTTCTTTGCTCTTTTTCCTGTTCTCTCTGTTGTTGCTGTTGGTGGTGGTTGTTGAAATGTCGGTTTGGAACTGACGGCAGCTAGGAGTTCTCTTGTTATTTTCATTTGTCTCGTATCTTTCTGCGCCTGCCCTAGCTTCGTCCATGACTGCTGTGTCCGACACTATCGATGGTTTCACAGCCGCCAAAGATGGTTTCAGTTGATTTGCCGCTGATGTTGCGGTTGTTTTCTGTAAAGAAATGTTAAGTTAAGCAATTTAGTCAAGTATTGTTTTTATATTTTTTATATTCTTCTCGCATGCGAAAGCATGTATTGCCAAACTAATCGTATATATAGTTTGGATAGGATGTCGTGGTCTTCTAGATGGCTTATGATGTGGCGGCATAATATGTGCTCTAATATTTTGCAACACACATATGTAGGTGAGACTGGTCTATAATTTTCAGCTTGGTGCACCTCTCCTGTCTGTTTAGAATACCATCAGGTCCGGAGCTTTCCCTCGCTTTACGTCCTTCAGCAGATCGGTTACACCGTCTACTGCTATGTCCAGATGTTCTATACTTTCGGTGTCCGTGTTAATTGGTTGTATAATTTCGTCATGATTTTCTGTGGTGAACACTGATTTAAACTGCTGGAACAGAATTTCCGCATTTCCCACACTGTCGTCCACAAACCTCCCCTTGTTCTTTAAAGCCGCATGGACAAATTCTGGCTTGTCTTTTCCTTGGACCGGGGTTCAGTGAGACATCGCCCCCTCGTATGATCATTAATATGAGTGTTGATCATAGTCTTCGGCTGGCCTGAAAATACCCCCAAAAAAAGACATACAAAAAAAAATCTATTGAATGCATATTATGTGCATATCTCTCTTGTTAAATACCATTCACATATATTGTCAGCTATTAAAGTCTACCAAATACTGTATATACAATTTGTCAAGACATGCTTTCATCTGCGCGGGGAAGGATGGGCGGGAGAGAGAAATCGTGGGGTGAAGGAGAAGATCACTCGATCTTTTCGACCATCCCGGTCGCTTCGCGCCCAACCACTCTCCTCTCATCACTCATTCGTGCTCCGACGTGACAAGACGTGCTGGATTGAGCGCACCAGCACTTCGCTCACTCAGCGGCCGGATTACCGACTTTAGCTGGATAATGGAATGCTCTATTCTACCTGGTGAAGTCGGGCACTTATTCAGCTCTATCCATGCGGGGCCCTGCTTGAAAAGACTTTACACAGGTCAGCTAACCGCTGTGAACCTTTTCTGGAATTCCGGGTCACGGAATCACGGTCCCTCTCAGGACCCTCTGTTGGCCGTAGCCCGGTAGCTGGAAACCACCAGCGACCAATGGACCAGAGGAACGGGAAGACCGATCAAAGGAAGAGAAGCAGAAAGAAAAAGACCCCCTCTCGCAAGAATGGGGACGCAGACAGGAGGTCAAAGTGGAAACAGGGACGAGCGGAGAGACGCCAACCCCCCCCCCCACTTGGCCATTGCAAAAGACGTCGTCGACATTACCACAGCCAGCAGGGACGCCGAAGTCATCCCGGGTTTCCCTGGCGTCGTCATCGATGCCAGCCGAGACAGGGACGCCGATGTCACCCCGGACGTCCCTGTCACAGACTTCGAGGAGGAGATGGACACGTTACCACCTAAGACATGTGCCGGAATAGCATCACAGCTAAGGATGTTATAGCTGGGAAATATACAGAAACCAACACTCAGCTTGCAGCTACCAGCTTGCCACCACCACAATCATCATCAACAACAACAACAACATCATCATCATTTCGTGTTCAATATAATACCATTGCGTGACCCCTCTAAAATTTCCTAAGTGGGATGTAAGGGGATGGGTGCCTCCCTTCCAAATCTTCCCGGGTCAAATCCCGAAATCCCTAATAAAAACTGCTGTCACACGTGCAGGTGTACACTGACCATCGAGTTGCTAAGTTAGGCTGAATGCTAACTCGACACCATGCAGCAGAGGAAGAAGAATGCAGCGCGGAAGGCTTGGTTAATAGCGAGGAGATATTAGAGACGCCCAGATCCCTCCTCCCACTTGGTTCCTGCGTTGACGTCACTCCATCGGTCCCTTCGCATCCCGCCACGCAGACTGTCGCTTCCAACCGTAGTCTCGTGCAGGAGACTGATATTCCACCACCATCTCCTGTGCGTCGTGAAGTACAGATCGAGTCAACATCACCATCACCCACGCCGAATTACATCGAACAGGTGTCTCCCGAGAATAGTATTGGCCAGGCGGTAACAACAACAACGACATCAAAGTAACAAGACGATCTGATTCAAGCATTACAGCAAGGATGTCTTTATCTATCCTTATATGATATCGCGAGCAAACTAACGCTCTGTTATTTCACATTGCTGACATGGATACCTCCAGGACGGCAATATGACATAATATCTGCAGAATTAAAAGCCACGCGGCAAGTCGTGAAAGTAGAGCTGGTGGAGCTGCCAACAGCAGCGACAACATTATACCACCAAAAGATCAACTACCCACCAAATGAAGGAAAAGAAGGAGACATGAATTATTTTAAATGTGTTATATATGTCCTTTTTTGTTTGTTTTGTTTTTGTTTTGTTTAGATTTTCATTAAATGCGTAAAATTAGGGTTAAGAGGAGGACCATTCGGTCCTTCCGGGAATCCCGGGGTTAGCCCCCCCCCTAATTACTTCTTCGCGCGTGCTATGGTACTTTAGGTTCCGGAACTCCGTCGTTAAGTCACGTCCACATATTAAAACCGGAATTCCGATTGTTGTGTGGACCGCTGCCAACTATACAGGAATGTCCGATATATAGTTTAATTCGACAGACATTCTTGATCATATATTCATGCTCCGTTGTATATTACAACCTAGTACCAAGCTAAAGTTCAGAATTATCTACGCCCAAATATCGCTTTTCTATACACGGATCCAGTTAGTCACAATGGCTATATATGACACTGACTGACTGACATTACCTGTAGATATACTAGTCCAAGTCTTCTCGTACTAAAGCCGGCTAAGATATTGGGATGGAGGTGCCGGTATTTAGTCCGAGTTCCAGGCCCATGCATTCCTATGACACGACTTAAGCGTTAGTGACCCGCTCAAATAAAACCACAATTATATGAAATAAAATATCACAATTGCGACAATAAACGGATATTTTCCGCAGAAGACATGCTATTTGATCTGAAACCCACATCAGTTGTGAATTGAAAGCGGTAATTTAATGCGAAAAGAGACATTTACCGCAATGTTTACAAATATTTAAAAGTATGCGAACTCAGTTGACCTCACGAACTGTGTTCGGCATTTTCCGTTGAAAATATTCCGTAGATTTTCGACTGACAACGCAAATTACGATGAATTCTCCATTGTAATCGTAATTATGTGTGTCAATAAATAAAAAATAAATAGATTAATTAAACATTGAAGATATAAATGTAATACATTAAATAAATTACGGGGAATTACAACCCTCTCAAAGTTTAAAACAGTGTAAACACAACGAGCATTAGAATAAATTATATGGTGCTACATTTCCCACATTTGGTGGACTTCAGCGAAATTAAGATATATACTAAGCGAACAGAGCAATATACTGCTCTTGTTAAGCACACAAAAAATCAAACAAAATTTGTATAAATTTTTAACCTTAAGTTTGAAAAGTCCCACTAAAACGGAAGAACTATATTTCGAAACTGTGTGATTCGGTTCTCCGATTATTTTATCAACACAAAAGTCAAAATGCACATGGATGAAAATCACACGCATGGCATGTCAGACACAAGAGTTCTAATTTGCTCCAATTTTGACAAGTTGCTTGCGAAAATTGTCAACAAAACTACCTTTCTGATCCTCCATTATGTCATTAAGTTTTTAGTGCGGGAATTGTTCTCAAAGCACATTGGAAACTGGACTTTGCGGCGATCGGTTTTCACCATTTTGTTCGGAAAACCCCGCGCTATATATAGAAACGGAAACTAGAATACTCAGAACAAACACCGGACAATGCCGAAGTTCTTCGGAACCTGAGTTCGGCTTTCAGTTAAGTAAACAAACAGAAAAAACAACGATGTTTGTGGCAATCAACCGGAATATTCTATGTGTAATTTAACATTAAAGTTAGATTATTATACACCATTCTGACCACAAGATGTCACTCTTTCCGAACTCAGTTGACCTCACGAACTGTGTTCGGCATTTTCCGTTGAAAATATTCCGTAGATTTTCGACTGACAACGCAAATTACGATGAATTCTCCATTGTAATCGTAATTATGTGTGTCAATAAATAAAAAATAAATAGATTAATTAAACATTGAAGATATAAATGTAATACATTAAATAAATTACGGGGAATTACAACCCTCTCAAAGTTTAAAACAGTGTAAACACAACGAGCATTAGAATAAATTATATGGTGCTACATTTCCCACATTTGGTGGACTTCAGCGAAATTAAGATATATACTAAGCGAACAGAGCAATATACTGCTCTTGTTAAGCACACAAAAAATCAAACAAAATTTGTATAAATTTTTAACCTTAAGTTTGAAAAGTCCCACTAAAACGGAAGAACTATATTTCGAAACTGTGTGATTCGGTTCTCCGATTATTTTATCAACACAAAAGTCAAAATGCACATGGATGAAAATCACACGCATGGCATGTCAGACACAAGAGTTCTAATTTGCTCCAATTTTGACAAGTTGCTTGCGAAAATTGTCAACAAAACTACCTTTCTGATCCTCCATTATGTCATTAAGTTTTTAGTGCGGGAATTGTTCTCAAAGCACATTGGAAACTGGACTTTGCGGCGATCGGTTTTCACCATTTTGTTCGGAAAACCCCGCGCTATATATAGAAACGGAAACTAGAATACTCAGAACAAACACCGGACAATGCCGAAGTTCTTCGGAACCTGAGTTCGGCTTTCAGTTAAGTAAACAAACAGAAAAAACAACGATGTTTGTGGCAATCAACCGGAATATTCTATGTGTAATTTAACATTAAAGTTAGATTATTATACACCATTCTGACCACAAGATGTCACTCTTTCCGACGTATATAGCATCATGTATTGCTTTGTTAGGTAAATCGAGTAAAATACACCACAGATTCCCGCCACAGATCCTGGGCGTAACTCGTGTCATAAGAAGGCTATGCGCGCGATCTCGGACTAAAGACCGGCACCTCCATCCCAATATCTTAGCCGGCTTTAGTACGAGAAGACTTGGACTATAGATATACTTGCATGTTCACCCATATACCAAAAAAACCTTGGTACCACCATGGTAAAACACCACGGTAAACCATGGTAAAAAAAAGAAGAGATATATTGGCCACCTATCGTGGTGTCACCATGGTGGTGTCGCCATGGTGGATTACCGTGGTGGTAACACCGTTGTGGTTTACCGATGTGTTACCACGGTGTTAAACCATGGTAAACCACCATGGTGACACCACCATGGTGACACCACGATAGGTGGCCAATATATCTCGGTGTTTTTACCATTGTTTACCGTGGTGTTACCATGATGGTATAATGTGGTTTACCGTGGTGTTACCATGGTTTACCGTGGTGTTACCATGGTGGTATACTGTGGTTTACCGTGGTGTTACCATGATGATGGTATACTGTGGTTTACCGTGGTGATACCATGGTGGTATACTGTGGTTTACCGTGGTGTTACCATGGTGGTATACTGTGGTTTACCGTAGTGTTACCATGGTGGTATACTGTGGTTTACCGTGGTGTTACCATGGTTTACCGTGGTGTTACCATGATGGTATACTGTGGTTTACCGCAGCAGATTATTGTTTGCGGAAAGCGTGCAACAAATTACTTCCTGCATACTTACTGCAACCAACTCTTGGGCCAAATAAGGTGAATTTCAAACAAATGTATAAAACAAGAATCTAAGACCAAAGAAAAATAAAGGTTTGGGTCAAGTTACATGTCAGAAAAATTGGGACCAGTATGGTATAGGCAAGCTTGAAATATAATTTTTTTATATAATTTTGACATTTTATGATTTTTCGTCTCTTAATGCATGATTTTCTTTGTATATAAAACGGTAATAAACACAATATGCTTTGACAGATACCAAAGAGTCCATTCTGAATATCTGAGAAATTAAAATTATTTTTCAACAAATTCTTCACATCATGAACATCAGGGGTCGTATTCACCGAGTGGGTTTATATATAGTCCAGGTAGTTTATACGAGGCGACGCTCAATGCGAACATTTCGGTGGACATCGATGGGAAGGCATCGACGCGGTATAGGAGTATTCAATCAAGGTGATTGGGGGAACAATCATGGATTGACCACCGGTTGCGTACAAAATACATGCTGCGCATATAGCAGAGTAACAGTACATGTTTGGTTCAGTTCAATTATGAGTAACCGATGGAAAAGATGGGTTACATAACCGATGAACGCAATACTTTTTGAGCATATATATAGTGCATTGAAACATAAAAATCCTTGAAAACAAAGAGACCGAAACCATCCACCAGTGCCGGAAAGAAATTTCTTCGGAAATGTTAAAAATATAGATCATGTCTAGTATTTGGATTGTGCTTAAATTCTATAGCGCCCAACAAACCTCCACTCATCATGTGGCGACGGGGTCTTTTTTTTCACTAGGGAATTCGTTGTTATTTTTACCAATATTTGCATAATTTTGGTCAAAATGATTGACTGAGAAAGCCATCAGTTGGAAATATACCGACCCTATTTGGGTGTCAGGTAGGAAATTTCCAAAACTTGGCAAGCGTGTGCATGTCCTTGGCCAGTCAAAAACTGCTAATTGTTCGAAATTTTCAACCGTATAGGGAATGTCAGGTTGGAAATTTACAACGCTTGGAAATTAAGCTTGAGCCCAGTCTAGATGCTAGGATTTTGCGATATTCATGTGCCGATTTCAAAATGTTCTCACACCGAACCGTGGACTGTCCGGTGTATCTTGATCATCCCTCCCTATTGCCGTTTAAAAAACATTCTCATATTGGACAGAGTCGTGGTTTGCCCAGTATAGATTATCTTGATACCCCCGGCTAGTGACCACATGGTGCAAATGAATTACGCAAACGTGTTTGGTCTGGTTGAAGGGGTGGTGCATGCAGTTGAGATTATCAAGGTGTGGATGCATCCCCCACACCGGAGACCCTCTAGCCACGTCACTGATTTTGCTAGTGGGTTGGACCTATCCCTTATAATTAACTGAATTGTTGTTGTGGATTTTCCCCTTTCTCACGGTGTGCCAATTCGAAAATCTCAATTATGTCACCAAAACTCATTCTGCATATATATTTTTACACACCGGCCAGTCTGATCCTCTTTAAAATTATACGCATAATGTATACCGCTATGCATGCGGATTGTGGCCGGTTGTGCTCGAGATTTAGTCATAATACATTGACAAATACAAATGACAAATATGATAGATTGGGTCAATCACATCATCGATAGCGTGTGTCGTTAACGCTTACCGAAGACACATTGTGCGTTCAGCCGCTACCAAATAAACTACCTGGTTTATAAAATAAACCCACTCGGTGAATACGACCCCAGAGTCGTAATTTCGCTAAAATCCGGATTGAGAATCCGAAGCCGATTACGGGGGCGGGGCTAATTCCCGATTCTACCAGGGGGGGGGGGGGGGTCGGAAAAAAAATTCAGGCACGTATGGCATTTTTTTCCCTTTCGATCATTTTTTGTACCCACCCACCCCCACTGCCAAATTTGTTTCCGTTTTCGGCAGTTTTTTCCGACCATTTTTTTACACCCACCCCCCTTTTAACACTAAAACAGAGATTTGCGGGGGGAAATTCACTGTAAACAGCTGTATATGAATTTCTGTGCATACTATTTATCATGGATGTTAACATGGACATGTAAATAGGAATGAGTCATTTTGAGGTCATTCGTCCAAAAAAACATGGCTGGCAGCGGCCATATTGGATTTCAAAATTTGCAACAAAATACAACACGATAACTGCCTGCAGTCAGTTTACCAGTTAGAATTACTTTATTTCTCTCATTCAAAGTGGTTTTGAAGCCCAACTCATTGCCAAACACTAAAAAAACAAGCAGGAATTTTTTTATTTAGTTGCGGAAAAAAATGCTTGTTGTTGGCTTTGACCACCCACCCACCCCGGCATACGTGCCGGAATTTTTTTTGTTCACCCCCCCCCCTGATTCTAGGTCAGATTTTGAAATCCACGTGGTCTCCGAAACTATGTTAATTTTCTCCCAGCGTCAAACATGGCTCATGTATTTGACACAAGTATCATTTGTATCTTATATTTATAAAGTTCATGTTTGTTGTGAAAGTCATGCTTTTCTTCTATGTGTATATACACGGCACATAATTTGCTGCCAATCCGACTTAATCGCATCTTTTTTTTTTCAAGTTAAAGTGTGTTTATTGATGATGGCAAGCATATCTAAACGTGACAGCTCTAGGCCTCCTGAATCAAATTCCGAAGATGTTGTGAAGAACACACAAAACTTGTCAGTTGAACAGGGACGTGGCGACAGGGGTTGATTGGGTGTCTCGACTCCCACCCCGAACTTTGGTACAATTTGCTAAGCTGTGCAGTCATTCATACGTGAGGAAAATCAGGATTATTTTTGACTAACTGTTTCAAATAATGATACGTACAAGCCAACAAACGCAACAAACAAACCCGATTTTAAATAAATACATATACAAACTTATGACTAACTCGGGTATATATATGTATATATGTTCAACTTGTTTTGGTAGTCATGTTGCTTTGCCATTACTAATTATTTATTTTTTCAGTGTAATAACATATGGGAGAGGCTGTACCCTTAAGTGAGTCAGTACTTGTCCCCCAATTCATTTGTATGTATAAACAATTGTAATACGACCCTGCCTAACTATGCTTAAAAGCCATGTCCTGATTGGCCAGTGGCCCGAGTTACCATGGCTATCTCGTTCCAGTTTTGTGGTACAATTCTACTTTTTCCAATTGTACCACGAAAAAAATCGGTTTATTCAGATCGCCGCACGCGACTTTTCCCGTCTTTTCTAACTCCGCGCAAACGGGGCATCAACGGAGTACACCCGCACCCGTAACACTTTGAATTTTGCTACATCTTGACAATCTTGCGAATTTTCTAGCGATTTGTCGCTTGAAAAAATGCCATACGTGCCTGAATTTTTTTTCCGACCCCCCCCCCCTGACCACTCAGGAAAAAGTTACTTTTTCGCAGCTGAACCACCCACCCACCCCGGCCTAATGTATGGAAAAAAGTGGATGACCCCCCCTGCCGGAAACGGAAGAAATTGTGTGGGTGGGTCCCCCGTGGCCGGAAAAAATTAAAATGATCATACGTGCCTGGAATTTTTTTCCGACCCCCCCTGCATGTATAGGCATAATTGTCTGTTCAAACCGTTCATAATATATGTAAACTCAGCAACATAGCCCTCTTGTATTACCTATGGTCTGTGGTTCAGATTAAACTTTGGAGTCGTACTATATTTCGCTCAGTTTAAACTCGCACACCGATGGTTGCGCGAAAAATAGTACTGCGCGAATTTAAATACGAGTAAGGTAATTGAATTTGACATATTGTACCATCGTTTGTCCATATGTACATATGCAAAGTCGTTTCATTGTATGACTAATAGTAGTACCGGTACTAATGCCGATGGGGTCATTGTCACAAGGCTCCGGTCACATTCGTAACGGTATATAGCCAGCTTTTTAAATCGATCTCAAATCTAGCCAGCTTTTCACCGGCGATCACATTCGTAGCCAGCTTTTCTAATCGCATGCTTTATATGGCGCGGAATATGACGTCATCGCGTTTGTGACTAAAATGTCGACATCATGCTCCAAATCTGACTTTGTTTATCAACTTAAATTACATTAATGGCATATAATTCGAGCATTCTAACGACATACAGTAATGCCCTAATATCGGGTACAGGGTATCGGGTACAGGACGTTTCGTACCATGGTCGTTTCGTACTTGGTCAAAGGGGGGGTGGGTGTAAAAAAATGGTCGGAAAAAACTGCCGAAAACGGAAAAAAATTTGGCGGTGGGGGTGGGTGGGTACAAAAAATGATCGTAAGGGAAAAAATGCCATACGTGCCTGAATTTTTTTTCCGACCCCCCCCCCCCCTGACCACTCAGGAAAAAGTTACTTTTTCGCAGCTGAACCACCCACCCACCCCGGCTTAATGTATGGAAAAAAGTGGATGACCCCCCCTGCCGGAAACGGAAGAAATTGTGTGGGTGGGTCCCCCGTGGCCGGAAAAAATTAAAATGATCATACGTGCCTGGAATTTTTTTCCGACCCCCCCCTGCATGTATAGGCATAATTGTCTGTTCAACCGTTCATAATATATGTAAACTCAGCAACATAGCCCTCTTGTATTACCTATGGTCTGTGGTTCAGATTAAACTTTGGAGTCGTACTATATTTCGCTCAGTTTAAATTCGCACACCGATGGTTGCGCGAAAAATAGTACTGCGCGAATTTAAATACGAGTAAGGTAATTGAATTTGACACATTGTACCATCGTTTGTCCATGTACTAGCAGTAGTAGCTAGTACGTACATATGCAAAGTCGTTTCATTGTATGACTAATAGTAAGTACCGGTACTAATGCCGATGGGGTCATTGTCACAAGGCTCCGGTCACATTCGTAACGGTATATAGCCAGCTTTTTAAATCGATCTCAAATCTAGCCAGCTTTTCACCGGCGATCACATTCGTAGCCAGCTTTTCTAATCGCATGCTTTATATGGCGCGGAATATGACGTCATCGCGTTTGTGACTAAAATGTCGACATCATGCTCCAAATCTGACTTTGTTTATCAACTTAAATTACATTAATGGCATATAACTCGAGCATTCTAACGACATTGATCGGAAACCTCTCAGGTTGTTAGACAGAACTATTAAATATCAATTTAAATGTCAAGTTGTTTTTCATCCACCAACTCAGAAAAATTACCGTAGATTATTTATAACCTAATCGTGTTCACCGATGCTCGCATGAATATGAAAAGCTGGCTACAAATGTGATCACCATAGAAAAGCTGGGTACATTTGTGATCGATTTAAAAATCTGGCCACGATTGTGAATTTGTGATCAATGCCTTGTGACAATGACCCCATCAGCGGTACTAACTTGAACTTGACACAGGATTTGTAAAATGAACAATTTAAAAAGAATGTTCCTTGAAGTTTATGACCTTAATCTTCATCAAGTTCCATGGCTTCTATGCGTGATCCCTGGGGAAAATAAATTCAAGTTCAACTTATTCAAGGGAAGCCACCTGCACAGCAGACAGTGTCAGTATACTGTTACCTGCATTGTGCACAGTGGCATCGCCATCAGAACTTCAGTACGAAAAAAACCCATGGCAGTGTCGGCTTGGGCTGGCCTTTATCCTAATATACTTGAATGTATATGGAACATCACTGGAATTTCATGGTTGATCAACTGAATCCGAATTTCATGGTCATTGAATTTTCCTATCCAGTCTCCACTGTTCATCCCATTCAAAATTGGCGAGCTCGCCGGTTTCCGTGTCAACACACCAATTAACTTCGAAGTTTGAGTTGAAATTTGGATGTAATTGTAAACAGTACTATTTCCTTCACATAATAATGATCAAGAATGATTACGGTATTCCAATTTATTAGTTTCATGATGTGTACACTGTCATAATAATCATATTCCATATAATTAATTGATTATATTCCTCAATGTTCCATCAACTTCAACAGATCCACTGAATCATGGCAGCGGCGGTTTTTAATTTCAAAGTGCATAATCCATCGCTTGTTAGATCGGAATTTAAAAAAAATAATCAGCCCCCGAAATTGGTACCTTGATTGAAAAACTTCACTAGTGCTGTGCTACCACCATGGTTATACTTGGTGCCACCATGGTTTCACCTTGATAGAAAAACTTTACTGTGCTACCACCGTGGTGATACCTTGGTGTCACCTTGGTAGAAAAACTGTACTATGCTACCACCATGGTGATACCTTGGTCAGGTTTGGTGCCAACATGGTTTCACCTTGGTACACAAACTTTACTGTGCTACCACCGTGGTACCACATTGGTGCCACCATGGTTTCACCTTGGTACAAAAACTTTACTGTGCTACCACCGTGATACCACCGTGGTGTTTTCACCGTGATACCACTTTACTGTGCTACCACCATGGTGAACCAAGATGTCACAATGGTGAACCAAGGTGGTACCTTGGTGAAACCATGTTTTCACCAAGGGGGATTTTTATATGGGCATAGTGTAAGTATAAAAGGCATGTCTAAAACTGGGGAAATTTTCGTTGCCTCGTAAAAAAGGACTATGATTACTGTGTGAGTAGTCACACTCGTTATGCTACAGTATTTAAGGCTGTTATTTATTAATGGAACAAACCAATCTCAGGTTGTGATTGCACTTTTCAGCCACAGCGATGCCGAATCTCAAACATATATACCACAAGCGATATATGTAAGATTGTGATGTGTTAATACTGTATAATCACACAGTGTATACCCAACACAAGAAGATACTTCTGACAATTACACATCTCAGAAAACAGATTGGCAGGAAACTACATTTGGAGTTGAAAATGTTGATTTCTTGGAAATTAACTGTGATGCTACGTGCTACAGTTACGAATTTACTATATATGTTCAACGTTCACTCGAGAGCAACAGTTTACAACAAACAAAGTAGATATAATTACATTGGTGCATGTAACAGTATTTATTCCATATAATTCAATATGTACAATACGAAATATGATCTATGAATATACGTATTTCGTGTACTTCTGGGACTATTTTCAGAATTCGTACAAATGTTTAACTCTGGTAAAACATCATTCCGATTCATGTAATATCCCTTTGAAAGATATCAGCTTGCAATATCAGTAAACCAACACGTATTCATTTATCCGCCCAAATGTCGATACTCACCCGACAGGGAGTACATCGAAGTGTTAGCAGGTTTGGCACATTCTAAATTCGGCTATTATAGTTATATTTAATGGTATGGTAGAGTTAGATTTGACAATGCAAAGTCCACTTCTTCACTATGTTTGCGTGCATACTATGATATCGAGCACCCCAATGCACAGCCACGTTGCACTCTTATAGCAATTCACACTTCAGCAAATCAATGTTTTCCACATAACATTTTTCAGCCTTTTACACTTTCCGAAATATTCAGAATCAAATGAATCTTCACAAATATTTTATCCTTCAGAACCAGTGGGGAGTCAAATTTAGAGAACCAACCCAGAAATGTGATCCCATATAGACGTCTCTATAGGTGCTCCAAGCTTCATAAAGCACATATAACTGGCTCAAGAATAGAGTTACAGTTCCTGACTGGAGGCGTCGCTCTAAACCGCACGCGAAAGGCGCGTATATTAGTGTCAATGCCGGCAATTTTCATATCCTGTTGGGTTTGCCAATTATTTGTTCAGTTATTACAATTTGTTTTAGCAATTTGTACTGAAAATTCGCAATGCCCACCATGGGCATCTCTTTGTCGGACAAAGAAGGGGCGGAGCAGTGGCCGATAAATAATAAATAATAACGTTTGGTTTCCTGTAAGTTTCGACGAAGAACAAAAACAAAATGAGAGGAGGAGCTACTTATTCTGAATTGGTTCTATTATTTAGTTCCAAAATGAAGAATCATTTGACATCTCTTGGTTCTCCGCCAAGAACCAAATTTAGTGTCAAGAACCATTGGTTCTGAGAGTTGGTTCCGCATGAACCTATAGAACCATAAGTTAGTGTTAAAAACCTATTCACTCTTAAGATAAAAGTTGATAGGAGAACAAGAACCACCATAGAACCAAGCACTTTTGTTCCACTCTTCTTTGGTTCTACCTTCATATAGAATCAAACTGAATCAAAGGTTTGTGTGGGAACACGACCTACCTTAAATGTCCCAGACTAAGATTTAACAATCGGTTCCCCCGTTTGGGGTTAAGATGATTCACCACAGTTGAATCATTTGGTAAGGTAATGTAGTTGACATAAATTGAAACCAACTGCTTCTACGATAATCGGATTTGTTTTGCAGTCTTTTTGGTCCAATCTGTATTGCAAGCAGTTCTTGAATATCCACTGATTTGTCTGCACGTGACATATCTTGTTACGACGTGGTTTTAAATGCTGAGTGTGTGGTGTTATTCTGTGATCTCTTATGGGAATCAGCATATGAGGGCGATGTAATGTAGTTTACGTCTGGAGCCGACGGAACTGCTCGCGTTTGATCAATAACGCCGAGTGTTTGCATCTCTCTGCATGTGTGACTGGGAAGTTATATAAATATGTGTTCCCTTGCCTAGATCTCAGAATACGAAAACGAACGGAGTAGGTATAGGTCACTGATATGCTTCGTCCAGTTATCCATAGGTCTTACAACATTTAATGTTGTCCGACATAATTATTTGTGGTTATTTATAATGCATGTTTGGTGGACATGGCTACGGGGCGCGTGTACTTTATGCCATTGCCATCGCAGTGCTGTGGTCAATTGTTTTTAGTCGAGTATTTTTCTTTACGTATAACTTGACGAGGAACGGTTGGTGGGCGGGCGTTTTGGTGGTCATGCACATGTGTCCGGGCGTCCGCCCCTAATTCTCTATACCTGACAACTTAGTCATTTATTTATGGATTTTTTGGTATGTGAGTTTATAAAGTGGGAACCACCCTGAAGCACTCACCAGAGTAACGGCCGTGCTTCTATGTACATACATCATGTTCATGTTCGTTAGCGCGATAACTTGAGCAGACGCCGACCGATTTCATTTATATGTGGTATATAGATTTCATTCACAACAATATCTCGACCGAGTTCGAAAACCACACAGGTTCGTTCGATTGTTTTAACCTGACTTAACTTATGGCACAGTATACAGTTTGTCTATTTTAGCAGGGAGCATCTTGTCGCCCGACTGAGTTAACGGTGAACTCGCGAATCACAGATAGCTGTTAGTGAGTTGACCATGTATTACTTGAGACTGATTTTTGATTATTTGACAGGTTATGTTGCTGTTTCCAGAACAGGTGTCAGTCACCACTACGGTATTCTCTCAATAATTGTGCACAGTATACCTAATTTAGCGTCCAGAACCTATTAGCTGTTAAGAGAAAAGTTCATCGGAGAACCAGATATACGACCATAGAACCAAACACTTTGGTTCCACCCTTCTTTCGTTTTACCTTCATATGGAACCAAACTGAATCAAAGGTTTGGTTTAATAATATTTTATTCCATTCAAACCACATCATGTATAACACAATAGCATATACTATTGTGTTCCTTGTGTAGGATGAGAAGTGGTTCGGCTGTAAGCCTTTAATGCTTATATTTGCCGTCTCCGCGAGAGACCATATCTCAATTTGACTCAGTTGTGGTTCTTAGAGGCAGGGAATTTATACGTTAATTTATCATGTTATGTGTAAATTTGGATTAAATGAGAACAATGAGAGAAATATATGCAATTAATGCACTTAGTACTTGGATGTCGCTTGTCATATCATTCATGGCTGCTGCTTCATAATTTTAGTTGGAAAAACGTTCTCTCATATAGTCCAAGGTTTGTGTGGGAACACGACCTAGCTTAACCCTCTGGCGTGTAGAACGACGTATATATATGTCGTCTATCGGTCGAGGAGTAGAACGAGATATATGTCGTTTAGGAAGTGTTATTTTATGACTTTTATGTAGACATAACTTCAATAAATCATTTGATTTATAAATGATTTGTATATGACATATTTTGATTAATATAATGTCCCGAATGTATAAGTGCAAATGATTATGATAACACACATTAACCAAAAATGCACAAAAATTAAAACGAATTATTGGACACTTTTGACCCGAACTTGTTAATAATTATTGCTATGACGTTGACGTTAAATTTACTCATGACATCATATATATGACGTTGCAGATACTCTCCAAAGGGTCAACCCCTTCACTGATAATGACGTTATATGACGTCGAATGATGGGCCGTTGACGTTTTTGACATTTTCCAGTGAAAAAATATAACGGGAATATCACGAAAACCATTCAACTGACTCAGTTGAAGGCTATTATCATTCACAATCGTGGAACGTCATACACTGTTTGAAACTTCGAGATACAGTTCCGATGCACCCATCTCTGAGTTCCAGTTATGAATAAGGTCGATTGCTAGTTTGCTGAGATAGGTCCATACCGAGTACGGGCGTAATACACAAAGTGTGATATTTTACATCCATAATCAGTACTGGCGTAGAGCACCCAAGACGTCAAATTTCCCAGACTAAAATTTAACAATCGGTCCCCGCGTTTGGGAATAGATGATTTAGGGAAGACAAGGTCAAGCGTCATTCCTTTGAAATACCAATGCACACACGCCGAGACAATTTCCCAGTCATATTTAGACTCCAATCAGGTGTGTGAAGTTGGTTCGAACTTCGACGTTGGACGTTCGATATTCATTCCATATTCGCGTGAAGTTCGTTCAACGTTCGACACTCGATATTCGATATTCAAAAATGAATTTTCGTTTTATGTATGAGGGTGCGCCATGAGTCCAATTCGTGATCTCCCACTGAAACTTCGTCCGAAATTCCGCGCTTTTCATGTTTTCCAGACCATAGCTGGACTTTTCACTTATACGACATATAGCTGTACAGAGCGCAGGCTATATTAACTGGCCGATTAAGCTGAAATTTGATAAAATTGATAATTATAGTCACTCCCATATGCGAACTACACATGCCAATCTACAAGTGCAGACATGGTCAGCGTCATGCGTTTTAAATACCGAATATCATAGCTGGACTGAAAATTTCCAGCCTGTTCTCCCGAAAACACGCACATTAACTGCTTATAATAGAACTTATTTTATGTAGATAATCTGCTTAGAATAGCCTCATTTTGAGTTGATAATGAGCTGAAAATGAGAGCATTGTTAGTCACATTATTGACTCATATATAATGAGGCGAATCTAAGCAGGTTATGCGGACAATGACACAATTAACCCAACTCACGACTTTTCAGGTGTGCGCTCTTGAATACGTGTTTTTACTGTGGCCCGCACCATAAAACGAAACAACGGATATGAGCCATAATGATTATCTCCTTATCTTAGAATAAAATAATCACATTATGTAGATAGTTGACAATACAGGTCGATTATGTGCTTATTTTCGCTAAAACATGTTGAAATTTCGGTTAACACATATCGAAAAAAAAATCGCAGAAAAATTTATCGCATCAGGAGACGTCTCTAGACGTAATTCGTGCTTTCCAACTCACAAATTTTCCACTTTTTTTAGCCGAAGTTTTATTTCACGTTCGATATTCATTGGATATTCAGATATTCATTCGAGATTCGCGTTTCCTGATTGCACCAGGAGACTTCTCTTGACCTTATTCCTGCTCTCCAACTCACAAATTGTCCTCTTTTTTTTTTAGTTGAAATTTTATTTCACGTTCGATATTCAATGGATATTCAGATATTTATTCGAGATTCGCGCTTACCTGTTTTCCAGACCAAATTTACACTTAAACGACATATAGACTGTATTGACGAGCCGATTGAGCTGAACTTTGGTAATTATAGTCATTCCCATACGAGAACTGCACATGCCAATCTACAAGTCCAGACATGGTCAGCCTCATGCGTTTTGAATATCGAATACCATATCTGGACTGAAAATTTCGGCTAACATATCCACACAAAAAAAAAATCGCAGTTTCCTGATTGCACAGGAGACTTCTCTAGACCTAATTCCTGCTCTCCAACTCACAACTTGTCCTCTTTTTTTTTAACCGAAATTTTATTTCACGTTCGATATTCAATGGATATTCAGATATTCATTCGAGGTTCGCATGAATTTAGCTGGATGTTCGACGTTGGATATTCGATATTCGCCACTTAGAGAAAATTTCAAAAAAATGAATTTTCGTTTTATGCACGAGGGGTGCGCCATGAGTCCAATTCGTGCTCTCCCACTGAAACTTCGTCCGAAATTCCGAGCTTTTCCTGTTTTCCAGACCATAGCTGAAAATTTACACTTACACGACATATAGCTGTAGATGGCGCAGGCTGTATTGACGAGCTTAGAAATTTTCTAAGTGCCGAATATCAAATATCCAACGTCGAACGTCCAAACTAACTTCACGCGAATATCGAATATCCAATGAATATCGAACGTGAAATAAAACTTCGGCTAAAAAAAAAAGGTGGAAAATTTGTGAGTTGGAAAGCACGAAATTTTCAGTACAGCTATGATATTCGATATTTAAAACGCAGCACGCTGACCATGTCTGGACTAAGTCTTGTAGACTGGCATGTTCAGTTCTCATATGGGAGTGACTATTATTATCAAATTTCAGCTCAATCGCTCAATAGGCCAGTTAATATAGCCTGCGCTATATCTACAGCTATATGTCGTATAAGAGATACTTTTTCAAGTCCAGCTGTGGTCTTGAAAACATGAAAAGCGCGGAATTTCGGACGAAGTTTCAATGAGAGAGCACGAATTGGACTCATGTCGCACCTCTCATGCATAAAACGAAAATTCATTTTTTTTGGTTGAATATCGAATATCAAATGTCCAACGTCGAACTAACTTCACGCGGATATGGAATGAATATCGAACGACCAACGTCGAACTAACTTGACACACCTACTCCAATCATTGTATTGCTGTGGGGATAACTTATTGCTCGTATCACAAATAGGAGAAATACAGTATGAAACATTAACTTTAGAGATATAATTCGACATTTCCTTCAGACATCAGAACGTCTTCGGGTTCTATTCAGTGAACCAACAACGTGTGATGTCAATTGTATGACGTACCAACATATATAAAGTATAAAGTATTTACGATCTAATAGAACATTCCGAAACAACGACACCCCCAAACGTGCTTATAATTATAGAATATTATCACGGCAGGAATTGTTTCCTAGAAGACATTTGGTGGACCCAAATGGGCAAAGGAATTATTTGGTTGCATTTTCTTTTTCTATGTTGAAACAAATTTAGTGTTCAGAATCTAATGGTTCCAAATACGGGACACAGTTTCAGAGCCATTGCTTCTGAGATTTGGTTCTGAAAGACGCATCATTCGAGAATCTATAAAATTAAGTGTCAGAACTAAAATTTGATTTTGACTGTTGTTTTTTTTTGCTGCGAAAGATGCATGCAGCATGATTCGAAGTGACACCTGTATAATAGATAGGTTTCATAAGGTTTCCTAACGTTATCTTATATATTTTTAAGTGGCGATAATTTTTTTTAAATTAATAATAAAGGAATATACCTGACTCAGTTGTCATTGTCATGGAATGTCATTAGTAAAATATGGCTTTAGTCCCAAAGAACGATTAGCCCTGTGTGAGCGACATGCGTACTACACAACCATTAACACATGTAGTGATATCTCATCCTTCCAGACACCAAACCATAGTTTATAGCATATTGACTGGCTCTGGACCCAAGATCAGTCACCACATTGCTTACAATGCGCATGGACCTAGAAGTCACATGGTTTTAACAGTGGATTTTACAACAACATCACGCTCAAAATTATGTTGCATGCTGTTGCATGGGGTTATATTTGGTATTTAGGCAGGTTTATACATATAGTTTGTTTCGGAGAATAAAGTACATTACCTATGTTTTTGGGATAGAATTGTTTCACGCCATTTATTTTTATCAATAGTCAATAATAATAGGGAAGACTAAATGATATGGTAGGATGGCACATATATTTAGTCAATTTTAATGACTTGTAAAATAGATAGTGGAACAGGATTGGAAACAAAAGTGAACAAGGAATACATTTGGGATGGTTTTCCCAATAAAAAATTAGTAAAAAAGCATTTAAAAGTGTCAATTATGGGATAGTTTTGCCGAGGAAAAAATATTGTTTTTACAAGTAGGGAGGTGGTGGGTACCTTGAGGTAGGAAATTGTTTTTGTTTTAGCCTCGTGTCTGCATTTTTTCCCCAGATCCCCCTGACGAGGACTGAAATAATCGCGGGTAAATATAATTAGTTATCAGACATCTCTCTTAAACCGATGCGACGTCCGAAGGGTTTAAAATGAAAACTGCCAGAGAAACAAGTTTGTTCGCCCAACGTGTAATTAATAGGGCATTCACACTGAAAACCGAATTGTCAACACGACGAAGTAAACCATCGTGAGAAAGATAGAAAAAAAAGAAGATGAAAACTAGATACTGAATTAACTAAGTTTAGCTTTGACTGGCTTATCTTTAAGATTCTGATTTTTCTTAAATGCGATTACATTCCATAAGGGGTTGTGGTTTTGACTGTGGATGTCCAAACTTCTTTTTGCTGCAGACTCATCGATTTGGTGTCCTCTTCTGTTTCACAGAGAGGTACTATCTCTATGAGCATGAAACGAAAGTCAGTGATAACGTTATGTCCCGATGAACTGAAATGGTTGACAACTGGCCTGTCCAACTTAAGTTTGATGTCTGGCAGATGTAACCTCATGCGGACTATTAGTTCATTTTTGGTCTAACCTTCATATTGGAATCTGCAAAACTGACAGATTATACGATAAATTACATTTGCAGTGTAGCAATCCAATTGATGAGTGATCCAATATTGAACGCGAATAGTTTCGCTCTGAAAGAAATTCCTGTCTGAACATATTGTCTGGTGTTCATGGCGCAACGCTTCGTTTTAGAGTAAGTGATCTTTCCGTTCGAGAAGACGTGGCCGTTCGGGTGCAGTTTGAAAGCTAGTGTTTAATTTGTCTTCGTTAGCGTATTGAGTAGCTTCGATGAATAATGGGAGATTGAAAGAGAATGTTACAAGCTTCATTAAGATCATGTTGAAATGAGCTTTTATGTAACAAGGCATGAGTATCAGTTTTCCTGTTCACGGAAAAGGCGGCCCTTAAAAATAGTTACATCTAGAAAATTGACTGATGAATTTGAGGCTGTAGGTTCTAATTTTATGTTGTCATTATCTGAAAATATCTAATTCTGCTCTATAGAATGAGTCCATATAAAAATATCTCATCAAGAAAACGGAAATACATAAATTCTGGTCACACTGGAAAAAAGCTTTTCTCTCCCATTTCGCCGCATAGATTGTCGCGAAGCAAGGAGCACACTTTTCCCCCACATTTGTCATATTTTGATTGGGCTACAAGTCAATTATATTTCCAAAACGTGTGCGTAAGGATTTGCACGGTGCATGCATGGGGACGTTAATCGAATTATTATATCAGTTTGGAAATACTTACTATATGTTTGCGTCTGCCATATGGCATCGCACAGCCCAAGGCAAGCAGCAACAACGTAGAAGTTGGGAATATCTCCCGGAAGAGGTCGCCACAGCCATAGAACGATGAGGAGTCCAACGTTGAAAGTTGCTCCAGCCGTAATGAAGGCAAATCTCTTGATGTGTTCAGCTATACACCCTATGGTGATGGAACTCACAGCGCTGACAACTCCAAAGCAAACCAACAACGGTCCGATATTACGAACTCCCAGCGTGCAGTTGACATATGACTGAGGAATGAAATGTTATCTTATTAGTGTTCACAACCGCAGATAATGAGTGATATATAAACAATAACAATCTGAGTTGATGTCCCCAGTCCATAACGATTATGATGACAACGATGTACGAAATGCCACATCGATGTAAATTAGTGTTCTCCAACCCGTGTGTTTAAAAGAAGAGTAGATGTTCGAGACCGAAGTTATCTGTTTTATATCGTTTAGCTAGACCTTCCAGACCAAACGTCGGTCAAATGTCTTCGAATATGCACAGGTAATACCATTATCTTTACTAATATAACTCAATTGTGTTTGTTTGTCTGTTTGCATTTCTTCTTGAAATATGACTAGAATTCTAATTATGATTTTTGTGTGAAATTTTATACCGCATTCTGTACGGCATACCGTTATTCGTATGGGCCACGAGTCTCCGCAACAGCGACCTTTTATTGCTTCATCTCACACATCTTCCACGTGATATATTAACATTTCTTGAGCAAGTTGAGGACACTTCAGCGTTTACGAGATTCATTGTTCTTCACACAAACTTAATTTGGAGGCGCTATGTCGAACTCTCAGCATTTGTTGTTTGAACGTTACGGGTGTTCACCCTAAGTCGCATTTAAATGTACCACCTTCTGTCCTGTCCATAAAATGCGAAGACGCGACAAATTAAATAAACATGAATAAATTAATCAATCATTATATATCTCATATATATTTTGAAGACCTCTGTTTGTCTGTCTGTCTGTCTGTATGTTTGTCTGTCATTGATACAAATCTACGATTCTCGACCGATCGGGACGAAACTTGGTACGTGTGTGTAGTTTGACCAGGCGGTCGTCGTTGTCGTATTGGCGAGCCCGCGTGGCGCCCGCTTCGCGCATGCGCAGACGAGATCTCGGAAACGGGTGGAGCTATCGACTTGAAATTTGCTATGTGAATGTATCTTGCCCCGGATACGAATTTTATCGGGTCGCCGAGCCCGTGCGACGCCAGCTTAGCGCATGCGCAGACGAGATCTCGGAAACGGGTGGAGCTATCGACTTGAAATTTGGTATGTGAATGTATCTTGCCCCGGATACGAATTTTATCGGGTCGCCGAGCCCATGCGACGCCAGCTTCGCGCATGCGCAGACCAGATCTCGGAAACGGGTAGAGCTATCGACTTGAAATTTGGTTTTTGAATAGCCCGGACAACGTCGGGCTCATCGGCTAGTCTACTATATATTTTGATACAATCTGTCTGTATGTCTGTCTGTCTGTATGTCTGTCCTTAATACAAATCTACAATTCTCGACCGATCGGGACGAAACTTGGTACGTGTGTGTAGTTTGACCAGGCGGTGGTCGTTGTCGTATTGGCGAGCCCGTGCGACGCCCGTGCAGCGCATGCGCAGACGAGATCTCGGAAACGGGTGGAGCTATCGACTTGAAATTTGCTATGTGAATGTATCTTGCGCCGGGTACAAATTTTATCGGGTCGCCGAGCCCGTGCGACGCCAGCTTCGCGCATGCGCAGACGAGATCTCGGAAATGGGTGGAGCTACCGGGTACAAATTGTTCTTATTGAAACGGGTGGAGCTACCGGGTACAAATTGTTCTTATATATATTTTTAATAGCCCGGACAATGTCGGGCACATCAGCTAGTCTATTATATATTTTGGGAAATATGTGTGTGTGTCTGAGGGAGGGTGTGTGTGTGTGTGTGTGTTCGCGATGGACTCGAAAACGGCAGAGCCGATTTCGACGAAACTTGGTATGTGGGGGTACTTTCGGCCGGGAAGTGGCATGGGCCTGTTAAATTGCCCGTGCGACGTGACCTTGACCTTGAAATCGGGTCATTTCAAGGTCAAACGCCCGAGTATCACGGGATTTCGATGAAAATTAGTGTCTAGGGATACTTTCGTATGGGGAGTGTCGTAAGCCTATTCGTTTGCCCGAGCGACGTGACATTGACCTTGAAATCGGGTCAATTCAAGGTCGAATCGCGAATTTTGATGGGATTTCGACAAAATGTTATACGTAGGGTTACTTTTGTCCACTGAGTGTTTTGGACGGGTCAAATCGTGACCCCGACCTGACCTTGACCTTCAAAATGGTCAATTCAAGGTCAAATCGGGTAAAACCTGATGGATTTCGACGGGTACTTTTGTCGGGTACTTTTGTAGCAGGTGGACCCGACATCGTCCGGGCTGTTTCCCCTCTGCGTTTCGTCGAATTGCGCGATTTGACCTTGAATTGTCCATTTTGAAGGTCAAGGTCAAGTTGGGTCACGATATGACCAGTCCAAAACACTGCCCGGACAAAAGTACCAGACAAACGTGCCCGTCGAAATACATCCGGTTTTACCCGATTTGACCTTCAATTGATCATTTTGAAGGTCGAGGTCAGGTCGGGTTCCAAAACACTCAGTGGACAAAAGTAACCCTATGTATCAACTTTCGTGGAAATCCCATCAAAATTCGCGATTTGACCTTGAATTGACCCGATTTCAAGGACAAGGTCACACGGGCAAATGAATATGCTTATGAGACTCCCCATACGAAAGTACCACCACATACCAAGTTTCATCAAAATCCCGTGATATTCGGGCATTTGACCTTGAAATGACCCGATTTCAAGGTCAAGGTCACGTCGCACGGGCAAATTAATAGGCCTATGTCCCTCCCCGGCAGAAAAATACCCCCACGTACCAAGTTTCATCGAAATCGGCTCGGCCGTTTTCGAGTCCATTGGAAACAGACAGACACACACAGACACACACACACACAGACAGATCTTCCAAAATATATAATAGACTAGAAGGTGGACCCGACTTCGTCCGGGCTTTGACCTTGAATTGACCATTTTGAAGGTCAAGGTCAGGTGGGGTAACGATTTGACCCGTCCAAAACACTGCCCGGACAAAAGTACCCGACAAATGTACCCGTCGAAATCCATCCAGTTTTACCCGATTTGACCTCGAACTGATCATTTTGAAGGTCAAGGTCAGGTCGGGACTCGACCCGTCCAATACACTCAGTGGACAAAAGTAACCCTACGTATCAAATTTCGTCGAAATCCCATCAAAATTCGCGATTTGACCTTGAATTGACCCGATTTGAAGGTCAAGGTCACGTCGCACAGGCAAATGAATATGCTTATGAGACTCCCAATACGAAAGTACCCCCACATACCAAGTTTCATCAAAATCCCGTGATATTCGGGCGTTTGACCTTGAAATGACCCGATGTCAAGGTCAAGGTCACGTCGCACGGGCAAATTAATAGGCCTATGGCACTGCCCGGCCGAAAATACCCCCACATACCAAGTTTCATCGAAATCCCGTGATATTCGTGCGTTTGACCTTGAAATGACCCGATTTCAAGGTCAATGTCACGTCGCACGGGCAAATTAATAGGCCTATGTCACTCACCGGCCGAAAATACCCCCACGTACCACGTTTCATCGAAATCGGCTCGGCCGTTTTCGAGTCCATTGGAAACAGACAGACACACACACAGACACACACGCACACACACACACAGATCTTCCAAAATATATAATAGACTAGCCGATGAGCCCGACGTTGTCCGGGCTATTCAAAAACCAAATTTCAAGTCGATAGCTCTACCCAGCCCGACGATTTCAAGTCGATAGCTCTACCCGTTTCCGAGATCTGGTCTGCGCATGCGCGAAACTGGCGTCGCACGGACTCGGCGACACGATAAAATTCGTATCCGGGGCAAGATACATTCACATAGCAAATTTCAAGTCGATAGCTCCACCCGTTTCCGAGATCTCGTCTGCGCATGCGCGAAGCTGGTGTCGCACGGGCTCGGCGACCCGATAAAATTCGTATCCGGGGCAAGATACATTCACATAGCAAATTTCAAGTCGATAGCTCCACCCGTTTCCGAGATCTCGTCTGCGCATGCGCGAAGCGGGCGCCGCACGGGCTCGCCAATACGACAACGTTCACCGCCTGGTCAAACTACACACACGTACCAAGTTTCGTCCCGATCGGTCGAGAATCGTAGATTTGTATAAATGACAGACAGACAAACAGACAAACAAACAAACATACATACAGACAGAGGTCTTCAAAATATATATGAGATATATATATATATATATATATATATATATATATATATATATATGTGTGTGTGTGTGTATATATATATATATATATATATATATGTGGATACTTCATAGAATCGAAAACGGCTACGCGGATCGAGCTCACATTTCGTATATAAGTGTAAAAACACACGGGGATCGTCGACGTCGCATTTTGGACAAGCTCTGAGCACTCCTTAACCCTTAAGGTGCGACATTCGTTTGGATAAATGGGTTTCGCTATCGATTCGCTCGCGATCCAAGAGGCGTAACTCTACATTTGTTATATCTGTATATGTATATTTGTATATCCATATTCACTTCAAACTGCTAAACCCGTTGAGCAAAACTTGCTAATACCTTCCAAAATATAGAATTTACAATTTCTGATATATACACTTTTTATTATGGCTGAAAATCTTAGTCTATTTTCGATACATTCATATTTTAAAGCTATAAACTTACACCGCTCAATTCGTGCTAACTCACGCAGACTTATCTGGCTGGCGAAAGTTCAGTTAATACGAGGCATTGTGATACGTCCCCGAATCTGACGTGACTTCCACTGCTTTCGTAAAGGTGGGGTCACCCCAAGCCTTGAATGCCAACAACAACGACATTGTTGGCGAGAAAATAATTAGTTAAAATTACTAAATACACGCAATCCTATTTTCTCTTTACGGCAATGTGAGAATCTTCGGGTGGCCCACAAACCGTCAATGCCAACAACAACGACATCGTTGGCATACCTCTTTTAGGGACGGGTATCATAATTCCTCTTGATTAAAAAGACAGAATTAACTCATTAAAAAATGCGTGTTGTGTGATTCTTATGTCTGTCGTTCCTAGGAATGGGGGGAAATTTTCATCGGGTCATTTTTTTCCTCCCGATGTACCTTAAATCATACCTCTTTTAGGGACGGGTACCATAATTTCTCTTGATTAAAAAGGCACATTTAACTCACTGAAAAGCCAAACAAAATGTCATGGTTCGGACCAACGCCGCCAGTGGCGAGCTAACATGCTAGTATACAATAAAGAGGTCATTCGTATATACAGAGAAAGACGTTGTAGTTCCACTAGTAAGAGCACTAATCATAGTCCGTGGGCCAATTCTCAGAAAGCCTCTAGTTTAGAAGTTGGCTGCACCCTCTCCAACAAAGGTTTTTATATATCAAATTGAAGATCATTATATAACACATCCTATTTTGCTTGTTTCCCGCTTCAGAATGTGTCCCAAAATATATTTTTTCAGGAAAGACAACTCCTAACCCTAAAATAAAATAAAAATTTCATTGAGTACAAGTGTCAGTGTATACAAAAATGACTGCGGTTATAAAGTGAACAAGACATTGTTTATATTAATTATAGATCACCATAATACAACATGAGATACAACACTGGACCAATGTATAAGCTAGTTCGAAAAAAAAATGCGATAAATATTTCGAAATTGCGAAAAATTACTTGGATTTTGAAAAATAGTGTCACATTTAATTGGCTATAACTTGTGAAACACATCGCGCAACATATCTCAAAAATTGCCACAAAGACATAGCAAAACAATTTGGATGATGGAATTCGAATTATAGTTCTGTGAAAATGCGCTGTGAGCATAAACTTAACCCCACCCCTAAAATATAATTTTCTCAGAAAAATTAAGTGTATAGTTTACACTTAGATTGCCGCATGCAAAGAAGGCTTTAGTGTCATAAAATGGAACAGTGTAGAGATTGATGAAGGGGAATGATAAACAACCTTGTCTGAACGTGTTATAAGATGAAAATTGGTAATTTTAATAATTTCTCAAAATTTTACAACATTGTCATTAAATTTTGATATGGGTATGGAAAAATCAGCCGAGAATACTGGTCCAGAATTTGTAAATTCATAAAACCTCACATGATCACTTTTTTGTCAACTATTTCATATTTTTTCAATTTGTATTTGAATTTTTATATATTTTTATTTGTTTTTATATTTCAACTGGTCACATATGGCTACCAAAGGCTGATGAGTGAGACTCACGTTTTTAGGGAGATATTTTGTTATTTTCTGGCGCATTTTCTGACACTAGACACAAATTACGATACATACAGCATCGGACACTTCATGTTTGATAATTGTTTTAAGATGGCGTCCAAAACGGCCAGCAACATCGAATATTTTCAATCTTACCGACATAAATTAAACTGGGTTCGTCATATGCGGATAAGGGAATTAGTCATTAAGAAATGCATTCACTGGTGCTCCTCCACAAACTAAAGAACTCTAATATCTTGTCTCAACTCATTTATTGTGATGAGTAATTGATTGACGAAAATGCCCAATAACTCTGCTCATCCTCAGGGTAGCCAGTTAAGTAAAAATTGGCACTACTTCGGTTATTCCATGCATTTAATTTCATACACCAGTACATCCTGACATGTCGGCAGCCAAAATAAGAACAATTCACATGAATCATTGTAGCCAGTTGCAAATCGCAGTAGTTCCATAACTACAATTGGATAGGGATGAAGTGCCGTCAATGCGTTGTTGATGTGTAGGACTTCCGGGCCCTCACGAAGCGACCACCGATGGCCGTCATGGAAAACCAATCCCATATAATCCCATGCACCCATATATCTCATGCATGGTAACTATGCTTTCAGTACCGGTACTTCTGTTGCGGGGTCATTTTAGCCATGCCTATGTTCAAGCTTGAGGTTGACAAGCAGAACGCCCATGGCTTGATTATATATTAGCGCTGGGGGACGGACCGGGCCACCGGGGCGATCCGATACACTGCGTGTCAAAAGGTTCAGTACTTCAGGATTGTTTTTTACTCTATTTAGCTGTTATGTTTCTGTCAAGCTTGTGGGTATATATTCTGGGTCAACTGAAATCATTTGAATTTGTTAACAATACGAAGATTATAATAGTAGCATGGTGTTTATC
Source organism: Siphonodentalium dalli (assembly GCA_032622095.1). Classification (NCBI taxonomy): domain Eukaryota; kingdom Metazoa; phylum Mollusca; class Scaphopoda; order Gadilida; family Siphonodentaliidae; genus Siphonodentalium; species Siphonodentalium dalli. The sequence goes on along the minus strand of CP136064.1, from coordinate 132,449,507 downwards.
TATGCTATGAAGCCGACGGGCATGAAAGGGACAATGAGATTGGTCATGATTACGCCCGAATCTTGCTTCAGCATTGGTTATAGATTCGTTCTTATGCTTGTGCATCTGGGTGCTGACTATTCCCACTCTGCGTCCATGTTATAACATTATTTACATTACACTCAAACGGGCATATAGGTAAAGGGGCATACTTTAGGGACACCTCATGTTACTATGCCTAGTTTTGTTATCATATAACCATAAACATGTAACTCACGCACTAGAGACAGGGCTATGGTTATATATGCCATACAAGGTGTGGCTATATATTGAGCCCAAGTTGTATAGGGTTATAAGGACGTGGCATTCCAGAATGGGTGTGAGTTATTGCCTGATAGTTTGCACGAAAAATGTGTTGCTTCAGAAGTCTGTATTTGGTGTTATTGTTCTCGTTTTACAACAGGAGAACATTTATCGTAATTCATCGACTTGAATACATGTCGGCTTGTCACATAAAGCAGGATGTAAGTAGTTCATCATCGATATTAGTAGATTGTTGAAGTTTTTGCATAGTATGATACATTGCACCTCTTTTCATAATAAGTCATTATGCTATACCTGTTTCCTGCAACCCGAGAATACAATCATGGTATTCAGGCAAGGCTTCACATATCCTGTGTCCATGACACATTACCAGACAATGCCAAATATTTATCAGGTGGTGACAACAAAGACTCCTTGACAGGCTTCTATTTTTTCGCGAATGATCGAGTGCTGTTTCAAAATCACTGAATTATGTTTGCCACGGGGTCGAATGTCACGTGATACGGTCCGTCAATGGCGAAGTTCGCTTATAGTTAGTTCCTGATCTCGTGCTAGTATGTTACCACGAGGAAGCGGATACATGTATGCTGTTACAAGCAGCCAATGCAGCACGCCTCGGTCGCACGCTAGTTATTGTTTTTATTTCCCTGACGCGTACATGTCGAAATACTAGAATGTTATGTTTCACGATGAATATGAGCTAGGATAATTCTTCATACGAAATCAAAAATAGGTCATGTGTCATTTCCGGGAATGACACAGCGGGCATTATTGTTCAAGAGGTGTGTGAAATCTAGACCAGTGTTCTCGTGATGTTATATCAAAATTTAATGACATTAGAGACCTTTCGCATCCTCACGTTTACGATTACGAATACGGATAGCTATTCGTAGTCGTAAGTCTATCCGTATGGCCAAAAAGTCCTTTCGCAAAACGGTTACGCGTAAGAGTTTTGACGAACACGTACGATCATTTTTTCGTACCACTTTTACAACTCAAAGCGTGTGTTTGGTATACAGTCCCTTAATACTTCACTTATCGTCTCATTTGCAACATTGCGATAATCATGACCTGTTAATATTGTCAATAATTCGACCAGTCACAACGTACGACCCGGGATTCACGTGATATATTGTGGCAATACAGGTATAAATGCCAGGTCATATGTGGTGGAAATACAGTTCGTTGTTAGCATGGATGACCAGATAGACGTTATGCTGATGAGGAAGAGGGGTTCCTGAATTTGGACCTCACATCAACCACGACGCCATCGTTCAAGCCCCTTCGTGTCCGCGATTTGATTTCAATGCGATTGCGGCTTCACCTCTTTGGGTTTAGGAAATCCGACATAAGGTTGTGAGCTCGCTGATGTGCATCACTTCTGATTTGTTACTACCAAATCGAAACAAAGTCGACACGGTAGAAGCGATGTGCATCAAGTTGCTTTTTTGTCAGATATTTGACAAACCGGCAAAATTTCGTTGAACAAAATGTTGATAAATAACAGGTTTTGGGCAATTTTATAATATAGTTGACTGTGGTTAGCATTAATGTTGAGCAATTACTCGATTCTGATAACAGAAGCGGCATTTCAAAAAAATATTGTTGTTGGAATCGGATGATATGGGGACATCTAATCGGATTGAGTACCTTTAAATGCCGCATTTGTGCGTGTTTTTAAATTAAAAATAAATGCAAAGAACAAACCTGACAGAGACTGCTGAGCTCTGGTGATGTCGGTGGGTGTGCCAAATATTCTTTTAGTTACGGTTCAGGAGCAGAAATTACTACTTACCATTTGAATCGGGATCCAGGGTAGGTTCAGATTACTCAGACAGAGTACTTTATGTAACTTAGAACTCGGTTATGAATTCCATGTAATTTTAAACTCGGTTATGAATTCCATGTAATGTTAAATGCCCTGCATTACAGACTCTACGAGAGAGGTATATAAAACCCAACTTCTACCGAAAACCGAATATTATTAAATTGAATGAACTATTCAATTCGGGAAAGGGGAAGAGAACACAAAATCTTTCACTTTTCATTAATAGGGTTATGCCATTCGTTAGGCTCTCATGTGGCATTCTATAACTGCACACGTTAGGACACGACCATGGGTTGTTGAATTAAATAATTGTTGAATTTCACTATATATTGTGTACTATCTTGCACATAATAATCACTCAAAACTCCTCATGCATCGCAAACTATAAACTGTATTTTTGGCGACTGGTTTCATAGTGCACTCCTCTTACTGTAAAGTTTTCTGTCGCAGCCAGCGATGGCTATCCGTTGTGAATAGCGATCTTATTTCGCGGGAAGCTCGTGATTCACGACGACGAGTACAGTGATTGACAATCTAAACAGCATATCGAGGTCGTAGCTCAATACAACTTGATGGTTTACATGATATACATATACAGTCTCGAACGGAGTAAAGTGATATATTGCAGAAAATAAATTTCAGGTGTTATTTGAGCTTATTAGAAACCATGAAATCGTAACCGTTATTACGGATAGTAAAATACGAGAACGATTAGAAAGTACACAAAGGTTGGTGACGTAGTACCCTATCCGTATCCGTAATCGTAAACGTGAGTTTTGCGAAAGGTCTCTAATGTTGTAAATTTTACGGAAATTAGTTAAAATTCTCATTTTTCATAAATTGTTTTCATATTTTAATCTTAGATCACGTTCAGACAGGGATATTCAACACCCGTCTGTGACACAGATTTATGAGTCTTTGGTCATACCCTGCACGAAATCATTGGACCGAAGGTAGGAATTTTCGCAAATATTTGAGTGAAGTTTGCCTTTTAAAAACGTATTTCAACTCGAATATTACCGAGAATAGCATTTATTGGTAGATTTGGACATACTCGCTGCACGTATATCACCTTTGTATATATACATGTATATATATCGACGAGTTTTTTCGGAAATCGTCCGCGTTATATATGTATGTTTTGAAATACATCTGACCGAATTACGTATAAATATCTTTGGGGTTCAAACGTGCCATGTCCTTTTACATTTTCTTCGCACCGAAGGACGTCGTCCAAAGTTACACAAACATATATTAATATTACTATAAACATAATTATGTTGACCTAAAGTTAACCATGATTCGCAGTCCAAACCAGACGGTGGCATATATATGTTGGCGTATTAAACATAATCAATTATTCCATTGGTTAGCATTTCGGGTACATTCCAAGATAATTCGAAAGTCACCAGCCATTGATTCATTCATGAAACTTTGTTTACAAATCAATGCATTCATGGCCACTTGGATATATATCGGTTAATATTATAAAGCGTTTCGTGATAACGACACTCGCGATAACGTGGATCTTGGTTCAGATTCCCTGACGTCAACATAGTTTTTTGTTCACAAATCAATCCAAGCATCATGCTACAGATCATCACGCGAACGCGCTCCAAGTCGCGATCATAGAACACGGAATTGGAATCGGACCTATCTCATCGATTATTTCAGCGCTGATATATACAACTCGCACGGAATGCATTAACATTAAATCATATTACATTTGATGTTGGCTGACATGCCAGAGATTAAAATGAATCTGTCCTCTTGAGTTGATGATATAGCGGCTTAAGTGTACACCCTGCACCACCTCATCTGATCGTCGTCTGACACGCCACTGGTCTCCACATTCGCCAAACAGGTAATTCAATCGTTGATAAAAAAATAAGATAGATTTGTACGTGCATGTGCTCTGAATTCAAGAATACATTCACATGCTCATACAAGGTTATATCAGTTACTTGTATATATACATGTACAATCACGCAGTATATATAACATTATTCGTTTTGTTTCAAATTGTCGCACATAAACTTTGCACTCATTGGTGAGAGCACTTTCTCCCACTGGCACTCCTACATACACATTTTAACACAGGCAGCTCGTGTGAGATAGCTAGGTGAGATTTTCCTTTCTCACACGGTGAACCCCTACACATTTTAGCACATGCAGCCCATGTGGAATAACTTGGTGAGATTTCCATCTCACCCAACACGTGACCAGCTGTCTCACCCTACCCACGTGACTACATTACCTATTTAATTAAGAGCCGGAACTATTTTAAAAATCAGTCATCATGTTTTGTGTCAACTAAAACAATGGCGACCAAGTTGACCAACCAGTTACGTTTCACGTTTCAAGTAAATACATACGGAAGAGTTTGTGGAGGCTAATGCAAATGGAGATTAACCTCCATCATGTTAAACACGAAGCACCTTCAACATAACCTGTAACCTGCAAGCGCAGAGTTGCATAACTTGCAATATAAACGACTAATTGTGCGAATATATTTCATCAAACGTAAGGCCACAAAGCGAAACTTATATATATATATATATATATACTAGCAGGTGGACCCGACTTCGTCCGGGCTGTTTCCCCTCTGCTTTTCGGCGAATTGCGCGATTTGACCTTGAATTGTCCATTTTGAAGGTCAAGGTCAGGTGGGGTCACGATTTGACCCGTCCAAAACACTGCCCGGACAAAAGTACCCGACAAAAGTACCCGTCGAAATCCACCCGGTTTTACCCGATTTGACCTCGAATTGATCATTTTGAAGGTCAAGGTCAGGTCGGGGTCACGATTTGACCCGTCCAAAACACCCAGTGGACAAAAGTAACCCTACGTATCAAATTTCGTCGAAATCCCATAAAAAATCGCGATTTGACCTTGAATTGACCCGATTTGAAGGTCAAGGTCACGTCGCACGGGCAAACGAATAGGCTTACGACATTCCCCATACGAAAGTATCCCCAGACACTAATTTTCATCGAAATCCCGTGATATTCGGGCGTTTGACCTTGAAATGACCCGATTTCAAGGTCAATGTCACGTCGCATGGGCAAATTAATAGGCCCATGCCACTTCCCGGCCGAAAGTGTCCCCACATACCAAGTTTCATCGAAATCGGCTTGGCCGTTTCGAGTCCATCGCGAACTCACAGACAGATAGACAGACACACAGATTTCCCAAAATATATAATAGATATATATATATTTATCATATGACTCAATCATTATTTACGTTGGAAAGTATGTCATAAATCAATTTCATATGAACTACTAGTTCATATCACCTTCCGATAATTTGATTGGTTTGTTGACAAAAAGTATGTTCTGATTGGCTGAATGGCAGCCTGGGCCGAGCCGCATCTCTAACTAAATGCAGGTCAAATTGGTGCGCGTCAATCAACGCGATGTCGAAATTCTCGCAATTATAATCTTGAAATATATAGTTTTGGACATTGTTATACGATAAATAGAATATGTAATTCGTATTTATCTAATAAACATACGATATAATGTCACAAACTGAGAACATAATAGCGCACTATATCTTCGCGTGCATATTATTTCTGCTAGTTCACCAGGTGTAATTGGGCTTCCGATGCAATGAAGTGACGTCACATTAACCTTTTGCTGCCGAGTCATATAGCTATTTAGTGATTTGTGTGCGTTTTGGACATCATAATCAATTTATAGGTGTCATATGATAAATAGTATATGTAATTCGTGTTTCTCTCATATGATATTTATGAAACTCGTCACGAATTTTCATAAATATCATATGAGAGAAACACTCATTTCATATCCTCTATATATACTTCATATCAATACGCGTGTTTCTCGGAATCAATGCAGGTGCAATGATGTGACGTATTCGTGTCGCTTTCACATGGCCATGTCAATTTCACTCTAACGTGTTAACCCTGCGCGCACGGGCAAGGCGCTTTGTGTTTACAGTATATACTTTTAGTATATACTTTTAGTATATACCGAAATCATCCCAGATAATTACGAATATTGCATCAGTTTTCTCACCAGGTGTACCTTTACGAAGCTACTGGAATGTGCCAACGATTGGTATAAAACAAAAAGGGATTTGGGTATTGAAAAATCTCACCCTCGTGTCCGGCCCAAATATTTGAGATTTTTCCATCCCACACCCCAGGTCATGCTGGATAATATTAATATGACACCACACGTGACTGTTTCTCACCCCACCGAACTATGTTAATGAACCACCAACATGTCTTGTGTTAACTAAACAATGGCGACCAACCATTTACACTTCACGTATCAAGTCAATAAATATGGACAAATCAGTGTAGTTCAACTTGGGAAGGACTTAATATTTTGCTGAGCAATGCATAGAATGATAACGAAGAAGGAAATTAACTAGAGGTCGCCCCGAAAATCCACAAGTTTCGTGATGATCGGATGAGAAATGTTGTCCGCGATGTGTGCCAAAGGATTTAGTCATACAAAGAGTAAATACCAAGATGGACGCTGGCGGCCATGTTTTTCAACGACGAATATCGGTCAAAATAGGAGGCTCCCATCTAGAGGTCACCCCGAAGACCAATATGCAGTTTGGTTTGGTGATTGTCGGATGAAGGATGTGGTCTGTAGGGTGTGCCAACGGGTTTAGTCATGCAAAGAGTAAACAAAAATGGCTGCCGGCGGCCATGTTTTTAATCGAAAATTGTTCGAATTCGATAACTCTTATCTAGTGATGATCCTAATCATGCCTATAATTTCCAAAACGGGCTGCATGGTATGCCGATGGATAAAAATTTGGCGGCCATGTTTTTAGCGACTTTCAGAAATAATCGATGGCTCCCATCTAGATGTCTCCCCGAAGATCTGTATGCAGTTTGATTACGATTGGATGACGAATGTGGCCTGTATGGTGTGCCAAAGGATTTAGTCATGTCAAGATACAATCCAAAATGGCTGCTGGCGGCAATGTTTGATTAACGAATTTCGGAAATTATCCAAGGCTCCCATCTAGAGGTCACCCCGAAGATCCATATGAAGTTTGGTGGCAATTAGATGACGAATGTGGTCTGTATGTTGTGCCAACGGTTTTAGTCATGCAAAGAGTAAATTTCAAGACGGCTGCTGGTGGCCATGTTTTTAATCGAAAATCGCTAAAATTTGATAGCTCCCATCATGCCTAAAAATGCCTGTAAATTTCAAAAACATTTCTCCAATAAATGCGGCTGCAGGGTGTGCCAATTGATTCAAATTTGAAATCCAAAATGGCTGCTGGCGGCCATGTTTTTAACGAATTTCGGAAAAAAATCGATGGCTCCCTTCTAGGGGTCACTCCAAAGATTCATAATTATGAAGTTTGGTGATGATCGGATGAGAGATTTGAATTACAATCTCTAATAAATCAGTTTTACATGATATGATATTGTGAGAACATAATACATATATTATAATGTATATCATTTGAATATTTATTATGTAAGTGATGTACATAAATGTATTATATGTTATCTTAATATATGTATTATGGGTCGATAAGATTAAACGAATTGAAAAAAACAAATTGGAATGTGCCAAATATTGGTATAAAAAAGTCAGAATGAGGCTCTTGGGTTGGAAGAAAAATGATTCACAATGAACTGGGATGTGGGCATGGAAAAATCTAACTCTCGTGGCCAGATATTTGGTCGGTCACTCGGAAAGTCCGGACCAAATATCTGGCCCCTAGGGTGAGATTTTTTCATCCCACATCCCAGGTCATGATGGATAATATTAATCACAGCTAACTATATTATAGAATCAATAATTTCGCATCCATAATCCCATAGGTGTCTACACGTATTGATGTCTGCTTTAGATGGTTAAGTGTTTACTGCCGCTCAGCCGACAGACCATATCATGGCGATTTCTGAGTCTCTAACCATTTCCGTTCATAAAGACAGATCATTCCTACTATTTAAGGAGCGTTCTCTGATCACATTTTTAATATTGATGTTAGTTTCGAAGTGCGATCTTGTAATGTTGTAAATTGGTGAACAGTTTACCAAATATTGTTTTGAAGTTGTTAAATTTGCACAGGAAACAAACGGGACCCTCTTGTAATACAAAACAAACAAATACAAAAACGCCCCACGCCCCAGACGCCCAGGGAAATACAAACCGATTACGTTGATAGCGTTCTTGAAATGACATTTATATAAACTCTAACATAAATTAGATAATAGAGGGCTAGATACAGATTTAATGGAACAAATCATGGTGGACAGTTGGTCCCATATTCAAAAGGTCTTCACTGGTATATATGAGATATACTTACCTGAATAGTTTAGAATATAGGATTCGGAATAACATCATCAACGCTATAATTGAAAAGCACCCGGTTGGATTGTCGTTCTAGTTAACCCTCTACATGGTGGACATGGGGGGGGGGGGTGTGTTGGTGTTGAAACTTGAATACAGTCACATGTCACGTTTACAGGTAATAAATGATGAATGTGAAATATGTTTTCGGTTTTGGTTCAATGTGACATTCTCAATAATTACTTGACCGTCGCTATAAAACGACATATAGTTTGAGGAGGTGAATGGCATCTACATATATATAGTTAAAAAATCTCACTCAAGATTGTTCTTTGGCCTTTCCCCAGTTTTCTAACCTCTACAACTATTTCTTCATATCACTAAACTTTTCACATTGTAATATATTATGGAAATCATCACCAATCATTTTGATGTTACATAATGGGAACTTTCCTCGTCGGTCTGTGTCATTCCGTCTGCATGTTTCAACTGGGAGACCTCATTGTATTGGGTATTTTATCAACATTTAGCAAGTGTAATTTGTTACAGTCTTCAAGTATGTTTCTTACATGTTTTACCCATCCAAAGGAATTAACTATTTCATTGAAAAATGTTTTAGTGAACTAATCGGTAAATTTTGGATTCCATCATTGTTAATGTTTACTAAATGTATCCAGTGCTCAAACATATGTAGTATATATAATTTTAAATATTAGTTGGCCATTCGGCCTGTTTCACCATATATACACCATATAATCTAGGGGTAGATGATTTCACTTTGACTTGTTTGTGAACTTTTTCTATAATTTCATTGTTTTCAAAACCTCATAATCACTTCCATATAGTAACATTGGTGTAACATGGCTATTATAAAGTTCGAAGTTTATTCTTTAACGCTATACATAAATGTTTGGCACGGATAGCGGCAATGTTTGACATATGGGAGATTATAAATTAAATGCATATCTATTACATATTTTTTTTTATCGATCATCCATTCATAAATTTATGTAATAACACATGTGTCATTTCAATTTTGAATGTATGTAAGGTGTGTGCGAGTTGCGTGCGAAAGTCCCCCTCTAAACCAGGACATTATTGTTGTTATTGTCATGTTGTATAGGAATGTAATATGTCCATGTATATATATATTTCTTCGTATAAACTGAAAGTACTAACACTGAACGTATGTGGTCTCCGAAAAAGACTTCAATATCCAGAGTTCCAAGATTTGTGCAATTCACATGATTTACTATGCTTTTCAGATACAAAAACGGACGACTGCGATAAGCTGGAACTACCTGGGTACACCTTTTTCATGAAAAACAGAACGAAACTTAGCAAAATCAGATCCGGTGGAATTGTAATAGGAATAATAAATGAATTGGTGCACTTTTCCAAAATTATAAATACAAAATCTAAATTTGTTAACTGGATAGAGATTAGAAAACAGAACCAATCATATAATTTCCATGTTATTGTAGGAGCGACATATGTACCACCGGACGGAAGTAAATACACTTCAAAAGATGCACTCACCGAAATTGAGAGCGAATATTTATCCCTCTCAAACCGAACTGATCACATACTGATAACAGGTGATTTTAATGCACGAACGGCATCCAAATTGGATGTTATCATTGATGATGTAGATGACGATTCATTCACAATTGATCAAGATATTTGTTTTAGTTTGAATACAGAACAGCTATTCTTCCTACAGCTTACGAATACGCCCCTGTTTAGAGATAACCAAGACCGATCACATAACAGCTACGGTAGTCTACTGTTGAACTTCTGTAAGCTGAATGGCTTTCTCATTCTTAATGGCCGAGTGGGTAGTGATAGAGGTGTTGGGGCATTAACATGCCGCGACTCCTCTGTGGTTGATTATACTATTTGCTCGGCAGCAGCACTTCCGTTAGTAAGTCAATTTGAAGTACTCCAATTCAGTCACCTATTTTCAGATATCCACTCACCAATTATTACTGAGCTCAATTGCCAGCAGCCTACACGTGCACACCAAGTTGTGCATAATAATGATGCTATGACTGTAAATAACACTTACATAAGAAAATGGGACCAAAACAAATGTTCGGATTTCCTAGCAAATATTGATTATGATAACCTTTGTAAAATTAACAGTACTCTGGACTCATATAGTTCATCTACATGTACGAAAGTAAGCCCAGATCAGATTAACTCGATAGTTTATAATATAGCTGGCATATTAGTTACTGCAGCTAAAGTCGCTCTCGGAACACGTTCGCACAAAGTTAAGACGGAACCAGCTTCGAAAAATAAGCCATGGTTCAATGATACATGTCGAACGGCACGTAAAGCACACCGGAAAGCATCCCGTGCTTATAAATCGCGCCTAGATTATTACTCAAAAATTGAAATGAGACGCACATCGCGCGCATATAAACTCGAAATGGACAAAGCTATTACAACACATAGAGAGTTAATATCACGTGAAATGTCCCAAATGAAACGTCGTAATCCCAGAGAATTTTGGAGAAAGCTTAGAGACCCCACCCATAGCCCCAAACGAAACGTTGACGTTGATGTTCTCGCTGACCACTTCCGAACGATCAACTCCATTTCACACGAAGATGACCCCTCCATAAGTAGATTCATCGCTAACAATTTCGACGAAAACGAGAATATGGAAATCAATATGCCCATCACGTGCGAAGAGATCACTCAAGCTATAAACAGTTTGAAAAATAGTAAGTCACCAGGCCACGACTTAATATTGAATGAATACATAAAAAATTCAGCGTATGCTATGATGTGGATATACCATAAACTATTTAATGTTATTTTAGACACTGGATTTATTCCCGAAGAATGGGTACTGGGAACGATTATTCCTATATTTAAGAATAAGGGAGATCCTAGTGACCCGAATAATTATAGACCGATAACAATACTCAGTTGCTTGGGCAAACTATTCACGAAGGTCCTTTCTAACCGACTGAACGTATTCGTAGAAAGTCACAGTATAATTTCAGAAAACCAAGCCGGATTTAGAAAGAACTATTCAACTGCCGATAACATGTTGATACTGACCTTATTGTCAGAAATAAGCAGACTTTTGAATAAGAAATTACTCTGTGCCTTCATTGACTTTAAGAAGGCGTTTGATACCGTGTGGAGACAGGGTTTGTGGTACAAATTGTTACAATGTGGAATTAACGGCAAGATACTCAGAGTTATTATTAATATGTACCAACACGTCAAGTCTTGTGTACAATTAAATACCACCACAACATCTTACTTCCCTTGTTTTGAAGGAGTTAGACAAGGTGAAAACTTATCTCCCCTTCTGTTTTCATTATATGTTAATGACCTGCAACAATTCCTTGAAAAAGATAACCTGATTGGTTTACGAAAATTAAACAACGAAATTGAAAGTAGATTAGATTGCTACTTGAAAATCTTCTTGATTCTCTATGCCGATGATACAGTTATCATGGCAGATACCCCCAAATCACTACAATCACAATTAGATCAGTTTGAAAAATATTGCGACAAATGGAAACTAACAGTCAATGTGGAAAAAACAAAAGTTCTAAACATGTCAAAGAGCAGTCTCTCGAAGAAAACGAAATTTATATTCAAAGGACAAAAACTAGATGTAGTAACCAACTTTAACTATCTGGGCATAACGTTTACTAAATCTGGCTCTTTCATGCCTACGAAAAAAATGTTGGTTGACAAAGCCACAAGGGCCATGTATTCCATCATTGGAAAATCCCGCAAACATTGCCTCTCAATAAGAAACCAACTTGACTTATTCGATACACACGTTGTACCAATACTTCTATATGGCTGCGAGGTATGGGGATACGGTGATAACGATTTATTGGAGAGCGTTCAACGAAAAATTTTAAAGCACATACTTCGACTACGACCATCAACCCCAAATTGTATGATATATGGCGAAAGTGGCAAATTGCCGTTAAGTATATTGATTAAAACTAGAATGTTTAAATACTGGTGCAAAGTCACAAATAGCGAATCTGAAAGATTTCCAAAAATTTTACTGAATCTAACGCAGTCAATGTTATGCGATGCCAGAACAGATGAAAACATTTTCCCCTGGTTGAGTTGTATCCACGAGTTACTAGACAAATGTAATCTGCCGCATATATGGTGTGCAGGTCATGCCACCAACGTAGATCAGCTAGTATCATATCTAAAATGTTGCCTTATTTCCGAACAAAGAGATTCTTGGGAACGTGATATGAACAACACAAGTCGTGGTAAAATATACCGAATTTTCAAACACGACTTTGATTTTGAACCCTATCTTGATACACTTAGCGACCATAACCGAACACTGTTATGCAAATTCCGAACTAGTAATCATAAGTTACCAATAGAAACGGGACGGTGGAACAATACCGAACGTGATGACCGCACTTGCGTGTTATGTGATACAAGGGTAATTGGTGACGAATTTCACTACCTTCTCGTATGTAAAAATATGAACAACGCCCGGCGCAGATTGTTACCAATGTTAACTGGCCGACGTCCTAATACAATATTGATGAGTGATTTACTCAATGACGACAATGTAACACACCTCCGCAAGTTGTGCGAATTTATTAAGCTTGTAAATCGAGAAATGACCGAATAACTCAGCTAGAAAATAGCTCGAACAAGCATTATCATAATTTGTGTAAGAACAGTACTGATATACGCATACACACAGTTATTAATATATATTTATAAATATGTATATGTAAGCATATACAATAAATCTATTTAGTTGTATATGCTTATATATTAGTAATATTCATATACATGTTACAGTTTTATACATATATGTAGCGATGAAGGTTATGTAATGTAATCCATGTATACAACATTTGTCACCCGGAAGCTCACATGCCTATGTACATATTGTATATATTTAACTGTTATTATCTCCATACCTATGTATGTATAGGTTTATGAGAAATAAACTGATTGCAATAAAGAATTGAAAAAAGAAATACATTGACTATAGATTTATGCCAAAGACCATGTACCAGACTTTGTAAAATGCTCTCTTGAAATATGTGAATGCACACTACATGTTTAAATTTCGTATTCTGATTTTCTGTCAGCATATGCATGAATGCTAAACATAGGATATTTCGCGGTATACTCTTTATGGAGTTCTATTTGATTTTCTCGAATATATTGTTTCTATCGGAGTAGTCGCTAATTCTTCTTGCTAATATGTTTGTGAATAGTTTTTAACAACTCAGTTTAGCTGAAATGGTCACTGACACATTCTTTATGAAAATAATAGCGGAAAAGAATTGTAAGCATAGGACATGCGTCATGAAGACTTGTTTCATAAAGCTAGGTACCAAAATGTATAAATTTTATAAAAGCTGGGTACCCAACTGAAAATAAAAAAAAGTTGGGTATATCCGACTGAACGAAAGGGGGTGACTGTGACCATTTCAGCCTCAGTTTATATTAGTATTAGATTAAATAATTTACAAAACACGGTCAGCATCATTTATGGTGAGCTCTGAAAGAATACATTAAAAGTTAAATTTAAAACGTTTATATTTAATCTTAGTTATTTTTTTTTGAGAGTTCTGATTGCCACATTAATTTTGTCTAGGTCTATTGTTTATTCAATTCACTCTTCCTGTCCTGAGTTCTGTTAATAAAGCCTAGTAGCGCATTGTTATCGATGCGGTTAGTTGCAATCGGGTCTCGAAAAAAAATTGTCGACGCAGATATGTCAGTAAGACTAGTTTGCTGTGCGTTTTGTTTCCCTGCATAATCGTTCATATTTGACCAATATTTCTAGGGATTGAAAACGTTCATGCTTGCTACTCACGGGGTCAGGTCTTTCTGTGATGTTGTTTGAACAGTTTAGCGCTTGATCATACACCCTAGCCTTTTCTCTCTTAATGTGATGTACATGTATACCACATGTAGTTCTACATTTTTACTAGCTTTTCGGTATTTCTGTCATGCCTTTTTACATCTGCTATAGTGAACCATGGTTTACTTCTTTTAGCCTGGTAGATTTGTTAAAATTGTTTAGATAACTGTCACATCAGCGAAGGTTATTATTATTGTTTCAGACACCATTGCGAAAATTTATTCTGACTTTTCCTGGATGACCTTTTCGTTAACTAGCATGTTAACGGAAATTTGTGTTCGATCAGGTTGTAGACACAATTCCAAGTTAATTCATTTCCCTCACTTGACTGAGTCCTTTTTTGCAAGGGGTTACACAAGCACGATCTACATGGATAGAATAATCGGTGAGTCTGGATAAGTACGTGTTTCTTAATAGACAATTATTGTTATTGAGATGGGATAGTTAATTTTATAGAATATCTCTAAGAATGACTGAACCGCAAAATCAACTATAGCGATATAAGTACGTTCAGATTACATATTATATACTCAACCGCTGACTCATGTATATTTAAATAATTAAGTTTGACCGACTGTGTCTGAGCCTGCGTGCATACGTTCAGTGAATATCAGCGGATGTTGACGAGGTTTTCCGAATGATATAGCGCAGGATCGAATTTCCCATCATGTTATATACAAACACTGCATTGTGACTTGCAATACATTTCTAGGTAATTAATACTCTCAGAGTTGAGACTATAGTTTACTTGGGTTTGAAATCAATCGCTCAACACAAACATTGAGAACGCCCGTGTTTTACGATCAGTTCAAAGCGGTAACTGATTTTACCCTATCATGGTTAAAGTCCCGATCGATAGAAACGTTATGTGAAGGATTACTTCCGGTTGTACAGTCAGGTTTCTCGACACTGTGCCACCACGGCAAATTGCGTAGTTCATTTTGTGGGTGTGACTAATTACCGCCCGGGACCGCCCGAGAGCGCCCGGGCGCCCCCATGGGCCCGTGGACACTATATATGGACGTTAAAAGGTAGCGACACACCACCTGATGGCAACCTAGAAAAGTTTACTCACTGGCTCGTCTCCGGTCGGTGTTATTAACACCGCAAATGGCAATATTGGCTAAGAGAGCCCGGGTGTCTTCGTGTGGTTTCGGACAGTATATTTTGATGATGCGCTTTAGTACAACAACAACACCTGAGTGTGACATCCAAATATTGACCCGCTAACGCGTCCACGGCCGATGTTATTAACCCCTCAAAATCCGGTAAAATACCATATAAATTTTTTTTGGCTAAGAGTGTCTTCGTGTGTTTTCGGACAGTACATTTTGATGATGCCCAGTAGTGCAATACCACCTGTGTGTGACTTCTAAATATTGACTCGCTGACCCGTCCACGGCAGATGTTATTAACCACTCAAATTCCGATAAAATACCGTATTGACTGGAAGAGACAGGAAGAGCCCGGGTGTCTCCTTGAAATTTTTTTCGGTATATATAGTTTGATGTTATTTGGTAGTGGCTAACTACATGAGTGTGACATTCAACTATTGACACACCCGCGCATCCACGGCCGGTGTTATTAACCCACCAAAACCGGTAAGTACATGTACTGTATTGGTCGAGAAAGCACGCGGATGTTTTCGTTGATATTTAGACAGTATCTTGGTTATGCTAGTTTTGACTTTAAGAAATAGAAGAATGCCATTTGAGAGAGGGGTTGAGTCCCGGGTACCAGAAAGTGGTCACCCTCATTATACATATAGTATAAAATGGGTGTCGTTCCTTTATTCCGAAGCCTAATTACTGATTCTCCCGAAGAAAAAGAGACATTGTGCGATAAAACCCCCATTTATTCCACAACTATTATATGTAAACAAACTTAAAAACGACAATATACATCCTAAACAATTCTCAATGTCGGTGCTATTCTTGGTCAGAATAGGCTTCTGTTGTTATGCCGTTTATTTTTCGCATCAGTTCCTCTAGCTCACTGGCTTTGGATTCTGCATATTTGAAATAAACGTTTCTGACGCCTTCTTTCACAGTCATTCGGAGTCCGATATCGTATCTGATGCTTGTTTGTCGGCATTTGCGGAATTAATAATACCGGCCGGAGACTAGCGAGCGAGTAAAATTTTCTAGGTTTTCCCCATGGGGTAAGGTCCTACCTAATAACGTCGATATATAGTGTCCAAGGGCCCATGGGGGCGCCCGGTCGGTCCCGGTCGGTCCCGGGCTCTTTTTGTTTATATGGTATTTTACCGGATTTTGAGGGGTTAATAACAGTGGCCGTGGACGTGTCAGCAAGTCAATATTTGGATTTCACACTCAGGTGGTATTGCACTACCGTGCATCATCAAAATATACTGTCCGAAACCGCACGAAGACACCCGCCCCCCCATTGGCTCTCTTAGCCGATCTCGGAACTTGCGGGGTTAATAACACCGACCGGAGAAGAGCGAGCGAGTAAAAATTTATAGGTTGCCCTCACGGGGTAAGTAGCTACATAGTAACGTCGATATATAGTGTCTAAGGGCCAATTGGGTCGCCCGGGCGCTCCCGGTCGGTCCAGGCTTGTTCCAGGCTCTTTTTGTTTATATGGTTTTTTACCGGATTTTGATGGGTTAATAACACGGCCGTGGACACGTGAGATATTAGAAAGGAATAAGTATAGTTTAAAAGAAACCAGGAAGATCCTCAAAACGAGGCAACAATACGAATGGTTACCCAAATGTTTTACACTATATCAACTCGCAGTTTACAGACCCTGATACTATCGCCGAAAAAATTAATGAATAATTTTCTTCCAATATAGGTCAGAAAGTATTGATAACCACACATTTAAACATCATTACGGATTCACTCTATCACGCTGGTCAAACGTGAACTCACACACCGGGTGAAGACGTCACACAGCGGGACACGTTGCCAGACGTTTGGCGAATACATTGCCATGTATACCCACACAAATTGCTACTTTTCAGATAGTTTGTGAGCTCATTTTGCAGATAGATTATCTTTCTAGTAAACAATCGCGAAAACGTCGGCATTTACTAAAATTAGTTAGTATAATGGTGTGACACGTAACACATCAAATTAGTTAGTATAATGGTGTGAAACTTAACACATAAAATTAGTTAGTATAATGGTGTGATATGTAACACATAAAATTAGTTAGTATAATGGTGTGATATATAACACATAAAATTAGTTAGTATAATGGTGTGATATGTAACAAACACATAAAATTAGTTAGTATAATGGTGTGATATGTAACACATAAAATTAGTTCGTATAATGGTGTGATATGTAACAGACGCATACAATTAGTTGTATAATGGTGTGATATGTAACACATCAAATTAGTTAGTATAATGGTGTGATATGTAACACATCAAATTAGTTAGTATAATGGTGTGATATGTAACACATCAAATTAGTTAGTATAATGGTGTGATATGTAACACATATTTCCCAAGCGTGTGTAAATGTTCTAGTTGGATGGGTCTCCACGCAGTCATGTTGACCTGGAATGCATCATATCACGCTCATCTACAGAACAAATATCTCCCTTGATATGCTGATGAACAGTGCAATCTGTGAAATAGGTTATCCCACAAAATCCCGAGTTAACAAACCCGGTAAGCTGAATGTGTTTGAACCACGCACACCGGTTTTGGGAACCACGCGCATAGGTTTATTTCCAGATGTTATGGTCTGTTAAATGAATGCTAATCATGATATTTGCGAACTCAAAGTCATAAATATGTTAAAAACACATCCATCAAATAGGAAGGCATTGGATCACGCGATGAGTTGTCATTTGCTATTCTTGAACACAATTTACATCATGTTTAATCCATACCTCGTACTCTGTCTAACAAGCACCTGAGGAATTTTCCGCGACAAAGCCTGAATCCTATTTGCCCGAACAGTATCGTTGCAGGATTGTATCGCATTTGGCAAGTAGTTTGATATTCGAACCACCTTAGACTGTCAAGGAATAATAGGTATGCCATGTTGTTCATTTGAAAGCATGAAGCCTGCTACCACTGAACTATAAACGCAATGAACATGTCCCCTTGGATGAATTATGCCAGTTTGGCATATAAGCAGGGGGGGGGGTGAAAAAAAATTTCGGCACGTATGCCGGGGTCGGTTGGTGGTCAAAGCCACCAACAAGCAATTTTTTCCGCAACTAAAAAAATAATTCCTGCTGTTTTTTTAGTGTTTTGGCAATGAGTTGGGCTTTAAAACCACTTTGAATGAGAGAAATAATGTAAATCTAACTGGTAAACTGACTGCAGCAGTTATCGTGTTGTATTTTGTTGCAAATTTTGAAATCCAAGATGGCCGCTGGCAGCCATGTTTTTTTGGCCGAATGACCTCAAAATGACTCATTCCTATTTACATGTCCATGTTAACATCCATGATAAATAGTATGCACAGAAATTCATATACAGCTTTTTACAGTGAATTTCCCCCCACAAATCTCTGTTTTAGTGTTAAAAGGGGGGTGGGTGTCAAAAAATGGTCGGAAAAAACTGCCGAAAACGGAAAACAATTTGGCAGTGGGGGTGGGTGGGTACAAAAAATTATCGAAAGGGAAAAAATGCCATACGTGCCTGAAATTGTTTTCCGACCCCCACCCCCCTGATATAAGGGAAAAAAAAGTCCAGAGACAGCTAATTCATTGTGTTTTCGATAGGTGTCCAGACTTTCCTGGAAGAACTTTTCCGTGAACCTACAGCTTTTTAACGTTTATCGCATTCCTAGATAACTAATCCATTATCACCATGGACAACAAAATGCTGTTTCTCTTACTATAAAAGTTCTGGAATTAATCCAGGGTGTTTCCTCACCCGGTATGTTCGTTGAGGTGGTAATGCAAGTGGCATGCATAGTTCTTTGTCAGGGTGGGTGGCACACGTGTGGTCGATAGTGGGTTGTAGGGTACTGAAGGTATGTACGTGTAACCAAAAATACACAATTCAGATACCCACATGCACATGAAGGCCAAAGTAATTACCCACAATTATAATCCCAACACGAAATATTCAAATATGTTATATTTAAAGGAAATTTTCTGTGGTAAAAAAAAACAAAACAATTCCCATATGTGACCCGCCATATCAAATCCAGTCGTAAGTCGGGATTTTTTTTACCCTGTGCCAATGCATTATCTTATATATGCGAGTCGACCATAGGTCGCCTCGCATATATAAGAGAATGCATTGGCCTAACAATTTTTTACAATTTTAATATTTTTTTCTTGTATTCTTTAACAATTTTATAATTTTCCCCATACAGAGCCCCAGACAAACATGAGCAGACGACACTCTTCTATATACTTCTATATATATGTGGGGCTCCCTGCAGGGTAATGGATGTTTTTTTATTTTATGTCCTAAAAATTGTAAGAAACATTTATTTAAAATAAATGATAAAAAAATTGTTACGCCAATGCATTCTCTTATATATGCGAGGCGACCTATGGTCGACTCGCATATATAAGAGAATGCATTGGCACAGGGTAAAAAAAATCCCGACTTCCGACTGGATTTGATATGGCGGGTCACATATTGACTTAGACACATATAGATGCACAATTCAATTGTACCTGCATAAATGTAAGTTATTACAATGGCTGAGGCAATATAACTTTCAGACGTGATGTGTCATAATAACAACTTCGACATATGTATGTTGTGTGATAAAGCATAGCTAGCAGCACACATATAAACATTAATGGTTGTATGTGTCCACATTCATAACTCATACCGTGGTGCATAGACATAAAATCGGATTTTCGTTGTGTTCTCCCTTAATGCAAAAAATTAGTGCAATAATGGAAACCAACCCACTCATGTTTGTCAATTTGTATTTACAGATTTATCTGTAGTTGAAATTGTTTTAATAGTGACCCATATTTCGATATCAACAGACCTATTATTTATTTTATATCAGCATTTACCAGGTGTACTTGGTGCATACTCAATTCAATCAGCCTATAAGAGATTGGTCATCAAACCCGTTGTGGGAGTTTCCGACATGAAAATACCGAATTTCAAAACACACACTATTTGCCCAGGTTTCATCTAGTTAAAACAACTGATGTTCACACGCGAGAAAGCCAAGATGCTAATCTATCTAATGGTATATTAAATACTCTCTGAGAGTGGCCAGAAAGCCGATGAAAATCGTTAAACAGAGAGAAATTAACGAATATGTCCCAAACGCATCGGGTAGGAAAGATCTGTTGTATTTGTTTAATACCCAACGACTTTCTGAGGTGTGTCGACAAGAAATCGTAATATTGTCCCGTTGCGCGAGTCTTCTCACCCGGTGTGTGAGTTCACGTATGGCCAGCTTATCTATATAACCATTCAACTGGTCATCATATCATTCACCCACTGGACCGTGTTGTAAAAAATAATGTCTTGATCTGTCCAAATCTTTCGATACAATAAATCACGATAGCTTGCTTGCAAAAATGGAACATTATGGAATTAGAGGTATGGCAAACGAATGGTTTCGAAGCTACCTCAACGGGAGACGACAGTACGTCGAATTCAATGGAAGCAAGTCAAATCTCCTTAAAACTTTGTTCGGGTTTCCCCAGCGATCGTTACTTGGTGCCCATAAATTGGCTCATATATTTGAACGATATGTCAGACCCAACCACTATGTAACTGTTATCAAATGCCGACGACACAACCCTTATGGGCAGTGGAACAAATGACGCGTTAATCCAAAGTTATGTCAATAGCGAATTAAGAAATATATATGACTGGTGTTGCTGCAAGTAACTAACCATTAATGCTAAGAGTGCAATTATATGCTTTTGCATCCACAAAGCAATGAAAAAAATGGACTAAAATTAAAATATCACTAAATGGAGCCGAACTTCGACAAATAGAAAATCTGCGGTACGAATCTGCTGCCAAATTCTTAGGTATCCACATAGATGAAAACCTGATCTTTAAAAAAAAAAATTTCAATGGAATGCTAAACAAGAGCCCGCCGTCGGGGCGTGGCATTATACGCAAGTTTCTGGAGTAGAGTGGGGCAAGGTTTAATTCATTTGTTTGAAACCTTTGACTTAAGATGAAATAATAACAAAAATAAAACACAATAACTTCAAGTGTGGTATTTTTGACTGAAAAATTCACATACCAAATTTTTTTTATCAATCAGAAACCTCAAAATATAAACATTTTAAGTTGAAATTAATATACCCCGTTACCAGTGGGAAATAACCACATCAACAATCATTCCATCCAATCCAAACAAGTTTGTGGTATGAATAGTATACTTCCGAAACACACGCAATTCATTTTTTTCTTGTTTGTAAAGATTAAGTCAATACATGAACCATAATCTGTAGTGGATTTCGATAAAATCTGATGAAATCCTTTGGCAACAAGACAGTTTTGTAGAGAATGTTTGTCAGCAGAATGTACATTCCAATCCACATCGAAATCACCCATAATCAGAAGCTCCTGTTTATTCTGATATTTGCATTGAAGCCTTTGCAGATTTGCACACAGTTTCCTACATGGCACTTCGGTAGTTTATACGGGGAAATAATAACGATATTCTCCAGACCCACAACAGTTATATCAATACCATCTCTGGAATCATTAGCAGGCTTGTTATCATCAAGAGCCATCTTGCCAAATTTGGTTCAGTTCACTCGATTCAATCTAAAGTTATCATCTGGAAACCGCATATCAGGTAAAATCTAAGTCGAAAAAGGGGTATAACTCAGTCAAAGTCATGCGGACCAAACCCTTATTCCAACTTGATCTGTATTTTGGGGTAGTAAACTAATATACCAAATTTGGTTCAGTTCACATGATTCAATCTAAAGTTATCATCCGGAAACCGCAAATCAGGTAAAATCTAAGTCGAAAAGGAGGCATAACTCAGTCAAAATCATGCGGACGAAACCAATATTTGAACTTGATCTGTATTTGGGTGTGGTAAACTAACATACCAAATTTGGTTCACTCGATTCAATCTAAAGTTATCATTCGGAAACCAAAAGCGGACGGACGACGGACGGACAACCCATTCACAAAATACGACCGTTTTGTTTTCTTCAAACGGGCGTATAAAAATTGCAATTGTAATTATTGTATCAATAAATTTAAATATTTTCTCCCGAGTAAGGCTGAGTAAGGCTCTCAAAACATTATAGATCACCCTAATTCGAAGCGATTTAGTTTATGTCATAAGGTATGGGGACATGTACAAGCAGTGAAGAAACTATTCTTATTACAAAAACGAGTATTATATGTAACACAAAATATAGAAGCCACTCTGAACCGGTTTTTAAAATAGAAAACATACAAAAAATCCTCGATTTACATAAATTGCATGCATCCATTTTCATGCACGACTGGTATTACGACCACTTACCGGTGTCTTTTTACGGTGTGTATGACAAGAGAGCAGAACCAAATAGGCAACACCCTAATCCCATTGTACTTAAAAATTCAGGACTATCTCGTTTTCTAAAGTTCTCACATACCATTCATTCCCATCTTTATGGAACTCCATAGAATGTAAATATACCTCAAGCAATCAAGACATGTCTTCCGCAAATGTATGAACACGGATACCATCAAGAAATATCTAGCAAACCGAGGATGCCCTGATTGTATAAACAATAAATATTTTTATTTTGCTAATAAATGTTAAGAAGAAAAATAAATAATAATATTAATAATAATAATAATAATAATAAATTAATTAATTAATTAAAAATCCCCCAACCATACACACACATGTCGTATTAATAATTATACCGACTCAGTTCCACCGACACTTGGATATGCAGCAAATTATTCATTCCAATATGTTGACCAGTGGGTACGCATGAACCACCTTTCATATCATCGCCCTAATCATTGAAATATATAGCCTGCACACGATGAACGTAACCAAAAAACAATCTAGTTAATTCGGCCGTCCAAATCCCATAATATGTTACCACATTCAGGGGTGGTAGGAAGACAGTCATTTATGACTATATCACCCCTGACAATATACATTATATATATTATATTATATCCTTTTGTATTTGTACTTTCCATGTGTATATTGTAAATAAAATTATCTTATCCTATTAGCTATGACGCAGGTGTGACGCTAGGATTAACACTGGATGTACATTTGCATTTGTTGAATGTTTAGGTTGTTTTGTTTAGCAATTATCAGATATTTGGAGAAAGAAACGAGAGGCCGATCACGATCGGCAGATATTTAACCCATACCTTGGCGATAGTGATCATCTATTTTCAGTTCGGACGCGAAAATCCATAAGCCATAACTCTGTTTAAAAAAATGGATCAAACCTAAATTCGAACTATATCTGTATTTTGAGCTGAGAAACTCACATACCAATTTTACATACATCTCAATAAAATTAGATATATCAGATGAAAGGTATTACTACTAAGTATCAGGAATGTTGAAAAGGGTTCATTTTAACTACAAAAATCCATACAAGTGAAAGGGATATAATAGGAGAATGATTACATGACAAATATACAAAAGCATAAAATTGATGACCAGGGTTAACAATTTTAACTCTATAAAATTAGGTGACTGTACCAGGTATGTCACTTGCACACTGCATTGCTAGGCTAAACCAGGGAGCTATGTGGGAGTTGATAAACCATGGGCCAACACTGTGCACACACTATGGATATGCAATAAACAACAGCTGGCTATTAAAGTAATTTTATATGTGCAGCAGTAAGTATCAGGTATCATTATAGGACTGTGTAACTTTATAAAAATAGTGCTACTAAATGCAGTTGTCTCTGCCTGCTCAAATTCTGAGAACATCCCTACAAATGAACAGTAGACTATTCCAATTCATGAATGGGTTACACCTTTCACGGCATGCTGTGCTGAACATATGGTGGCTAACAATAACTCTAATTCCCATAATACAGGTTTACTCTTGTCTCTTAGAGCTAACTGATATCACAGGTAATTAATTGTAAGCTGCTATGGTTATATATTGTAAACATAATAATCTGTTCAATTCTTAGTTAAAAAGGGGCCATAACTCTGGTATAAAAACAGGATCTAACCCATATTCAAACTCGATCTGTATTTTGAGTTGAGAAACTCACATACCAAATTTGGTTCCTATCAGATGAAAACTGGTTGATTTATCGAAGAATGCATGAATTCTATGTCAAAGGGCCATAACACCATTAAAAATAATCTGATCAAACTCATATTCGAACTCGAACTGTATTTTAGGTGGAGTAACTCACATACCAAATTTGGTTCTCATCAGATAAATTAGTTATCGTAGTATCCGTGAATTATAAGTCGAAAATGGGCCATAACTCCGTACAAAAAAAAACTCGGATCAAACCCATATTCGAACTCGATCTGTATTTTGGTTTGAGAAACTCATATACAAAATTTGGTTCTGATCAGTTAGAAAATGTTCGAGTTATCACACCATGCATAAAGTGTCTATGGACAGACAGACGGACGGACGGACGAACGACGAGTGGTCAATCCGGACGTCGACACTATGTGTACCATACTATGGTATGGGTACACATAAAACCAACCAAAATAAAGAGCACTTAGCGAAATTCCGAGAATGACTTAAATAGTTTAATTTGCTGAATCGTGTATCGTGTATCGATCTTCAATGAGCATTTTGACTATTGTTTGACATATTTGATGTAATTTTGAGACGTTAAGTAAGTAAAGCATTAACAATATGTAGACACCAGTTTGGTAATAATAGAGGATGGTCATTAACCGTTACAAATAATCATGCACTCGATGCGGTACGAAGAGATGTTGTAATGTTCAATATTAACATATGACTATCATTAATATATTGTGATAGTCTTGAATGTGCAGTCCTCCTTAACATGTCCTTTTGAATTTCCACCAACATTTTCAGAGAGCCTTGCAACAGTTTTGGCCAAATGAAACATTAAATAACAGGATCACTATCTGTTGTTATACGCAGTAACGCAAAAACAAAAATGGCATACATTTTGAAATCCAGCAAATAAGATATCTAACCGATCTCTGGTTTTTGGGAAAGTGGAATATGAGTCCACGATCATTCACACATCATAGTAACTACCTATTAACGTAACACGGAATTCATCATCGCACACACAGAATGCTCTTCAATGACATAACATGGGACCAATATGTCCATATAATGCAATCAGCGTAAACATAGGTTATAAATATGCGTTAGAGTGATCGAGAGGTTGCTGCTTTGTATAATCGTCCGAGTTTCGGCTCAGCGTCAAACAAGAGAACAACACCGCATACCTAGGCATATAAGTTGTTCCCGCCATATGTTGCTTGATGTGCATATTTTTCCGTACATTGATATTTTAGTCTCGACTAATATACGCGTTAAATTGCTTCCGGGTTAGACTAATTGAAATTGAATCTTCTATATCTCCGGCGGATATCATATATGTATTAGTTCTTAGGGACGTGGGTCCGGACTATATGTATAGTAACTAGCAGGTGACCCGACTTTGTCCGGGCTTTGACCTTGAATTGACAATTTTTAACACTCCCCGGACAAAATAACCCGTAGGTATCAAATTTCGTTGAAATCCGTCCAGCATTTTTCCCGGCCATAGCTAACAGACAAAAAAACAGACAGAAGTCCCAAAATATATATTAGATCATTTGTGGGTACCCGTTTCAAGGTGAAGGTCACCTCGGGCGGAAAAACTGACCCGATTCCCAGGAACCCCCAAGTACGAATAATACAACACGCTCATGTCTGTACACAGACACAACACGCTCATGTCTGGACACATACACAGTTTTGTCCACAGTTCTTTTGAGTCAGGTGGCATTTATAATGGATAACATGGTAAGTAATGAAAAACTGTAGGCTAGTAGCAAATATAAACACAATTGAAATGGCGACAGTCATAAGGCAATTCACAATAAACACTTGTCTTGATATAAAGATATTCAAATTGTGTTTATGGTTTGCACTTTGGCGACTAGGCCATTATAGCACGACATACATTGTATTCTTATGGGTGGCGGAAAGACAGCGCAGATCTTACCGCGGAATCTATATACTCAGTCCACACATAAACCACCTACCCCCAAACTGGCACAGATATTCGAAAGCTATTTTCACTTAACATGGACCTCATATCGGTGTTGCTGATCGGGATTCATATCACATTCGTCGTTGATCAAGTGTTTAGGGGGATACAAGTAACTGAGTGTAAATCAGAGTGATGTAATCAACGCAAAATCACTGACATATAGTGACGTGCCATGCTCAAGTGCCCATTGCTGTAAATGCATAGATCACATTGTATGACTCATATTCAATGAAAATGTGGGAACTAGAAATGTATTTCTTAGATCCATCTGTCTCTATGTCTCTATAAACATGTCGTCACTGGAGTCATGTTTGATATTTAGTCACTGAACGTGAATTGAATGATTGGCGATCAGAGCCATGTAGTTTTTATGATTGATAAAGCAAATGTTGCTCATCTTAAGTGAAGATAACATATATGTTGATGTTATTCCATTCCAAAATATTATTATTGAAAAGTTAACTTATCGCGTGATACCTGCAATCAACTACCGGCACTAGAGCGAACAGACAAAATTTGAACGGTTTTTGAAAACATCTGGCACTTCAACAACAAATCCAACGCAGAGCATCACAAAAGGAGGTCTCTTCTCTGGCTGTTGTACTTCTTCGCAAAATTTAAGTGACATCCATATTATGGGATGTCATCTTGTATTTTGAGATCCCTCTGATAGCGAGTGTGGTTCTCACATAATTATGTCGCACAAAATGACATCTACACCTGCGCATTTGTTGTTTTATTCTTGGTTACGATTCCCAGACGTTCCTTTGCGCGCAATGTTATGACTTTAGAGATTAGGAATGTTGAGTTTTGTGTTTATTATTTGGCAAATTAAAAGATATGTTAATGACAGAACTACTATTTCATATGACTAGTGTAATGGAATGAATGCAATGAATCGCCACAATATATACCACTTGAGACGTCATTTGTCCTGTTTTCCCGTATTTGTTTTTACGAAGTGTTATAAATTCAAGACATGACAAAGCTCATCTGATGATTTTTTTATATACTTGACCACCATATTTTGGTCTCCGTCATCACGCAAACAATAAATTGCCATTTAATAATGGAAACACACATTCTAGCTAATACATCGCATAAGTAATACCATATGAGACGTTCTTTGCCGCATATCGTATTAGTTGTTGACATTAAACTTAATTGCCATGTTGGCGGCCATTATGGCGCAATAGTGGGTGTGCCTTCAAACTTTTGTATCTTTATCGTATTCAGCACAAATTAAATCCAAAATGTATGCTCAATTCTTTTTGGCCTGTACTACAATCCCCAGTGGCCCATTTGTGTGGAAGTTTATGACTGCAGGGTTGGTTAAGTTTTTTGTCTAATTATTTCATCAATTGATAATATGGATTAATGCTGAATCTAATGTTTGATATGAAATATTCTAAGTAGTCAGTACAATGATATATAATATACCACTGGGGACGTTCCTTTTCTGTATTTGTCGTATGCCCGTTCACTAAGTTTTAAAATTAAAATTGGCCGCCATATTGAACGCCATCTTGGATTATGATACTCTTCTAATAACAAATCTGGATGGCAATTTTCTCTGGTAAATTTTGCACATTATGCGATCATTCGTGGTTCCAATCCGAGGCGACAACTTTAGTTCGAATTTTATGACATTGAACAGCGGAATAAATGTTTGACTATTATTTTACCAATTGATAAGATGTACTATTGGTGAAACTAATGTTTCATATGAAATGCTATTCTATATGGTCATTAAAATAATATACATTTTACCACTGGGGACGTTCCTTTTCTGGATTTTTAGTATGTCTCTTCACTAAGTCTTAAAATAAAAATTCGAATTTGACACTTGTTATGTGTGTTCTAGACTAAATAAAGCAAATACTAGGCACTATTCTATAATTCTGGATCCAATCCCCGGCGATGGCTATACTTAGCATTTTATAACATTGGGGGAGGGTTAAGTTTTTGCCTATTATTGCAACATTTGTAGGATCAGAAAATAAAGTTAATACTTCTCGGTAGAAAATACTCGTTCCAAACATATACATGTATGACAAGACAAAACATGCTATATAGTTTTGTACAGAGTCCACCGTGCTAGTTTTGTACAGAGTTGACGGGCGACAGTTTCTCTAAATCGTCATGATTTTTTGACGCAGAACGTACATTCTCCACCATGACGTCGTGAAATCTCAAACAAACCAGAAAAAATAAGAACGTTCCGATCTAGTATCACCATGTACCCCATAACAACAAATAGAACATTCTGTTTTTGATGACGTGATTAACTTTTAACCAATGGTGTATAGCTGGTCAACCGCTGAAAACAGGTTTTTTTTCGGTAGGGTACCTTCACAAATAGTTTTACCATACATAGCTGCCACCAATTCCGATAAGGCCAGGAATCATTTTCATAAATGATATATATTTACCTTCCAGCAAAAGTTTCAACTTGTTCTACCGAGGGTAAAGGGGTATCTCGAAAACTAAGGCCCTTTTTGGATTTGGCTGCTCCTCTATATCATTCGATCACGTCGCGTGTCTCCAGCAAGCTGTTTTCCAACAAGGGACGTATGCGTGTATATTGTATATGCTCAAAACGCCTTGAAAATTATGGAAGGGGATTAGAAGCAGTACCGAAATTATTTTCACTCAAACATTTGTGAAAACGGAATATATACATGTATACGAACCTTTGTAAAATCGCTGAACATGAATGCTTGTTCTAGTCCGACGAATATGACAAGAGGAATTAGCAACTGACACCGATAATCTTTGAACATTTTTAAAGTTGACAAAAAGAGGGACATGCTGCTCATCAAGTCATCTGACACACTGTTGCTTGACGAAGACGGAAAACTGCTGTCCAACAGCGTAAAAAGCATAATGACTCCCATCACACCACATGCTAGATAAATGCTCAGCAAAACGAATCTCGTATCCTCTGGAAGGCTCACTGCAAAACGACTTCTGAGATGAGTCTGGTCGTAAAAGTCGTTGTAAGAAGGCAGAAGTTCGCAGTCCGCGGCACCACAAAGTTTCTTCGTCGTGCTGTCATTGAAGTACTCGTAAGGAGTTTCAGATCGATTGCTTCCGAGCATAACCGCCGTTATTATGTTCCCCCATATGAAACTTGTTCGGTAGAAACCACAGAATATTCCCATGAATTTGTTAATCATTGCGTCCTGGTCTAAACTATTTGAATGTTGAGCATAAGTGATGGCCGTTGTTGTTATAAAGGTCGCTTGGGCGCTCCACAGGGGGCCTGATAGAAGCCCAAGTATGATTCCCAGTGGCACCAACATGAAATGTTTTGGGTAGAAGTTTCCAGCGATGTAACCGGTGAATACTATGAACCCGATAATCATCGTCCATTTAGTTTTCAATTTGTCGATCAACCACGGAGCAAAAAGACATGATATAACCGTTGCAGCGTAGATACAGCTAAGAGAAACGACTCCCACGCCTCCATCTGAGTGGAGAGTACTTTGAATTCCTTGTAATGACACGAATGCAGTGAAGGTGAACATGAAAGCTAAACCACAGACGATGACATTTTTCATTGCTCTCCCGAAGGTCATTTCTTTTACTTTTTTCGTCGGTATGGAATCCCTCGGTAACGTCTGATAATGGCTCAGTGTATATGAGTTTATTGTACTTCCTCGGCGGTCTTTCCTATTAGTTTCATTGAAACTAGGTGACAAGAACATGTCTGGCAGCAGAAATTTATCAGACTTCACGGGAGTTAAAAGCTTTGTATCTATGGACTCGGCCATTGTTTCCGTTGCAACAGACACTATATTGACAAACGGTGTCGTGTATCACTCACAGATGATCAAAGTAACATGGAAGAATTTGTCACATTTCGTGAACGATCCCATGTGAAGGCCAAGCATCCAGTACGCAACTCATCGTACACAGGCACGTATACGTTGTACCATTGGAAGACATCTGTTGTACCTCTGGAATGAAACGACGATAATATTATTACATAGATAACTGTGTTCATCGACAACTGTACACGACGAGAGGCTACTTAGTTTTTATAACTTCTACTCCAATCATTTTGTTAAAATAACTACCAATAATTTAATCATAAGCTGTCAATCCACGTAATACTATACAACAATTGGTTGTCACACATTTAGCCATTTCGGTTATTTCTAGATTACCAAAATGTCTTTATTATTTCCCATACAGAAATGACAATAGCATCGAGTTATATGACCACACCTATATACCGCGTGCCTAAAACATGTACATGGAAACTATTTGGTACTTCCTACGATTTAAAGGGAAATTAGATGTTGTATACAAATTGCATCGGATAGAACTGCCTTGCCAATAACCATATACTGCTAACCCTAAGTGCACAATTACTTAAAGAAATCAACAAGATTCTCGCGATCGTGCTATCATTTACAACGAGATGGAATTGAAACTAGAAACTCAGTGTTACAGCCGAATATATCAAGAATACGTGCCAGCGCACTTGCCATTGTGCGATAACTTGCCACTAGCCAATCAAAAACGATGAATTGATGACGCCACTTGATCAATCGATAATTAGAGGTCTGAGTGACAGCGTGTCTGGTTTATCTTTATGTGTTTTTTTCTTCGGAAATATTTTCAGAGATTTTCTATCATTTTACGTTTACCTTCTACTTATGGGGTTACCCTGCGTTGTGCAATGTTGTTAGGTAGTGCACACATGGGCTTGAAACGCGCTCCGCTGCCCTCCCCTGCACTGCCCTTACACATCGTCTATATATACACGTGCCTGCTTTACCTTATGGTATAGTATATATATATATACAAGATACAAGGGGAAAGATAACATTTCCTCGATTTATCATCTCTCGGAAACTGACAAAATTAAGCCAATTTATCCGAACAATGACATCGACGTCGTCGCGGATAGATCGGCGCATGTAAACGCCCCTCAATTCCATTTCTATCCAAAACATTTAATACATTTTTGAACACCGAACATTGTATCCAAGATGCGACAATTTCAATTTGATACAACTGAAACATAAATAAATGCAATTGTGAAAGAAACCACCGAGCCTTCTTAATCAAAAATAGATAAAACAATCAATTTATTTATATCTCTCTCAACGCTGAGTTCTGGGCTAATCATTTATTTACATATACAAATCGACACATCGTCAGTAACATGTATTTATAGCAGCGAAATCCGTCGAAAATTCTGAAATATTCCCTTCTTTTCTGTTTTTGAATTATCATTTGTGATCTCCGAGTCATCCATATTCAACATGACCGACATGCAATATGAAACTGAGTGCGCCGATTGGCTAGCATAAGCATGCATGTCGATATTATGCTGATGAGGTCACACATGATAATTAAACAAAATTGAGAAATATTTCAGATTTTCTACCGATTTCTCCCATTTGAAAGATGAATCCTTCGCCGATCTACCCGTGACGACATCGATGTCATTGTTCCGATAAATTGCCTTAATTTAGTCAGTTTCCGAGCGATGATAAATCGGAGAATGCTGTCTTTCCCCTTGTCTCTTATATAAATTTCTATAAGCAGGCGCGTATGTAGGGACGGCGTGTAATTTTTGAGTATTGCATGGAGGGGAAGGGCAGCGGAGCGCGTTTCAAGCTGCTGTGGTAGTGGATAAGATAATCGCAGACTAAGTTAGACGAAGTTGACGCGAGTTCGAACCCTGACATGGGGGCAAATTGGGATCGATTTTCAAGCTAGCGGGTAGTAATAGTCTGGTCGTTGAAGCATTGGACCTAGAAACAAATCTTAACAAGCTGTTTTGGTGTCAATTTATCGGGCTGAATCTGAGGAACAACATATCCATAATCCGCTAAAATCCGCTATGGGGAAACTTATCTATTCAAGATGGCACCCATTATGGTTGTTAGTATCGGAAATTGTTGAATTTCCGCGGTAGCTAGGTAGAATAATTAATGCCAAATTCGTAATAAATTTTAATATTGACAAACCATATTTGTAGAATGTCTTTCCCAAAAATGGCCGCCAAAATGGACAAAACTGAATGAAATTTACACTTTGTGCGAAATGTAATAACTAGTCCTATAAGAGTGAACAAACGCTCGAATTATTCGAGAATATTCATTGCAGAGTATAAGAGAACCGTTTGATCAAGATGTAAGAATTCTCCCTGAAGAATCTCACGAGAGAGCAGTCGAACGCAGGGTCGTGCAACGGTTAAATCTGGCGCACAGAAACGGAACAATAACGCAGTTTTATATGTACATTTTATGTTGAATCGTGTGAATATATGCTTAGTTAAACAGTTGAATGCGATTTGGTATGGATGTATTGATTCTGTGGTCGTGTCTATAGAAGCAGAAATATATGTAGTCAGAGCAGTCTTGTGAATGTGACCGATCATCATTTATTTTGAAATCTAAAACATCTAACCGTTCAAAATGCACTGCTATAGAACATAAGAGATATGCACATAGTACTGGGTACAATGTGATGATCCTATTGTCTATGTCTCAAAAAAAAATAATCATAGTTGCCTCCATTCAGGTGACAAAACACGAATAGTTCGCTTTTATCACAAGAATGCATGGTGGTATATTATGAAAACAATTTATCAAAATACAAAGGAGTACCATAGCCTATCTTCAATACGTGCTAAACTTGACCAAAATTGATTACATACGTTGTGACTGAGACTGTGTTTATAGCTGGAAATTATATTTGGTTATATTCACCAAAGCCACATAACATGCGAAAAGTACCACTGTTTCTGCAACCGCATCACCGCGTTTACCCCTTATCCCTAATATTACATATAGTTGTTGTACATAAAACCGCAAATAGCAACATTTAGCGAATGTTCAACACTGAAATAACAACTTTAATCGATGATCCCCTGCTACTTAGCGTGGTGGTATTGGTAAGATATTCTCAAACAAAACGATACCGAAAACTAATAATGTGCATTGCGTGGTAGTATATTCCAGTTGTAAAGTGGGGACTGAAATAATTTGAACACAATTGTCTACTAATAAACCGGTTTGGTAGCAGCGTGAGCATTAGTCTTACATAAACTGTAATATGTACCATCCCTTTGATTTGGTGAGACATGGCGCTAATCGATAGAAGAGATGCGTGTTTCTTTGCAGTATGATAAGTATCGGGACATATGTGTATGGTATATTATCACTGAGAGTTTAGCAAATTTCATAAATGTAACTAGTATTTATACCACAAGGGAGTACACTTCAGTCTATGTGTTACTATTCAATAATTAATCAAAATGCCAAATGAAACTACCATGCATTGCGTGGCGAAACATTACTTTGTGTATTGCATGACAACAATTATTATATTTTGGGCGGACAGTGGGATGTTGGATAAGCAGAAAACCTGAACTTTAAAGATGTAAATCATTGGTTTGACTTGCGTTGCAGTGACCAATAAATTAGTGTTCGGTATTCGACGGATTTCGGTATTCGAATATTCGGTTCGAATAACGAGCGAATATTCGAATAGTATTCGAATATTTAGATAAATTATAAAATTATATAGATAAAATATCTAGGAACCAATTTATTATTTAATGAAATAGCATATTTATCCATGCACATGCTATACGCAAACAAGAGAGAGAAAAAAAGTCTTTTGGCTTAATAGCAAGAGTTTATCTGTTTATGAAGTTCAAGCAGTCAATGTCCCATGCATGGCTTAAAGGTTCTTGTTCAAGAAGTGCAACATTCGGACAGTCTGCGGCTTCAACCGGTTGCGTTTTTCAGTAGAGATCAGCCCTGCGGTAGCCTTTTTAGTTTTGGCATCCAACGTGAAGTGAGTCCATATATCTGATATCTTCGAATTTGACGCCATATTATACACACAAGTGACAACGCGCAAAAAAAAAACAAAAAACGATGCCTTAGAGGTCCGCTTCCTATGACCACACGCAAGCACGGTCTGGTTTACACATAGCCAATAAAATTATTTCGACGTCATGACGCCAATCAAATCAGAACGTTACAGTTACGTTAATTCGTTTATGGTCAGTGGAAAATAGACTATACATTTTACAGACCCTCAGACTAATAACAAACCAGGAAACAATTACCCGGAGATTATTCTCGAATATTCGAATAGTCAAATAATTATTCGAATATTCGAATATTTATTTTTACGAGCGAATATTCGAATATTCGAATATTCGGACCGAACACTACAATAAATATCTCAGATGGATCTATTTTAATGATTGTGTACCGTTAA
Organism: Siphonodentalium dalli; assembly: GCA_032622095.1. NCBI lineage: Eukaryota > Metazoa > Mollusca > Scaphopoda > Gadilida > Siphonodentaliidae > Siphonodentalium > Siphonodentalium dalli. Next base: position 132,414,762 of record CP136064.1, on the reverse strand, counting down.
AGATACTAAGCAACATATTTATACATTAATAATACGTATTTTCACTCCTATATGGTTATTCAATATGTTGCTTTTGTTGTGGCATGTCTTGGAGATGCGGCAATTTTGACAGCCATGTCATGGCCTCGATTGTATTATTTTCTGTCCTTTTCTATATTCGCTCCCGTGCTATAATTTCACGCATACTTGTATAACTGCGTAATTCCTATGCCACAACATATCGTTACGTCAGATCCCACCCCTATTCAGGGCGCTGTAGAACATTTTTCCCAGAGCAGATTTTAGCCGATTTTGGATATGTTATACACGAAGATCTCCTCTTTCCAAAGATATAAAATTTAGCTTGTTAAGAATTTTTTCCTGGTAGACCTTATATTTTCAGCCCCGACAGCCAGACTGTAAAGACAAGTCTCATTCTCAAGACATCATCGAATCACAACTCCGTTAATCAGATCTCCAATAAACAGAATATTATTTAACTTGACAGGATGCAGTCCCTGCATGGCACTATCCGTAATAAATACAAACAGTCACCAATCTATATATTGGACTAATGAGCTCTCCGAGTAACTCATCGCGCATACTTCAATACTCGGACATTAGTCTGGCTATCGGGGCTGAAAATAATAGATTCCAGTAGATTGTACCATTTAAAATAGATAACCTCTGAGGTACGCGCATGCAGTTGTAAATAGTCGAGGGACGAATTAATCGCAATAAACAAACACTCATTCCGACAAGGTGAGCCACTGCTTATAAAACATGGATGGGAATGTTTTGTAATGCACATTTTGGTATGCAATTTATGAGAATAACACTTTGAGCAAGAATATGCCTCTATTTCCAACAGATATCCACAGCGGAGGGTTACACATCACGTTAGCCTGTATACACCGGGCCACCCTGCTGGTTTAATATGTATATATATACATGTATACATTTCAGCTTTACTCAATATGTATCACTGACTCGATTGCGGACTCATTTGTAATACATACACGGGGAAAGGAAGAAAAGGAAGCCATTTGCTTAGTGAAATGTCAGAAGTAAACTTTCCAGCAGCTGTATATATAGCACACTGACAGAGAGGCCTACCCCTGAATCCTCTTCTCGAGGCAAATTGTATGGTTAAATGATAATTGTATGGTTAAGTGATAATTGTATGGTTAAATGATAATTGATTTCGCTTCCTTAAAGCTGGTCTATATCTTTGTAAACTTGTGTTATATAGTTACCGGGGTATAAAATATTAGATATGAATCGATGACCCCTGTCCGGAAATGCTTCTATCGATTAATATTCATTATATTTGGAATATTTTCTGGTCTAAAACGTGTGTTTTTTTTCGCTAACGAACAATAGCTGGTTACTGTTAACAGAGACCAGAATTTTTATTGTGTAATTTTGTCACAAATAAACGTTAATTAGACTCATTATCGCTTATAAGTTTTATAACTATGTAATAATACAATATAAACAATTATGGGACATTTGAAGTTCGGAGAGTAGCTATGGGAAAACCCTAATGTTCTCTATGGCTATATGGTATCGACTGAATTGTCTGTTCTAAAAATAGAACAATAAAGTGTCCCACTTAATCATCCCATTTTATAATAAAAGTTTTGGAATAAAATCAATAATAATTGATAGAAGCCTTTCCGGAGATGGGTCTTAAATCCATATTTATTATTTTATACCCACGAAACTATTTTAAACAAAATTGTTAAATGACAAGATAATCCATCTTTAATGTACTGAATGAATATAATATGCGAGATAATCCATCTTTAATGTACTGAATGAAAATAATATGCACATACCTTTTCCTGATTTCTCTAATATTCATTCCCACCCATAGTAAGATTCAGTCCTGATGAATACGGAACAATTTATCCACACGCCGAGCGTTCGTATTCATGTTCACGTTGATATTTCATTCACATTTGAATTGAGGTTTTATGACTGCGGTGATGTCTATAAGCCAGCTGGAACAACCTTTAACCTAGAAACGCTTATGCAGCTCTCAACTTGACAGGTGCTAAGGGAGTTAGATGCATGTTGTTGTCATTCCAGGAATTCCAAGAAAGATTCCATTGAGTTGATAAGAATTATACCAGATTCCACCCAATTTGGCACATATCCAACATTTAGAAAGTAAACAAGAGAATTGCATTCTCGATGGAATTGTTTAATCACAGACTGTTGAGCTGGCTGTCCGTGTCGGTGGTGCGTTTAACTGATGAGCACAGTAGAATCGCTTGTCGAGGCGTGTAGATCGCGAGTATTGATCGAACAGATCTCGATTCCGCGCTTCATTCGCTCACCCAGCTTGGTGACTCTTGGGATAGCATTTTACAGTTGCGGAGATTTGGTTTTATAGAAGTCGATATTCATCATGGTGCCAAATCACCCCCGCGTATGTGGTATCACCAACCCGGAAGGTATCGCCAAGTGGACTGAATGGGAAAGACATTTTCACGTATATATTAGCGAGTTTGCGATACCCGTCCGACGGGTACGGGTACCGGTAGATTCTGGTAGATTGGTGAAATTCGTCACGGTCATTTGCGTACTTTGAATGCAGCACATAAAGCGATAGGGATTTGGAACGGGTAGATGTATCTCATTGACTGGTAGTCTTTCACTAAAGTTTTCTCACTCAAAAGTACATTAGTTCTATGTAATAACAGTCAGCTATGCATTAATATATTTATTGCGCGATTTCATTGCCAAATCTCATTGATACATTTGTCATTTAAAGACACGGTTGGCCTTGGTGGTGGGTATCCTGTGAAAATATCTCCACCCATCAAAAACCGCCACAAACAGAAAGAACATCAAAATGTAGATAGACTTTTTCCGTATACAAATAAGAAATATCGCATAAACAGTATGTTATTGTCATATCTTTGACCATTGTTATGTAAACAAAAGCATAAAAAGTTACTTTTCTGGTGTTTGTTTATATTATGATGGTAAACATAAAGAGCGTTCTTTGTTGCTGAATACCTGATATGGAACTAATAAAGAGCGTTTATGTCATTTGTGTGTGATTAGCCAGTAGCAACGTGCTGTCTTCGGTAACACAATCAGGCTCTTGCTTAGGTAAAATATAGTAGGTCTTTATGATAACATGCTGTTTACGCGATGGTCATGGTATATATGAACGGAACTGTATGCGTTTTAATGTTTTTCTGTTTACGGTGTTTGGAACAAATATGAATATTTTCGACAATTAAGGCCAACCGTGCCTTTAAGCTATGTTTTATGTTCAAAGTATCGAGGCGGCTTCTAGCAATAAGATAACTATGGAACGCCGATTTGTTTACTGACAAATGTCTTCACTCAAGTAATGACATGTGATGATAAGAGAGTGAGTTGATGGTGCTATACGCAGTCTCGGCACAGGGACGTGATTATAGAGGGTCTCCGCGTTGAGAAGGGGTGTCCACCTTCAAATTCCCAACTATACACCCCTTGAACCACACCAATCAGAGGTTTGTGCCTAATTCAAATTGTGCACCCCGTTGGGCTCTGATTTCCCCCAACTGATCCTTCACTGTCCTGAATATTAGAGCAGTCTGTTCTAAATGGATCAGTAGTCTTGTTACAGAAGTCCTGTGATGGGGGGGGGGGGGTGGTCCATATTGCCGACCAGTACGAGAACAATTTTGTAAATATGAACATGGAAATTGCAAAATCATAACATCTCTATATATAGTGGTCTAACACCATGCAGGCAAATTCACGCCCTGGATTGTTTTTCACAAATTAATTATCAGTTTTGACGAGCCACTGAATGTGGATAGACCAGGGCACACCGGGTCGACCATGGTTCGGTCTTGTGTGAGAACGTTTTGAAATCTGAACATGAAAATTTATAAATTATAGACTTTCCTCAAGCTTTACATTTGTTGGATATTTTCAACTGAACTGCTGGCCATATAGCCCGATTTTGTTTCTACCAAAAGTAGGAATATTTGCAAATGTTGGTCTAAAACTATAAAAAAAAATCCCCACTAATACATTTTTGGAAAATCAAACTGAATGACAGAATAATTTCAACGTATGTTTGGTGCGTTAGGTATATGCAATTTCCAACTGTTGGGTGAGACACCCCACCCCTCTCGCCACGTCCCCTATCGACCCTTTGTGCATGGGCATAATTACACCGTGAATGTGTTACACGATTGAATACAACCGTTCAGTTATTGTATATTATGTGGTGGTGACTGATTTCTCATTTTAATATAGATATTTGACATTTGAACGGACATGACGCATTTGAACCCCAAGACTGTTGGATATTGTAGTGGCCGATATTGACACAAAATACTGATATACACACACCTCATACTCGGCACAATCCTATATACCGTCGTCAGAGCGACTTTTAGCTGTTTTAATTTTTTCGCATAGAAGTGAAACAAACGCTCTTTATTCAAACCATATAATGAATAGTGTACCATTAAACACCCTTTATATTTAACAAGTTTAATTTTTCTACCTACATCCGGGTTTAGACCCAGACAAATATCCAAGTTCTTGCGATAAATATTCCCTTGCCCGACCCTTCGAAAGATTCCAACCCATTATCAATTATATGACTAAATATTCCACAACTAATATAAGGGGCAATTTCGGTCTTATATCTGACTAAAAGTACATGCACGTAGGACATTTTTGGACCCTGGTTCTAAAACAACATATTTTACACCGAATAATGGTTGGATTATTAAATTAGCGTAATTGTATATTTGTGCTATCATAACATATTTTCTCAGTCAGACAATTCCATCTGTTCTAGACGAAACTCGAACGGTCTGGGAAATTATTTATGAAAGCCAGTTATTGAAAATGTTACCAAAATGGGTCAAAGAAAGACGCCACCCCCTTCCACTTTCGCCTCGTCCCTGGTGAATGCAAATCATTATCCACGCAGATGTCCATCATATAACCATAACAGCAAGTATAACGTCGGCCAAGAAAGCAAATGCGTATAACAATTTCTCTATATCATATATCTATTGTGCTGCAATTGGCTCACCATACATTACCCGTCGATATGCTTAATTCTACCCGTAAAACAGTTTGCGATTTCAAAACGTGTACCGGTACGGGTAGCTAGCTACCAGTACCCGTACCGGTACCCATACCCGTTTGAAATCGCAAACTCGCTAATATTCGAATATGTGTGTTTCTCATCGTAAAACAGACAACGGACAAAACATATGAGAGTCCATACGAAGCAGGAATATTTACCCAACCGATGTCAGTCGGTTATACCATATCTAATCATTTACCATTTTTAGCGAATTGTTTCAATAGTGTTTTGCTTTTGCGCTCTCATATTTTCCAGAAATTCTATTCACTGAAATAACCCCTGGTAATTTGCCGGTATATAGGTGAATATTTCAATCAAGCATAGGATTGAACATTGTTTTAAAAAAACCGTGCCATTCTCAATATGCACGCAATATGATGGGGCCAGTATCGGTTCAGATAGATGTCAAAGTCGCGAATCAAGATGTCACTAAGACCGGATGTTATCTCATATGAAATATGAATACATAACATTTTTGAATCATGCATACACATCTATTATGAATGAATGAATTAAATTAATTGACCATTTATCTCAGCTGTCAAATTTGCGCATTCAAATGTGCGAAAGATGACGTATATATAAGGCCTTCGTCACACGAACATGCAGCTGTCAAATTTGCGCATTCAAATGTGCGAAAGATGACGTATATAAGGCCTTTATCACACGAACATGCATGCTGTCGTCCGAATATCCGTTTAGCCGTATCCGAATTGGGTTTGTGTTGAGACTCCACATTGCGAAACGATACGATACAATGATCATTATATATCAAGGTCATACAATCGACGCGTTCAATCTAATATATATTTTGAGTTCAAACTTCCAATCTAAGGTTAAAAACACACGGTCAGTGTTTACCGCCGTTTTGGAGAACTTCAGAGCACTCCTTCTCCATTCCCCCGCCACCGCAATGGGAATTCATGGGTTAATCGCGTGATAGTTAAAGAGCGTTCGTATCCGCAGTGTCGTTGATAAAGAGCGTATGTGTGTCCATACATGAGCGTGTTGTGTCTGTGTCCAGACATGAGCGTGTTGTGTGATTCGTACTTAGGGGTTCCTAGGAATGGGGGAGATTTTCATCGGGTCAGTTTTTCCGCACGAGGTGACCTTCACCTTGAAACAGGTACCCACAAATGATCTAATATATATTTTGGGACATCTGTCTGTTTGTTTGTCTATTATAGTTAGGGAGCCCGCATATGTTCCATTTACACTTTTGCGTACAAAAGGTTTGACCCCCTAAAGTTGGTACCAATAATGGAACATTCTGAAAAAACGATTTCTTAAGTTGCGCATTCCTGGGGTTTAGGGGCCGCTGAACCCCAAAAAGTGCCAAAAATCACTTCTATTTACACTTCCGCGTACATCGATGAATTTTGGTTTGATGATACTCCTAAGTGTACTGATTAAGAAAACACAACTTAAGAAAGGGATTTTCCTGGGGTTTTCAGATAAGAAAGGGGGTCCCATGCTGAACCCCAAAACGTGATTTTTCCCTTTTTTTTACACTTTCGCGTACATCCATAATTTTTGGTCTCAAAGTACTTTGATATATACTAATTATAAAAACACAACTTAAGAAGCAACTTTTCCTGGGGTTTTAAGATAAGAATGGGGTCATCGGGTCACCCCTCAAAACGTAAAAAAATCACTTTTATTTACATGATTGCATTCGTCCAACGTGTGTGTATGTGCGTACACCCCTGGAACGTTGCACTATTACAACCAATACATCCCTAAATCGATACGATCAACTTAAGAAATATATATTCATGTCGTTTTCTGATAAGAACGAGACTTGTTACCACCCCCCCCCCCCCAACCACAACACGATCCATTTTCTAGAACTGTAAGTGAGCCAGTTTTATGAACATTATAGCGCGAAAATCTATTAAAATGTATACAAATGTATATATTTTCGTGAAGCTAAGACATAATGACACTTTTTTGGGCCAAAATTGAAACTCACCATCCAAGATGGCCGCCAAAATGGCCGCCGAAAGTTGAAAATATGACATTTTTTCACAAATATCTTCTAGATCAATTCATGCTGTTTGGAACTGGTTGAGTAATGCAACTTTATTTTTGGTTTTTTATATTAACTGATCATTGGAACAATTAAATATGCATTTATTGGGGTCCTAACACCTTCCAATCCCTCAAAAATTCGATTTTACAGAACGCAGTACAAACTTTTACCAAAAAATCACAATTGGGATTCTAGTCATATTTCAACAAGAAATGAAAAGAACATTGTAATGTAAGTGAGGCATATCATTACCTATGAATATTCCAAATCTCTGGAACCATAAATCTTACCTTGGCTCAAAATGGCTGCGAAAATGGCCGCTAAAATATGGAAAATGGTAAATATTGCCCCAGGGTGTCCTGCAATCGCTTACAAGTTGTGGTTGATGTACACAATTGGCTAATCTCTTTTCTATACATTGCATACTAACATGTCTGATGCACCATGGATCATTTTTACTATTGTCACCACTGACATTTACCAGAAATATTGGACACAAATATCGGCAAGAATTCACTTTTCAGGGTTCGACCATTTGTTCAAGTTAAATGTAACTATCTTTTGATTGAAAGGTGTTTATTGTTTTGGTCTATCTTAAATGTGTCACACTACGGTGTTTATAGACTAAATTGCTCAAGATGGCTTCCAAAATGGCAACCAAATTTGTAAAAAGTTAAAAGTTAACATATCCCGAATATTATTCTCTGCGTTATCCGAAAAAAAGTGGCAAATTGTGACTCACTTGGTTATTGTACGTGTTAGTTACAATGTAATTAACTGACAACTACGTTCTATTATGTTTGTCCCAGTTCCGTATGGGGCATGACCAATTCATTTTAAAGTTGCAGTATGGAATTTTGCGGAGAACCACATCATTGAAAGGAAATGGGCAGAACTTTGAGACTGAACTGAGATGAACCATGATATGTGGGTATTCTGGCCCATTATGATAACAATTTATCAACTGGATACAGGGTGGAAGCCAAGATGGTAGCCAGGGAGTTATGATCATAGATGAGGATAATATGTATACAGGGAGTTATTGTATGGTCATGAATGATGTGTTGGTATATAGGGAGTTCCCTGTTGGTAACGGTGGGACGTATATTTATATATGTTGTGGATGTGTTATCATTGGTGGTGTATGGGGAGTAGGTTTATTATCATGGATGGTGTGTATGAGTATGGCAAGTATGGAACTTATGAGTGGTCGTATGTGCGGATATTGGTATATCTGGAAGGGCTCACCATTGGTGATGTGCATATGTTTACCTGGATTGACTCCATGGTCATGTGTTTGGCGAATAGGTATACATGTAGTGGCTGTATGGTCCACGTTGATGTGAATATGTATACAATGAGTGACTGTATGATCGTGAATGTAGTGAATATGTATACATAGAGTGACTATATGGTCGGGTGTAGGTGTATACCTGGTGTTCATGACTCGTGGCTGTATCGTCATTTGTGGTATGTATGGGTATAACCAAGTATGGCTGTATGATCAGGTGTACTAGTACATGTACGTGTATAAAGTGGGTGACTATGTTGTCATTTGTGTGGTGTTTATGTACATAGTGAGTGACTGTGGTAATGGGTGGGTTGTACATGTGTACATTGGGTGGCTATCGCTTTCCACAATAACTCAAGGATATGTTAATCAACAGAGAGGTCATGTCATATCGTGGAAAGCGATAGCCAACCATTATCACACAGTCATTACATATATACATAAACACCACAGACATAACAATATAGTTACTCACTGTATACATGTACACCTGGCCCATGACCACTGATGACCATACAGCCACGCGTCACAATGCAGGCACACTGGGTATACTCCTAAACATGACCCATAACCATATAGTCACTCCATGTATACCCATTCATCTCACCATTGGCCATAAGGTCATCCCCTGTATACCTATTCTCCAAACGCATGGTCAAATGGACAATCAATATATACATCAACACCACAACAATGACCATAAAGTCATTCCGGTATACATATGCACATCACCAATGGCCATATAGCCACTCGCTTCATACGCATACCCTCACACATGTTACCTGGTATACTCCTTCACCTGACCTATGGCCATATAGTCACCCCGTGTGTACCTATTCAAAACATTCATACACGATCGTGGTCAATCCTTGTATTCATATTCACCCCAACATTGGCCATGGCAATCCCTGTATCCCTATTTGTCACACCATATCCGAATAGCCACTCAATATATACTAATACACCCCAGCCATGTCAGTATAGTCACTCCATGTATGCATATGCACCTCATCCATGACCATATAGCCACTCGCTATATACACATATCCCTCGCTCATGACAATAAAGCAACACGTGTGTGTACTGGTATACACATGACGATACCGACACGAGTCACCAAACAGGAACACCAGGTACGTGTATACTCATACGCCTGTCACCCCCTGTATAGATTTTCATTACATTTATGATCATACAGTCACTACTTGTATACCTACATGTACTCATCTCACCATTAACCATACATTCACTACCTGTATACCTATTCGACACACATAGTCATATAACCACTCGATATACATATGCAGTCCACCCTAGACCATAGATTCACTCCAGGTATACATGTAACCCTCACTAATGGCCATTCAGCCCTTCCAGATATACAAAAAAAAACCACTCAAACAACCCATCCTTGCGTATACACCTCACACATGACAATTCAGCAATTCACTGTATAATCATACACGCCATCCATGATAATACAGCTAAGTCCAATACACCCACCAATGGTAATACATCCACGATATATATAAATATACATCCCACCCGTTACAACAAGGACACTTCCTATGTACCCACACGATCGATAATGTCCACCCAGCTTACTCCAGGTATTCATATTCAATCATGACCGTACAGTCATTCCATGTATACCTATACACATTACCCGTAACCATAAAATCACTACCTATTTATCCACACACCCCATCCATGATCATACAGACAACACATGTACATCCCACCCATGACCTCACAGTCACTCCATATATACATAATCAACACATATATGACCATGTAGCTATATCCACACACCACACCAATGACCATACAGGCACACCGGATGCACCAGTACTGGATATACACACTCATACACCATACCGCATACCGATTCACCTCACACCTGACCATGACCTCTCCCTATATACATAGATGCATCTTACCATGGACAACCCACTTATAACCATATAGTCACTCATTGTATACCTACTCACATCAGTCATGACATACAATAACTCCCTGCAGACCTATTCACCTCACATATGATCACAGAGTAACTCCCTGGCTACGATCTTGGCATCCACACTGTATCCTGTAGACATTTTTTTTATCATAATGGACCAGAATAGCCAAAGATTATGGTCCATCTCAGTTCTGTCTCAAAGTTTGCCCATTTCCTTTCAATAAATATGGCCAAAATCACAAAAGAGGTTCTCGGCAAAATTACATACATTAAAATGAATTTGTCATGCCCCATACGGAGCTGGGACAACTGGGAATAGAACATGTAGTTGTCAGTTAATTAACTAACATGTATAATAACCAAGTGAGTCACAATTTGCTACCTTTTCGGATAATGCAGAGAATGTTCGGGATATATGTAAAAAATTAGCATTTTACAAATTTGGTTGCCATTTTGGAAGCCATCTTGAGCAATTTGGTCTATAAACACCGTAGTGTGACACATTTAAGATAGACCAAAACAATAAACACCTTTCAATCCAAAGATAGTTATATTTTACCTGAAAAAATGGTCCCAAACCTGAAAACTGAATTTTTGCCAATATTTATGTCAAGTTTTTTTTAGAGAAAAGTCCAATATTTTTGACGATGTCAGTGGTGAAAATAGTAACAATTAACCATGGTGCATCAGACATGTTAGTATTCAATGTATAGAATGCAGAATGGTCAATTTTATAAATCAACACAACTTGTAAGCGATTGCAGGACACCTGGTGTAATATTTACCATTTTCCATATTTTGGCGGCCATATTGGCAGCCGTTTTGAGCCAAAGTAAGAATTTTGGTTCCAGTGATTTGGAATATGCATAGGCAATGATATGCCTCACTCACATTACAAAGTTCTGTACATTTCTTGTTGAAATATGACTAGAATCCCAATTGTGATTTTTGTGTGTGAAATTTTATACCGCATTCTGTACAATCAAATTTTTGAGGGATCGGAAGGGGTTAGGACCCCAATAAATGCATATTTAATTGCTCCAATGATCAGTTTAATATAAAAAATACAAAATAAAGTTGCATCACTCAACCAGTTCCAAGCAGCATGAATTGATCTAGAAGATATTTGTGAAAAAATCTCATATTTTCAACTTCCGGCGGCCATTTTGGCGGCCATCTTGGATGGTGAGTTTCAATTTTGGCCCAAAAAAGTGTCATTATGTCTTAGCTTCACGAAAATATATACATTTGTATACATTTTACTAGATTTTCCCGCTATCATTTTCATAAAACTGGCTCACTTATAGTTCTAGAAAATGGATCGTGTTGTGGGGGGGGGGGGGGGGGTAACAAGTCTCGTTCTTATCAGAAAACGACATGAATATATATTTCTTAAGTTGATCGTATCGATTTAGGGATGTATTGGTTGTAATAGTGCAACGTTCCAGGGGTGTACGCACATACACACACGTTGGACGAATGCAATCATGTAAATAAAAGTGATTTTTTACGTTTTGAGGGGTGACCGATGACCCCCTTCTTATCTTAAAACCCCAGGAAAAGTTGCTTCTTAAGTTGTGTTTTTATAATTAGTATATATCTAAGTACTTTGAGACCAAAAATCATGGATGTACGCGAAAGTGTAAAAAAAAGGGAAAAATCACGTTTTGGGGTTCAGCATGGGACCCCCTTTCTTATCTGAAAACCCCAGGAAAATCCATTTCTTAAGTTGTGTTTTCTTAATCAGTACACTTAGGGAGTATCATCAAACCAAAATTCATCGATGTACGCGGAAGTGTAAATAGAAGTGATTTTTGGCACTTTTTGGGGTTCAGCAGCCCTAGACCCCAGGAATGCGCAACTTAAGAAATCGGTTTTTCAGAATGTTCCATTATTGGTACCAACTTTAGGGGGGTCAAACCTTTTGTACGCAAAGTGTAAATGGAACATATGCGGGCTCCCTAACTATTAGCTATGGCCGGGAAAACTGCTGGACGGATTTCGACGAAATTTGATACCTACGGTAATTTTCTCCGGGGAGTGTTTTGGACGGGTCAAATCGTGACCCCGATCTGACCTTGACCTTCAAAATGGTCCATTCAAGGTCAAAGCCCGCGACGAAGTCGGGTCACCTATATATCTAATATATATTTTGGGGACTTCTGTTTGTTTGTTTGTCTGTTAGCTATGGCCGGGAAAACTGTCGGACGGATTGAGCCCAAACTTCCTATCTAAGGGTAAAATCACAGATGGAATGTCATCGCACCGCTTCTGAGAACGTCAGAGCACTCATTCTCCAACCCCCCGCCACCGCAATGGGTAGTTCATGGGTTAATCGCGTGATAGTTAAAGAGCGTTCGTATCCGCAGTGTCGTTGATAAAGAGCGTATGTGTGTCCAGACATGAGCGTGTCTGTGTACAGACATGGGCACGCGTGTTGTGTGATTCTGTGCTCGTACTTAGGGGTTCCTGGAAATGGGGGAGATTTTCATCGGGTCAGTTTTCCGCCCGAGGTGACCTTCACCTTGAAACGGGTACCCACAAATGATTCTAATATATATTTTGGGACTTCTGTCTTTTTGTTTTGTCTGTTAGCTATGGCCGGGAAAACTGCTGGACGGATTTAGACGAAATTTGATACCTACGGTTGATTTTGTCCGGGGAGTGTTTTGGACCGGGTCAAATCGTGACTCCGACATGACCTTGTCAATTCAAGGTCAAAGCCCGGACGAAGTCGGGTCACCTGCTAGTACCATATATAGTTATGAGGTTACCCTGCCCACAAAAAATGAAGCTAATTACATGCATTTGTCATCGGAGACAGGGTTTTTCTGGGGGGGGGGGGTGTCTCGCAAAACCTCGGTCAAACCGTTCAACGCGGATACCAATCTAGCTATTATGGTGTTGTGTGAATCAAGTGAACAGATGCAATGATAATTCTGATACAATTCTCCACAATGAAAGATAAAAAATATGCGTCCACGGACATTACCGGGCTAAATACGAAGGTACTCTGTTCTCTTAGTTGGCTAATTCATCCACTCGTGAACTTGCAGGGACGTGGCAGTGGAATGTTGATGTGTCATACCCCCCATACTTTCAGCAGTTCGAAATTTCATACCCGACAAAACCTCAGAAAATTCAGAATGAATTGTCTGATTTTCTATATTTTGATAATTTCAGCAAATTTGTGAACTCAAATGGGCATCAGTTGAAAATGTCCAACATTATAACGGGGTTACCATATCCAACAGCTGGAAAACCTGATGTAAACTCGATGAAAACTCCAACCTAATAGTCCATTCAAACTAAGAGTTTGACTTAATGAAACATATAAAAGTTCGCTACGAGATATGTATATGCAACTTTCAGCAATTGCGTATATTTTGTGGGTGAGATAAGATGAGGTTGAAGGCAAAATACACACAATGTGCAGTTGCACAATGGACATACAATAAATACAACATATGTCAACATATAGAATAATTTAACGTACGATATGCATATGACATTAAGATGACTGTCATAAAATTTAACGTATACTTGCTAGCTTTTGTTAGATATATTTGTCTCGAATGGCGAAGAAAGACCTGATCATGTCGCAAAAAAAAAAAAAAATATCGACGTCGTATTTTCCATATAATTCATTGCATACTGAACTAGAAGGGTCTCTAAGTGAGTCGGTGTCTGCATCATGTACCAAGCACCCACTTGATCATCTGAGGTTCTAATTTTTATTAATATATAAATTGTTGAGTATTCGCATCATGTCTGTATCTATATTTGCGAATGTCTGTCTGTCTGTCTGTGTTCTATATAAATTCACAGGGGACCATCTGGATGATGCCAAAGGGGTCTACTAGGAGTAGCATTTTACGAGAAAGATAATGGTCGGGGTTAGAAATTTCTAAAGTGACGCCGTTGTTGTCAGGGGCAGAAAAGGAAGAGGGGCAGAAAAAAAAATTGTCGCTGATTGCCACCAAACTTATATATAATCATCCCCATAATATGAGGAATCTGATGGCGTGGTTTAAATATGGCAAAAGTCGCGCCGTTCGCGTCAGGGGTGCCCGGAAGGGGGGGGGGGGGGAGATTTTATTTTCTGACGCCGATTGCCACGAAACTTACATATAATCATCCCAATGATATGAAGAATCCAACAGTGTGGTTTAAATATGTCAAAAGTGGCGTCGTTTGAGTCAGGGATGAACGGAAGGGGAGAGGGGCACCAAAATTGATAAAACTAATTTTAGCGCCGATTTCCACCAAATTGATATGTATTCTTCTTCATGATACAAGGAATCTAATTGTGCGATTTAACAACGCCAAATTGTTGTTTTTGGATGAGAGATTGGGAGGGGGTGGGCACTAAATTTGATAATAAGTCGCCGATTGCCACCACACTTATACAAAATCACCCCCATGGTATGAGGAGTCTAATGGTGTGGCTTTTATCTGTCAAATGTGGCCTCATTCGAGTCAGGTTTGCATTGAAAGGGACAAGGGCACCAAAATTGATGCACAATTTTTTTAGCGCCAATTTCCACCAAATTGATACACGTTCTTATCCATGATACGAGGAATCTAATCGTGATTTAAAGACGCCATAGTGGTGCTGTTTGGGTGAGAGATGGAGAGGGGAGGGATTGGCACCAAATTTGATAAAAAAAATTGTTTAGTCGCCGATTATCACCAAACTTATAAACAATAATCTCCATGATATCAGGAGTGTAATCGTGTGGTTTAAGGATGTCACAAGTGGGGCCATTCGAGTCAGTGGTGTATAGAGATGAGAGGGACACAAACAAATATATCTATATGTTTAGTGCCGATTTCCACCAGATTGATACATATTCTTCTCCGTGATATATATGCATCTCTAATCTCTAATGAGTCTTAGTGTGTGCAGCTTGAGTCCGAAATAGTGACGGAGGGTCACCAAAACTGATACAAAATATTTTTAGTACCAATTACCATCAAATTCAGACACGTTCTTCTCAAATGATACAAGAAATAAAATCGTGCTGTCTGTCTGCCTTTTTGTCTGTCTGTATGCGTTCTATATATAACTTCACGCGGTACAATCGAGATGGCAGCAAGGCGTTCTAAGAGGGGTAACTTTTTACAAGGAAGATAATGGTGCTGGTTAAAATTTTCTAAAATGACGCTGTTGGTGGGAGGGGAAATTAAAAAAATATGGTGAAATAGTTTTGTCGCTGATTTCCACCAAACGAATACATAATCACCTTCGCAATATGGCGTTGTTCTAGTCAGCGTTGCATCGACAATTGATTTAATAAACCAAATTCCACCAAATTCATACACGTTTTTCTCTAATGATATACCATGAATTAAATCACATTTGGTGTCGTTTGCGTCACGGATGGCGAGCGGATATGTAATATCATTGATAAGATTGCTATTCGCCGATATCCACATATAAGTTATATACAGTCACCAGGCCATCTCCATATCATTTTAAGTAGTTGGGCGTTCACATTTCACAATCCCGACATATGGTGACCCTAATAAGTCACTTGAACAGTTATATCTTCTTAACAGTCATATTTATATGGGAATGGAAATCAAAGCATTCACACAATGAGCTAGCAAAAAGAGATAACTAGAAGAAGCATTAAACGTATATTTATCATTATATTGAAGAGATACATATATTCGTGCAAACTGAGAGACCTCGAACCGTCAGAGGATTGCATATATATAATAACAAAATTTAGTCTGTTCCATTCAACACAGTTTCCACAAAAAGTTACAATTTGTCAAGAGATATGGAAGGGCTGTTCAAAAATAGTGGTCACAGTGTGCAGTCAAATATAGTTTCTTCTGATATACAAGAAAATGCAGTTAGTAGCACAAGACTTTTCAGGATCCTACCAATACTGACATCTGACAAGGGTTTTAGAACAGACTCATCGACTGACATAAACAACTCAAAATCTCGCTCTGTGCCTGGCACATGTAGCTGATATATGTGCGCAGCAACATTTCGTTTAAACTAAGAATATTTAGCCAATATATAGCACCATGAACAGAGGAGCACCTGGAAATTTCTTTGAAACATCTGTATCTTCATGGAGATATAATAGCCAGGTGTCCTCGAGATCTTAGTCCAACCCACTAGATTGATTGATACATCTCAATATGTAAAACCCAATTATCCTCTTTTATCGAACTAATGTGTTTATGATGTTCATGTATCATATTATAACGTCTAATGTATACGCGGTTGTAAATAAATAAATACTTCATTATTGGTGGAACGGATTAATCGCGATAAACATAATGACAATTGACAAGGTGAGCCACTACTTATATTCCATGACTGTAATAATCATGTTTTGTGATCCTATTTGAATATACAATTTATGAGAAAACGTATTTACACTTTAAGCAAGAGCATTCTCTATTCCCAACAAATATCCACAGCATACATTAACCTGGGCAACGCCGGGTAACCCTGCTAGTATATATATATAACTGGGAATCTGGTCAATTCTGCGGACAACATGATTCGTAGCATTTAGTTTTACACCTGAAACCTTGTTTTGAACAATGTAGGCGACAATGAGGAACCTTGTTTTGAACAATGTAGGCGACAATGAGTAACCTAGGCGACAATGAGTAACCTTGTAGGCGACAATGAGTAACCTTGTAGGCGACAATGAGTAACCTTGTAGGCGACAATGAGTAACCTTGTTTTGCTCCAATTGTGGACATATGATGGTGGTTCAATTCCTGCACCCGTATAACTTGAATATAATTGGATTGATACATGGACTGTATTATTTGATCGATTTTTTTCTTTTTATACGATTGCTATGCAACTTTTGAAACATCAACGACCTATATCTACTGGATCGAAACATAAACGCTATAAATCGGACTAGACTGATTGTCACTGATGTGTTTCTAAATAGTTGTTTATTCGGTTAGTTATAACTCTGTTGAAAGTTTCCCTAAATCAATACTGAACGCAATTGGTCGATAATTATTTGGGTCATGCATGCCTATCTCCTTGTTATAAAGCGTATTAATGATGAGGGACACAGTGCAGCTGTCTGGATAATGACCAGAGTTTATTACCTAATTAAATAATTTTATTTCTCCGTCTATTGCCTCGGAAACAACAGTTTTAAGCAATTCGTTCGAGAAATTTCCATGTCCAGGAGATTTTCTTTTTTAAAAGTAGTTTAATGCAATTTCACTGGTTTCAATATCACTCTCATCAATTTTTGTTGTTGTGGAATTTCTTATTTGCATAAACGTTATATTGGCCGAGTATCTTTTTGAAAAAAGTCCACACTTTCGTCTGGATGCAAGTACTTTGTTTCATCACGTTTATTTCTAAATTCTTTTTATCATTCGCCAATACTCGGAAGGGTCTGTACCCTCCATTATATCTAGTGATTCTGCCAACCCCCGGAAGTACATTTTTGATTTTTTCTTTGTTTATTCCTTACTAGCAGTGTTACCCAGCGTCGCCCAGGTTAAAGTGATGTGAAACCCTCTGCAAGCTGTGGATATTTGTTGGGAAGAGAATACTCTTGCTAAGTTACACGTATTCCAATAAATTGTATATTCAAATATATCACAAAACATGATTCTTACACAGTGTTGGAATATAAGTAGTGGCTCACCTTGTCGATTGTCATTTTGTTTATCGCGATTAATCCGTTCCATCAAAAAAGAAGTATTTATTTATTTAAAACTGCGTATACGTCAGACGTTATAACATGATACAAGAACATCTTAAACACATTAGTTCGGAAAAATAAAATACGACAATTGGGTTTTACATATAGAGATGTCAGATGTCAGTATTGGAGGATCCTGAAAAGTCACGTGCTATTGACTGCGTTTTCTTTTATATCAGAAGAAAATATATTTGACTGCACACTGTGACCACTATTTTTGAACAGGCCTTCGATATATTTCAATATCTCTTGACAAATTGTACCTTTTTGTGTGGAAACTGTATTGAATGGAAACAGACTCAATTGTGTTTTAATATATACATGAGCCATTCTAATATGCAACCCTCTGACGGTTCGAGGTCTCTCAGTTTTCAAGAATATATGTATCTCTTAAATAGAATGATAAATAAACTTGTATTGCTTCTTATATGTATTTGTTTATGCTAGCTTATTATGTGAATGCCTCGATTCCCATCCCCATATAAATATGACAGTTGAGAAGATATTATTGTTCAAGTAACTTAATTTGGTCACCGTTTGTCGAGATTGTGAAATTTGAACGCCAAAAAACTCCTTAAAACGATATGGAGATGGCCTGGGTGACTATATATAATTTATAGGTGGATATCGGCGAATAGCTATCTTATCAATGATAGTGCATATCCTCTCGCCATCCATGACCCAAACGGCAGCAAATTTAAATCACACGATTATATTCCTCGTATCATGGAGAAGAAGAATATATCAATTTGGTGGAAATCTGCGCTAAAAATAGTTTATTAAATCAATTGTTGATGTCCCCGCAACGCTGACTCGAACAGCGCCATATCGCGGAGGTGATTATGTATGCGTTTGGTGGAAATCGGCGACAAAACTATTTCACCAAATTTTTTTTTTAAATTTGCCGCCCTTCCCCTTTTTCTTCCCCTGACACCAACAGCGTCACTTTAACCCGCACCATTATCTTCCTCTTAGACCGCCTTGGTGCCATCTCGATTGTACCCCGTGAAGGTATATATAGAACACAGACAGAAAGACAGACAGCACGATTTGATTCCTCGTGTCATTTGAGAAAAACGTATATGAATTTGATGGCAGTTGGTACTAAATATATTTTTTATCAGTTTTTGGTGACCTTTCCGTCCCTATTTCGGACTCAAGCGGCACCACTTTGTCACCATTAAATCACACACTTGGACTCATTATGGAGATTATCGAGTATACAAATTCGTATCAAATTTAAGGTCCCCATATCTATCACACAAAGGGCACCAATTTTGTGTATCTAAACCACACGATTGGACCCCATGTATAACGGGGAAGAATATGTATCAATCTGGTGGAAATCGACACTAAACATATTCCTATAATTTTTTGTGTCCCTCTCACCTCTATACACCACTGACTCGAAATGGCCCCACTTGTGACATGCTTAGACCACACAATTACACTCCTGATATCATGGAGATGATTATTTATAAGTTTGGTGCTAATCGGCGACTAAACAAATGTTTATCAAATTTGGTGCCAACCATCTCTCGCCAAACAGCACAAATATGACGTCTTTAAATCACAAGATTAGATTCCTCGTATCATGGATAAGAACGTGTATCAATTTGGTGGAAATGGTGCTAAAAATATTGTGTATCAATTTTGGTGCCCCTCTCCCTTTCAGTGCACCCTTGACTCGAATGAGGCCACGTTTGACTGATGTAAGCCACACCATCATACCATGAAGATGATTTTGTATAAGTGCGGTGGCAATCGGCGACTAAACCCATTCTTATCAAATTTAGTGCCCACCCCCCCCCCAATCTCTCATCCAAACAACACAAATTTGGCGTCTTTAAATCGCACAATTAGATTCCTTGTATCATGAAGAAGAATATATCAATTTGGTGGAAATCGACGCTAAAATTAGTTTTATCAATTTTGGTGCCCCTCTCTCCTTCCGTGCATCCCTGACTCGGTCGACGTAACTTTTGACATATTTAAACCACACCATTAGATTATTCATATCATTGGGATGATTATATGTAAGTTTTGTGGCAATCAGCCCCTCCCACTTTTCTGCCCATGACAACAACGGCGTCACTTCTAACCCGCGCCATTATCTTTCTCGTAAAAAGTTACACCTAGTAGACCCCTTTGGTATCATCTAGATGGTCCCCTGTGAATTTCTATAGAACACAGACAGACAGACGGACAGACATACATACATTTGCAAATATAGATATAGATATAGATATGCTTTTTTGGATGAGAACAAACTGCCTCTAACTGTTGCATCGGTGGGGTTTTGCTTCATTTCACGACACGCATTTGTCATTTAATGTTTTAATTGCTTTCATTGCTCATCAAACAATTTTCTTTTCGTTTTCTGTCGTTTAAACTTATTATTTCTTTAGTTTTGCTTTAGTGTTGATAGATGTTAATATATTTTCATAATCACGATGGCACATTCTGCTCCGTTTCGGTTACGTTCATATATAGAGTCGCTTTTTAGCTCAACTTTACTTTGTAAAGTTTGAGCTATTGCCATGCTTTGTCGTCCGTCGACCGTGTGTGCGCGTGTGTGCGTGTGTACGTGTGTACGTAAGGCGTCAACAATGCAGGCTACAGGTCGTACCTTTCGTCGGATCATTATGAAATTTGTTATAGCTGTTGACATCAACATTTAGACCAGAACAATTAATTTTGGGGTCATTCGGAAAAAAAAACATGGCCGCCAGTGGCCATATTGGATTTCAAAATTCAATCCATTAGCACGGGCTACAGGCCGTACTGTTTGTCTGATCTTCATGAAATGTGTCATGGATGTTAATATTTACATGTAGATGGGAACGAGTAATTTTGGGGTCATTCGGCCCAAAAATATGGCCGCCAGCAGCCATCTTGGATTTTACTCTTTGTATGACTAAATTCTTTAGCACGGGCTACAGGTCGTACTTTTAGTCTGATCATCATAAATTTTGTCAAGAATGTTAATAATGACATGTAGATGGGAACGAGTAATTTTGGGGTCATTCGGCCAATAAACATGGCCGCCAGCAGCCATCTTCGATTTTACTCTTTGTATGACTAAATTCTTTAGCACGGGCTGCAGGTCGTACCTTTAGTCTGATCATCATAAAATTTGTCATGGATATTAACAATGACATGTAGATGGGAACGAGAAATTTTGGGGTCATTCGGCTAAAATACCAGGACGCCAGCAGCCATCTTGGATTTTACTCTTTGTATGACTAAATCCTTTAGCACGGGCTACAGGTTGTACCTTTAGTCTGATCATCATGAAATTTGTCACGAATGTTAATAATGACATGTAGATTAGAAAGAGTCATTTTGAGGTCATTCGGCCGAAAAACATGGCCGCCAGCAGCCATCTTGGATTTTACTCTTTGTATGACTAAATCCTTTAGCATGGGCTACAGGTCGTACCTTTAGTCTCATCATCATAAAATTTGTCATGGTTGTTGAAATTAGAATGTAGATGGGAACGAGTTATTTTGGGGTCATTCGGACAAATAACATGGCCGCCAGCGGCCATCTTGGATTAAAAAATTTAATCCATTAGCACGGGCCACAGGTCGTAGTGTTCGTCTGATGATCATGAAATTTGTCGTGGATGATAATATTGACATGTAGATGGGAACGAGTAATTTTGGGGTCATTCGGCCAAAAAACATGGCCGCCAGCAGCCATCTTGGATTGTACTCTTTGTATGACTAAATTCTTTAGCACGGGCTGCAGGTCGTACCTTTAGTCTGATCATCATAAAATGTGTCATGGCTGTTAACAATGACATGTAGATGGGAACTAGTCATTTTGGGGTCATTCGGCCAAAAAACATGGCCGCCAGATTTTACTCTTTGTATGACTAAATCCTTTAGCACGGGCTACAGGTCGTACCTTTAGTCTGATCATCATAAAATTTGTCATGGCTGTTGAAATTGGAATGTAGATGGGAACGAGTAATTTTGGGGTCATTCGGCCAAAAAACATGGCCGCCAGCAGCCATCTTGGATTTTACTCTTTGTATGACTAAATTTTTTAGCACGGGCTGCAGGTCGTACCTTTAGTTTGATCATCATAAAATTTGTCTTGGATGATAATATTGACATGTAGATGGGAACGAGTAATTGTGTGGTCATTCGGCCAAAAAACATGGCCGCCAGCAGCCATCTTGGATTTTACTCTTTGTATGACTAAATTCTTTAGCACGGGCTGCAGGTCGTACCTTTAGTCTGATCATCATAAAATGTGCCATGGATATTTACAATGACATGTAGATGGGAACAAGTCATTTTGGGGTCATTCGGCCAAAAAACCTGGACGCCAGCAGCCATCTTGGATTTTACTCTTTGTATGACTAAATCCTTTAGCATGGGCTACAGGTCGTACCTTTAGTCTCATCATCATAAAATTTGTCATGGTTGTTGAAATTAGAATGTAGATGGGAACGAGTTATTTTGGGGTCATTCGGACAAATAACATGGCCGCCAGCGGCCATCTTGGATTAAAAAATTTAATCCATTAGCACGGGCCACAGGTCGTAGTGTTCGTCTGATGATCATGAAATTTGTCGTGGATGATAATATTGACATGTAGATGGGAACGAGTAATTTTGGGGTCATTCGGCCAAAAAACATGGCCGCCAGCAGCCATCTTGGATTGTACTCTTTGTATGACTAAATTCTTTAGCACGGGCTGCAGGTCGTACCTTTAGTCTGATCATCATAAAATGTGTCATGGCTGTTAACAATGACATGTAGATGGGAACTAGTCATTTTGGGGTCATTCGGCCAAAAAACATGGCCGCCAGATTTTACTCTTTGTATGACTAAATCCTTTAGCACGGGCTACAGGTCGTACCTTTAGTCTGATCATCATAAAATTTGTCATGGCTGTTGAAATTGGAATGTAGATGGGAACGAGTAATTTTGGGGTCATTCGGCCAAAAAACATGGCCGCCAGCAGCCATCTTGGATTTTACTCTTTGTATGACTAAATTTTTTAGCACGGGCTGCAGGTCGTACCTTTAGTTTGATCATCATAAAATTTGTCTTGGATGATAATATTGACATGTAGATGGGAACGAGTAATTGTGTGGTCATTCGGCCAAAAAACATGGCCGCCAGCAGCCATCTTGGATTTTACTCTTTGTATGACTAAATTCTTTAGCACGGGCTGCAGGTCGTACCTTTAGTCTGATCATCATAAAATGTGCCATGGATATTTACAATGACATGTAGATGGGAACGAGTCATTTTGGGGTCATTCGGCCAAAAAACCTGGACGCCAGCAGCCATCTTGGATTTTACTCTTTGTATGACTAAATCCTTTAGCATGGGCTACAGGTCGTACCTTTAGTCTCATCATCATAAAATTTGTCATGGTTGTTGAAATTAGAATGTAGATGGGAACGAGTTATTTTGGGGTCATTCGGACAAATAACATGGCCGCCAGCGGCCATCTTGGATTAAAAAATTTAATCCATTAGCACGGGCCACAGGTCGTAGTGTTCGTCTGATGATCATGAAATTTGTCGTGGATGATAATATTGACATGTAGATGGGAACGAGTAATTTTGGGGTCATTCGGCCAAAAAACATGGCCGCCAGCAGCCATCTTGGATTGTACTCTTTGTATGACTAAATTCTTTAGCACGGGCTGCAGGTCGTACCTTTAGTCTGATCATCATAAAATGTGTCATGGCTGTTAACAATGACATGTAGATGGGAACTAGTCATTTTGGGGTCATTCGGCCAAAAAACATGGCCGCCAGATTTTACTCTTTGTATGACTAAATCCTTTAGCACGGGCTACAGGTCGTACCTTTAGTCTGATCATCATAAAATTTGTCATGGCTGTTGAAATTGGAATGTAGATGGGAACGAGTAATTTTGGGGTCATTCGGCCAAAAAACATGGCCGCCAGCAGCCATCTTGGATTTTACTCTTTGTATGACTAAATTTTTTAGCACGGGCTGCAGGTCGTACCTTTAGTTTGATCATCATAAAATTTGTCTTGGATGATAATATTGACATGTAGATGGGAACGAGTAATTGTGTGGTCATTCGGCCAAAAAACATGGCCGCCAGCAGCCATCTTGGATTTTACTCTTTGTATGACTAAATTCTTTAGCACGGGCTGCAGGTCGTACCTTTAGTCTGATCATCATAAAATGTGCCATGGATATTTACAATGACATGTAGATGGGAACGAGTCATTTTGGGGTCATTCGGCCAAAAAACCTGGACGCCAGCAGCCATCTTGGATTTTACTCTTTGTATGACTAAATCCTTTAGCATGGGCTACAGGTCGTACCTTTAGTCTCATCATCATAAAATTTGTCATGGTTGTTGAAATTAGAATGTAGATGGGAACGAGTTATTTTGGGGTCATTCGGACAAATAACATGGCCGCCAGCGGCCATCTTGGATTAAAAAATTTAATCCATTAGCACGGGCCACAGGTCGTAGTGTTCGTCTGATGATCATGAAATTTGTCGTGGATGATAATATTGACATGTAGATGGGAACGAGTAATTTTGGGGTCATTCGGCCAAAAAACATGGCCGCCAGCAGCCATCTTGGATTGTACTCTTTGTATGACTAAATTCTTTAGCACGGGCTGCAGGTCGTACCTTTAGTCTGATCATCATAAAATGTGTCATGGCTGTTAACAATGACATGTAGATGGGAACTAGTCATTTTGGGGTCATTCGGCCAAAAAACATGGCCGCCAGATTTTACTCTTTGTATGACTAAATCCTTTAGCACGGGCTACAGGTCGTACCTTTAGTCTGATCATCATAAAATTTGTCATGGCTGTTGAAATTGGAATGTAGATGGGAACGAGTAATTTTGGGGTCATTCGGCCAAAAAACATGGCCGCCAGCAGCCATCTTGGATTTTACTCTTTGTATGACTAAATTTTTTAGCACGGGCTGCAGGTCGTACCTTTAGTTTGATCATCATAAAATTTGTCTTGGATGATAATATTGACATGTAGATGGGAACGAGTAATTGTGTGGTCATTCGGCCAAAAAACATGGCCGCCAGCAGCCATCTTGGATTTTACTCTTTGTATGACTAAATTCTTTAGCACGGGCTGCAGGTCGTACCTTTAGTCTGATCATCATAAAATGTGCCATGGATATTTACAATGACATGTAGATGGGAACGAGTCATTTTGGGGTCATTCGGCCAAAAAACCTGGACGCCAGCAGCCATCTTGGATTTTACTCTTTGTATGACTAAATCCTTTAGCATGGGCTACAGGTCGTACCTTTAGTCTCATCATCATAAAATTTGTCATGGTTGTTGAAATTAGAATGTAGATGGGAACGAGTTATTTTGGGGTCATTCGGACAAATAACATGGCCGCCAGCGGCCATCTTGGATTAAAAAATTTAATCCATTAGCACGGGCCACAGGTCGTAGTGTTCGTCTGATGATCATGAAATTTGTCGTGGATGATAATATTGACATGTAGATGGGAACGAGTAATTTTGGGGTCATTCGGCCAAAAAACATGGCCGCCAGCAGCCATCTTGGATTGTACTCTTTGTATGACTAAATTCTTTAGCACGGGCTGCAGGTCGTACCTTTAGTCTGATCATCATAAAATGTGTCATGGCTGTTAACAATGACATGTAGATGGGAACTAGTCATTTTGGGGTCATTCGGCCAAAAAACATGGCCGCCAGATTTTACTCTTTGTATGACTAAATCCTTTAGCACGGGCTACAGGTCGTACCTTTAGTCTGATCATCATAAAATTTGTCATGGCTGTTGAAATTGGAATGTAGATGGGAACGAGTAATTTTGGGGTCATTCGGCCAAAAAACATGGCCGCCAGCAGCCATCTTGGATTTTACTCTTTGTATGACTAAATTTTTTAGCACGGGCTGCAGGTCGTACCTTTAGTTTGATCATCATAAAATTTGTCTTGGATGATAATATTGACATGTAGATGGGAACGAGTAATTGTGTGGTCATTCGGCCAAAAAACATGGCCGCCAGCAGCCATCTTGGATTTTACTCTTTGTATGACTAAATTCTTTAGCACGGGCTGCAGGTCGTACCTTTAGTCTGATCATCATAAAATGTGCCATGGATATTAACAATGCCATGTAGATGGGAACGAGTCATTTTGGGGTCATTCGGCCAAAAAACCTGGACGCCAGCAGCCATCTTGGATTTTACTCTTTGTATGACTAAATCCTTTAGCACGGGCTACAGGTTGTACCTTTAGTCTGATCATCATGAAATTTGTCATGAATGTTAATAATGACACGTAGATGAGAACGAGTCATTTTGAGGTGATTCGGCCTAAAAACATGGCCGCCAGCAGCCATCTTGGATTTTACTCTTTGTATGACTAAATTTTTTAGCACGGGCTGCAGGTCGTACCTTTAGTTTGATCATCATAAAATTTGTCTTGGATGATAATATTGACATGTAGATGGGAACGAGTAATTGTGTGGTCATTCGGCCAAAAAACATGGCCGCCAGCAGCCATCTTGGATTTTACTCTTTGTATGACTAAATTCTTTAGCACGGGCTGCAGGTCGTACCTTTAGTCTGATCATCATAAAATGTGCCATGGATATTTACAATGACATGTAGATGGGAACGAGTCATTTTGGGGTCATTCGGCCAAAAAACCTGGACGCCAGCAGCCATCTTGGATTTTACTCTTTGTATGACTAAATCCTTTAGCATGGGCTACAGGTCGTACCTTTAGTCTCATCATCATAAAATTTGTCATGGTTGTTGAAATTAGAATGTAGATGGGAACGAGTTATTTTGGGGTCATTCGGACAAATAACATGGCCGCCAGCGGCCATCTTGGATTAAAAAATTTAATCCATTAGCACGGGCCACAGGTCGTAGTGTTCGTCTGATGATCATGAAATTTGTCGTGGATGATAATATTGACATGTAGATGGGAACGAGTAATTTTGGGGTCATTCGGCCAAAAAACATGGCCGCCAGCAGCCATCTTGGATTGTACTCTTTGTATGACTAAATTCTTTAGCACGGGCTGCAGGTCGTACCTTTAGTCTGATCATCATAAAATGTGTCATGGCTGTTAACAATGACATGTAGATGGGAACTAGTCATTTTGGGGTCATTCGGCCAAAAAACATGGCCGCCAGATTTTACTCTTTGTATGACTAAATCCTTTAGCACGGGCTACAGGTCGTACCTTTAGTCTGATCATCATAAAATTTGTCATGGCTGTTGAAATTGGAATGTAGATGGGAACGAGTAATTTTGGGGTCATTCGGCCAAAAAACATGGCCGCCAGCAGCCATCTTGGATTTTACTCTTTGTATGACTAAATTTTTTAGCACGGGCTGCAGGTCGTACCTTTAGTTTGATCATCATAAAATTTGTCTTGGATGATAATATTGACATGTAGATGGGAACGAGTAATTGTGTGGTCATTCGGCCAAAAAACATGGCCGCCAGCAGCCATCTTGGATTTTACTCTTTGTATGACTAAATTCTTTAGCACGGGCTGCAGGTCGTACCTTTAGTCTGATCATCATAAAATGTGCCATGGATATTTACAATGACATGTAGATGGGAACGAGTCATTTTGGGGTCATTCGGCCAAAAAACCTGGACGCCAGCAGCCATCTTGGATTTTACTCTTTGTATGACTAAATCCTTTAGCATGGGCTACAGGTCGTACCTTTAGTCTCATCATCATAAAATTTGTCATGGTTGTTGAAATTAGAATGTAGATGGGAACGAGTTATTTTGGGGTCATTCGGACAAATAACATGGCCGCCAGCGGCCATCTTGGATTAAAAAATTTAATCCATTAGCACGGGCCACAGGTCGTAGTGTTCGTCTGATGATCATGAAATTTGTCGTGGATGATAATATTGACATGTAGATGGGAACGAGTAATTTTGGGGTCATTCGGCCAAAAAACATGGCCGCCAGCAGCCATCTTGGATTGTACTCTTTGTATGACTAAATTCTTTAGCACGGGCTGCAGGTCGTACCTTTAGTCTGATCATCATAAAATGTGTCATGGCTGTTAACAATGACATGTAGATGGGAACTAGTCATTTTGGGGTCATTCGGCCAAAAAACATGGCCGCCAGATTTTACTCTTTGTATGACTAAATCCTTTAGCACGGGCTACAGGTCGT
Source organism: Siphonodentalium dalli (assembly GCA_032622095.1). Lineage (NCBI taxonomy): Eukaryota > Metazoa > Mollusca > Scaphopoda > Gadilida > Siphonodentaliidae > Siphonodentalium > Siphonodentalium dalli. The sequence goes on along the minus strand of CP136064.1, from coordinate 132,386,480 downwards.
ACCTTTAGTCTGATCATCATAAAATTTGTCATGGCTGTTGAAATTGGAATGTAGATGGGAACGAGTAATTTTGGGGTCATTCGGCCAAAAAACATGGCCGCCAGCAGCCATCTTGGATTTTACTCTTTGTATGACTAAATTTTTTAGCACGGGCTGCAGGTCGTACCTTTAGTTTGATCATCATAAAATTTGTCTTGGATGATAATATTGACATGTAGATGGGAACGAGTAATTGTGTGGTCATTCGGCCAAAAAACATGGCCGCCAGCAGCCATCTTGGATTTTACTCTTTGTATGACTAAATTCTTTAGCACGGGCTGCAGGTCGTACCTTTAGTCTGATCATCATAAAATGTGCCATGGATATTAACAATGCCATGTAGATGGGAACGAGTCATTTTGGGGTCATTCGGCCAAAAAACCTGGACGCCAGCAGCCATCTTGGATTTTACTCTTTGTATGACTAAATCCTTTAGCACGGGCTACAGGTTGTACCTTTAGTCTGATCATCATGAAATTTGTCATGAATGTTAATAATGACACGTAGATGAGAACGAGTCATTTTGAGGTGATTCGGCCTAAAAACATGGCCGCCAGCAGCCATCTTGGATTTTACTCTTTGTATGACTAAATTCTTTAGCACGGGCTGCAGGTCGTACCTTTAGTCTGATCATCATAAAATGTGCCATGAATATTAACAATGACATGTAGATGGGAACGAGTAATTTTGGCGTCATTCGGCCAAAAAACATGGCCGCCAGCAGCCATCTTGGATTTTACTCTTTGTATGACTAAATCCTTTAGCACGGGCTACAGGTCGTACCTTTTGTCTGATCATCATAAAATTTGACATGGTTGTTGAAATTGGAATGTAGATGGGAACGAGTTATTTTGGGGTCATTCGGCTAAAAAACATGGCCACCAGCGGCCATATTGTATTTAAAAATTTAATCCATTAGCACGGGCCACAGGTCGTACTGTTCTTCTGATCATCATGAAATTTGTCATGGATGATAATATTGACATGTAGATGGGAACGAGTAATTTTGGGGTCATTCGGCCAAAAACATGGCCGCCAGTAGCCATCTTGGATTTTACTCTTTGTATGACTAAATTCTTTAGCACGGGTTGCAGGTCGAACCTTTAGTCTGATCAACATAAAATTTGTCACGGATGATAATATTGACATGTAGATGGGAACGAGTAATTTTGGGGTCATTCGGCCAAAAAACATGGCCGCCAGCAGCCATCTTGGATTTTACTCTTTGTATGACTAAATTCTTTAGCACGGGCTGCAGGTCGTACCTTTAGTATGATCATCATAAGATGTGTCATGAATGTTAACAATGACATGTAGATGGGAACGAGTAATTTTGGGTTCATTCGGCCAAAAAACCTGGACGCCAGCAGCCATCTTGGATTTTACTCTTTGTATGACTAAATCCTTTAGCACGGGCTACAGGTTGTACCTTTAGTTTGATCATCATAAAAATTTTCATGAATGTTAATAATGACATGATGATGAGAAAGAGTCATTTTGAGGTCATTCGGCCGAATAACATGGCCGCCAGCAGCCATCTTGGATTTTACTCTTTGTATGACTAAATCCTTTAGCACGGGCTACAGGTCGTACCTTTAGTCTGATCATCATAAAATTTGTCGTGGTTGTTGAAATTTGAATGTAGATGGGAACGAGTTATTTTGGGGTCATTCGGCCCAAAAATATGGCCACCAGCGGCCATATTTGATTTAAAAATTTAATCCATTAGCACGGGCCACAGGTCGTACTGTTCTTCTGATCATCATGATATTTGTCATGGATGATAATATTGACATGTAGATGGGAACGAGTAATTTTGGTGTCATTCGGCCAAAATACATGGCCGCCAGCAGCCATCTTGGATTTTACTCTTCGTATGACTAAATTCTTTAGCACGGGCTGCAGGTCGTACCTTTATTCTGAACATCATAAAATTTGTCATGGATATTAACAATGACATGTAGATGGGAACGAGTAATTTTGGGGTCATTCGGCTAAAAAACATGGTCGCCAGCAGCCATCTTGGATTTTACTCTTTGTTTGACTAAATCCTTTAGCACGGGCTACAGGTCCTACTTTTTGTCCGATCATCATACAATATGTCATGGATGTTAACAATGACATGTAGATGGGAACGAGTCATTTTGGGGTCATTCGGCCAAAAAACATGGCCGCCAGCAGCCATCTTGGATTTTACTCTTTGTATTACTAAATCCTTTAGCACGGGCTACAGGTTGTACCTTTAGTCTGATCATCATGAAATTTGTCATGAATGTTAACAATGACATGTAGATGGGAACGAGTCATTTTGGGGTCATTCGGCCAAAAAACATGGCCGCCAGCAGCCATCTTGGATTTTACTCTACGTATGACTAAATCCTTTAGCATGGGCTACAGGTCGTACGTTTAGTCTGATCATCATAAATTTGTCATGGTTCTTGAAATTGGAATGTAGATGGGAACGAGTTATTTTGGGGTCATTCTGACAAAAAACATGGAGGCCAGCGGCCATCTTGGATTTACAAAATTTAATCCATTAGCACGGGCCACAGGTCGTACTGTTCGTCTGATGATCATGAAATTTTTCATGGATGATAATATTGACATGTAGATGGGAACGAGTAATTTTGGGGTCATTCGGCCAAAAACATGGCCGCCAGCAGCCATCTTGGATTGTACTCTTTGTATGACTAAATCCTTTAGCACGGGCTACAGGTCGTACCTTTAGTCTGATCATCATAGAATTTGTCATGGTTGTTGAAATTGGAATGTAGATGGGAACGAGTTATTTTGGGGTCATTCGGACAAAAAACATGGATGCCAGCGGCCATCTTGGATTTAAAAATTTAATCCATTAGCACGGGCCACAGGTCGTACTGTTCTTCTGATCATCATGAAATTTGTCATGGATGATAATATTGAAATGTAGATGGGAACGAGTAATTTTGGGGTCATTCGGCCCAAAAACATGGCCGCCAGCAGCCATCTTGGATTTTACTCTTTGTAAGACTAAATTTTTAGCACGGGCTGCAGGTTGTACCTTTAGTCTGATCATTATGAAATTTGTCATGAATGTTAATAATGACATGTAGATGAGAACGAGTCATTTTGAGGTCATTCGGCTGAAAAACATGGCCGCCAGCAGCCATCTTGGATTTTACTCTTTGTATGACTAAATCCTTTAGCATGGGCTACAGGTCGTACCTTTAGTCTGATCATCATAAATTTGTCATGGTTGTTGAAATTGGAATGTAGATGTGAACGAGTTATTTTGGGGTCATTCGGACAAAAAACATGGACGCCAGCGGCCATATTGGATTTAATAATTTAATCCATTAGCACGGGCCACAGGTCGTACTGTTCTTCTGATCATAATGAAATTTGTCATGGATGATAATATTGACATGTAGATGGGAACGAGTAATTTTGGTGTCATTCGGCCAAAATACATGGCCGCCAGCAGCCATCTTGGATTTTACTCTTTGTATGACTAAATTCTTTAGCACGGGCTGCAGGTCGTACCTTTAGTCTGAACATCGTAAAATTTGTCATGGATGTTAACAATGACATGTAGATGGGAACGAGTCATTTTGGGGTCATTCGGCCAAAAAACATGGCCGCCACCAGCCATCTTGGATTTTACTCTTTGTATGACTAAATCCTTTAGCACGGGCTACAGGTTGTACCTTTAGTCTGATCATCATGAAATTTGTCATGAATGTTAATAATGACATGTAGATGAGAATTAGTCATTTTGAGGTCATTCGGCTGAAAAACATGGCCGCCAGCAGCCATCTTGGATTTTACTCTTTGTATGACTAAATCCTTTAGCATGGGCTACAGGTCGTACCTTTAGTCTGATCATCATAAATTTGTCATGGTTGTTGAAATTGGAATGTAGATGGGAACGAGTTATTTTGGGGTCATTCGGACAAAAAACATGGACGCCAGCGGCCATCTTGGATTAAAAAAATTTAATTTATTAGCACGGGCCACAGGTCGTACTGTTCGTCTGATGATCATGAAATTTTTCATGGATGATAATATTGACATGTAGATGGGAACGAGTAATTTTGGGGTCATTTGGCCAAAAAACATGGCCGCTAGCAGCCATCTTGGATTTTACTCTTTGTATGACTAAATCCTTTAGCACGGGCTACAGGTCGTACCTTTAGTCTGATCATCATAAAATTTATCATGGTTGTTGAAATTGGAATGTAGATGGGAACGAGTTATTTTGGGGTCATTCGGACAAAAAACATGGATTCCAGCGGCCATCTTGGATTTAAAAATTTAATCCATTAGCACGGGCCACAGGTCGTACTGTTCTTCTGATCATCACGAAATTTGTCATGGATGATAATATTGACATGTAGATTGGAACGAGTAATTTTGGGGTCATTCGGCCCAAAAACATGGCCGCCAGCAGCCATCTTGGATTTTACTCTTTGTATGACTAAATTTTTAGCACGGGCTGCAGGTTGTACCTTTAGTCTGATCATCATGAAATTTGTCAAGAATGTTAATAATTACATGTAGATGAGAACGAGTCATTTTGAGGTCATTCGGCTGAAAAACATGGCCGCCAGCAGCCATCTTGGATTTTACTCTTTGTATGACTAAATCCTTTAGCATGGGCTACAGGTCGTACCTTTAGTCTGATCATCATAAATTTGTCATGGTTGTTGAAATTGGAATGTAGATGGGAACGAGTTATTTTGGGGTCATTCGGCTAAAAAACATGGCCACCAGCGGCCATATTGGATTTAAAAAATTTAATCCATTAGCACGGGCCACAGGTCGTACTGTTCTTCTGATCATCATGAAATTTGTCATGGATGATAATATTGACATGTAGATGGGAACGAGTAATTTTGGGGTCATTCGGCCAAAAAACATGGACGCCAGCAGCCATCTTGGATTTTACTCTTTGTATGACTAAATTCTTTAGCACGGGCTGCAGGTCGAACCTTTAGTCTGATCATCATAAAATTTGTCACGGATGATAATATTGACATGTAGATTGGAACGAGTAATTTTGGGTTCATTCGGCCAAAAAACCTGGACGCCAGCAGCCATCTTGGATTTTACTCTTTGTATGACTAAATCATTTAGCACGGGCTACAGGTTGTACCTTTAATTTGATCATCATAAAATTGTTCATGAATGTTAATAATGACATGATGATGAGAAAGAGTCATTTTGAGGTCATTCGGCCGAATAACATGGCCGCCAGCAGCCATCTTGGATTTTACTCTTTGTATGACTAAATCCTTTAGCACGGGCTACAGGTCGTACCTTTAGTCTGATCATCATAAAATTTGTCGTGGTTGTTGAAATTGGAATGTAGATAGGAACAAGTTATTTTGGGGTCATTCGGACAAAAAATATGGCCACCAGCGGCCATATTTGATTTAAAAATTTAATCCATTAGCACGGGCCACAGGTCGTACTGTTCATCTGATCATCATGAAATTTGTCATGGATGATAATATTCACATGTAGATGGGAACGAGTAATTTTGGTGTCATTCGGCCAAAATACATGGCCGCCAGCAGCCATCTTGGATTTTACTCTTTGTATGACTAAATTCTTTAGCACGGGCTGCAGGTCGTACCTTTAGTCTGAACATCATAAAATTTGTCATGGATATTAACAATGACATGTAGATGGGACCGAGTAATTTTGGGGTCATTCGGCAAAAAAACATGGTCGCCAGCAGCCATCTTGGATTTTACTCTTTGTTTGACTAAATCCTTTAGCACGGGCTACAGGTCCTACTTTTTGTCCGATCATCATAAAATGTGTCATGGATGTTAACAATGACATGTAGATGGGAACGAGTCATTTTGGGGTCATTCGGCCAAAAAACATGGCCGCCAGCAGCCATCTTGGATTTTACTCTTTGTATGACTAAATCCTTTAGCACGGGCTACAGGTTGTACCTTTAGTCTTATCATCATGAAATTTGTCATGAATGTTAATAATGACATGTAGATGAGAACGAGTCATTTTGAGGTCATTCGGCTGAAAAACATGGCCGCCAGCAGCCATCTTGGATTTTACTCTTTGTATGACTAAATCCTTTAGCATGGGCTACAGGTCGTACCTTTAGTCTGATCATCATAAATTTGTCATGGTTGTTGAAATTGGAATGTAGATGGGAACGAGTTATTTTGGGGTCATTCGGACAAAAAACATGGACGCCAGCGGCCATCTTGGATTTAAAAAATTTAATCCATTAGCACGGGCCACAGGTCGTACTGTTCGTCTGATGATCATGAAATTTGTCATGGATGATAATATTGACATGTAGATGGGAACGAGTAATTTTGGGGTCATTCGGCCAAAAAACATGGCCGCCAGCAGCCATCTTGGATTTTACTCTTTGTATGACTAAATCCTTTAGCACGGGCTACAGGTCGTACCTTTAGTCTGATCATCATAAAATTTGTCATGGTTGTTGAAATTGGAATGTAGATGGGAACGAGTTATTTTGGGGTCATTCGGACAAAAAACATGGATGCCAGCGGCCATCTTGAATTTAAAAATTTAATCCATTAGCACGGGCCACAGGTCGTACTGTTCTTCTGATCATCATGAAATTTGTCATGGATGATAATATTGACATGTAGATGGGAACGAGTAATTTTGGGATCATTCGGCCCAAAAACATGGCCGCCAGCAGCCATCTTGGATTTTACTCTTTGTAAGACTACATTTTTAGCACGGGCTGCAGGTTGTACCTTTAGTCTGATCATCATGAAATTTGTCATGAATGTTAATAATGACATGTAGATGAGAACGAGTCATTTTGAGGTCATTCGGCTGAAAAACATGGCCGCCAGCAGCCATCTTGGATTTTACTCTTTGTATGACTAAATCCTTTAGCATGGGCTACAGGTCGTACCTTTAGTCTGATCATCATAAATTTGTCATGGTCGTTGAAATTGGAATGTAGATGGGAACGAGTTATTTTGGGGTCATTCGGACAAAAAACATGGACGCCAGCGGCCATCTTGGATTTAAAAAATTTAATCCATTAGCACGGGCCACAGGTCGAACTGTTCGTCTGATGATCATGAAATTTTTCATGGATGATAATATTGACATGTAGATGGGAAAGAGTAATTTTGGGGTCATTCGGCCAAAAAACATGGCCGCCAGCAGCCATCTTGGATTTTACTCTTTGTATGACTAAATCCTTTAGCACGGGCTACAGATCGTACCTTTAGTCTGATCATCATAAAATTTGTCATGGTTGTTGAAATTGGAATGTAGATGGGAACGAGTTATTTTGGGGTCATTCGCACAAAAAAACATGGATGCCAGCGGCCATCTTGAATTTAAAATTTTAATCCATTAGCACGGGCCACAGGTCGTACTGTTCTTCTTATCATCATGAAATTTGTCATGGATGATAATATTGACATGTAGATGGGAACGAGTAATTTTGGGGTCATTCGGCCCCAAAACATGGCCGCCAGCAGCCATCTTGGAGTTTACTCTTTGTAAGACTAAATTTTTAGCACGGGCTGCAGGTTGTACCTTTAGTCTGATCATCATGAAATTTGTCATGAATGTTAATAATGACATGTAGATGAGAACGAGTCATTTTGAGGTCATTCGGCTGAAAAACATGGCCGCCAGCAGCCATCTTGGATTTTACTCTTTGTATGACTAAATCCTTTAGCATGGGCTACAGGTCGTACCTTTAGTCTGATCATCATAAATTTGTCATGGTTGTTGAAATTGGAATGTAGATGAGAACGAGTTATTTTGGGGTCATTCGGACAAAAAACATGGACGCCAGCGGCCATATTGGATTTAATAATTTAATCCATTAGCACGGGCCACATGTCGTACTGTTCTTCTGATCATCATGAAATTTGTCATGGATGATAATATTGACATGTAGATGGGAACGAGTAATTTTGGTGTCATTCGGCCAAAATACATGGCCGCCAGCAGCCATCTTGGATTTTACTCTTTGTATGACTAAATCCTTTAGCATGGGCTACAGGTCGTACCTTTAGTCTGATCATCATAAATTTGTCATGGTTGTTGAAATTGGAATGTAGATGAGAACGAGTTATTTTGGGGTCATTCGGACAAAAAACATGGACGCCAGCGGCCATATTGGATTTAATAATTTAATCCATTAGCACGGGCCACATGTCGTACTGTTCTTCTGATCATCATGAAATTTGTCATGGATGATAATATTGACATGTAGATGGGAACGAGTAATTTTGGTGTCATTCGGCCAAAATACATGGCCGCCAGCAGCCATCTTGGATTTTACTCTTTGTATGACTAAATCCTTTAGCATGGGCTACAGGTCGTACCTTTAGTCTGAACATCATAAAATTTGTCATGGATTTTAACAATGACATGTAGATGGGAACGAGTCATTTTGGGGTCATTCGGCCAAAAAACATGGCCGCCAGCAGCCATCTTGGATTTTACTCTTTGTATGACTAAATCCTTTAGCACGGGCTACAGGTTGTACCTTTAGTCTGATCATCATGAATTTTGTCCTGAATGTTAATAATGACATGTAGATGAGAACTAGTCATTTTGAGGTCATTCGGCTGAAAAACATGGCCGCCAGCAGCCATCTTGGATTTTACTCTTTGTATGACTAAATCCTTAAGCATGGGGCTACAGGTCGTATCTTTAGTCTGATCATCATAAATTTGTCATGGTTGTTGAAATTGGAATGTAGATGGGAACGAGTTATTTTGGGGTCATTCGGACAAAAAACATGGACGCCAGCGGCCATCTTGGATTTAAAAAAATTAATCCATTAGCACGGGCCATAGGTCGTACTGTTCGTCTGATGATCATGAAATTTTTCATGGTTGATAATATTGACATGTAGATGGGAACGAGTAATTTTGGGGTCATTCGGCCAAAAAACATGGCCGCCAGCAGCCATCTTGGATTTTACTCTTTGTATGACTAAATCCTTTAGCACGGGCTACAGGTCGTACCTTTAGTTTGATCATCATAAAATTTGTCATGGTTGTTGAAATTGGAATGTAGATGGGAACGAGTTATTTTGGGGTCATTTGGACAAAAAACATGGATGCCAGCGGCCATCTTGGATTTAAAAATTTAATCCATTAGCACGGGCCACAGGTCGTACTGTTCTTCTGATCATCACGAAATTTGTCATGGATGATAATATTGACATGTAGATGGGAACGAGCAATTTTGGGGTCATTCGGCCCAAAAACATGGCCGCCAGCAGCCATCTTGGATTTTACTCTTTGTATGACTAAATTTTTAGCACGGGCTGCAGGTTGTACCTTTAGTCTGATCATCATGAAATTTGTCGTGAATGTTAATAATGACATGTAGATGAGAACGAGTCATTTTGAGGTGATTCGGCTGAAAAACATGGCCGCCAGCAGCCATCTCGGATTTTACTCTTTGTATGACTAAATCCGTTAGCATGGGCTACAGGTCGTACCTTTAGTCTGATCATCATAAATTTGTCATGGTTGTTGAAATTGGAATGTAGATGGGAACGAGTTATTTTGGGGTCATTCGGACAAAAAACATGGACGCCAGCGGCCATATTGGATTTAATAATTTAATCCATTAGCACGGGCCACAGGTCGTACTGTTCTTCTGATCATCATGAAATTTGTCATGGATGATAATATTGACATGTAGATGGGAACGAGTAATTTTGGGGTCATTCGGCCAAAAAACCTGGTCGCCAGCAGCCATCTTGGATTTTACTCTTTGTATGACTAAATCCTTTAGCACGAGCTACAGGTTGTACCTTTAGTCCAGTCTGAGTAAACTCATACCTAAATATTCATTACAACATTGAATATAAGGTCTGACGGATAACATCGCTATCTCATTTCCAAGTCCTCGGGATTCCGTAATCTGATTGATTGCGTAAATTATTTTCCGTCCAATGAAACCGTATGGGTTAATAAACAAGTGTTAGTGGGCGGAGACTCCCATAATGTCACCTCTAAATATAGTAACAGAGCGGAATTTATCCGATCGAAAGCGATGCTTGCAAATACAACAGAGACAGAAACAATGGCTTCGAAATTATATATTCGGTACGATTCGGATTAATTTGAAGGATGTGCTAGACCTGATAGATAGGCCTGCGCATGGTACCAACTTGGCCTCCCATAAATATAAATAGAACTCACTCATGTCCGTGTATTTGATTTACTTTATTGTACCATGGTTTGCAAATCAAATTATTTGTCGTAAAAAAGTCATCTGAAATTTAACACCGAGGAAATGACTTAATTTTATGCTTTTAAATAGTTCTAAAGCATCATTTTTGATGACGACCTTATTTTTTGCTCTCGGATGCAGCTTTCCGGTTGATGCAGCGAGTTCATCTCCCGAAAAAGAATAGTCGCACACACGACAAATATTATCTGCTGTAAGTTTATGTCGCGACACAGGCCATTGCTATTGCGAAGCACAACAAATAACACGTGGGGACACCTGTCAACCATCGATGTATTTTTTTAAATCCGTGACGTCATTTTGGGGAAGCTCTTCGCCGAATAGAAATGGTTTTGGCGACATAAGCTCCAGACTCTATATTTCAAATATAGAGTCGACGTTCACCCAGACTGCCTTTAGTCTGATCATCATGAAATTCGTCATGAATGTTAATAATGACATGTAGATGGAACGAGTCATTTTGAGGTCATTCGGTCGAAAATCATGGCCGCCAGCAGCCATCTTGGATTTTACTCTTTGTATGACTAAATTCTTTAGCATGGGCTACAGGTCGTACCTTTAGTCTGATCATCATAAAATTTGTCATGGATGTTAACGATGACATGTAGATGGGAACGACTCATTTTGGGATCAATCGGCCGAAAACATGGCCGCCAGCAGCCATCTTGGATATTACTCTTTGTATGACTAATGACTAAATTCTTTAGCACGGGCTAAATGTCATACCTTTAGTCTGTTCATCATAAAATTAGTCATGAATGTTAATAATGACATGTAGATGGGAACGAGTTATTTGTGGGGTCATTCGGCCAAAAAACATGGCCGCCAGCAGCCATCTTGGATTTTACTCTTTGTATGACTAAATCCTTTAGCATGGGCTACAGGTCGTACCTTTAGTCTGATCATCATAAATTTGTCATGGTCGTTGAAATTGGAATGTAGATGGGAACGAGTTATTTTGGGGTCATTCGGACAAAAAACATGGACGCCAGCGGCCATCTTGGATTTAAAAAATTTAATCCATTAGCACGGGCCACAGGTCGAACTGTTCGTCTGATGATCATGAAATTTTTCATGGATGATAATATTGACATGTAGATGGGAAAGAGTAATTTTGGGGTCATTCGGCCAAAAAACATGGCCGCCAGCAGCCATCTTGGATTTTACTCTTTGTATGACTAAATCCTTTAGCACGGGCTACAGATCGTACCTTTAGTCTGATCATCATAAAATTTGTCATGGTTGTTGAAATTGGAATGTAGATGGGAACGAGTTATTTTGGGGTCATTCGCACAAAAAAACATGGATGCCAGCGGCCATCTTGAATTTAAAATTTTAATCCATTAGCACGGGCCACAGGTCGTAGTGTTCTTCTTATCATCATGAAATTTGTCATGGATGATAATATTGACATGTAGATGGGAACGAGTAATTTTGGGGTCATTCGGCCCCAAAACATGGCCGCCAGCAGCCATCTTGGAGTTTACTCTTTGTAAGACTAAATTTTTAGCACGGGCTGCAGGTTGTACCTTTAGTCTGATCATCATGAAATTTGTCATGAATGTTAATAATGACATGTAGATGAGAACGAGTCATTTTGAGGTCATTCGGCTGAAAAACATGGCCGCCAGCAGCCATCTTGGATTTTACTCTTTGTATGACTAAATCCTTTAGCATGGGCTACAGGTCGTACCTTTAGTCTGATCATCATAAATTTGTCATGGTTGTTGAAATTGGAATGTAGATGAGAACGAGTTATTTTGGGGTCATTCGGACAAAAAACATGGACGCCAGCGGCCATATTGGATTTAATAATTTAATCCATTAGCACGGGCCACATGTCGTACTGTTCTTCTGATCATCATGAAATTTGTCATGGATGATAATATTGACATGTAGATGGGAACGAGTAATTTTGGTGTCATTCGGCCAAAATACATGGCCGCCAGCAGCCATCTTGGATTTTACTCTTTGTATGACTAAATCCTTTAGCATGGGCTACAGGTCGTACCTTTAGTCTGATCATCATAAATTTGTCATGGTTGTTGAAATTGGAATGTAGATGAGAACGAGTTATTTTGGGGTCATTCGGACAAAAAACATGGACGCCAGCGGCCATATTGGATTTAATAATTTAATCCATTAGCACGGGCCACATGTCGTACTGTTCTTCTGATCATCATGAAATTTGTCATGGATGATAATATTGACATGTAGATGGGAACGAGTAATTTTGGTGTCATTCGGCCAAAATACATGGCCGCCAGCAGCCATCTTGGATTTTACTCTTTGTATGACTAAATCCTTTAGCATGGGCTACAGGTCGTACCTTTAGTCTGAACATCATAAAATTTGTCATGGATGTTAACAATGACATGTAGATGGGAACGAGTCATTTTGGGGTCATTCGGCCAAAAAACATGGCCGCCAGCAGCCATCTTGGATTTTACTCTTTGTATGACTAAATCCTTTAGCACGGGCTACAGGTTGTACCTTTAGTCTGTTCATCATGAATTTTGTCCTGAATGTTAATAATGACATGTAGATGAGAACTAGTCATTTTGAGGTCATTCGGCTGAAAAACATGGCCGCCAGCAGCCATCTTGGATTTTACTCTTTGTATGACTAAATCCTTAAGCATGGGGCTACAGGTCGTATCTTTAGTCTGATCATCATAAATTTGTCATGGTTGTTGAAATTGGAATGTAGATGGGAACGAGTTATTTTGGGGTCATTCGGACAAAAAACATGGACGCCAGCGGCCATCTTGGATTTAAAAAAATTAATCCATTAGCACGGGCCATAGGTCGTACTGTTCGTCTGATGATCATGAAATTTTTCATGGATGATAATATTGACATGTAGATGGGAACGAGTAATTTTGGGGTCATTCGGCCAAAAAACATGGCCGCCAGCAGCCATCTTGGATTTTACTCTTTGTATGACTAAATCCTTTAGCACGGGCTACAGGTCGTACCTTTAGTTTGATCATCATAAAATTTGTCATGGTTGTTGAAATTGGAATGTAGATGGGAACGAGTTTTATTGGGGTCATTCGGACAAAAAACATGGATGCCAGCGGCCATCTTGGATTTAAAAATTTAATCCATTAGCACGGGCCACAGGTCGTACTGTTCTTCTGATCATCACGAAATTTGTCATGGATGATAATATTGACATGTAGATGGGAACGAGCAATTTTGGGGTCATTCGGCCCAAAAACATGGCCGCCAGCAGCCATCTTGGATTTTACTCTTTGTATGACTAAATTTTTAGCACGGGCTGCAGGTTGTACCTTTAGTCTGATCATCATGAAATTTGTCATGAATGTTAATAATGACATGTAGATGAGAACGAGTCATTTTGAGGTGATTCGGCTGAAAAACATGGCCGCCAGCAGCCATCTCGGATTTTACTCTTTGTATGACTAAATCCTTTAGCATGGGCTACAGGTCGTACCTTTAGTCTGATCATCATAAATTTGTCATGGTTGTTGAAATTGGAATGTAGATGGGAACGAGTTATTTTGGGGTCATTCGGACAAAAAACATGGACGCCAGCGGCCATATTGGATTTAATAATTTAATCCATTAGCACGGGCCACAGGTCGTACTGTTCTTCTGATCATCATGAAATTTGTCATGGATGATAATATTGACATGTAGATGGGAACGAGTAATTTTGGGGTCATTCGGCCAAAAAACCTGGTCGCCAGCAGCCATCTTGGATTTTACTCTTTGTATGACTAAATCCTTTAGCACGAGCTACAGGTTGTACCTTTAGTCCAGTCTGAGTAAACTCATACCTAAATATTCATTACAACATTGAATATAAGGTCTGACGGATAACATCGCTATCTCATTTCCAAGTCCTCGGGATTCCGTAATCTGATTGATTGCGTAAATTATTTTCCGTCCAATGAAACCGTATGGGTTAATAAACAAGTGTTAGTGGGCGGAGACTCCCATAATGTCACCTCTAAATATAGTAACAGAGCGGAATTTATCCGATCGAAAGCGATGCTTGCAAATACAACAGAGACAGAAACAATGGCTTCGAAATTATATATTCGGTACGATTCGGATTAATTTGAAGGATGTGTTAGACCTGATAGATAGGCCTGCGCATGGTACCAACTTGGCCTCCCATAAATATAAATAGAACTCACTCATGTCCGTGTATTTGATTTACTTTATTGTACCATGGTTTGCAAATCAAATTATTTGTCGTAAAAAAGTCATCTGAAATTTAACACCGAGGAAATGACTTAATTTTATGCTTTTAAATAGTTCTAAAGCATCATTTTTGATGACGACCTTATTTTTTGCTCTCGGATGCAGCTTTCCGGTTGATGCAGCGAGTTCATCTCCCGAAAAAGAATAGTCGCACACACGACAAATATTATCTGCTGTAAGTTTATGTCGCGACACAGGCCATTGCTATTGCGAAGCACAACAAATAACACGTGGGGACACCTGTCAACCATCGATGTATTTTTTTAAATCCGTGACGTCATTTTGGGGAAGCTCTTCGCCGAATAGAAATGGTTTTGGCGACATAAGCTCCAGACTCTATATTTCAAATATAGAGTCGACGTTCACCCAGACTGCCTTTAGTCTGATCATCATGAAATTCGTCATGAATGTTAATAATGACATGTAGATGGAACGAGTCATTTTGAGGTCATTCGGTCGAAAATCATGGCCGCCAGCAGCCATCTTGGATTTTACTCTTTGTATGACTAAATTCTTTAGCATGGGCTACAGGTCGTACCTTTAGTCTGATCATCATAAAATTTGTCATGGATGTTAACGATGACATGTAGATGGGAACGACTCATTTTGGGATCAATCGGCCGAAAACATGGCCGCCAGCAGCCATCTTGGATATTACTCTTTGTATGACTAATGACTAAATTCTTTAGCACGGGCTAAATGTCATACCTTTAGTCTGTTCATCATAAAATTTGTCAAGAATGTTAATAATGACATGTAGATGGGAACGAGTTATTTGTGGGGTCATTCGGCCAAAAAACATGGCCGCCAGCAGCCATCTTGGATTTTACTCTTTGTATGACTAAATCCTTTAGCACGGCTACAGGTCGTATCTTTAGTCTGATCATCATAAAATTTGTCATGGTTGTTGGAATTGGAATGTAGATGGGAACGAGTTATTTTGGGGTCATTCGGCTAAAAAACATGGCCACCAGCGGCCATATTGGATTTAAAAATTTAATCCATTAGCACGGGCCACAGGTCGTACTGTTCTTCTGATCATCATGAAATTTGTCATGGATGATAATATTGACATGTAGATGTGAACGAGTAATTTTGGGGTCATTCGGCCAAAAAACATGGCCGCCAGCAGCCATCTTGGATTTTACTCTTTGTATGACTAAATTTTTAGCACGGGCTGCAGGTTGTACCTTTAGTCTGATCATCATGAAATTTGTCAAGAATGTTAATAATTACATGTAGATGAGAACGAGTCATTTTGAGGTCATTCGGCTGAAAAACATGGCCGCCAGCAGCCATCTTGGATTTTACTCTTTGTATGACTAAATCCTTTAGCATGGGCTACAGGTCGTACCTTTAGTCTGATCATCATAAATTTGTCATGGTTGTTGAAATTGGAATGTAGATGGGAACGAGTTATTTTGGGGTCATTCGGCTAAAAAACATGGCCACCAGCGGCCATATTGGATTTAAAAATTTAATCCATTAGCACGGGCCACAGGTCGTACTGTTCTTCTGATCATCATGAAATTTGTCATGGATGATAATATTGACATGTAGATGGGAACGAGTAATTTTGGGGTCATTCGGCCAAAAAACCTGGTCGCCAGCAGCCATCTTGGATTTTACTCTTTGTATGACTAAATCCTTTAGCACGAGCTACAGGTTGTACCTTTAGTCCAGTCTGAGTAAACTCATACCTAAATATTCATTACAACATTGAATATAAGGTCTGACGGATAACATCGCTATCTCATTTCCAAGTCCTCGGGATTCCGTAATCTGATTGATTGCGTAAATTATTTTCCGTCCAATGAAACCGTATGGGTTAATAAACAAGTGTTAGTGGGCGGAGACTCCCATAATGTCACCTCTAAATATAGTAACAGAGCGGAATTTATCCGATCGAAAGCGATGCTTGCAAATACAACAGAGACAGAAACAATGGCTTCGAAATTATATATTCGGTACGATTCGGATTAATTTGAAGGATGTGCTAGACCTGATAGATAGGCCTGCGCATGGTACCAACTTGGCCTCCCATAAATATAAATAGAACTCACTCATGTCCGTGTATTTGATTTACTTTATTGTACCATGGTTTGCAAATCAAATTATTTGTCGTAAAAAAGTCATCTGAAATTTAACACCGAGGAAATGACTTAATTTTATGCTTTTAAATAGTTCTAAAGCATCATTTTTGATGACGACCTTATTTTTTGCTCTCGGATGCAGCTTTCCGGTTGATGCAGCGAGTTCATCTCCCGAAAAAGAATAGTCGCACACACGACAAATATTATCTGCTGTAAGTTTATGTCGCGACACAGGCCATTGCTATTGCGAAGCACAACAAATAACACGTGGGGACACCTGTCAACCATCGATGTATTTTTTTAAATCCGTGACGTCATTTTGGGGAAGCTCTTCGCCGAATAGAAATGGTTTTGGCGACATAAGCTCCAGACTCTATATTTCAAATATAGAGTCGACGTTCACCCAGACTGCCTTTAGTCTGATCATCATGAAATTCGTCATGAATGTTAATAATGACATGTAGATGGAACGAGTCATTTTGAGGTCATTCGGTCGAAAATCATGGCCGCCAGCAGCCATCTTGGATTTTACTCTTTGTATGACTAAATTCTTTAGCATGGGCTACAGGTCGTACCTTTAGTCTGATCATCATAAAATTTGTCATGGATGTTAACGATGACATGTAGATGGGAACGACTCATTTTGGGGTCAATCGGCCGAAAACATGGCCGCCAGCAGCCATCTTGGATATTACTCTTTGTATGACTAATGACTAAATTCTTTAGCACGGGCTAAATGTCATACCTTTAGTCTGTTCATCATAAAATTTGTCATGAATGTTAATAATGACATGTAGATGGGAACGAGTTATTTGTGGGGTCATTCGGCCAAAAAACATGGCCGCCAGCAGCCATCTTGGATTTTACTCTTTGTATGACTAAATCCTTTAGCACGGGCTACAGGTCGTACCTTTAGTCTGATCATCATAAAATTTGTCATGGTTGTTGGAATTGGAATGTAGATGGGAACGAGTTATTTTGGGGTCATTCGGCTAAAAAACATGGCCACCAGCGGCCATATTGGATTTAAAAATGTAATCCATTAGCACGGGCCACAGGTCGTACTGTTCTTCTGATCATCATGAAATTTGTCATGGATGATAATATTGACATGTAGATGTGAACGAGTAATTTTGGGGTCATTCGGCCAAAAAACATGGCCGCCAGCAGCCATCTTGGATTTTACTCTTTGTATGACTAAATTCTGTAGCACGGGCTGCAGGTCGTACCTTTAGTCTGATCATCATAAAATGTGGCATGGATGTTAACAATGACATGTAGATGGGAACGAGTCATTTTGGGGTAATTCGGCCAAAAACAATTGGCCGCCAGCAGCCATCTTGGATTTTACTCTTTGTATGACTAAACCCTTTAGCACGGGCTACAGGTCGTACCTTTAGTCTGATCATCATAAAATTTGTCGTGGTTGTTAATAATGACATGTAGATGGGAACGAGTTATTTGTGGGGTCATTCGGCCAAAAAACATGGCCGCCAGCAGCCATCTTGGATTTTACTCTTTGTATGACTAAATCCTTTAGCACGGGCTACAGGTCGTACCTTTAGTCTGATCATCATAAAATTTGTCATGGTTGTTGAAATTGGAATGTAGATGGGAACAAGTAATTTTGGGGTCATTCGGACAAAAAACATGGCCACCAGCGGCCATATTGTATTTAAAAATTTAATCCATTAGCACGGGCCACAGGTCGTACTGTTCTTCTGATCATCATGAAATTTGTCATGGATGATAATATTGACATGTAGATGGGAACGAGTAATTTTGGGATCATTCGGCCAAAAAACCTGGTCGCCAGCAGCCATCTTGGATTTTACTCTTTGTATGACTAAATCCTTTAGCACGGGCCACAGGTTGTACCTTTAGTCCAGTCTGAGTAAACTCATACCTAAATATTCATTACAACATTGAATATAAGGTCTGACGGATAACATCGCTATCTCATTTCCAAGTCCTCGGGATTCCGTAATCTGATTGATTGCGTAAATTATTTTCCGTCCAATGAAACCGTATGGGTTAATAAACAAGTGTTAGTGGGCGGAGACTCCCATAATGTCACCTCTAAATATAGTAACAGAGCGGAATTTATCCGATCGAAAGCGATGCTTGCAAATACAACAGAGACAGAAACAATGGCTTCGAAATTATATATTCGGTACGATTCGGATTAATTTGAAGGATGTGCTAGACCTGATAGATAGGCCTGCGCATGGTACCAACTTGGCCTCCCATAAATATAAATAGAACTCACTCATGTCCGTGTATTTGATTTACTTTATTGTACCATGGTTTGCAAATCAAATTATTTGTCGTAAAAAAGTCATCTGAAAGTTAACACCGAGGAAATGACTTAATTTTATGCTTTTAAATAGTTCTAAAGCATCATTTTTGATGACGACCTTATTTTTTGCTCTCGGATGCAGCTTTCCGGTTGATGCAGCGAGTTCATCTCCCGAAAAAGAATAGTCGCACACACGACAAATATTATCTGCTGTAAGTTTATGTCGCGACACAGGCCATTGCTATTGCGAAGCACAACAAATAACACGTGGGGACACCTGTCAATCATCGATGTATTTTTTTAAATCCGTGACGTCATTTTGGGGAAGCTCTTCGCCGAATAGAAATGGTTTTGGCGACATAAGCTCCAGACTCTATATTTCAAATATAGAGTCGACGTTCACCCAGACTGCCTTTAGTCTGATCATCATGAAATTTGTCATGAATGTTAATAATGACATGTAGATGGAACGAGTCATTTTGAGGTCATTCGGCTGAAAAACATGGCCGCCAGCAGCCATCTTGGATTTTACTCTTTGTATGACTAAATTCTTTAGCATGGGCTACAGGTCGTACCTTTAGTCTGATCATCATAAAATTTGTCATGGATGTTAACGATGACATGTAGATGGGAACGACTCATTTTGGGGTCAATCGGCCGAAAACATGGCCGCCAGCAGCCATCTTGGATTTTACTCTTTGTATAACTAAATTCTTTAGCACGGGCTACATGTCATACCTTTAGTCTGATCATCATAAAATTTGTCACGAATGTTAATAATGACATGTAGATGTGAACGAGTCATTTTGGGATCATTCGGCCAAAAAACATGGCCGCCAGCAGCCATCTTGGATTTTACTCTTTGTATGACTAAATTATTTAGCATGGGCTGCAGGTCGTACCCTTAGTCTGATCGTCATAAAATTTGTCATGGATGTTAACGATGAGATGTAGATGGGAACGACTCATTTTGGGGTCATTCGGCCGAAAACATGGCCGCCAGCAGCCATCTTGGATTTTACTTTTCTCTTCATGTCTATAAACATGTATTAGATATTCAACTTTCCACATTCCTAATGGCTCCATTGACTGTAATACATTAAATTATTCCCTTTCCAAGTTGAGCTACAGTGTCATTGACACTTTTATTAATGTCGCGATCATTGATCGCTCTGAAGCTTTTGAATTGCTATCTGCGGTCCATGGCAACTTCCGGTTTACTATATTTATATTTGAATTGGCATGTACCTAATGTATTCACGTTTCTTTGAGCTTAATATGCATCGTTAATTGGCAATGGTCAGAGTATTCATTGCGTTGCTTCACGAAAAGTAAGTTACATCGGACAGATATCTTTCAGACACGATAATATAATCTACTAAACTTGTCCCGTTATAATGGTAAGGGGTGTAGTTTCCCAAGAATCACCAGATTTGCGACCAGTAAGTAGTCTGATTGAAGTGGATTACATAACTTGAGGAGTTGAATCCCAAAAGAGTTTACAGGTCTGTCTAAACTTTCTCTATATTTAACACAATCCAAAACATAACTATCCGGAAGAGAAATATATTTATCATCATCTTGCTCGACATTGGTCTCCCACCTATTCGAGAGTTGAAATCTTGCCCCATGATTATTACTCTTCTATCGCTATATTTTCGCAGTTATATTTCGAAATCTCGAAACATCAAGTCACTACTTTTTCGCTTATTCCAATAAGTCAATGATTGGGGCGAATATAAATCGAAACAAAGACAAAGTTGCAATTTTGATGGACAATTTCGCCTTCAAATTCGACAAACAGGGCAACATCTTCAATAACCGATCTTTCGTTTTCTGTCCGATAGTAGAATGCTATTCCACCTCTCTCATATTCTTGAGCACTTCTACATAAGCCATTATAATATACAAGTACAGCCAGGTAAATTAATTTGTGTCAGATCGTTGTGCCAGGTCTCAGATATAGGTATGGCACCGTAACGTTCTATTAGTCTGCGGAAATCAGGGTCTTCGATTTTGTTTACAAGCCCTTGGGCATTCTACGTTGTGCAACAAAAAGTCACATAATTGGATTTATTTCAGTGAATAGGCATTAATGTAAATATGTTTCACAAATGGAAATATACATGAACCGGGGGTCATAGGAGATAATATGCGCAATAATTTTCTCTGTCAAATACGTGCATATCTGTATGTATATAGTGATATATAATTTCACTTTTTATAATGGAATAGCTGAAATAAAAAGGCGATTTGTTGAATAATGCACATCTGAACATGTAATATTAATATAAACAGAATTATCATAATGCCTAAATCAATTAGGCCACCACACGAATCGATCCTGATATTTGCTACTTAAACAAGGTATATATACAGCCTGTTCTCCTGAAAATAGATTCCCATTGAACGTATTTCAATATCGGCGTTATTTGAATCTGAATTACGCTCTATATGAACGTAAATGTGGCACGAAACAGGCGCATATGAGCGCATTCATATTGCAAATATGTCCGGTTCGGGCGTATTTGATGCAATCTATACGAAACAGGCCCATATTGGCATTATTTAATCTAACTGTTTTCATCGATACGCCTTACCAGATTCACACTGGGGTGCAGGACGTTTCGGCACCTGGTTTTCTGGACGTTTCGGCACCTGTATGTTTGGCACTTGGTTGTTTCGGCCCAGGTGCTTGGACGTTTCGCCACTTCATCGAAGACGTTTGTGCACTTATTTCTTTTTCTTTTCTTTTCATACATAATATTCTCATTAATGTTGCGTTTATATTCGCCGTTTGTTATGATTCGGTAGTACATACTAAAGCGTGTTTACACAGTCCAGTAGATGCGACGTTGAATGCAGATGTTCGCCGTTTGTTGCTTTCAACCATGTCTTCTGACGATAGTGATATCTGCATCGACTGTTCCTCAGAAGTTGTCGGCCGCCAAAAACGTGTGCAGTGTAATTTTTGTAGTAGGTGGCATCATAGAACGTGCAGCAGCGTCATTTCCCAAATTGAATACCGACAGGCCAAGAGACTACAAACTTTACTTGTTCGTCATGCCCCAACCTGGTATATATATTTTTTTGATTCTAATACGAATCCACATTGGCACTAAATTTTACAATTACATAAGCCAATTGTCAGCTTGTAAATGGAAAACACTTTACAGTCTTCTCGTCGGGCATAACAATAAGTTAAGTATACCTTCGTAATCAGACTGATATATATATATATATATGATTGTAATCCGGTTGTACATTATAGATTATCGTAACAACATTTATATGATTAATTCGCACTCTAATCAAACTTGTTGTTTTTGCCTTTCTAGACGCCAACGCCCCTGAATTATATCTGATCGACGTCCACTGCACCGAGACCAGCAGACAAAATCTTGTGTTCTACATGGAGCGCCTTCAACTTCTCGTCCAAAATCTGGTACCTGAATGCAACATTCCGTGTAATCAACAAACCATGGTCTCAACTTCTGTCCATCCACTCATTCGTGAAATGCAACGACAACTAAACGCAGATCCCTTTGGAGTTCGTCATCATGGAAGGCAGAAAGAAAGATGACTACTATTCAGTGCTCCGAGCCATATAAACGACTTCCATCGAATATCAGACTCCAAGAATTTGTTTCATATGCGAGCGACTTACATTCAAGAGCATTTGTGTGTTTTTTGGACTCTGCGAAGGCGTTCGATCGTGTGTGGCACGAAGGCCTTCTTGTGAAACTATACGATCTAGGTTTAAAAGGTAAAGTTCTGCGTGTTGTGGCAAACATGCACACAAATTGCACCAGCCGTGTAATGTACAGCGGCTCGCTCTCGGAGCCTTTCGACATCTTACAAGGAACAAGGTAGGGGGCCGTAACATCCCCCTTCTTCTATCTGGTATTCATAAATGAACTACTGAACTCTCTCTGTGATTCTGAACACGGTCTACACATAGGAGACATCTCTTGTGGGGCACCTTCAGCTGCTGACGATATTGCTCTCGTTTCATTGTCCAAATCCGGTCTCGAGTGTTTGATTGACGTTTGTTACAAATACAGCCAGCGATGGCGGTTCGAATTCTCAAATAAAAAGAGCGTCGTCGTCGTCTTCAATGAGACAAAGCATCAAAACTCTGCTAACAACAGGACGTGGCTTCTCGGTGACAGTCCACTAACAGAAGCGACAGAATGTGTTCATCTTGGTATTAAGCAGTGCAAATTTCAGTGCGTGCCAACCCGTTCTTCTCTATTATCTGAAAAACTGAGGAAATCTTATTTCAGTTTGGCTGGCAAAAGCTTATTCAAAATGTGCACTCCAATAACGATGACAAGTCTGCTACAATCTGTTGCACTGCCCAAAGCCCTATATGGGTGCGAACTAATGGAACTCCCGAACAAAACTACCATGTACACAATGGAGAAATCTTACCGAGTGTGCGTGAAACACATCCAGTCTCTCCCATCGCGTACTCCCACGTGTATTTCTCTAAGCTTGCTTGGACTTCTGCCACTCGAGAGACAAATTCACATCAAGAAACTTTCTTTTTTATGTTCATTGATTTATCTACCACAGGATCGCCAGGTTCCCCTCAGAATATTTCTTCAGAAGTTCTTCAAATTCACTCTTTTTGCTCGCCTGACTACAGGATTTGTTCCAGATATAATTGAACTTCTACAGCTGTATGATCTACGAACTCATCTGGACTCTTTCGTGGAAACTGGTAACTTCCCATCTAAGTGTTCGTGGAAACGTCTGATTCAGCAATCAGTTTGGGAAAGTTATGAGAGAGAATGGCTAGCTTCTGTTTCCGGAGACACAAGTCTTAAAACATTCCAGACAACGCACTCAAATCCATCAGCAAACTGGAGTATATGGGTATTACTTAGGAAATACCCTCATTATGGCGAAAAGTTGAAAAATCTCGGATTGCTTTTGAACAAAACGACATACAAAAATAACCTTGTGTGTGACGCTTGTCGTATGCGCTATGCTAATGAACTTCTTCACGCGATACGCTACTGTACTTCCGATCACATCACCTGCATGAGGAATGGTTATTACGACCATATACTCAACCACTATGGGATAGAACCATACCTATATATGGACACAACCAGTGACTCTACACTATGTGCTTTTCTTCTTGGAACAGAGGTAGTTACCATTCCCGACGAAGTGTTGCATCAAATGGAGCTTATTATTCTGGACTCATCAACTTACTTGCTCACCATGTGTCGCTTTATTCGCGGGAACTCAAATTGATATTAGAGTAGCCAGTATATTGTTGTCATTGATACACGCCATGGTATCGATCATCGCTCGCATATACCATGTTATAACTAATACTGTATAAACATACACTCTCAACTCACACGCATATGGCTACGTTAAAACAATATACTACAGCTCTGTGTTGGTGTGTTTTCAACGACGCTGTGATAACCATATACATATATATACCATATTGTAACCTTTATATATATTCTTCTCCACATAGGAGGCACACAATAAATATAATGTTGCGTTTATATTCGCCGTTTGTTATGATTCGGTAGTACATACTAAAGCGTGTTTACACAGTCCAGTAGATGCGACGTTGAATGCAGATGTTCGCCGTTTGTTGCTTTCAACCATGTCTTCTGACGATAGTGATATCTGCATCGACTGTTCCTCAGAAGTTGTCGGCCGCCAAAAAACGTGTGCAGTGTAATTTTTGTAGTAGGTGGCATCATAGAACGTGCAGCAGCGTCATTTCCCAAATTGAATACCGACAGGCCAAGAGACTACAAACTTTACTTGTTCGTCATGCCCCAACCTGGTATATATATATTTTTGTTTCTAATACGAATCCACATTGGCACTAAATTTTACAATTACATAAGCCAATTGTCAGCTTGTAAATGGAAAACACTTTACAGTCAACTCGTCGGGCATAACAATAAGTTAAGTATACCTTCGTAATCAGACTGATATATATATATATATGATTGTAATCCGGTTGTACATTATAGATTATCGTAACAACATTTATATGATTAATTCGCACTCTAATCAAACTTGTTGTTTTTGCCTTTTTAGACGCCAACGCCCCTGAATTATATCTGATCGACGTCCACTGCACCGAGACCAGCAGACAAAATCTTGTGTTCTACATGGAGCGCCTTCAACTTCTCGTCCAAAATCTGGTACCTGAATGCAACATTCCGTGTAATCAACAAACCATGGTCTCAACTTCTGTCCATCCACTCATTCGTGAAATGCAACGACAACTAAACGCAGATCCCTTTGGAGTTCGTCATCATGGAAGGCAGAAAGAAAGATGACTACTATTCAGTGCTCCGAGCCATATAAACGACTACCATCGAATATCAGACTCCAAGAATTTGTCTTAGACTTCGAGGCTGGAATGTGGCAGGACATTCGATAGCGTTTTCCGGGGTACACGATTCGTGGTTGTGTTTTCCACTTGTCACAAGCCGTGTGTAAAACAGATTGTTTTTAAAAACATAATTAGGCCTACATAATTAAATTAAATAAAAACACAATTAAGTTTTTTTTTATAAATACTATAATTTTTATCCCACAGGGTTAAAATAAAGACAAACAATGGAATGCGGTTTTAGCTACCTGTTTAGCAAAACATAATTACAGGAAGCCGATACATGAATAATAATAAAAACAATTAACAATTTTTGAGGCGCAATAACCGCCGCCAGCAAAAACAAACCCCGAAAGTGGGGGGGGCAAAGACACCAACCCTGTGTGCTCTCCAACAACAACCGAAAATGGGAGGGAGGGAGGGTTTTCAAAAATTGTTGACCGTCTTCTTCGATCGATAAGTTGGAAAGAAAGTTGACACCGACCGCGCCGCTCACCCCTACGTGTAAAAATATAGTTCTCCCAATTCCTGCTCAAGAGTTATCCCAATCGCTTCGCAGCCTAATTAACATTTTTCCCAACTCTCGCGATTCATGATTATGTTGTAAATTTGTCCAAATACTTTGTCGCTTTATTTTATTGCTTACTTCTTTGGAATTCCATGCGGTATGGCGTATTGGTAGCGTAGTGATCTATCGGTGAAATGTTTCGCTACCGAACATGTTTGCGTTTCTAAAAGTTTCTGGTTTAAATCTCCGCATCTGTTTAACCCTTTGGCATAAAATACGTCGCTCTTATACGACTATGTTATAATGATTGAAATAATTCTCCAAAGAAAAAAAAACAGAGAAGAAAACTCATTTATTCGCTCTGGAAAAAACTGTTTAAAAAACGCTCTTTATTTCTACCACATTAGGAATAGACTACATGGGACGCTCTTTTCTGGTCCATGCCGTGCACATTGCTATTGTTTGTCTGGGACTCAACACCAAAGTTGTTTTTTATCTTTCAATCAGCGCATAACCAGAAGGGAGATATATCACTTTCTGGGGAAGATGCTTTCCATGCCGTTTCTGCCAGCCGAGCATATAACTCGTATTACCGATGTTACGTGAGACTGACCATTCTGGGTGTAAAACTTCGTTGGTAGCCGTGATTCTGCATTTTTTCTTGGTCTAACTATCTGATTACCCGGCCAGCCCTAGTCAAGAAGCTAATATGAGTACTTAATACTCTTTCCGAGAACGTTAGTTCCTATTATGCTTGGATGCTAGTTATGGCTGTATAACTCGCTGCGCGGACTTCTCTTTTACGATTTTACGAACTGCTTTGTATTGTCAATATTACTATGTCCACGTTGCAAGCATAAATCGTAACAGTTTCGATTCGAATGTTCTATCGTGCATTTAATTGGGTCGGAATGCATGGTAGGGGAGAACAGATGAGCACACCCCTGGGTAGTTGAGAACAGATGAGCACACCACTGGGTAGGGGGGAACATATGAGCATGGTAGGGGAGAACAGATGAGTACACCCCTGGGTAAGGGAGAACAGATGAGCATGGTAGGGGAGAACAGATGAGCACACCCTGGGTAGGGGAGAACAGATGAGCATGGCAGGGGAGAACATATGAGCACACCCTGGGTAGGGAGAACAGATGAGCACACCCCTGGGTAGGGGAGAACAGATGAGCACAGCACCCCTGCAAGTGTCAATTTCCTCTTTACTTCCGCACAAAGGTAATCCAAGTCTTTATCAGTTGTCTCTATACCATGCCTACAACTGTTTATTCCGACATGGATGGTAACTTACGTACATTATTGTACATTGTCATGTTTTCGTCCTCCAACCACCGCAGAAGACCTGTCAACCTTTAGCCGGGTCTAACAAGTTATTAACAACACATTGTACTCAGGGGGGGGGGGGGGGGTAATAAAACAATTGCAGGAAGGTATGCCCTTTTTTTGCATCTGGCATCTGGCAAACTACTTTTGGTCCGAAACCGCATAAAACCCTACATATATTTTTCGTACCACTGGGAACTTACCACATTTAGTCCAAACGACGGTTTAACTATTTTTAGTACCTATGTTTTAATGAATATTTTTCAAATTTTCAAATGCTGACTGATAGGTCCTTTGACTACCACATACATGTATTAAGAGTTTATTTCCAGGTCAGTGCGTGACCTGAGTATGCTAGGTCAGCCTTGGTGGTCAAATTTCTCACTGCTAAATGGAAATTTTAATGCATGGATGAAGTGGACAAATATAGTATTCATTCAGAAGCTGATAGCTATATTATAAGGCAAAATATGCATCCAATTTTACAAAAACAAATTATACATATCCAGTGAGATATCATTTTCCCCATGTAAGCTACCGTATTACATGAACCGAACATGTGTTTGAATATTTGTCTGTAATACCTTTTTAGCTGATAGCATTATCTCAGGACAAGGAACTCAATCTTTACTTTCGAGTCACTACTTACATTTTGTAGACACGTACGTGACATATCAGACGTTAAGCTCCTGTTCAACTAGAGTTGACATATTTTGAAATTAGATAAACAGAGAGGAGATTTACCAGGCTGCAATTGGAACTATTACTTGATCAATTGCTGATATTAGCAAGCCGACGTCCACTCAGGATACACACAATTCTATAATTTGTAACAATTTTCTGATTAGTCTGTCAACCAGCTCAGCATTATTCCATACCACTTTTTTTAGTCTACTGGGGCAGCTACTGGGGCAGCTACTATGAGAAGTTACTATACCAGACTTGGATACTTTAGGTGTTGTGGGAGTAACATATTTAGTCATCTGAGTTTATTGATATGGAAATAATTCACTGATTTACTTGATGTTCTCTGCAATATTTTATTACCCCCCCCTCACAATTTGCAGATTTCGCGATTGATTGTAGCTATGTTTATATTTTGTGGTATTTTAAGTACGGGATGGCAACATGTTATATCACAATTGTCAAAAATGATCACTCAAATGTATCAGAATCGAGGGAATCATATTCCACCATAATTAAGATGGCATCCCAATTGGCCAATAAAGAAAATCAGGAAGTGATTTTTCGACCAACCGAATTATCACGCTGCGCTCTTATAAAACATACCGAAAAATACACAAATGCTATGCTGCAAACATGTATGTGCATAGAACGCATGTCCCATGTGAGCCTTGATGACCAACAACTATCTTTATTAAAAATGCCAAACATTAAACACGTTCATTTTAGCGATGACACAAGTTTTACAGACGACAGTACATGTAGCAAGTCGAACATTGTTCCGGTCCGAGCAGCTGCGAATAAAATCTTGCAGAATTTACATATTGTCAAACCCAGGAATCCAAATGATGAGAATTAAAGCCTTCACTGGAGATATAATCCGTTTGAGAATTGATGAGGTATTGGAGGATATAACCTGGTACCACCAGGACTTACTGAGATCAGTATTGAATTCGTCCACCCAGCCAACAGTTGTCCTCCGAGAGACAACATGATGTCTCTAAGTGCTAAATTTATGTTTGTGAAGTTTGTTTACGTCACAATATTGAAATGTCAGAGAAGCAGGTTAGTATTTACTATAGATGTTGATGCATGTGCGCATTATTCAGGGCGATATATAATGGTCGCAAATACAAAACGCATTATTGCAACAACAAAAAAAACAAAAATTACATACTCATTATCTGGAATAAATTTTCGGGGAAAGAATGTTTTATTTTTTGGAACGAGAACGATAATGTACCACCAGTAGATATCTAAAGAATAAAGACTACAAATATACGCTGAATGCCACCCAGCTGTCTAATGTTTATCATGTAGATCATAATTCACTTATATTCTAGTTTTTCCGTGATAATTTCTGTCTCGGATTTAGCGACCTTCCTCTCAGAATTTGACAACTCTTCCTCCAAGATATAACAATATATTCTTTCAAGACGAATTCTTGAAAGTATATTTTGTTGGAGGTGGATTTGGAAATACATTCGTTGTTTCTGTATCCATATAATTACGCATAGTTTTATGCGAAACCCAGCCATGTATGGGAATAATTATACTTCCACCAACTCTTAAAGCAACCCGTCCAACGGAGAGTGGGCGTCGGGATGAATTGAGACTTTTGGAAAATTCCACAAAAAATCGTAAAGGAAAATGTTGCAAAATTCAAACATCGAGATAAAATCATGTTGACGACTGCATCTGATGGGTAGTATCCTCACGAACTCTGGTGCTATTTTCTATCTTTTAGAGCGAACAGTTTACTCGTGATAACGTAAATACGAATATGTAAGTAGTGTACCAATAACCTATTTTTAGCCCAAAATCCAAACGGGCTAACCAAGGAGCGAGCTTAATGCAGGAGCACGTACGTCGGTATACTATAGGTACGCCTCCAAAATTTGACCGCTCTTTTGTAAATACAACCTGCCCAAACGGAGAGCTCGCGTCGGGATGCGTTCAGACTTGGCAAATTTCACCGAAAATCAATGGGGGGAAAATACTCAAAAAATCAAACATTGAGACAAAAACGTTTTGACGATTGGATGTGGTTAGTAGTGGGATTAATCGCCGCGTTTTTTAAGGTGTGTGTTAACATAACGCACGCAGAGCTATTCGTGACCAATTACCTTCATCAACCAACCACGTCCTAGCTATTCGTGACCAATCATCTTCTGCTATCAACCTCGTCCTCGAGATAGCCGTTACAGGGAATGGCATGGTTAACACGACCAGCATATAACGTCCGGATACAGTCATTCTCATAACTGATGCCGACAAAATAATAAATGAAGTACGGAAAGGAAATGGCTTGAAACGAAGTTTCCAACGCATCGGTGATGATTTTTGTAAAATCCAATGGAATTATATCACCTGTCAGTCTCGCACAAAACTCTACCCAAGATAAGATTGTGAATCTATATATACGGGGATATGTAATGTTAGAGATTCTCCGTTGAGGAGTGGGGTACCACATAAATATCCATCTTGACCATTCCCTTGGAACCCGAAATTCCAAAATGGGTGAATCTTTATTCACCCCACTCCCTTGCATGTGTTGACATTTTTCGCTTGGGGTATTTTTGAAACCACTTTAAATCCTATTCACCCAATCCCTTTATATATGTTGCCATTTTCCTATATAACTGTTGGAAATATTGAGATCCTGCAATCCATATGGTCGGAATATTTACAACTGATGTGTGTTCTATTCCTGCCAACCACAAGACAATTAATTTCCGTTTTTTCGACTGCAGATAACTCCAACTGGCCGGCATTTTTCAACTGAATCAACTATTACTGATAGAACATTCACATAATAGGTCAAATATCTGGCCACGATTGATTGGCATGTTCCGTTTAGCATGTGCGGTCACTGATGATAAGCCGCCAATGACGATCAAATTGAAATCAATCGCTCGTGTGAACAGCATCCTTGCGACAGAATTCGACCTTAAACAACGCATGCAAGACTCTTAAGGTCGAATTCTGAGTCACATCACTTATTGTCATTTGTACTTATTTGACTCGTGCATGGTGGTTCATCAATTCTAGTGGAACACTGTTATTGTTGCCACCGGCTGTATCATTAATTGAGCAATCGATGATGGGGGGGGGGGGGGGTATGTAAAAAGAAAAAAATGGTCGTACACAGGGTACCCAAACATGGGTCCACCATCTTCCCCACATACAAAACTACTTTTTTTCTCCAACACATTTAGGGGGAGGTTCCCATCCCGTCTTTCCCTGTAATTTTTACTGGATATCATGTTTAAGTGCACCTGTTTTAAAATAGTTCTATATAGAAAGACAATTTGTGTCAGACTCCGCTAACTATAAGTAAAAGTTTGAAAGATCTGATCGAACCACTTGAATCGTACACTTTTGATGAGTTTGAGTGATAGTAACAATTATGTACATAAAACTCCTGTTGCCTGTCTTGTGATCGTACTTTATGGTGTTTTATGCGTTTCATGTTTCATCAACTATGCTTATTATATGATCATAAGTTTCTTTCCCAATTCCTATGTTAAAACGTAACGAAAATATCGAGATATCTAACGATGTTCACCTCATTGATCAAACAAGAGGTTAGTAACAGTTCTGAGTGACGTCAGATACTTCAGGGGTTAACATAACTTATTATCAGACCTGAAAATAGATAGCATTTTCACAGCGACGTTCAACGTCACAACGTCTTGTCCAATCAAAGCGCGTTTCATATAATAAAACAGTTATCGCATTATTTCTTGGTTGACTCGAGGAATTGTCAGCCCTTGGAAGTCAATATTCACCTCGGCCTACGGCCTTGGTGAATATTGACTACCTCGAGTTGACAATTCCTCGTGTCAACCTCGAAACAATGCGATAACTGTATAATATTGCCATATTTATTCCCATCATCATGGAATTGAACCCCCCTATTTCTATGATAGTCCTATAGTAAATATTTATCCAGCTAATTATAAATTGTTCCCCAAAAACTGGTGCCATTGTGATGGTATGGCTCGTGGTACTCAACATACCTGAGTGGACATGAGACCTCAGTTCAATTTAACCGAGGAAATTTAAGTTGATGTGTCAACATATATGTGGTCACCCCCTACCCAAAGTACTTTATCATCCCCCACCCCAGCCCTGTGTATGATTTTGTTTGCGTCAGACCCCTACCGCTATTGGGGGAGAAAAAAAACTGCACTGGGAGGAAGGAATGCAATCGAACGCACGTAGAGCCGCTCGACTTTAAAAAACTCGGCGCTTAATCGCCAGCGCGTGTGCAATATGAATAGACCCTTTGAGTGGACGGTTTACTCCTGGTACATGTATTCAATTCAATTGTAGCGTATAACGTTGTTAACGGTTGATATTTATTGCTCTAATTCGAACCATCTATTCTTGACGCCAACTGCAAACGGGTTAACGAAGGAGCAAGGCTAATTCACGGGCAGGTACATATATTTATCCTAGGTTGGTCCCCTAAGTTTGACCTCTCTGCCATGAAAGCAACCTGCCAAAACTGAGAGCGTGCGTACGCCCCGGTGTGGGTCGAGGCTTTTGGCAAATTCCACCGAAACTCGTAAAGGGAAAAAATTGGAAAAATCGCGAATCTAGATTTTTATATTTTGACCACTGCATTTATTTGGTAGTATATACGGACAACATTACTGCAATTTCCGAAGTTTTAGAGCTGATGGGTAAGCAATCAACGAGCGTTACCGATTGTGATAGAGTTATCTCTCTATTACATTTAACTCTCAATTACAGAGCCGATAACGAATCTGTGTAGCGATGATGCACTGCAATACCTATATTATTAATTAACATTCTAAGCAGTCTTTCCTCCGCCATTAAAACTACTAACAGATACTGAGTCCGAAACAGAAAGAATTTTCAAAAATAGGCAAATTACAGAGTTATGGTTCATTAATATGATTTAAACCATTTCGATCTACATGGAAATTACGATATAATCAGATACGCCAAATTTCCTGACCGTTGAACAGGATATGGGCGTCATGGGGAGGGGTTGTAATCAGCCCTAAAATATATCGAACTGAATGTTTGGCTGGGGGTCAATGGTGGCTCGGTTGGTTAGGTTAATGATGCATTAACCATCCACGCTTGTTCGAACCATGACATAAAACCTTGCACTGGATATCTTATTTCGAAATATCACTTCAAGTCTACCATCAGATCACGAAGCACCAGTATGGAGGACAAGTGCGATCCACTTATACATAACCCCCTCTCCCAATTGCCGTTATAACACTAATATATAATAATTTGGGTTGTCAACACAATAGGTAAAAGTATGCATTCACATTAAGAGGAACACACATACACACAGAGCACACACATGGGATGCCGATACAATGGAACTGAGTATATCTGATTACATGTAATCAGACCTCTTACCTTCGCATACAAATCAATACATCGTCAGTCAGTATTAATTTTTAAAAGAACAAAATATGTTAATAATTTTGATTTGTTTTTCACTTCGGGGCCTCTGTTTTATTATTACCAAGAACAAACGAAATACACAATGAAAGTTCTGGTTCCTGATAACAGGAACGATTATTGGTCGTTACAGAATAAACGACCACAACACAGCCTCAACCACATTATATTTTTACACCATCGATTTGCATGCTTATTCAAACCAATCATCAAACTCTGCAGCTTCACAATCCAGGTCGGGTCATGTTGAATATGTAGGTAACTGAGGTCACGAAGTGAGTGAATGCGGACAATATGAAAGAAAAAAAAACATAAAATTTCGTCGCTATCAAAATAACAGGTCGACCGACCACACCGTCCTCCGACACGGTGGCTAACGGAAGGATTGGCTATGTTCTGAATAAAAGTCATCATCCGGAAACCTCAAATATTGAAAATCAAGAACAATAGGCCATAACTGCGATAGAACAAATCCGACAAATCTGGTTTTTGTACTCGTTGAAGATATTTTGAAAACCAGCTCCTGTGCTGTTAAAATCGGTCAATATTTGTTCAAGTTATTACGCTAACGAGCTGGAAATCAAGAAAAATCGGCAAATATGGCAAGAACTCCGCCAAAATGGGTCCAACAAAACTCACAATCGCAGGTTTAAATGATGTTTTATATCTTTTCAAGATAACATGTATATTAACAACCCTACATTGAATAATGGGAAATAGCAACTTTCCAGCTAGTATCATGATCCAGTTATCAAAGGGTTAAACTAGTTGCTTTTTAATATTGACATTTTTGAAGAATGTACTTGCGGGGTGCAGCGCATAAGTCTTCCGAACAATAGAAATCACCCCACAACTACCCATTCATGAGGCTCGTCGTCCCTATAGATTTGCATATCCTCAGCGTTATAACAGCGTTAGGTTCTCTATTGTAGATCATTATAGTTTGGTCTCGGGTACAAACCACTGTATATTCTCATTAAAACACCATTCAAGGTTGTCATTTTATTTGCCAATTATTAATATGTGATGAGTTTTAAAAACATGATAAAGAAACCCACAAGTAACAGACTACTTTTCGGCTAAAAATCTATTTTTAGTTTTAAATTTTAACTTTCAACACAATTCAGCCAGTAATATCAACCCTTTGGGATTACATTCACCTCAATTACTTGCACAACACTTTTCTCTGTGTGTCCGGAATAGTTATCAAATAAATAAGAAACTGAAATGTTGAAATTCTGACATTAGAAATGTTGAAGTCAGTATTGTTTCCAAAAAATCCCACAATTACAGAATTTACAGGTCGGCCATGCACATACGCATATTAATATTTAATTTATAAAGTCACGTGACATTCTCACAATGTCAAAAACACATCTGTTCATGATCTCGGATAAATTACGGACGGACAACAAAAAATAGATTACTGACCGATACGTCTGCATTTAGCGTTTAATGAGATTGTAACGTGTTTCTCTCGATTTTAATAAAACAATTTATTAGGTTCGATGGGGGTATATGTTAAAAGTCAATCTGGATTACACCCTTTGGGGACAATATTCGGTGATCAAATACGTTGGTGGTATTAACGATGTGATCCATTGCCGATACATCCATGCATACATCCCTACCATTTCTCGGATAAGTGGGATACTTTTGTTATATAGTTTTCCGAGCGATGTTAAATCGTGGGAAATTATCTCATTCCCTTCTCTCTACTGTTATATAGATAATACATGGCTTGGAGTTGACTATGTCAAAATAGTGGTCCACGAAGAGGAACGACCCACGAGCCGCATTCGAGTGGACTATTCCTTTTCGAGGATTATTCCTCATCGAGGACCAATCGAGGACCACATAGTCAGCGACATGCATTATTTATTATATTCCTACCACCCACATCATAGAACAAAAACGAAATAACTACCACATTGATCACGCTATAAAATAGTGTATTTATAAAAACAAAGTTGACATCGACGTCATGTCTTTATTCTGAAATCGCCGAAAATATCAACGAAATCGACCACACCACCCCATAGATATCATCGTCTGAACTGTGCATTATTGTAAGTATTTACATCTCGATTCGGGACGCAACAGTCATTGCATTTAATTAATATATAAGAGTGACGGTGTGCGTGCTGGGAATTTTGATTATTATTCGTAATAAAACATTTTCTCCATTTCTATTTGATCACCCAACCGGAGTGTTTCACATCACTTTAAAGTCACTCATTTTGGAAATTAGAACATAATAAAGTATAATAATATTTATTTGATCTTACTTCTTCATTTACTTTACTTTATGTCATTACAGGCAACGCATGAGAATCGTCCAATAAGTTAACTGTCAAAAAGAGCATACCACATACGCGAATTTATCGTGAAAACAAATGATCGCCCACACCCACTAACCCAATCCCCTCTTTATATTTCCGATTGATAATTTTGATTGATATGACATGTTAACAAATTGATAGTCTGTCAATATACTGCATGATTGCATGACTATATCTTTTTGTATCTGTATATGTAAATAAAGTTATTAAACGTAAAAAAGAAAAAGTACAACAAAAAAGAATTATGACTGGCACGCACTGGTAGCGATTGGGATCTTCATTGTTTTAGCCATATACCGGACGAAAATTAAAATCACACGAGACTCAAAATATTCTTGACACTATATCAAATACACTGCCAGAGAGTGGTCCAAAATTTGGTGTAAATTGGGCGTATTGTGCATGGACATGTTTTAATTGCGCAAAAAGAGTGACGGAGTTGCAGACAGACACACAGACAGATATGTGGGCAGACATGTAAAAACCAGACAGACGATGGATTATATATTAATAAATATACGTGTGTCCATCATATATTCCGCATACTTACCCGTATGCCAGTGTATATTGATTAAAAGGGAGACAACTGAGAGAAAAAAACCCAGAGTGAAATGTGCTTATCATCAACGTGATTATGGTAGGGTACTATTGAAGTGTTCATAAATTTGATATATATGTTCGGTATGCAGGGTGAACGAACTTGGCAACTAATCTACCTTATAATCATCATAAAATAATATATGGGTGGCATATCATGAAAGGTATACAATTATACAAAGCCCTTTTAGATGCATGTCTGCACATAATGGTAATTGAGTCGAGATATTTCAACTAAGTACATAATACGTAATTATGCTGCTTTTTCAGCATTTATGCCACGTACGTATAACACTAATCACACCATTGTTGATTGAGTCATATGCTATTGCGTGGTTTCGTTCGTGTGCTCCAAATCAAATATTTTTGAGAAAAATCTTTTGACTCATTCTTCAGTGTTCGTTACACATTTCCATATTTTTGTCCTTAGAAATTGATGTTGTGTTTGTTGGATTTGGGTTTGTTTAAAACCTCTATACAGTTCACATTTTTGCATTTCAAAGATAATCCATAATCACTTGTACTCTTAGAATGGTGCATCCATGGACTTGGTTAGAGTGATTGCTAATATAAATGAACAGGCTCCTTTATTTTGACTCTATCACATTTGGGGGAAATGGGTTGACAAAGCCCTTAATACATTTAAGTGATTAGACTAAAATCATCGTGCCTCTTGTCATGTGTGGCATCGTCGTTGCATCATTAGCATACTTTTTCGAAGACGTATAACTCCATTTAATTCCGATAATTTAACCATGTTTGAATCTTGGCTCGGTGTGGACATAGCAAAACTAATATTGACGGATATTGACGGATATCAGTTATCGCGTTTGCTATAAGTTGTTGTTTAATCATTGACTAGACTAGTGGAATAATTTATATTGACTGGCCGTTGTTATATGTATATACATGTAGCCAAAAGTGAAAAGTCGGGCGCTGTGGATCTAAACCTGGCTCGCATTCTCGACCTCCATGGAAAGAAGATAATATACTTGGTAATGGGATATCTATGTGTGTTAAAACAGTTCATGGCATGAAATCGTGCGTTATCAAGTTGTTGAGACTGACTTAGGTGATGTTTGTTTCATTGTTATCAGCGATCTAGTTCTTCGGAATCGGTTCGGTCTTTGTCGCTTTTTATCACATCGGTGTCTTTGCCCTCGGTGATAAATACTGTGATGTTTGGGTTACCTTCCTCGTTCCGTTCGATAGACCCAATATCATTTTCGTTCGAGAAATCGTCAATGGTAACGTCGTTTTCAACAACGTCATTTCCAGCGAAATTAGTGTTCCCCGCCTGTCCTTCGACCGCATCATTCTGGTTACAATTAGACGACGGTTTTTCCAATTGTGTCTCTTCGGCAAACGTCACCTTGCGTTTTGCGCTATCGACCCCACCGTTCAGAAACTGTATCTCATCATGTAAACCAGTTTCATCGTCTTCGATATAAGGCAAATCAGCGAATTCTCGAACATTACCGACGTCGTCGCTAGCAATAGAAGGCACATTGAAGCAACGGTCAACCATTTCTGTCTTTCTTTTCGATTTTTTAGAATCGAAAGACTGTTCTCTGAGAAGAGTCTCGTTTTCTGTGGGTGCTGACACAAAGCCGACAGGAGATGGTGGCGGTTGTTCTGTGCTCGGTGCAGCTTCAATAGTCTCCCTCAATTGTTTTATTTTCTTGTTGACGGAAACTCCCTTAACTAATGGTAACTTCGGACCTGTCAGGGCCTGTGTGCTGCTTGATAGTCTGTTCCCTGCAAAACACAAACTTGTTTAGCGAGAGAGAATAATCAATACAATGTACTCACCAACATATACCTGTATTTTCCGTATTATTCAAAAAATAAGGATAGTCTAAACTTGTGTATTTGGCTCCATGTACGCATCTCAACCGGTTTCGAGCTCACACTGGACATCTGGTTGACTAAATTTTTAATAAAAAATTGTTCAACACCGGTGTAATTATTGAGTAAACTAGTCCTACTCTATACGAGTTGAGTAAACTTTATAAAAACTTTGAAAGTTAAATCAATAAACAACCGAGCGATAACGTTCAAAGTTAAATGAATCATCAACCGAGCGACTTTACACAACAATTCTGTAAATCATGATCAACTTTGACTGAAAATGTAGCTAGTTTTGAGCAACCATTATGGTTGTTAGTCAGGAAAAGGCGGATGCTGTGAGTTGTGTGGGAAAATTTATTGGCTGTATTCTCAAAACTGAACTGGATTATATATCCAGAATCAGCGATTGAATGTAAATATCGGGACATTAATGAAATTTCCGATATAGTGTGATCTATTATTTGATAATGGTCTGTTGGAAGATTTGAAATTATTCTGGATACAATTTGATACATAACTGTTCATTTCTTGATTGGCTGTGGGGTGTAAATAAAAGTCTAATTTTGTCTTCGAAATGTTTACTCTTTAATGAGGTGATGAACTTATAAAGTTATGAAAAACCCACTGTATATAGGAACTGTTACATCGGAAGTCATTCTATTGCCAACTTTGTGATGGTTCAGGAATGATTTTTTACGGTTCCTTGTGATTAAAAGTAAAACATTTCAGGACAAATTCAGGCAAAATTATATATATCTTGAATGTATTAATCGGTCCTGAATGACTTAAATTTGGATCACAATTAACTCTGAAATAGATAGGGGTCGTGTAATTATGAACATGCAATCACTGAAATTCAAGCCATGTAAATATAATTCCTTGGCTTTTGGAATCACATACATGTATGGTGTGAAACGCATTCTGAAGTCGAAACACTGAGTTTAAAGTATTCCTGTGTTTATTCTTCTGTAAAATAGCAGAGAAAATGTCCCGATAGAAATTGACAATTTGAAGCAGTAGCCTCATAATCACAACGTGTGTTTGTTGCGGTTCTACATGTATTTCAGTCGTGACGACTTTTACGTGCTGCTATACGGGATATTTATTCGAACTAGTTCTGCACTTTGGGCCGAAATTTAAACGTTTTAAATGTTTTAAATCCGATAATAAATGTAGCGTATGTCATTTACACAATCCAGCAGGTATATTAAGAAACGAGATGAAACAAGCTCCAATCGGGTGAATTTATTCAGCGTCGGGAGTGGACAAAGGGGACTGTGGTCGGGATTATCCGGGCACGAATATAATGTTTTACTTAAATATGCCATAGTTGTACATTTTGAGTATACACATATAACACAAGAGAGGAAACGTAGCTAGACAACCCTTTTCCCGAATGAAGACCCACCAACACCCTTATATACCTTCAAATTTAAAGCTGTAATAAAAGCTGTAATAATATGTTCATAATTATATGAATAGCATAAATTGCTGCATATTAGATTAATCACTCATAGCAAACTGACAAGACAGACAGGACTGTCAACTACAATATTTATAAATCAGGTGTGTCTTCGTGGCTTCAACGGGATCAAGACTCATGGTGTTGCATGCCCACCCCCGTCGAGAAAATATTCCATGGTCAGTCCGGTAGCTTCCGGGATAATATAGCCCCCATGTTGGGGATCAAAGCCCCTGCGTTGTGGAAATCTCCGGGCCATGCCTGGTATAAAAATCAAGAGAAGACTGACAATGATTTAAACAGAACGTCATCATTTGGTTTTATTATATGATCATAAGTTTCTTTCCCATTTCCTATGTTAAAACATAACGAAAAAATCGAGATATCTAATGATGTTCACCTCATTAATAAAACAAGAGGTTAATATCAGTTATGAGTGACGTCAGATACTTCAGGGGTTAACATAACTTATTATCAGACCTGAAAGTAGATAGCATTTTCCCAGTGACGTTCAACGTCACAACGTCTTGTCCAATCAAAGCGCGTTTCATATAATAAAACAGTTATCGCATTGTTTCTTGGTTGACACGAGGAATTGTCAGCCCTTGGAAGTCGACAAATGTTCCACAATCCTTTCCGACAATTGTCTCTCTGTCTCGCTACTTGCATAATTATGAGTTTGGATGAAGTTAAAAATACGACACGGAATGCAGAATATAAAGTATATAGAAATAGTAATTGTAAAACCAGAAATGTGATATATTGTTTAAGCTGTTTGATATGTGGATCTGCTGTGTACGTTGGCGAGACAGAGAGACAATTGTCGGAAAGGATTGTGGAACATCTGAGGGACATTAGACTTCACGATGATAAGCCAGCCTATGGACATTTTAATCAACCGGGACATTCCATTGACAACATAAGGGTATCGGTTTTAGAAAAGGTCAATGGGAATAAACATCTGAGACTGATACGTGAAGACCATTGGATAGCTAAGTTGAAAACCCGGACTGGCCACGGTTTTAACGCTAGAGGAAATGGCGCCAACTTTTGGATGTCGATGCTGCGATAGCGTTGCTTGGTGTTAGTTGACGTTCTCTGACGAAAGACCTTTAACGTCGTTGTATAATATCCGCCATTGTTATTTGTATGTTTATCTGAATGCTATCATGTGATTTTGTCTGAATAATATCAACTGAGGAAGGCCTAAGGCCCAAAGCTTTTGAAGTCCGCCAAGTAGTGTTTGCTCTCTTTTATTTGTATGGGGTGGGTGGGAGGGGGGGGGGGGGGTCACCATTATTCAGTTCAAATAAATGTACATGCTTAAAAAAATGTTCCATGATAACAAGACGCAATGAGAAAGATAGTCAACGAATAAAAATCGAAACGTGCATAATGTTATAAACAAATAGCTGTGTTGTTATACAGTGTAGCAACAATGTTAGTGTGTGCATTAGAATAACGGTGAGCATGATGAGCATATCCAAAGGTAACGAAGAACATGTATTGTTAGACTTGGGCCAAAAGGACGAAGAAACATGCACACACAAAAAAAAACAGAAGAAAATTTAATGAAAAAAAAAACGTTTGTGCAGTTAACTCGAAATTAACACAATTCGAATAGATCAAATGTATTTAGGTACTCACAAGTAACATATAATTATACATGTTAATGCGCTGCAATTAGAATGAAGCGTCAGTGGGTATATACTGTACAGGTTACATGCAATGTGGCATGCTATCAGGATTGAACAATTGAAATCTTCTAATTTATATTCGGGATACAGTGTTTGCAATAAAAATTGAAATACTCAGTTACAAATACAAACACTTTTCAAATTGATTATTACAATTGCAATACCCTTATTTTACAAGCAAGGTATCCGATTTAAAATACAAGACTTATCAATATTTCAAATTCGTATCAGCAAAAAGTAATTGAAAAATAAATTCTTGAAATTACTTCCAATTTTCCAGTATTTTATTAAAAAACGCTATAGGCCTACAGTGGTCATTATAACCAATAATTCGCACAATGGCAGAATCTAAACAATTAAGGGTGATGAATAATAATTCTAGCTATCCAGCAACAGGCCACGTAACAATGGAACCCCACCATCCTTCGCCTGTCAATGCTGCATATCACTATATATCAACTGTCTCCACTGTGAGACAAATTAAAATACAGAACGACCCCCTCCTCATTGCAACTAATTTGGAAAGAGCACTCCCATATAGTTGGTTTGATTGACCTGATACATACCTTCTCATTAATTTGCAGAACATTCGTTAGGTCGGGCGAATAAGGCGCACACGGCGTGTGGGCGGAACTATAACTCTATAGTCCAGGAGATCGACCCCAAGAAATAACAAATGTTGCTCATTTTGACGGACAAGTGCTATCCAGTCTAATTTTGTAGTAAAATATATGTAGATTACGAAAATCCATGATAGCAGTGGTGAATTTGTAGCTTAATTGGCGAAAAACATGTTTTTATTGACCTACCCGACGACCGAAAATAGAAGAATTTTCCGGCGACGTCATAGTACTACTAGTATTCCGGGAGCTAATATGGGTACCCTTGCACCGACTGGGACTTAACTTCTCCCCACTCATTTTGTTCCTTATTATGTCCTTCAATTTTTAAGTAATGTTAACAAGAAAAAAAAGTGGCCATATAGACTCCAGACAAAATGGCGTCCATCATGGCCGCTGTTTTTCAGACCAGACTCTAAGTCAGTTTTATGCAAATTATAGCGGTAAAAATCTTGTAAAATGTATACAAATGTATATATTTTCGTGAAGGTAAGACATAATGTAACTTTTTTGGGCCAAAATTGAAACTCACCACCCAAGATGGCCACCAAAATGGCCGCCGGAAGTTGAAAATATTACTTTTTTTTACAAATATCTTCTAGATCGATTCATGCTGTTTGGAACTGGTTGAGTAATGTGACTTTATTTTGTATTTTGTATATTAACTGATCATTGGGGCAATTCAATATGTACTTTTTGGGGTCCTAACCCCTTCCGTTCCCTCAAAAATACGAATTTACAGAATGCGGTATAAAATTTCACACAAAAAAATCACAATTGGGATTCTAGTCATATTTTAACAAGAAATGAACATAACTTTGTAATGTAAGTGATGCATATGATTACCTATGAATATTCCAACTCAATGGACCCAAAATTCTTACTTTGGCTCAAAATGGCTGCCAAAATGGCCGCCAAAATATGGAAAATAGTAAATATTGCCCCAGCATGTCCTGCAATCGATTACAAGTTGTGGATGATGCACAAAATTGGCTATTCTGCCTTCTATACATTGAATACTAACATGTCTGATGTACTATGGTTAATTGTTACTATTGTCACCACTGACATCACCAAAATTAGTGGACTTTTCTCTCAAAAACTTGACTTAAATATCGGCAAAAATTTACTTTTCATGTTTGGACTATTTTTTCAATTAAAATGTAAGTATCTTTGGGTTGAAAAGTGTTTAATGTTTTTGGTCTATCTTAAATGTGTCACACTGCGGTATTTATAGACCAAATTGTTCGCCCGATTTGGACAGAACTGTATACTCTCATTAAGTAGACATGAATAAACTTTTTATATGCAGCCTGTGTCAGGGAGGACGCAGTTATATAGGAGTGGGTGTAATATAGTGTGTCATGTTGACGTATTTCTCGATGGGTTAATATATAATGCTATGCTAATTATGGTCTGAAATGACTAATATCGAGATTTCTGGTGACCATTCAACGTTTGATACCATTTGATGTCCCGATGGGGTATATTCTTGGAGTTCTGACATGTCACGAAGCTTCGGTACATGTCACGAAGCTTCAGTACATAGGATGAAAACCCACCACAGATTTGGGGTTAATGATGCAAGGTCACATTTTTCGCCAGATTTCGACAGAACTATATACTTTCATTAAGTAGACATGGATAAACGTCTTGTATGTAGCACTGTG
The DNA here is from genome assembly GCA_032622095.1 of Siphonodentalium dalli. Lineage (NCBI taxonomy): Eukaryota > Metazoa > Mollusca > Scaphopoda > Gadilida > Siphonodentaliidae > Siphonodentalium > Siphonodentalium dalli. Next base: position 132,342,970 of record CP136064.1, on the reverse strand, counting down.
TCAGGGCTGAAGCAGTTATATAGGGTGGGTGTAATATAGTTGTCATTTTGACATAATTACACATGGATTAATATATATTTCTATGATAGTTACGATCTGAAATGACTGCTATCGAAGTTCATGGTGACCATTCAACGTTTGATGCTATTTGACGGTACGTGTCACGAAGCTTCGGTAAATTGGATGAAAAATCGCCACAGATTTGGGGTTAACGATGCGAGGTCACATTTTCACCAGATTTTGACGGAACTGTATAGTCTCATTAAGTAGACATCGATAACCTTCTTACACGTAGCCCTGTGTCAGAGATGAAGCAGTTATATAGGGGTGGTGTAATATAGTGTGTCATTATGACATATTCCTCGATGGGTTAATATCGATGCTAATTATGATCTGAAATTATTAATATCCGGGTTTCTGGTCACCATTCAACGTTTGTTATCGGTGCCATATGATGTCCCGTGGTGGTATATTCCTGGAGTTCTGACACGTCACGAAGCTTCGGTACATGGCACGAAGCTTTGGTACATTGGATGAAAAACCGCCACAGGTTTGGGTTTAAGAATACATTGTAATTTTTTTTGCCACAGTGCTGGGGGATAAGTACCCAGGGCCACATGATTCTCCTTATTTCGATATTACTGTATACTCTTATTAATAACGATACACCTTGATTAACATCATGTTGAATGAAGCAGTCACAGTATAATTTTCTATTATTGAACATTTAACTTGAATGTCACGAATAATCGGTACATCAGTGTTTTTGTTTCGACGCCGACTGTATGCATACATCTGATTTAAATATAGTAATATATGAATAATAATTAATGTACCGAAGCTTCGTATCCATAGGTTACAAACACCTAATTATTTTCCATAGATGACAGTGTTAACTAAAAGTCCCGCCGGCCATGGGTTAAGCCTATTTGAACTTCAAGTGGTCATTTTTTCCTTAGAACGTCATCCGTTGCACCAGTATGTGACAACAAACACGCCCTTTTCGGTATTTTTTTAAAACGATAATCTTGCATTTCCACAACTACCCCATTTACTGCACATAAATCAGCAGCATAATATCCAGACCCCTTCCATATTTCCCTCAATGATAATCAACCAATCAGCAGCCAGATTGATTTGTTATGCTGTCTCGAGTTTCCCTACACAAATTCAAGAAGCGTAACTCTATATAATTAGTTGCTTGTAACATATTGTAAAGAAAATCGAACTTTGATCATGTAAACCGCGCCAATTTTACAAAAACAGCTTCACTGTGATACGATAGAAATATAGGAGTCATTGGACATCCTATTATCTCCCAGTGGTCCTTTAAACCACATACCCCGTTTTAAAATTTACTTGGGTAAGAAATAACACCGATACTCTATTCCTGATTACTCTGGAAGCACAGTTTAGTAGAAAGATACTAATGTCTCATGTCATGCTTGTCATATACATATATACTGCACAGTGCTGCACAGTGTCGCATGCCCCATGTCCATCCACTCTCTAATGGGAATATTATGACCACAAATGTGATCACACCCAAAATTCAGGTTTATTCATCATAATTTAATTTGTAAAATCCGACTCGCGTGCACAACGCACAGGATAGAAAGGCATATGTATAAGTTTTGAAAACTAGTTACGTATATCTACCATACGCCTTAAGAAATTGATCTAATTTTGAACAGTACAATGTTTAATTGGATTGAATTAGACCCCCCTCAACTTAGAAAACAAGTAGAAACCTTCTTAAATCCATTTAAAAACATTGTAGAAGACAAGTTGTAAATTATTTAACACTATTAAAATAATTAATGGCGAATTTAACCATTAAAATCATACTAAGATGAAAAAATGGTAGCAATTTGTCCGATTTTGCGTAAAAAAAATTAAATTTTTTTTTTTTAAATTCTTCAATTTTGTTTAGCACGATTAGTTATTTAACATTATTAACACAATTACTATTCAACTTAATCACCAAAATCATACTAAAATTAAATGGTTACAAATTGAAAAATTTGGGCTAAAAACGTAGAAAAATGCCCCAAAAAATCGCAAAAACCAAAGAAGGCTACAAATTTGTTCTTGCTATCATAATTTTTCTTCATTACCATACCTAAAACATTAAAAATAACATGGTTGCAGCTTGTCCGTCAATATGAGCAACACTACCTCCCGATCTCCTGGACTACTAAAACTGCATTTAAAATATTATTTAAAGGGATCGGAGGCATCCACAGTGGGTACATATACACCCGGCCAATAAGGCCTAGGCCTATATGTCACGCTTAATATAAATCAGTTTGCATACGTGTAAGGAATACTTTGCTTCAAAATTTAGTTAAAAGAAAATTAAATTTCATTCTAATTCATTGCATATATATGCATTAACCCTTTGAACCCGACTGGCCGCAAAAAACGGACAACCATAAAACGTTCATATCTATATAAATGACCCCCAGAAACTTCAGCAGTGCCATGTGTATGTGTTTGTTGCCGACTAGTTGGGGTAGGAAAATATGCGCATGCGCACAATTCAACAAACGTGAATTATTTGAAGCGATTCGCGTAACGCTTTACATTGTTGCGCGGTTTGCAGGATTGTAGAAAGACACCGTTTCGGTCACTCTTCTGGGTTTATAATTTATTTCGGCCAATTTGGCCGTTTACTTCATGGCTGTTTTTCATCTGACGTGTGTGTCGGGATAAATGATGTGGAGGATTTATGTAAATGTTAGCCCAAACTACATTTCCAAGTAACGATGGTTTTGTTGTTTATTTTGAGGAATAATACCGCGTCAGATGAATTCAGCCCAAATATGTTAACAGTTGTCGTGTCAAACATTCGCAGTAGGTTAGCGTTATTTTGTATTTGTGGATGTCCTTTAACATGGGGAAAATAGACTACTGCGCTTGAACGAGCATGTGAATTTGTCGTTTTTAATGTATAGCAACTTGATAATCAATAACAGAGGCATTCTCTGTCAAATAAGTTCGCTCTATTTACGATACCAATTGGGGAACTTTGTAAATTAAATTACGCGTAAACCAGCGTAAACGTATACCTGCTGCAAATAGAGAAGGTGCCCGAATCGGAGTACTCGCCCCAGGGCTAACTCGCCCCAATCGACGTGTGCCAACTCGGAATAAAAGGCCAGCTCGGAATAAAAGATGTATGCGGGGTGTTATATGGCGTTTGGTCCGTTGTTTCTCAATGAATATTATTGAAATTTGGTGTATATGTCCGGGCTGGGACATGGAATACAACAACGTTTGAATTGTTTTAAAATTTACAAATTTGTTGATTTTATTCAATTTTATTTTTCGTTCTGAAACACACTATAAAGTGTATATAATATAATAACGAACACGAGACATACATAATTTATAAACTGTTAACAAAAGATATCAAATTCAATACATGACAAAGATGACTCAGTGAAGTTTATAAAGTGAACATAAAAATATTAAGGTAAGAATCTTTTTAAGCATTACTAAACCGTTTAGCATAGTCCACTTCACTCATCCGATCATCACCAAACTTCATATTTATCTTGATATTGATCTATCAGATGAGAGCTATCAAATATATTTTTTTAATTTATAGGGAAAAATGGTCGCCAGCGGCCATATTGCATTTACGTTATATGTTATCGCGTCATGTCGATATCTAGTATTACTTAGAAATTTCACCTTTCCAGATTCATAATTGCTCCATTGACTGTAACAGATGGAATTATTCCCCTCTTCGGATAGAGTGTCACTGAAACTTTATTTTGTCAGACTGTCTGTATAGTCACTGATTATATATGGCAATAATCTGTAATAAGATGTAGCACTATTTTATTTTATATTTACATGCAGTGCTGTTTTTATACAACAATTCTAATCCGCCTAGATCATCATGTGATCGACCATACATCGCGCGAGGACCTGGTTGAATTAAGGGGGGTTTTATGGATAACTTCTGTCCTCAAGCTAGATTATACTTATGACATTTAATGGCATGTTTCTAAAGTGGAGGGTTAGATATGCTTGAGACACCACCACTCTTCAATTCACACCAAGTTCTCAGCTGTCATATTCGGATATTAGAACCCATAGCCATGATATATGGTTTATTTTGTGTATACTAGTAATATTGTTATTTTCAGTACCTTTATATATCAGTACTGTGTATAACAATGCATATAAATTAATCCATGTATACATGTATATTGATTCAACGGATTCAGTGGTTTTGTCCATCAGTCTATCAAATTTGCGGGGAAAACATGGCCACAAGCAGTACACCCTGCTAAATTTCGAATTTGAATCAATTGGCGCACCCTGCAGCCAGCTTTTATTGGAGAACTTTTTCTCATGTGGATATTTTGGGTCACCGTTAGATGTGAGCCATATTTTGTTCTCAAACTGTCCTTGTGAAGACATCACTGCCAGCGGTGATCTTGAATTTTACTATTTTTATGGCTAAATAATTTGGTTGATCCTACAGACGACACCCCTTGTCCGATCGTCACCAGATTCCACAATGATCTTCTGTATAACCAGGGTGAGAGTAATCTAATTTTCCCGAATTTCGTTAAAATACATTACCACAGGCAGCAATTTGGTATCTTACTGTTTGATCCTCTTTTGCATGACTGAATTGTTTAGCAACTGTACATACATATCCCTCATCTGATAGTCACCAAACTTCATATTGATCTTCGGGCTGACAACTAGATGGGAGCTATCGAATGCTTCGAATTTTTTTGGAAAACATTGTCGCCAGCAGTCATCTTCTATTTTGGTTTTTATATACATGTATATCTCTTCATTCGGATATCCAGTATTACGTAGGTACTTCAACTTTCCGCATTCCTGTCATCATTTGAAATATAAAAATTTACCTGCTACATGCACCCTTCAAAATTTGTTTCGTCGTATCTGTTTTAATTGTATTTTTACTTTCAATATCGGGTGGTTGCCTAGCAACCGTTACCAGGGAGTGTCCATGTGGCAATGTAACCAGATCTTAGAAACATCAATGGTCCATGTGGAACGTACCTCTAAAGTTTCAGACATGGGACACCACTTGAACATAAACAACACCATAACCATAAACCCTGCATACAATAAGTCAAAACACCACTGGGAGCCCAGGTCAGGGTGTCGATCGTTATGGGGAGCCAGGGTTCAAAGGGTTAATATGCAAACACTTTTTCTCACAGTTATTCATGTTATGCCACAATTCGGTCAATTCCTCGTTCCAAAATGGTTTATGATATTTAAACATTTTCTTAGATTTTGGAAATTTATTGAAATCTGGGACTTTTCTTGTATTATAGTCCCCGAGAAGCGTTCATTAATTTCATCCACCCTTTCCTGAGACTCTATCATGACTTCGATTTCCGAAACGAGTGATACCCCGCTCATCGATGAATTAACTTTATGTGGTTACCAGCTATGTGGCTGTTATATCCCGGACACCAGATAGCACCCTGCAGTGGTCCAACCACCGGCGTTCCGCCGACCGCTGGATTTACTTCTCAGAAGAGTAAGGTTATTATCGTTGAAAAAGTTACTCCGCTCCGGTAAAGAGCGCCGAGAAACCGCTTCGTGGAGTGCCACTCCCGACCCTAGACCCGGAAGAATATTACATCACCCCTTCCAACTCGCAGGTGCTCGCGACGGTTTGGACAACAAACACCCGCGGTTCAAACTGTGTTCTTGGTTAGACCTCCAGTTCAGTGTTGTCACGATGGCCACACTGCTAGCGTATGACAGTCACTTTTCAAAAATTTCTGCCACATACTTGTATATGCACTATGTGGGATTGATGGACTTAATTGCTACAGATAAAAGTAAAGTTGACGTAGATCATACGAACTATATCACTGGGTATCATAAAAAATAATGATGCAACCACGTTTGAAGATGCTGGAAGAATGTCACTTACGTCCACCATGATTTGTATTATCTTATTTCCCTTGCTTCCCTTTTCTGACCTTATTATTTATTGAGCTACCCTTTTCTATTTCTTGCCAATTTTCTGCTAATTTTTCCTCTTTTCTTTCATTCCATTTCCACTTTACCATCGTGTCTCTCCATTATTTGATAACTCTTTCCTTATTTTTTTTTTTTCGATTTTTATTTTTCCATAGTGTTCATTTCTATTTTTAATTTTCCATCTCTTCCTTAGGGTACGTTCATACGCTGGCAATATTGCACCGCAAACTGCAAAATGCCAGCTGCAAAATTGCCAAAACGGATTAATTTCTGCCGGTTGTCAACAAATCAGCGTTAGTAGTGATCATGTACGACAGTGGTTTTTCCGTGATTGCTGATATCGCTGAGATGTTTGCAATATATTAAGAACACAATGCGTGTTGGTATCTTTAGGCCAGTCAAAATAATGTCACTTGATATGTTGGAATGTCAGATCGTCACGAGCAGCTCCATCGATTGGATGGGGCTGATATATGAGTAACATAAACGTCACTCAGAGACATGGTGGGTCCGCACTGAACGAAGAAAACCGACGACTTTCCGACTTTCGAGAAATCCCATTGGTATCCGCCTTGTATTGGTGTTTTTTATAATAATAATTGACTGCATAGTTACATATATATGCTTTATGAATGCCAAAGACGAACTATTATCACAACTGGCAAGACCCCCACCATGATATATCTTTGGTGAAGTTGGCGACACTGTGTCCATTTTGTCAGCCCCTTCCCCTAGCTCTAACATTTCTTAAAAGTACCACTTTCGGAACTCTTTATACCACGTCATGAGATTCCTCGCGTATACATGTATAATTAAGTATGAATATGACAATGGTTGAGGACAAATTGTTCTAGCAATGGCTCTCCCCGATACACAATTCGAATCAAGGACAACACGGATACTTGTAATTATTGTTAGTGGCCTCGTTTGATGGGCACCGGCAAAGTGGTAGACACCGTTATCATAATCGTAGTTGATTGTTGTCAGCCAGCCACGACGGAGCACGACCTAGTCGACAACCTGCAAAAATGCCAGCTAACAAAACGGCCATCGGACATGACATTTTTGCAGTGCAATTTTGTCAGCGTATGAACGTACCCTTACTGCTGGATCTTCTTATATATTTATTTTTGAATTACTTAAATGTTTTCCCTTTTGATTTATTTATTTATCTTACTTTGATACGACAATTTTTCTTAATATCTGTTTTATTGTTTTCTTTTGCTCTTAATATTGATTTCCAGTTAGAAGTTTCCTTATGTATTGTTGTGTATTATATATATGTATATATTAAACTTTATTAATTCATTTTCTATTCTATTAAAAGACGATGATGAGTTGGTCATACATTATGAACCCGTTCATGTGTTTAGCCCGTTGTGTGTCAGTATAGGGGACGCACCTGGTTTTGGCGTAACCCTTCGGGCCTTATGACCTGTCCATTTTATTAAAATAGAAAATACATCAGTGGGGAGTGACTCTACCGAATTAATTTTCACTCATTTTACCGTGAAAACTGAACTATAGCAATTGCGTGTGATTACATGCTGATGAATTTACTATAATAATGTGGTCTCTCTCCCATGTTCTCTTTAAAACATAACATATATGTCGTATAAAACGATGGGGTTGGAAAAATAAGTTATCTGAAGTATGATTATACCAGCAATATATGTTGCACTAATAAGGTGAATCAATATGTTGTTATTGAATATATGTTGTCGTGATGAAATGACTTTTTTTCTTCACTAAATCTTGTTAATTGCTTGTAAGTCGAAGTATAAACACTATAATTAAAGGGAAGATAATCCACTTTGTTTGTGAAGTCCTCGTAACAGTTGAAAATGTATATGCATGTGTATATACATGTATTGTTTATTTCCAACTATACCCCGCCTGGTATAGTATGCATTACTCGCAAATATTGTAATTAGAGTTTAATGAGAAACAAATATATTGAAATAGTGATATTAATCTACAATCATCTCCAGTGATTTCCCGAACCTCTGTCCTTATTGCGATGTAACAGTTAAGGGGGAGATGCACGTTTTTCATAAATCCAGAGATTTTCAACAAAGAAATTCTCTGGATCTACCTGGCGAAAAATCTTGAATTTCACACATATCTTCATTGTGAATAGAAGCTGAGAAATTATTAAGAGACGATAAACACAATGGATGTTAATACATTTGAGAGGTTGAAAATATAATTTTCCTTTTTGTCTCTTTCGGTATCAAGGACTGCTAGAATAATTAATAATTTCGCACAATACTCCAATCACCAAATAGCTTATTGTCTTGGCTCTATGAGAGGACTCTTCATTTGTATCATGATGTTGATTTATATTTTTAATTGCATAAAATATCATCATACTCCATACATTATAATGAAGAATAAACCAGTCACAAATATTTCACATTGCACATTCATATGGTTGGTTCGAAATAGCTCCTCCTGCACCCCTCTTAAATGGGAGGAGTAGGTATATATGGAGCGCGCAACCATACTGACCTGGGTGTAACCCAGAATACCCGACATTCCTGGTCCGAAAGTATCGATATGTATATTAACCATAGGCTATTTAACTCGAATATTTACATTCCTTTCATGGATGTGTGGAACGGTCGTCGGCGGCGGATGTGGTCTGGGTCTCCACATGTACTGGATATTTGTATATGCATGGGGAGGTCCTGGATTTCGGTCGACGCCGTCGTCATGTTTCACGCATCTATGGGGAATGCTGGTAATGAGTGTTATATACATATATATAAATCCACATTATAGAATACATACTATTTAGTTGTAGCTATTATACTGTTTATACTCGAGGTCGAGAGATATTTTGTCCACACGGACCGACGCATGCAAATTGTTTATATTAGGACCGACCTTCACCGTTATATATGTTGTTATATAGATGTAATGCCTGTAATGATTTCAATGATTGTCTGTTTAGTTAAATGTGAACCAGGGGTCGGTCTGTTTATATATGTACTTTCTTTATATCATACGATGTATGATTTATGAGAAATAAACTATTGAGATTGAGAACAAATATTTCAGCCCAATGAAAACAAACGTTGGTACGCAGCGTGGTCCGCTCAAGCAGGGAACAATCAATTGGAATTATGCCACAGTGTTAAGACATATATGGCGGTCAGCTTTAACGTGCATGTTATGAACCCATGAGCCAGAACTCATATCAGCCAAATTTTTCATTGATAAGCAGGCAAGACATGAACATTGTCAAATATAGAAAATTATTGATGGGTAGTTGCCATTTTAATTGAAAATATTCATTAAATTTCACGAATTAATAAAAGGTAAGTCTCCTCTCATGATCTTCAGATATGATATCATGGATATATGAACAGCAGTTTTGAAAACAAAATATTTTACAGAAGTTCTTGGTACGGGAAAACAGTGAAATTTTAAATATTGTTCATGCAATAATAGTAAAGTAAATAGGGTTATAATATCCAATGGGTTGATGGTTCTTAAACATTGTGCCAAACATAATCTTTGTACCAAATTTCACAAAGAAATTCCTGACAGATTTTGAGAAAATTCATTTTGAAATACCAGGAAAGTTTGGGAAAACATGCGTCTGACCCTTAAATGGCTTCCCACTCAGTCGGAATGACTATCGTGACGCTCTAGGAAAAGCTTGATCTGAGTTGAGAGACATTGAATGCGCCACCACGGTCGATAAGGGAAGAGAATTTGTTCACGCTCCCGGGTGGAAGCAATGGACACTTATACTGAGCCCGTGTCTACATTTATCTGATACATACATGTATGTACGCCAGTACATGCAGTAATCGTATGGTCACATGTGCAATTTCGGAGGAAGTGCATTGTGTTGTTCCAATATAATGGTAGGTCCGTTCAGTGTCAATATAGGACCCATGTTCAGATACGCTTCCAAACTCTCCGTGAAAGGGCTTCATTTTAAAGGATGTCCCCGCGCGTAGCCGAAGTGGTTAGTTCGTGGATACGATCATGGCAAAATAGGCTGGACCCAGACTCTGGGTTCCAGAGAACATGTTCGAACACCGAAATTGGCGATAATCGGGACTGATCTTCAATCTTGATCTGAGTTGAGGGATGTCTCAATGATGTACCGTTCCGATCGATACATGGCCATTTCGATAAGAAATGAAAAATTATCAACGCTCACTGAAGCAAGCGCGTTTGAAGCGATTAACACTCATATATAAATGATATATGCTTTTGATTGTAATTATCTATTTATTAATATGAATTCGAGAATAAATCATCACCATTGGAATGTCTACAGTGAAATTACGTTATCACATGGGTTCATGATGGGGAGCCTTAACCTTTTCCATACTAAATAGTCACTGTCGAGTAGTTCCGTCGTGTACTGATCAGATAATAATTCAACAAACGAACATTTCCCTGATTATTTTCCTGAAAACATTCCAAATGAATAATAGACCATGCCAATGTATCATTGTATAACTGATTGCGATAATCCATCTATTATAGGACGGGTTAAATAGTGGCGTTACCTATTATTTCCTTATTGGATTTACATTATTCATACCTTTGCTACTTGCGTTATCGCCTTCGTTATCCGACGTATGCGGGCTTAGCCTTCTGGGGGAGCTTCCTGCCCAAGCTGAACGTGGCCTTATATTTGGTACTGGACTGTATGTCGATACTGCAGTGCCTATCGTAGAAAGAGATCTCTGTGACGCATGTACAGGCGATGACGTTTCGTCGTAATCTGAAAATTATGACAATTGTATAAACCTGGTTATTACTTCACATATGTTTTGTTTCTAACGTAAATGTAATCATACTAACAGAAAATAAATCAACAATTGTACCCGATTAAAATAGTCTTTGTCAGACACTGAATCTGACACCCAAGTTTAGACAACCATATATTAGATGAATTAACGACTCGGTATAACACACGACAGCAGCTATCTGAACACATAATCAGACGGCAGAACTGAGCCAATGTACTTGAAGAAAATTATGTCACAATGGGACAAATTGAATTTACAAACTCACCAATATAATTATAGCTGATAGTTTCACAGAGCGATGTTGGTGTTATAAAGAGCGTTTCCTATACTAAGTGAACGTATCATTTTCCGAAACCTCGATGCGCGTGAATACATAATTTTGTATTCCCACATTTTTAGCGCGAATTCATGGCTATTAATTTATCAAATTTCTGCACTGAATTACGGGGGCCGCTATCTTTCTTCTCGCGACCTCTCGTTTCGCGTTAGGTCATATCGCTTTATATATATATGGCTCATAAATTACCTAAAAACTATATTTATGGTAGAAACTTTGGTGACGTATTTATAACTCCCAATGTGTGAAAAAGTCAAGCTAATTTACATATTTCGCGCTAGCGATTGTCCGATGTAAACATATGCCATACGACTTTTGTTCAAGAATGTACAAACTTCTGAGTTAATTAAATCAACTTTTTTTCCGCAAAGGTACATGCTATATAGATTCACACTGGTACAAAGCTCAGAATCTTGTCTTTAAGGGTCAGATGCACGTTTGCCCAAAATATGGCTGAAATCATTGAAAACATCACTGTTGTATGAGCCAAAAACAACAATGGAAAAATGAAAAATGCATAGAAACCAGGTTTCATATTGCTCAGCTTTATACATAGAATGTGTTGGTGAATTGTTATAGTATGCTGGACATGTGGTTTCCTTTAAAAAGCACTTTGGTTTGACAAATGTGGGAAATATTTGGGGAAAATAGCATGTCTTTAGGTACCGAGAACTTTTAAATAACTAACAATATTGGACCAAAGAATGGACCATGGTGTGCTATGGTATCTGGTTTACATGAGAGGAGCCATATTTTGTTCATAAAATGAGCTGCTTCGCCATCAGAGACGGATTCCAAGATGACGACAATCTGCTCTATCAATGGCCGGATTGGCCGCCATTGGAAAACGTAAGTCAAAATTTATTCTGTACGTTTGCGGACTAAAAAAGCAAATATCACAATATTCGTACCCGATCAGCACCCGATCTCCAAGGGGTTATCTGTATAACTATCAGGAGAAGTTATATTGACATTACTGACTTCCAATTTAGCTACTTTTATTGAAAAAAAAAGAAAACATTTGATGGAAATTTAAAAGTAAAATATTAACTTTCGCTCATCTATCGAAAATAAGCTTGATATCATTGCGACAATATTAAAAAGATATAATTCATCTCTTAAAAGTATCAAAATTGCACATAGTTAGTAATTTTTATGTTTAGTTACATCAGTTTTCCCACATGATAAAAAAATATACGTTTTCTGTGTATAATACGGGGAACTATATATTGCGGCATACTAAAGTGAGTTATGAAACCATTTCCGGTAATTGGAGAATTCGTAAAACCGAAAGTGGATTTTTCTTCAAATTTGTGAAATTACGCATTGCATAATGTCCGATCGCTCTCAATGACGACCCATATTTAAGGAAGAGTAATTGGGAACGTGTCGGTACTGGTGATTCCAACGATCGCATGAATTATTTTATACTTTGGCGTAAGTTTGATAAATTTTCGACGACTTGAAATATTGTTTACAAAATGGCTGACCGACATCAATTTCACACGCTCTTATATTTTTAACAAAAAAACGTACAACACACAAAGTTTGAAACGCTAGTCATATATATGTTATTTTTATCATAATAATCATGGTTGACATGTATTTTTTCTTGGGCTATTTCTCATAAAAAAAATGAATCATGTTGCCAAGTTCTGGTCACATGCTATTTTGTATAGCTGACCAGTGGACACACCACAATTATTATATATTTTTTTACAATTTGGAGGCGTAAACGTCGAGAAATTTTGTCCTATTTTGGTTGTAATCAATTATAAGAGTTGATTTTATAATACTAGCAAGTGCCTAATAATCGTGTCGTTACTTTAGTAATCGATGGGGTTCAGGCTGAAGTGAAAGTTAAATAATAATTATAATATTAATAGTGTCAGTTCACATGGCAATTTCACTCTGTCTCCATGCCAAATAATACAAGTGATCATTGAGAATTTTTTCCAAATTAATAATCATGTTGCCACTATACCAGGCACCCGAATGACCTGATAGTTATTCAACTATACAAGTTGAATATGTATATGTATTACGGTTTCATGGATCTTCAAATAAAAACAAGGGAAATAATTCAATAACAAATACCATATATATGACTTACTAGATCATGCCATGAATCGCTACGTATGGGCATAGCCAGATTAGAGATTCATGGCATGATCTATTAGTAACACCACACAAATGATGCATGTGGCATGAATCAAATTTTATCCGAAGCCTGTTCATTTACCGGTATTATAATAATATTATTACACTTCAATGTCACATTGTGGCTGCATTTTCAAGGATCTCATAACTTGTGCATATATGGGAAGAAAAATGGTTTGATATCATCATATTTAACTATTTATATTTAGTCAAATGTAGGATGTTCCAAACCTGGTTATCATGTTACAGGTACAGGTACTCAGCTTGTGTACATGATCAGCATGTTAGGAACATCTAATGAAAGAGCTACAATTCATTGTCTGGTATATATAATGCTGGAGTATTATGTACCCCCTCCCCTACATTGGCCTACAAAACAAATGGTCCATTTGACAGTTGGAAATAAATGTATCAAGTCTCACGAAATATTAATAATAATAATTTATGTAGAAATTGTTCTTTTAAATTTTAATTTTGCAGCCAGTAATTAGTGGGGGATTTGAAACTTTGAGATAACAAATTAGAACATTATAACCCAATGTAGAGGGGTGCAAATTATATTTTGCAAACTTGGGACTGGAAGGGCGTTAACCTGGTCTGGATCAAGGGCCGGTTGCTTTTGGAAATTTTAGACAGTGGACACCCCACCCTCAACAGAGATCATCTAGCTGGGTGTACGTGTTACATGGTACTAATTAATTACATCTGTGCATTAATATGTTAGTAATTAATATGCAGCAATCTTATTTTCCACAACATCTGGAATATATATTACGGTATAACATTGTGCAACTTAACCCTCAAGCAATATTTTAACCCACTCATTGTTATCTTTATAGTTTTCATAAAATATTACTTTTGGGTTTGTTAACCTGCAAAATGTTTTGTCTTTATTACAGTTGCCTGAACACTAACACATTAGATTGCCACGAGGCTGTCCTGTACCCGATATGAGAAGAGCAATGAGAGGTTGGGGGTTGTCCTGTACCTGGTAGAAGAAGGGTAATGAGAGGTTAATTCCTAATTACCTGTAACTGTCAACATTTAAAGGTAAGTTGATATAGATAATTTCAATTCATTAAAGGCGGCTACTAGTACAACAATTAGCTGGAAACAAATGTTTTGAACATCCCATCATGTGTTAATAACATTAAATAACAGTTGGGATTGTGTGCCCCCTCTGTACCTGTAGTATATCGCACCAGAGTTAATTAACCACATGAGTTGTCGTGTGAACTGGGGTCTTTGTTAAGTTCAATCTAAAATACATGTGTATTATCAAAATATTTTATGTTTTATTTTATCCTGTCGCTGCCATCCAATAGCAAAGACACATTCAGGATCTCTGACATGTTATATGAATTTTATAATAATGAAATTGAATTGAGCTTAGTTATATGTTAGTTTTTATCCAAATATTTCAATTAGTACCAGTATAGGGCAATTCAGATCAACATGAAACTATCAAGTAATTATATGAAACCTCCAACAGTTGCTGGAACCCATTTGAGGTGTTCGTTAAATCTAATATGTAGTCTCTCCCAATAAAACATTTTACAAGGCATTGAGATTGACCACTCAACGCTTCATCTACAATTGTACATACGTTTTAAATGAAAATAGTTTGTGTTATTTCATTTGTGTAATATGGGGTGTCTAATGCGAATTTACCCCGAGAGAGCTTGTTTTTATTTTGTAAACGTGGTGTCGGTGGCAACACCACAGAAAGCTAATGCTGTTATACATTGCTGGTGCGAAATTGAAAGTTAAGAAAATAAAAATTTGTCTGTCTCTTATAGGTGATTGAAATAACTTGGAATCAAAGAAAATGAATCCTTGCCATTTGTAATCATTGGCAATGCCGACTAACTATGAGGTTGCCTTGCTGATAACAATGAGCAGATGAGCAGGTATGTAATTTAATTTAGCGTCAATACTGCACAACAGTTATGTGCGATTTTTGGTATAACCCATTACCCATGGTCCATAATATGACAAATACAATACCTTACAGAAAGTGACACCTTTGAGGTCATTATAAACTGTATTTCAACAGACTTATTACCAATATTCAATGGCATAGTGAGGTTGCTTACTTTGAAATAGTGGGAATACTTTGCATCATTGGGATACCTTAGTCCTGGTGTAAAACCACAGAATGTCAGAAGCAAAATGTATGATTTATTTATGTGCATTTATTTGGCCAGTTCAGTTAAGCATGATATCAATGACAATCTATCATATATTGAGAGATAGTATGCATTGAACAGCTGAATGAGAGATTGAGAGTACTATCTTTTGAGAGGTCAGAATATTTTATTTTTTTAAATTGAAAATTAAATAATAACTAATAATTAATTATTAAATTATTTAGTAATTAATAATTATACATTGATATTTATATCATTGTATTATGATTATTTACATTTCAGATCCAAATATACTGACTGTTAGCTTTTTTTTACAAGGTCAATTGGATTTGTTATTTGTCCATCCTGTCCTCCATACATTTCCAAATAGTCCCAATTGCAAATGTCTGGCTTATTATTGCATTTTTCAGAATAGGGTACTCATAATTTGACTTCATTTATAAGAATGGTGTTCCTTTTTCTGCAGAAAGACGGCTCCTCTCATGGAAAACAGATATGATGCTACATCTGTCACCACAGTATAATGAAGAAAGTGGAAGTAAATAAAAGTTCTCGGTACTAAAGGAAACTTATTATAAAATGTTACAAATCTCTCTTGATTACTTTTATGATGTTCATATTTCAAAAAATTTAATACATGGTATGTATTCCTCAATATGTGTTCTACATCCCTGTGAAGTTCCATTGCGTACAGTTGTGGATTTATCAAGATATTGCCAAATTACCTGACCCACCCAAAAATGATGTTTTTTTGGGCAAACGTGCGTCTCCCCCTTAAGCAGGTATAAGCCAACAGACCGCGCAATGTCGCGCATTTTAGTTATTGGTGGGGTAATTAGTGAATACCCATATTTTTTCGGGCTAAAAACCATACAACGTCATGTATTTACGTTGGGATAGCGACGTTACGTAACATTTCTTGGCAATTTGTATAATAAATCTAGTCAACTAAGTTTTAATTTTATTTAAAAACTTTTTCTGGATTTAAGATATTGAATGGATATTGCTTTGCTGAATTCAGAATTTAATAACCTTTCCAATAGTATACAAATTATGGTAGAAGAAATGTGACACCACGTGAACATAACAGCCTTGTATGCATGTTTAGGCAAAGGCGTATTACAATCATAAATATATATTTCGTATACAATATATTAACCAAGTGGACTAAATTTGATTCGAGCCGAGTATTTTAGTGGACAAGGTTAAATTCGTATAGAATTGCGACGAATTTGAAATCCAATTTATCACATTTTAGCAATGAAAAACGATCTCGAAAGGCTGGGGTTAAATAGTGATTTCCTTATCACAACCAAAGCTGGAAAAAAATTTAGTTCCATTTTAAATGCGTCTTTTCATGTTACAAAACTGTTCAACCACCCTTATCACACCATGTTTATCTCACAGTCAACACTATGTAATTCAACACAAATCGAATATCATAATTATATTCTAATGAACATAATAATAATAATGTTCCGGCATGCGTCAATGCGTGTGTCGATAGGACACGTGTTTCTTACTATAACATTGAGGCCGGGTATAGGCGCTAAAAATGGAACGAATATAATTCGATCATATTTTGTATCGAACGGTCGTGTTATCAGAGATGATGAACAAATTTGGAATGAATGGATAAAATACTATGAGTCAATTTATTCAACACAATTAAGTGATACCTCATTTGATCAAGATCATTATTCTAATGTGTCTGAAATCGTAGAAGCAGAGTTTTCTGGCACGACCAATGTCATAAATCGATGCACTTGTGTGCTACCCGGTCTCTAAATCAGAAATATTATCTGAATACAAAACGCTTAGCAGAAACAAAGCTTCCGGGCATGATTCTCTGAACTACGAACATTTTATTTCCGGAGGCGAAAAACTAGTTGAATCGTTCGCTCACCTATTTTCAAAAATGCTTGAAACATTAAGTCACGTTCCTCGAAACGCAAAACTTGGCATTATATTTTCACTCTTTAAAGGCGCTCCGAAACATAGAGAGTCATTTGACAGTTACAGGGCAATAACTCTACTTCCAGTTCTCTACACATTAGTTGAACGTGTTCTGCTATCACGCTTGAAACAAAACGTTCCAGATTCTATTGCGGTTCACCCTCTGCAAAATGGGTTCCAGCAGAATATTAGTTGCATGGCAACATCCTATTTGGCGCAAGAATGTATCTCCTATACATCACAGAACCACAGCAAATTATTTGCATGTTTCTTGGATGTATGGAAGGCATTTGATACTGTGTGGATAAATGGCCTACTGTTCAAACTCGTTCAACGTAATATCCAGGGGAAAAGTCTTAGAATTATTCACAATCTCCTAAGTGGAATGAAATGTTCACTTATATACAACGGATATCAATCAAAATGGATTGATGTACTGCATGGAATCCGACAGGGGGTACCATCTCCCCGATTTTTTACACCATCTACATTGACCAGATACTGTGGGATCTTGAGCGGGCGGCATGTGGTCTGAAAATAGGTGGAATTAATTTATGTTAACCAACTCATGCTGATGATATGTTGTTAATGTCGTTAACTCCAACTGGGTTACAATCACTCTGCTCAATTTGCAGTTCATACAGCTCTATTTGGCGCCACACATACAATGCATCAAAGAGTTACACAATAGTCTTCAATGAATCAAGGGCCGACCACACTGGATCTCACATGGAATGGACTCTTGGTAGAAATGAAATGACTGAAGTCACATCTGTCACTCACTTAGGTATTCCTATAAATAAATTCAAATTCGCTTCATCCCTAGTAGATGAGGTATGCACCAAGATAAGGGGCACATTTTCCATGTTGTCAAATGCAGGCATGTATACGCAGGTGGTTTAACTCCTGTGAGCTCAGTAAAGCTTTACAAGTCTATTGTATTACCAAGAGGTCTATATGGAACATAACTCATCACTGATATGACTAATACTGATAAGCTTAAACTTGAACGCATTCACCGATTTTGCATAAAACGTATTCAGGGTTTGCATCCCCAAATCCGCACGGCTATGGTAGAGGGGTTGCTTGGTATCCAGTCACTCAGTTACTTAATAACCAAACGCAGACTGTCTTTGTATCGTTCACTATGCAATATGAGTAATGACAAGGCCACGAAGCAACCTTTTTACTATCGCACAGCTGAATCTCACTTCGCACAGGGGAGTCCTTTCATTAGAAAAATTGAATCAGATCTTAATGACCTGATGATTGCTCACTTGTATTATGAATTCTCATCAGAAGCAAAGGTAGCTAATACACACCATTGGAAGTCCATGGTTAACAACGCAATGATCTCCAACTCGAGAAACGAATGGCAACACCTCGTATCAACACAGAGTGACTTCGGTCGTTTCGCTACCGTCCAAACAAATCTACACATGTCCCATGCATCTTTGGAAAGCATGCCATAAATACTCCAGACACAAATTTTTTTATTTTCTCATTGTGCAACTACTTTGCATGTTGAAATTTGATGAGGGCGTTATGTGCATAAGGTGTGGACAACATTATAATGATACGGTAAATCATGTTTTTCACGACTGTTCTTTTCTAATCGACTCAAGAAATGACACTTGGTATCGTTTCCTCTCACATTTCCACATAGACTGTTATATGTGTATTGATGAGCTCCCTGTGGACAAACAAATGCTCATGTTTATTGGGTATATCCCAAATTCTCTCCATGGCATCGCTGAAGATGACCTAGAGATTGTCGATTTTATGGTGCGAGAAGGCGCTCAAATATGACACCTTTGGATGTTCGGGGATAACATACATTAGCTCACTACACTGTTCTCCAGATTTCATTCCTGTCTCTAACCATCACTGCGTGGATACATTTCATCGTGTAATCGTGTACATGTACATGTGCATGTTACGGTTCCCATGCCACTATATATGTGTGTCCATTTATATTGTCTTGTGTCACTGTGTTTGTACAATAATTGTTTGTGCATGAAATGTTTGTGTAATTCCTTGTTTATATTCTGTGTATTTGTTTGATTATAATATATTGACTCTTCAGAAATGGAGGAATAAAAGATATATATACATAACAGCCTTATATGCATGTTTAGGCAAGGGCGTATTACAATCATAAATATATATTTCGTATACAATATATTAACCAAGTGGACTAAATTTGATTCGAGCCGAGTATTTTAGTGGACAAGGTTAAATTTCGTATAGAATTGCGACGAATTTGAAATCCAATTTATCACATAATCACATTTTAGCAATAAAAAACGATCTCGAAACGGCTGGGGTTAAAACAATTAATAGTGATTTCCTTATCACAACCAAAGATGATGTAAAGACACCGTCAAGACACAAATTTAATTCCATTTTAAATGCGTCTTTTCATGTTACAAAACTGTTCAACCACCCTTACCACACCGTGTTTATCTCACAGTCAACACTATGTAATTCATCACAAATCGAATATCATAATTATATTCTAATGAACATAATAATAATTATCCGGCATGCGTCACTGCGTGTGTCGATAGGACACGTGTTTCTTACTATAACATTGAGGCCGGGTATATGGGCTAAAAATGGAACGAATATAATTATATTTTTAAGTACAGACATTTCTAAACATTCGGAACAAGCGTATCTCAGGTGGTAACCTCGACATCCTAGTTCCAAAATATTCAGTGCCTGATAAATTACATTGATGTGACATATAATAATGCACTGGGTATATCTACTCATCGTTTATTCTAATTGGTCACAAAATACAAGTCGATATATACTCGCCTGGGGGTGTGGTGGTACCGTTTCTTTGTTCGATGCTTTTGTTCTGGCGGACTACGAAACACCCCAATGGGTTATTCCGTGGCATGTAGACACCGTGCTGTGTCATACTTTTAGAGTCCAGGCAGTGGGCGCTGCAAAACAAACAACGTATTACAGTTTGCCCCAAGTATATATCCATAAGAGATACACACATTAATTAAAATTACTAATAGAATATATACAAGAAAAAAAAATTATGCATGCATCAGATCGCCCATGAACTATTTTATTTGGAAAATATTATAAATTTAACATATATATTTTTGAAAGCCTGGCAAGTTAGGGGTTAATATCGGCACTTCTGCTTGACTGCGGTCCCAACCGTGCATGTGTGGGTTACCCGCATTGTTACCGGTCTCTAAAATACCGCCTATATACAAAATGAGGCCGGTCCGGGTTGAATCCGATCCGAGTTGCCCCGGGCTGGTCCCGGCGGCTTTTAGTCACACCGGTTATTCACACACCGTCAATATAGTTGGTCTGGTTTTATGCGAATCGGGGCTGGAAAAGCAATTGTAATTTCGGGCTAACATTTACTTATATTGATAATCGCGCGAGACCCATGTGAATTCTGTTGAAACACTGAATGCGAAATGTCCACAAATTAATATCTCCATTCGGGCTAAATAATAATATAGTCTAGTATGTTGATAAGTTGTCGGCCGCAATTTCAATCACTTCACGATAAACCAATATACATGTACCATTGCTCGTCGAACCCGATGTGATGAATTTCGAATCAGCTATCTGAAACAGGCTAACATAGTTTCAAGCCATACCGACAAAACCGAGAAACATTCGTCGCGTATGGCCATCAGTGACAATGAATTGGATCGAAGTAGCTTGTTGCGAAATGTTCAAAAAATGTAAAACAAATAATATATTATATGTGCAATATATTTTACCTGTTGTATCTTGCTCCAATAAGAAATGAATGCAGTGACTCAGTGTCGTCGTTGAGCGAGTACAGTTTAACAAACCTGCAATTAAGAAGTTTGTCCTTGGAATAGAGGTACATATAGCACACATAATGGTGAATGTTCGTGACGCTGTGACCTCTCCAAACTGTTAAAACTATTCAAAAGTTGGGATATCACGCCTGAAATAACACAACATGACCATTTCAAAATAACAATATATAGTGAACATGTATTATTTTGTAGGACAAGTCTTTTGAGTAAACATTTGCATTTCCAGTCACGATTTGGATTGAAATAATATCCACCCATAATGGCCGTCAGATAGGAATTGTTTATAGTTGAGGTACCGGTTAAATCAAGGGAAAGGGCAATTGGAAAATATCATTCTGTGGATTCCGGTCTTATGGTTCAATGATTGTCTTCTCGGTCCACAACAGCTTGGAATAACGGTTGTGTTGATACTGAGTCCCACCAGTTACTCTTCTGTATATATAGGCTTCCAAAACGGGTGATTGTAGTGTACACGCACTTGATGTCTTTTTGACAACACGATATATCTATATAATATTAAATTTACTTATTTGGAATTTCACTTGTATATTATCCAGTAGCTTAAATTTGAATAAGCTGCTCAGTTAATTCGACACGGATAAATATGAGCACTGGTTACATGAACATAATGTCCACTTTCTGAATACTGTCAGCTCTTCATACGAGTACAACGCCTCCCGATGTAGAGGGGGAGTACAAAGGTGGTATATGGAAAAAGACATTAACTGAACGTATACCAGTTCTTGAACTTAATGACTACATAGTCTGTGCAATACAAATGCAATTAGAACCTGGCGTGTTTTTGTACATCTGCCAAGTATATCTACCTTCCAAAAATTATGCAGTCAAATTTTACCATGAATACGTCCAGAAACTGAACGATATCCTCCACATTCAGTCCACTGGGTCATATCGTTCTGATGAGTGATTTCAATGGGAATCCTCAGAAATCGGGGAGAAGGAACAAAACTTTGTCGCGATTTCTGAGAAAGTGCAAACTCGCGACTATCCATTGCTCGCATTCATGTAAAGGTCTCAAGTCAACGTTTATTCCCGCTGATGGAGGTCCAGGAACTATAATCGACCATATAATTATACCCGCAGCAGAACTTCACAATTTTGGTCGCTTCGAGGTCGTAGATGACTCAGAAAATAATGTGTCAAATCACCGCCCAATTGTGTACAAATTTGTTACGACACAATTTCATGCCCCAATAAAACGCCTTTTCTAACCAACAAAATCATAGTTCAGCTTGACAGCTACTATAATGAAATTGTGTCAGTCATAAGAAATGCCACCCAACAAGTCATACAGTCTAGGAGGTTCAATCGCCACCTCAGACCTTTTTGGAATGATATTTAAAAAGAGCTGCATCCTAATATGGCACCAATGCGACAAGTGTGGATGTTTGCCGGGAGACCAAGGGAGGAACACACATTGCATATCGATCACACAAAGACGCAAAATGAAAAAAAGAAACCAACAGGCGGCAATTGAAGCCTGGTCCTCCTATTATGAGAATCTCTATTCCCATTACAATCTAACAATTTTGACGAAAAACACTTGTATGTATGTTAACGCTGAAATAGAGAACATACGCTCGTCGCACGAATATAGCGACTTTGAAGCAGATTTATGTTTCAATGTGTCCATTGGTGAAGTACAATGTGTACTGCAAAATACCAAGAAAGGCAAGGCTCCTGGATTCGACAACTTATGTTATGAACATATAATTTATGGCGAAACGCACATGCAGAGCTCAATTGCATCATTGGTGTCCAAAATGGTCGAACTCAACCATGTCCCAGAACGAGCCAAAATCGGCCTTATGGTACCGCATTTCAAAGGAGGCAATAAATACAAAAACAAAATTCGATAACTATCGTAGTATTACATTGCTCCCCGTTCTGTACAAAATTTTTGATAAAATTCTTTTGAACCGTCTTGAAATCTTTTCAGCAGATCTGATCAAAGTACAGCCATTGTAGCATGGTTTCCAAAAATGTGTTAGCTGCCTCACGTCGTCCTTAATCAAGGAAAGTATCGAATTCACAACAGAAAATCACAGCCCACTGTTTGCTTGTTTATTTTTAGTTGTTTGTAAAAAAAAGAGCATTTGACATAGTTTGGATTCATGGTCTCCTGCTCAAACTCTATCAACGTGGATTCACTGGTAAAATATGACATATTATCAGTTCTTTGTTAAGTGATATAAAACTTGGAAATAGTCACCATGGTTTGCGATTGGGTTGTGCGTGTTGCGCATCTCTACCCGAAGCCGACGATATGACTCTCTTGTCTCTAACCTTATCTGCCCTCCAAACAGTGTGTGACCTATGCAGCTCATACAGTCCAACATTGAGATTCAAATACAACCAGGATAAATGCAAAGTAGTCATTTTTAATGAACCATCTTCCACACACAAATCGCGAGAAACAGTTGTATGGATTATAAATGATGAAACCGTGTCGGAATCAGATCAGGTCACACAGCTTGGAATCCCATTACAAAACATTAACACTGGCAACCATCTAACTGATCACATACGCGACAAAATACGCTCTACGTATCTCATTTTAAGTAACGCTGGCATGTATGCCGGTGTCATAACATCCCTCAGTTCAAAAACTTTGTACAACAATGTATTTTGAGCCAAAGGCCTATGCGGGTCTGAATTCCTTTGAGCATATCTTTGACAAATGAAAACTCGTTGGAAAAAGTTGACATATTTTGCTTAAAACAAATTCAAGGACTCCATTATATGGCGCGCACAGATGTGGTACAGGGCTTGCTAGGACTATGCCCTCCAGATATCAGCAGTTACTGACAAGAGAAAACTTAGTCTGATTGGTTGTCTTTGCAGGACGGGACACGAAAAGACATCGAAAACGATTCTCATGTTCCATCGTAAGAACCTTCAACAATCTAATTGTAATGCATTATTTACTTCAGAAATCATTATAATTCTTGACAACTATAACCTCACATCCTATCTAACATCCCTCATAGTAACATAAATCAAACTATTCAACGAGCGTCATGGCAGACAAGATTACGCAATGAACATTCGCTTGTCCCATTCGCAAATAATCATATTTCACTGTCAATTTCACCTCTTTGGCTAGCATGACCAACATAAACTTGAAATTCTAGAAATAACCAAAACCTTGGCCCGGGACTGGAAGTGGAAGATATGTCATAAACTATTTGAAAACGAAATATAGAACATGCAATCCCTTTATGTTCCGCCTTAGCCGAAAGAAGAATCGAAATATGGTTCAACATCATAGAGGATTTCGTTATACCATGTTTCTTATTTAATGACAACTTGAACCCCATAGATCAGTTGATTATATTTATTGCATGCATCCCGCCACCCATTCGGGACCTGATAAGTGATATTAAGCAATTCAACTTGTTTCTTGTTCGAAATGCATTCAAACTGTGGAACACGTATATACGGATCGGATCCGGCTCGAGTCTATCGACAAAATGGATCACCCGTAAAACAGCTCACAAACCGCTCTGCTTTGAAGACAAAAGACAAGACATTCATAAATAATCTATATTTAGTCGGAGTGGCATCTAACTCAATTGAATTGTTTTTTGAAACTTTAATATTTGTATATGCAATAAATGTATTGACTCCATTTATATGCCATAAAACTATTTGACTTTGACTTTGAGCTAAACATGATATACTCGATATCGTCTTGCTCCATTCGATAGATGAACATGCTCGCATAATTATCCAGTTGAAGTGTTTCATGAAAAAACAAATGCACGAGGCCTACATGTGTAATGTATATGTATATGTTTGTGTATAAAATTATGTGACATGTTTATTTGTCATTTATATGTTGAAACACTTGTGTATGATGTGTAATGTTTAAACTCTCCGTTTGCGGAGGAAATAAAGGTATATATATATATTTCTAAAACTATATGATACAAGTCACTCTTTACTGTCGAAAGGTTATCGCAACTTATGAAAATCCTTAGGCGCTGAAGTTTATGTGTCTACATTTACATAGAACGTGTCAATGTGTGGTGGAATGCATGCCACATAGCGCATTATGTAGAAGGAACACTCCTCTTCCTCCTCCCACTCTCACAATTCTTGTTGCGCTTCCATGTTATCCACTAGAGCATTCATGTAAAAAAAAATTAATCTGGCAAAATGCAGACATTGTCATAATTGTTATCGTGCACACAATCACTGGCCAACCACATTTTTTGAATATGTCGAGCATACCTATACGCTGTTTAACGCGGGCCTGTTTGGCCTCACAAGCACTGCTATTAACACATATTTTGCCATTGCTAAACACAAGACAATATTGGATTGCATTCAATGTTAGAACAGGGAAGTGTCAGATCACGGAGATTAATAGAACAGTTCCAATTTGCGGAATACACGATATTTGTTATTCTCAGATTGTCCTCAACATCACAGCGTTTATCCCTTCTCTCAAATGTTACACATATCTGCTGCACAAAAAACATTAATAGCAACATTTAGTGAATGGTCAACGCTGAAATAACAGCTTGATATTTAGCACAACTATATATGTGGGTGGTATTGTTAAAATATTTTCAAACAACAAGATACTGAAAACTAATATTGTGCATTGCGAGGTAGCATAATTATTCCAGTTGTGTAAGTGCCGTCTGAAGTAATATTGAACAAAATTGTCTACTATAAGGAACAGGTTTAGTGGCAGCCAGAAAATTAGTCTGAAATAAAATGTACGACGTATCGTTTATTTGATTTGGTGAGAC
Organism: Siphonodentalium dalli; assembly: GCA_032622095.1. NCBI lineage: Eukaryota > Metazoa > Mollusca > Scaphopoda > Gadilida > Siphonodentaliidae > Siphonodentalium > Siphonodentalium dalli. Next base: position 132,316,972 of record CP136064.1, on the reverse strand, counting down.
GGGGTGCTAATCTATTGTAGAGATGGGTGTTTCTTTGCAGTATAATAATCATGCGCTATCCGTGCATATATATGCATGGCTTAAAGGTACTCAACCCGTAAAGAGGGTCCCCATCTCAACAGATTCCAACAACAACAATCCGATCAGAGGGTCCTATATTACTATTTCTTTGGCTTTGGGGTTAAAAAATATTTGATTCGAGTCGAGGAACCCATCAAACAAAACTCAGAGTTATTAGATATTGATTTTTCAAATTTGTTATGTTCTCGAGATGAGTACTAATAACTGCCGTAATCTGCTCTGGATGTGTACTCCATATCTATTCAAACAGACAAGGATGAATAACTCTAAAATCAAGTGTTAATTTTAAAGCAATTTTGACTGAGTTCTGGGCCAGATAGTATTCCCGATAATGAAAAATAATAGATTTCTAAAATCGATATCTAACAAATCTGAGCTTTGATGGGTGACTTCCTCGACTCGAATCAAATATTTTTGACCCCCGAAGCCATTGAAATAGTAATTGAGAGGAGTTTTATCGGGTTGAGTACCTTTAAGTTTCTGCGTTACATTGAATAATTAATCATTATGCGGAATGAAATTACTTCGTGTGTTGCATGCCCGAAATTATTATTTTTGGCCCGACTGTTGGATGTATTCTAAGCAGAAACCCAAAACTTGACAGACGTGACTCATTTGGTTTGACCTATGTTGCAGTGACTGATAAAATCTTCAGATGGATCCGTTTTAATGATCAACAGACTTGTATATTACCAATACGTATATTCACTCCTAGGTGGTTATCCAATGTGTTGCTTTCGTCTTGGTATGGCTTGGAGTTAAAATTGTGGCCATTTTGACAGCCAATTCATGGCCGCGATTGTACGTGCTGAAAATTCGACGTTGTGGGACCGATGACTGGGTAGTTTCTAAGCGCTGTATTCAATATTGCTCAAAGCAGATTTTGGAGATATTCCTGCTTTAAATGACAATAAAAAAACCTTCATTACAAATAGCTTACGAGTAGATCCAGCCTAATAGCCCACACGATAACTGGTGATGATTTTAGCTGGGAAATATTTAATACTATTTAAATATTTTAATATTCCCCGGTTACTGTTAAGATAATCACCGGCTCAGCGGGGGATAGTCTGTAGCTAACGTGCAAGGGAAAACAATAGAACACATGGCGGCTGGGGTTTAAATTAGATTAATTCGTATTAAAGGTAAGCGTATTAACATAATTCCACGGTTCTATATGGGTTACTTATAATGAACCGTGATTTATAACGGTTAGCATAATTTGCCGGCGTGTCAATGTGTATAAGTTATATACATATAGAGTAACATCAACGTTGACCAACAGTATATACCATACTTTGCCGGCGTGTCATATTTGTGTAAAAGTTATATACTGTTAATGAGATTAAGCTGGTTTTGGTCCACTCACTGTTTTGGGTTCACGACAATAGCGCTATTCTTTATTTCAGATATACCTGTAACGTAAATAAGAAAGAATGTTTGCAATATAAAAACAATCGGCAATACCCATTGTGGCGGTAAACATATAGTCTATAATGTGTATACAAGTGCACGGGAAAAGTGTAAGTAAGCAAGATGACTGTTAAAATGGCATTTTAAAAGCAATGGGAATATATGGTTGTATATATAGAGGATCTCACATGAGTTTCTATTTTATACGGAATTTATCAACCGAGTTCACTAAATTCGATTTGAGCCGAGGTTTACCGAGGCTCAAATAGAATTTAGAGGACGAGGTTGATAAATTACGTATAAAATAGGACGAGTGTGAGATACATTTTATCACATGATCAAATAAACCCGAAGCAACGCGCAATTTTCATCGAAAACAACAATCATAAACTACAGCGATCGCAAGTTATTTGAAGAACGCCGTGACGTCATCGCACGCGCTGATATTAAACGTGTCTATTACCGATAATTATGAAACTGCTTTTATGACCAAATTATGTGATAAATATATATATTACGAACATACATACGCGAAGAATAACTTGTGCACAAAAGAAATAAGTACACTGCGCATCGGCGTGTGTAGATTAATATGACCACACAGAAACGGGTAGGGTTCTCTATTTCCGAAGGTTCATTATTCCGAAGGTTCGCTATTCCGAAGGTTCATTATTCCGAAGGTTCCCTATTCCGAAGGTTCATTATTCCGAAGGTTCGCTATTCCGAAGGTTTTCTATTCTGGGCGTATTTAACCAGAAATGGATCAAAATTTGCACCCCACCACACAAACCACACGAGGAATGAAAAATACGATTACGCTAGTATTCATATATAGTACATTTATACATCCACTTATAATTCCCAAATTGTCCTAGATATCGGTTATTAATAGCAAGAAAAGAGTATCAGTTTATCATTCATTGTGGAAAGTTAAAAACACGATGACTGAAATAAACTACATGTAAGAGATATAGTTTTTCCGAACTGGCAATCTGTATTTGAAAAAAAAACATCAACATTCAAGGCCCACTTAATTTTCGAACCCCCAGATCACATGTATAAAATATATGCCACTATATATACCATTTGAAATATTAAGCTCTCTAACACTTTATTATATGACTACCACTAATCCCTTACAAATACCACTATTGTTTGGCGATAAATTCCGAGCAGTCGGAAAACGCTTGTCTGGTCGTGAGCCGTATCGGTATTCTATGAATTCCGTATCAGTATCCTTTGGATTCCGTATCAGTATCCCGTGAAATTAGGTAACCGGAAGTTGGGAACTATTTATTTATTGGGAGTTTCGGGTGATGACTGGGAATGTTCAATGGAGTACTTTTGCCCGGGTGATGACATGGGATGGTGTAACGAAGTAGTTTTGCCCTTTGTGACATGGGATGAACCAAAAATGTGTCATATAATAAACGCTTTATCGGTATAGTGAAGTGATATGGGCTGCAGTATCACGTCTCGTTGACGATGTCAGATCCCCGCATCAAACTCGCTGCCTGCGGCAGCTCGTTTGATACGGCGATCTGACATCGTCAACTCGGCGTGATACTGCAGCCCATATCACTTCACTGTACCGATAATGTGTATGTATTATCAGCTTATCCGGTGTAATAAACTGTGAGCATGTTGTTTTTGTTGAGTTAACGCAGGGTTAACGACTTGTTTTTGTGCTTAAGGTTCATCTGGTTTTGTTGCGCAAAGTAAAGTGTATTATTTCAATGGAGGGGGGTAACTCTATATTTTAAAGATAATGTTATTCCCCTTCAATTGAAAATACAGTAGGTTGAATTATGTTGCATTCTGAGAGCCATGACATATACCGGGGGAATCTTTTTATGATTTAAGATGTTTTCGATTTCTCTAGGGGCATCTTCTGATACAGACGTTTGGAAAGGTGATGAACTATATTAGTGTTTTAATCATATTTTATGGCACAGATTGTGTTTAAAACCTGATATCAAGGCACTATAAAAAATAGCCGATGACTCGAAAATTAAGTGGGCCTTACAATTCAATACAAATTCACAATTGCAGTTAGGTTCAACTCATACCCGTCTATTCAACGACATTCTGCTTCGCATCATTCATTAAAGGTACTCAATCCGAACAGAGGGTCCCCATCTCAACAGATTCCAACAACAACAATCCGATCAGAGGGTCCTATATTACTATTTCTTTGGCTTTGGGGGTAAAAAATATGTGATTCGAGTCGAGGAACCCATCAAACAATGCTCAGAGTTATTAGATATTGATTTTTGAAATTTGTTATTTACTCGAGATGAGTACTAATAATTGCCTTCAACTGCCGTAATCTGCTCGGGATGTGTACACCAAAATCTATTCAAACAGACAAGGATGGATAACTCTAAAATTAAGTGGTAATAATAACGCAATTTTGACTGAGTTCTGGGCCAGAAAGTATTCCCGATAATGAAAAATAATAGATTTCTAAAATCGATATCTAACAAATCTGAGCTTTGATGGGTGACTTCCTCGACTCGAATCAAATATTTTTGACCCCCGAAGCCATTGAAATAGTAATTGAGAGGAGTTTTATCGGATTGAGTACCTTTAAGAGTTATAGTCCCGCTGTTATTAATCCCGCCTTTAGTTGGCGTATTGTATCCTGTAAGATAATTGAGATATAACGCCAAACGCGATGACATTAAATCGCACGGAAAGAGCAATAATTGTGTGGGCTGCCTGACGTGAATATGTATTGGAAAATAACGGCATACGTATTATAATGACATTAAATCTCAAGGAAACCCACGAAAATAAAATTTAATGTTTCAATGTTTTAAGTTATTTCCTTCATAAAAAAGAGTCTTCGTGATAAAGAACCCTCTCAATACATGAATATAGAATTAACCTTTAAAAAGAAAATCTTCGGAATAGCGAACCTTCGGAGTAGTGAACTTTCGGAATAGTGAACCTTCGGAATAGCGAACCTTCGGAATAGAGACATGTTCCCCACAGAAACTGATCGTAGGACAACGAAAAGCGCATGTGAAAATAAATTTTACGAAGGAAAAGATTTTTATAGACGGTCGACCTTAATATTGTATCGACCTGCGACCGGGGTCAGCTGTTTAGAAAGTTCGAGGTCAAGTGAACATCTGAGCGCCAACCACGATGAGGGCGGGTATCTTGATTGATTGATTGTCCTCGTGGTGACGTTGTCGATACGCGGCTGCCCATTCAAACGAATTTCGCACAGACCACATGTCAATAAATTCTAGCTCCTGTTTCGAGATACTTATGGGTCTACTGATGTATCATCACCATCTATGTGTTTGCTGTGTGTGCAGTCTATTCCAGTCTGGGGATGCTGTCTTGAAATGATTGTCTGTGTTAATGTGAGATGCGATATTAACCAGAGCTGTGTTAGGCTTATGCATGAAGTTTGCAAAAATGCTATGAAGACTTATACAGGTAATATGAACTTTCCATTGACCCTGCCCACCAGGAATGAGAATTCATTGACTGCCAAAGCTGACTATATCAATTTAATGTCAAAAGGCTCGCGGACAGTTATCTTGAAATGGACCACTATAACCCTCTGACAGCTTTTCCCATTGTTCAGGCGATTTCACTAGTTTCTAGGGCTATGTTTGAAGATTAAGGTTTTCGTCATTCCATCCTTATTTTTCACAGGTATATATTTGGATTGAGACATTTGACTTGACATTCAGCTAGGATTCCCGGAGGCGATGGCCAACCTTGTTAGGAGCTCAATCACTGTTTTAGCTCCAAATTCATCAGGGCAGGCACCCTTTATCCGTTGCACGCGAATATGTGGCGATTTGCTTTTTAGGACTACTTTGTGGTGGGTTGCCAGGTGCGCAGTGCAGTGGGCTGGCTCTTAATCGGATGGCAAGTTTGGTCAAGGTGGCCACGGCGGATTTCACCCTGCATCCCGATGATCACTAATTACTCACCGGCCTAGACTGGATGAACTTCATGTTTTTCACACATAATATTCAATAATCAACAAAGTTCTCGTCAGTATAAGCTCTGTTTGTATCTGATAACCGACAATTTCTCGATTACTTTATATTTACATTTTATAAACCGTACTTTTCTTCGCGATGTTTCTTACAGTGCACCAAACTAGAATTGACCGGAAGCGAACCCCCACCGTGAGTTCGTCGTGAAATATGACATATTTCGTCGGAATACGGTACTTTCCCCATTTATAAATTTGTTTTTTAATATATAAAACATGTAATTTTTCTAATTATGTAATTTGGGTAATAATACGACATCTTGTAATCTCGCTTTCGACTGGAGTAGTAATTCTAAACTTAGAGTATCAACATTTTCATCTGTAAACGGCACAAAACTTATATAAATCGTGGATAATCAGGCAATGAAATTAATTCCAACGACTTAAACAAACTGTCAGCATCTATTTCACATCATACATTTGCCCGATGGAAGGATCGATTTGCTTTCGTGGCAGATTTTCATGTACCTGCCACGAATTCATAAATGACAACATCAGGAACATGTGTCTACAATAGAAATATGGCGACTAGCTCCCCAAGGAAAACTGACTGACAGGTTTTAGCGGACGTTTTTCACACGTTACCGTAAACACTAATCTAAAGAATTGTTCCATGGCTCTTCATGGTATGTCACTTTTCATAATGGGCTGCCTAATGATACTGTTGAGGTATAGTTTTTTACATTTGACTGCCCAAACATTGTAATAATATTGCAGATATATTCTGTTTCCAAGTCACTTTTCTGGTACATAAAGTTTTTAGTTCACATCTATTAGTGGCTCCCCCTTTACCCCGATGTATGCTCTAATTTTTCTCATGTTGTTATGTCTATTTATGTCTGATTTTAGGTGGACAAGGGCAATTTTGTCAGCCCGTTTTTTAGACATTTTTCATGAAACAGACTTTTCCATCCCCTTAATTCAATTCCGTTGGTTTATTCTGGTCATCATATAGGATATTACCGATGTTATACTATTACAAAATCTGATAAATAATATTTATGTATGCGGGCACATAGGTTATCATGTAGATTGAGCGGATTTCTACGACACTCTGGTCATGTTCAAAATAATTATTATTTTAGATTTGATCATTGTGGTCCAGTGAGTGGGGTTTGTGCTATGAGTGCTAATTAGCCTCACGAGGACTGAACTCGTTTGGGTCGTGATTCTTTTGCGATAACTTTACTCAGACGAGATTGGTTGCATAAATGCTTACTTTTCAATGACCTTATAGTAACTTATGCCTTCCTTCAAGGTTGGGGCAGACCATTTGCCATGGCAGGATTCTCATCGTGACAATTCATACTATATGGGTATCACCCGCAGTCTATCAATATCCTAGGAATTTGAGTAGATACCACCACATTGCGACCGGTTGCCATAGCAACTTCTTTGCGGAAATTTATGATGTTGGGGGGCTGTAATTTCGCTATATGACGTTATGTTTGTATAAAATATAAATGGTTTTCCTAAAGCTAAATGATCCAGGGCTATTTTCCACCATCTGAAACTAACCTTGCTCTCAAATCTTCCTTCAGACTGTGGGCGCCATTCAAAATGGCCACCGAACCACCCTTTCTAATGTTACAATGCTTACTTTTATATAATTTTATAGCCATGTACGCGTTAATTTCATGCTGTGTCCGACTATTTGGCATGACAGAATTATCCAGGTGACCACTCATAATATACGGGTCATCAGTCGTGGTCTATAAATCTTCCAAAAATAATTTGGTCAATGCCCCCAAATTGCGTCCGGTTGACGGTGCAACCCATTTTCGGAAAGTTATGCGTTTGGGGGCTGTAATTGCGCTATACGAGATGTCGACATGCGACATTTTGAATCAAAACAATTAATTGCCACAAACTATTGTCCAGGAATATATTTAAAATGCTCGCGTTTCTTTGTCTTTCCGCGGAATTGGTCAAGATTCGCCTGCCATGGAGATTTCCAACCGAAATCTTGTCTACGCGTCTATGGCTTCGGCTCCTCGGCGCCAACATTTTGGAACAATGACGTCACGAAGTCACGCGACCCCCACGTGCAGCCAAAGATAGGTTACATCTTCCTGGACCCCTCGCTGCATGGTCGGCCTATCTACTGAATATCTGATACTAGGCGCAAACATTTAATTATAACCGATTCATTCGCTTATTTCAAGTGCATGGATTGGGAAACGGACAACAAGTCTCAGCCTTTTCCGACGACATTCGGCAAGTTCCTTGTTACGTGCGCTCGCGCAACAGTATGGCGATCAGACAGATTCGTACCTTGGTGTCACTCTACTCCGTTTCACTCCATGACGTCACCAAACACGACGTAAAACCTCGTGGCGTTCTGACATTTTTACTGTGCCGCGTTTTTGCTATGTTTATTTTATGTGTTTTCGATTATTTGTTTGTCTCCGATATCGCCATTTGTCGGGATTACCTGTTTCTATATTTAAAACTGGCATGCTCGTAGTGAGCCTCGGTTTCGATTTTTTCTCCCAGGTCAAAATACATCAGAGTTATGACAAAAATAGATCGACCTACATTTTCTCCATCAGAACTCTACATCAAAGAGTCTATAGACTCCTTCGGGACCTACATAGACTCCTTCATTTGGGTATTTTTACTTATAATTGGGAAGTTTTTTTTATCATTTTTGGTTCGTGCGAAGACCTCTTTTTATCATGCAGGAAAAGAGACATTCAAAACGCGATTTCGTATTTCGACGCAATAGGCTGAATAGCCTAACCTTCAACCGAGTTCCGGGTCAAATACGACGAATGACGCAACACAAAACAAAACGCGTTTATTGACACCGTTTGAAGAGTTTATTATTACATAAAATGATCGTTATTGATTAATTATTGATTAATTATTGATATTTATTGTTGCATATTGGCTGTTATCAATATTTACACAAATGGTATTAATTATTTCTTATAATTGCTCCTTTGGTCAACTTTGACTATCGGAAAATGAAAATGAAAATATGCCGCTGAAAACAGAAGTAATCGGTATTAAAGTCTCATCCTTTCGGCAACATGGAATTGGTTTTAATTACTTAATTGATTAATATAGTTATTTGCCTTTTATCTGTGATGAAATGAGAAATGGTAATTGTCCTGTTTTGCTAACATTAAATTAAATTAAATACAGTAAAATACAGTGAAATTATTTTTTTATTATTTTTTATTACATTTTTGCGCACGTTGGCATCTCTCTGAGTGCATTCTAGTTTCTTTTTGGTTTCGGGAGTTACATAATTGCAATAAGGTCTGCGAGTTTGGTCTTTGAACGTAACAAGGGCGAATATTTCTAAGTCTCGGCTCGTGAATTTGTTGGCACTTCAGTATAACGGGGCATTCATCGCCCAGATCTACATTCCAGGGGGCACTTGTCGTTCCGAGTAGTCAACATTGTGCAATGAGGCCTGTTCAACGGGTAGTTTGTGATTTCCTTTCGGAACATCAGCCGGCTGTGTACATATCTGTTGTGGTCCTGCGATATGTCGTGTTCTCTTTCGGAAGTGGTCTTCATACTTATATCAACTGCGAACTTGCTTGTTTTCGAGAGGGATTTCCCCCACTCCTGGATAACACCGTCGCGTACTTTGCGATCGCAGGACGAGGTACAGCGATTGGGGCTTTTCACATTCGGATTGGTCCAGACATTCCCCATCCCCAAAGAAACAATTGTGTTGCGGATCTCCATCATCCACTTACTGTTGAAATATCAAGTGTGCCACAAAGCCATCATTACATATTATATAATTTTAGTGTGATTCTGTTTATGGGCATACAAATTAGTCTGTCTCATTACGATATATATGAGGCCAGATTTCATTTTCACGGTTATAGGGCACATCCCAAGTTTGACATACACGAAGGACGTTGATGTGGAATTTTTTTTCCCACCCCTACTGTGACTTTCAGAATCCATTTTTCTTGCTTTTCGAACCGAGCTAGATTCTCATACCCCCCCCCCCCCATCTCCGATTCGTTCGCCATAATGGGGCTACGAGTAATTGATTTTTCGTAGCCTTCCAGAATTCTCTTTGCTCAGTTTGTGATTTCTGGCGTTAATGAGTAGTGCATAGGTTGCGTTTTAGTTTCGTTCAATACCCCTAATATCGTTTTCAAAGTAATTTGATTTCACCATGTTTTTGTTGTTTGTTAGTTTGTTTTTCTCGTCGGGGAAAGTTGTACCTGCAGGCAATTATACTGCCCACATTCAGTTGGCTGCCGGTTGCGCGGTTATATCTAACCGAAGGGGTTACAATGTAATGTTTATTTTTCCAGTGACATGTCGAAATAGTAGTTGCGTCATAATACAGAATATTACAGGCGGGGTATACATTACGATGGATACGATATACATCTTCACGTGCACATACCTTTCATCGGGACAACAATTGTCCCGCGGTTACACACCTATAATGTGGATTCTCTCCCCTGTCAACGGATACCGTGGTTGTTGGTTCCTATCGACTATCTGCGTCGTCGATTTCGGTGGCATTTTTCCTTTATTTGTAAGTCTGTGGCAGTCAGGATTCGCGCAAAAATAATTCACATTTGGCAAAAGTTTTGGCAAGTCACATTTTAATTCCTCAAGCAATTTGGACAAATATTGGTCAATCAATACCATTAATTTCAGGATACTCTTACATCGTAATTATATTAGTGGTGTTTTATAAGGTTGAGGGCCAGTTAACGCCTCTATTTAGATGCAGTTAATCTCATAGCATTAGTACTGATGGTTGGAGGGATTACTAATCCTCCTGTGATGTGCCAAACTGAAGGAGAAACCGTTCTACCATTGTATTGTTCGGTGATTGGCTTATTGTTGTATGATAAACCACAATAGAGATGCGAGTATTTATAATGATTAACTAACTGCCATCTATCGATATCAAATGTCGTTCAAACCGCGAGTGTCGAAACATCAGACTTGATAAAAATGGTACTATCGGGGATAACATTTGGCAACTGCTCCAATACTTTGGCAAAAAATATTTTTATTTGGCAAATTATTTGGCAAAAGTAAATTTCGGTCCAGCGCGGACCCTGGTGGAAGTGTTCTGGATGGCACATTTCCCGGGATGCAAGTATCCGGATTGTCATTGTCGGGCAAGTTGGGTACAGTTTACATACAACTGTCTCATATACAGGTTATAGTACTGCCTCAATGTCCCATATATTCCTTTCCGTTGTTGTAGCGTCACTAGTCAGGAGGGGCTTGAGTTTTCTCCCCGTATCAGCATACTGTTGTACACGATCAGAAGGGCCATTGGTTTATTAATAGACTATCCCTCCATTCAGTGACTCCGTCTTGTACACGGCCATTAGTAATTCAGGTTATGCCTTTTGATGGTTCCAGTCATGAATTAAAGACATATTATGGACTTGTTAGGGTGTGTTAAACTTTTAAGTTAGTATTCATGCAGTATGCCAACTGGAGGAATGTAGAAATCTACTAAATCGCAGAAATTCTCAAGCTAATCGGCCGTAGCTCTTTATATAAAACATCACCAGCAATACGCTCAATTGTAAATATTTACTTCTCGATTCGGGACGCAAATATCGGCGACTAAGCAACAAACCGATTTGTCATGGAGAGACGCTGGATTTAATTAATATATCATAATGACAGTGTCTTCTATCAGTTTGGATTTAAATAAAACACAAACAAAACAAAACACAAGATGTCAGCATAACTCACTTTCTAACAAACGGGTGAGGAGGTAATCACAAGTGAGGCAGCACTTTTCCTTCTTCCCCCGGGCGGACAGTTCGGGTGGCCCGTTTACTCGTATAGTTACAGGTTGTACAAAATCGGTCCCCCATGATGGGTTGCCCTTTGAACTCGGATGGGAGAAGCTGGACAGTAGGCAGTTTGTTAAACGAATGAGTATATTTTACGATATTGCAAACAGCAAAGCCCCCGCCTACTTAACTCGGCTTCTTCCGCCAAAGGTTAAGGATACATGTGATTACGAACTGAGAAATGCATCAAATTTAAATCGTCCCATTTCAAATAGCAAATGAACAGATAAAACTTTCTTCCCCATATGCGTTATGGATTGGAACAAATTGGCTGACAAAAAAAAGAAGGAAAAAAAAGAAGAAACATTCCACTCGTTAGGTTCAAGAAAGCACTAGTAACTAAGCCATTACAACTACCAACATGTTTTTCATATGGTAAACGGCTATTAAACATCCTTCATTGTAAACTGAGGTGTGAATGTGGTAATCTACAAGCTGATAAACTTAAAAATTATATAGCAATTTCTGCTACAGATAGGTGTGGACATTCATTAGCAAATGCTTTCCACTATTTTTGGAATGCCACCCACACTTTGAAGAAAGAATTACACGCCGTAATAATCTTCTGCGCTTTAATATAGTCAGTTAAGGCACTTATATTTGGGGACCCGAACTTAGAACAATTATAAACTGAACATATCTTTCAAGCTGTGAAAAATTACTTACGAGATACAACTCAAGAGGAAAATCCGACAAAGTTCTGTTCGCTCGAATCATTTGAATGCAAATTGTACAAATGTTAACAATGCACCATGAGGTACATGTATCACATTTAAAACAGCTACTTGAAATCATTAATGAAATTATTTAGAATTGGTGGAGTGCTGAGACTACACACTATTCTTCAAATAATATACAATGATACACTGTATGTATACACTTGCACATTATGTTATACCTATCGTGTTGACAACCCACATTGTCATGTATCAGTGTTAAAACGGAAATTGGGAGAGGGGGTTATGTATAAGTGGATCGCACTTGTCCTCCAATCCCAATATGTATTGTTATATACTTATTGGTAATAAATATGTTTAAACCAAACTCGGTTAGGTAATATTCCTCATGGGGAGTGGTGTCGCGGTGATCGTATGGTATACATAGGGTCGTGGTCCGGTTTGACCACTTGTTTGTCCGTCCGTCCGTCCGTCTGTCTGTAGACACTTTACGCATGGTGCTATAACTGACATATTTTCACGCTGATCGGTGCCAAATGTTGTGTATGAATTTCTCCGCACCAAATACAGATCGAAGTCGATTATGGGGTTGATCCGATAAATTTTAAAGGATTATGGCCCTTTGCCATTGAAATCATGCATGCTTCGACAATTCAAACATTTTTCAGCTGTTAGGTTCCATAAACTTGGTCTGAGTTTCTCAACGCACGACTACAGATCGAGTTCGAATATGGTTTGATCCGATATTCTTCATGACGTTCTGCCCCTTTGATTATTTTCTTCCTGTCTGACAATATATCTTAGTTACACAGTATGCACTGTCCCGGTAGACTGTTATAAACCCGGTTTACAATGCCATGCAGTGTTTCCCCACATTTGTGTTGGCCATCAGATGCGATATCATTGAGGGGAAGGTTTCTGCTATCATTTTTATACGCATGGTTATTTCCATTGCAGCTTAGAGGCCTAACCTGGTTTTACTGTTTAGTAGCATTACTGTTGGTGATTAATGCAGTGATTGTGTTAAGTAGCTGGTTGGTTGCATCAGCTACCCTAGTTGGTGTGGGCGCTCGCCATGATATACCGGTGGGTTTTGGTGCATCATACGGTGGTCTCTGGGCTATAACGGTCGTCATCCGGTACGGCGTGCTGGCCGGGGCGTCGGTTACGCCTCTTTTTCTGACCTTAGTACTTGTTTTCTCCTTTTTTTCAGATGCCAAAAGCGACAGCAATGACCAGACACCGATTGGTACCCGATGTCCCGGTGGAAGTGGTTTGACCATCGCGGGTGACCAGGCATGCATTACCAGCCGTATCCCTGCCCGTTCGAAGGGGGTGCCCGCCAGGAGTGGTACATATTCTACGGCCGCGCCTACAATTGTTCGTCCAGTACGGCCGCGGGTCACGCGTGTGCCTGGCAGTGTGCGTCATAGGTCGGTGCGGTCGACCACAGCTTCATCGGTTGGTGCGCGATCGTCGCGTGGTCGGGCGCGTGCTGTGGTCATGCCCGATGAGGTTGCATCGGTGGCTGCTTCGGCCGATTTCGCGGGGAAGACGAGCAGTGTGTTTTCCGGGCCAGGATAGCGGGCCTCTCCTCTCAATCCCGTTAATGCATTCTGCAGAGGACAAGGCGCGTCTGGCACCAAAGTTGCAGGACGCATGGCTGGGACTTGGTGGCATCGTCTCCCGTTCAGGGTGCCGCGGTCCCTCGTCGGCATTAGGACAGCCACCGACTAACGCTACCGTGGCTTCTGATCTCGAAATTCCACCGGCTAGCCCCATGGGCCGACCCGGAACCGACTCCGTTGCCTGCGTCGCTGACCATCGACACCTTGTGGGAACTATGACTCGGCTACTCGGTGCTGCCCTTGTTCATCTCGGCAGTATACGCCCGGCACTGGGTTTTTTTTGTTCAGTTTGCTTCCCGCTTTAACGTCCGACCGTATCCGCCCGTTAACGTGAGCACGCTGGGGCTCTTTCTCGCACATCTTTTCCAGATCGGGTATAGCACCGCCACGGTGCGTAGTGTTTTGTTTTGCCACCATCGTATAGCACAGTCACAGCGGCCGAGCGGTCACCCTTCCATCATTGCCGGGCGTCGTTATCTACAGTTACGTTTGCCGACTCGACGGGCACGCTCAGTCCGATTTCCCGCGACTGGGAGGGGTTTGGTAGGGTTATCCGGCCTGTAAGTCGTGTCGCAGCACGCGTGGGGGATCTCGCTGCCTGGTCTCTCCCTGTCCTTTTTTTCTGTTTTCCGAACCCCCCTAATTTTCCGTTCCGAGCGGGGTACGAGCGTTGTCCGCGTATGCGCTACATAGTTTAAATGGCCCTCTGGGAGGTACTTCATGGCCCAGTTTCCGTTTCCTGTCCGACCGACATCCGCCCCCTGCCTCTGCTGGTGGTGCGCAATGGTTGCACTGGTTTCACTGTGCTAGTGATGGTTTTTTGGTTGTTAATATTTCTTTTTTTTAAGCGCTCATCAGTCTCTGGTAGCGCCGGTTTCACTGTTCCAGTGATGGTTTTTTGGTTGTTAATATTTTTTTTTTTAAGCGCTCATCAGTCTCGGGTAGCGCCGGTTTCACTGTTCCAGTGATGGTTTTTTGGTTCTTTATTTTTCACTGTTCCAGTGATGTTTTTTTGGTTCTTTATTTTTCACTGTTGGTTTTTTGGTGATTTTTTTTCTAGCGCTCATCAGTCTCTGGTAGCGCCGGTTTCACTTTTATAGTGACTGTTTTTGGTGTTTTTTTTCAGCGCTAATCAGTCTCTGGGGTTGCGGTGGGTTTTCTCATTTCCCCGCCCTGGCGTTGCGTAATTTTACACTTTCTTTTTATAGGTGGGTTATTTTCTCAGTCTTTCCACTGGTATTTTATTGGCTTCTGGTGGGTGTATGCCGAGATCGCGTCCAACACTTCACTCGGCAAGTGGCGTGGTACACCCAGGTTGCATATTGTTCAATCGGAGCCGCGCCACATGCCGATGGTGGTCATAATTTCGGTAATTCAATTAAAGAATTGCCATTACGCAAATATATCTTAGTCTTTAATTATTTAGCCCACCAGTGGTACCCAGGGAATTGTCGTAAAGTAGGGAGATAGGATATAAAATGCATTTTACGAAGGAATATTTTTTTATAGACGGTCGACCTTAATATTGTATCGACCTGCGACCGGGGTCAGCTGTTTAGAAAGTTCGAGGTCAAGTGAACATCTGAGCGCCAACCACGAGGAGGGCGGGTATCTTGATTGATTGATTGATTGTCCTCGTGGTGACGTTGTCGATACCCGACTGCCCATTCAAACGAATTTCGCACAGACCACAAGTCAATAAATTCTACCCGCCATCCCACCCCTTCAGGTGTGGGCCTTTGGCCCACCACTCCATCCAGTGACTGATTAGTGGCTTGGTTTGGCACGGCCCGGTGCCGGCCATACATTTTTTGGTTTAGGCGTGTGGCGTGGTACACACAGGTTGCATATTGTTCAATCGGAGCCGCGCTACATGCCGATGGTGGTCATAATTTCGGTAATTCAATTAAAGAATTGCCATTACGCAAATATATCTTAGTCTTTAATTATTTAGCCCACCAGTGGTACCCAGGGAATTGTCGTAAAGTAGGGAGATAGGATATAAAAGGATCTGGGCCCTGTTTCATGAAAGCAACTTATGACATAGTTGGGACTTAAGATGGTCATAAGTTCAAACTTCAGTCATAAGTGCGTTTCACGAACAAGGTCTTAACTTAAGATGGTCTTAAATTTGGTCTTAACTTTAAGACTGGTGTGAGGTGTCTTAAGATAATCTTAAAGTTAAGACCCACGTGATAAGTGGCATATCGATCACAAATATGGCGGCCTATGTTATTTTGCAATTACGGAGATATCTGTACATTGTCTGGGTTGGGCAACTCGTCGTCTGGTATACAGGGTCGTGGCTACAGAGTGAGAGGGGGTGTTCGCCTCGAAATGTCCAACTACACCCCGTTAAACAACACAAAATTCTCTTTGGGTTTAAACATTCCAACTGGTACCTCAAACTTACCTCAAAGTTTGGAGATAGCTACCCCCCCCCCCCCACCGTATAACCACAGGGTTAGTTTGGTAAAAACAATTCAGAGCAAAGGTTTATCATCAGGGACGTGGCGAATGGGGTTTGTGTGTTGTCTACCCCACGCACAGTCGCCCACACACACACACACACGCACACACTTGTGACACTTTGGTCAAAATGTTCAGCAATTATAAATTTCATGCCCGACAACAAAATTAATCGTACACTATCTATATGTTTCAATTGTTTGAATTTCGAACTAGTAAAGGAATGTATTGTTTTAGACAAACAGCAGCAACCGAAATGGCAATCAGTTGGAAAATCACCAACTTTAGGGGCGTCAGGAAAAGACTCAGGTTAGAAATTCGAACTGTTGGAATATTTGAGATACCAAGTTGAAAGTTTAAACATGGCATTTCGCGAACATGGAAGTTTTCCCGGTTCAATTAAGGGGCGGGTGCAGTTGGAAATTGCACGATGTACCCCCCCCCCCCCCACAGAGACCAACTAGCCACCCCGAGCCTCATCGAATGTAGGATATAGTCAATTATCAGCTGTGTGTGGGACCTATAGATAATATATATTATAAAATTGTATTACCCACGAATTAATCGTTTGATAAGAATTATGGCCTAGCTCAAAGCTCACAATCTCCTCTATGTTATTCCATACGTGTGTGGGGAGACGGGGTAAAATGAGATCAATTAATCTATTGAATCTTTCCTCTTTCCAAATTTCCGTCGGCTGTTTACAAAGCAGATATGTCAGATAGAAAAGGTAACACACACGCTCTTTATCAAAATATGTTTTAGAAAAAGTGACAATTTGCTATAGAGAATATTATTGGTATTGAGTTTATGCACACGCCCATATTTTCCAAATTTATGTCATGTTTTTTTTGCAGGGGTGGGATGACCATTGTACAGCATACTGTATATATGATATACACACCCGTAACGATGACACCCTTAATGCGAGTGTGCTAATGAAAATATATATCCATGGTATGACAGCCGCATAAAACATCTGCATAAAAATAATAAAAAAGTTACTCTTAACAAATATATTTCATTTCCCTTTGAATCGAAAAATGACCTATGTGTGTCCTGATGACATCGACGATTTTGTTTTGATTATTGCTACACGTAGAGAGCGGTGGTCGATAATACACGTGTTATGTCGGCTCATATAAAACAATCGCCGCCTGATCATTGCTCTGTGGATTAGCTCGGCGTAAATGCATGATCGCAGTCATGCATCGATCCATATAATATTATTGTCTTATTTCTGACACCGCCAGTAAACGCAAGGATCGTCATTTAAAGAGCCTGTGATGTACTCATGTTCGAATTTACATCGTGGAACCCATGCAAGTCTAAGATCCATATGCGAATATAAGGCCACTGACTATTGACAGTAAGATACATGCGCTGATTCGCCCACCCACCCCAGCCGCTATCCAGCATCCCTGTCACACAATAATGTCAACTCGGGCTCGGCTGTTTCTCGATAACCTCTCAATGCCGTACATACAGATTGTACAAGCCCACATTTTTTGTTCCGGACTGTAGTAAATTGTCGATAACCAGTCTAAATGAGCGGGAACTTAACTTACTACTTAAGTAGGACTTAATCTTGTTTTGTGAAACGCGTTCTTGAAACGGAAAAGTTACATCATAAGATCCACCTTAGATCTTAGATTAAGTCCATCTTAAGATAATCTTATGACATTGCTTCATGAAACAGGGCCCTGGGAGTCAATATAGATGATAAACTAAAATTCGACATGCACATTAGCTCGGTTTGTAAAAGGTATATCGGGTTGTTGCCATAATACGCAGAAAATTTACCACATTGGATCCCAAAACACCCCGACAGCTATATATAAGTGTGGACAGAACCTCTATTAATAATAGAGTACAGGGGCCTGTTTCATGAAGCAAGGTCATAAGATTATCTTAAGATGGACTTAATCTAAGATCTAAGGTGGATCTTATGATGTAACTTTTCCGTTTCAAGAAGGCGTTTCACAAAACAAGATTAAGTCCTACTTAAGTAGTAAGTTAAGTTCGCGCTCATTTAGACTGGTTATCGACAATTTTCTACAGTCCGGAACGAAAAAATGTGGGCTTGTGCAATCTGTATGTACGGCATTGAGAGGTTATCGAGAAAGAGCCGAGTCCGAGTTGACATTATTGTGTGACAGGGATGCTGGATAGCGGCTGGGGTGGGGTGGGCGAATCAGCGCATGTATGTTAGTGTCTATAGTCAATGCATGGCCTTATATTCGCATATGGATCTTAGACTTGTATGAGTTCCACGATGTGAATTCGAACATGAGTACATCGCAGGCTCTAAAAAATGACGAGCTTTGCGTTTACTGACGAGTGGCGGTGTCAGGAATAAGACAATATAATTATATGGATCGATGCATGACTGCGACCATACATTCACGCCGTTAATCAACTGAGAGCAATGATCAGGTGGCGATTTTTTTATGTGAGCCGACATAACTCGTATATTATCGACCACCGCTCTCTACGTGTAGCAATAATCAAAATAAATCGGCGATGTCATCAGGACACACATAGGTCATTTTTCGATTCAAAGGGAAATGAAAAATATTTGTTAGAGTAACTTTTTAATTATTTTTATGCAGATGTTTTATGCGGTTGTCATTCCATGGATATATATATAAAGCTACGTTTTCGTTAGCACACTCGTATTAAGGGGTGTCATCGTTACGGTTGTGTATATCATATATACAGTATGCTGTACAACGGTCATCCCACCCCTGCAAATGAAAACATGACACAAATTTGGACAGCCTTGAAAATCACGACATATGGGCGTGGGCATAAACTCAATAAAAATAATATTCTCTATAGAAAATTATCACTATTTCTGAAACATATTTTGATAAAGAGCGTTTGTGTTACCTTTCCTATATGACATAATAATCTGCTTTGTAAACAGCCGACGGAAATTTGGAAAGAGGAAATAATCAATACATTAATTGATCTCATTTTACCCCATCTCCCACACACACATGGAATAACATAGAGGAGATTGTAAGCTTTGAGCTAGGCCATAATTCTTATCAAAAGTTTAATTCGTGGGTAATACAATTTTATAATATATATTATCTATAGGTCACATACACAGCTGATAATTGACTATATCCTACATTCGACGAGGCTCGGGGTGCCTAGTTGGTCTCTGTAGGGGGCGTACATCGTGCAATTTTCAACTGCACACGCCCTTTAATTGAACCGGGCCAAACTTCCATGTTCGCGAAATGCCATGTCCACCCCACCCGTTGGATTTAAACTTTCCAATTGGTATCTCAAATATTCCAACAGTTCGAAATTTCTAACCTGACGCCCCTAAAGTTTGTGATTTTCGGTTGCTGCTGTTTGTCTAAAAGATCACATTCCTTTACTAGTTAGAAATGCAGACAATTGAAACCTATACATAGTGTACGATTAATGTTCTTGTCAGGCATGAAATTTCCAATTGCTAAACATTTTGACAAAAGTGTGTGTGTGGTGGGGGGGGGGGGGGTAGACAACACACAAACCCAATTCGCCACGTCCCTGATGATAAGTCTGTATCCCATGGTTATACGGTGGGGGGGGGGGGGGTTGCCCTCTCCAAACTTTGGTCTTGGATTGTTTGAGGTACCAGTTGGAATGTTTAAACCCACAGATAATTTGTTTAAGGGGGTGTAGTTGGACATTTCGAGGCGAACACGGAACACCCCTCTCACTCTGTAGCCACGACCCTGTATACCAGACGACGAATTGCCGACCCAGACAATGTACAGATATCTACGTAATTGCAAAATAACATATGCCGCCATACTTGTGATCGATATGACACTTATCACGTGGGTCTCAACTTTAAGATTATCTTATGACACCTCACAGCAGTCTTAAAGTTAAGACCAAAGTTAAGACCATCTTAAGTTAAGACCTTGTTCGTGAATCGCACTTATGACTGAAGTTTGAACTTATGACCATCTTAAGTCCCAACTATGTCATAAGTTGCTTTCATGAAACAGGGCCCTGTAATACTGCTTGGGATTCACACCAGCAATATCATTGCACCAGATTAAGAAAAAGTTCGGCAGTGGTTCCTCAGCTCAGACATTCTGAGTAACACTGGCAGAATGACTAGACTTTATCTAATGACGGTAAACTACAGACGATTTTGCGGAGATATGAGAGACGTACAAATATGTACACAACAATTACAATGTCAATTCTGAAGAACTTTTCCAGAATGCAACATAAATTTATTTCTTTGTTGCCTCCATCTGGGGGACAGTATAGTATATACAACATTATTTGCCAATAGATAACATGAATGTCACACGCATGTGGTTGAACAAATTATTCCAATATGTGATATTATTATATACGAAGAAAGAAAAGAAAACAAATAAACAAAAAGGAGGAATAATATAATAGAAATAAAAAATCTCCACCTGTGGGAGAGTATTTCATAAACATCATTATTTACTGACACATATACTCATGAATGTCACAAGCATATGGCTGTACAAATTGCACCAATTATATTCGAAGAAAGTGAACAAGAATGTTGGCAAATATTAATTTTCGCAACGCATCGTCGAGCACTGGAATAATTTGCCTGAACACATTGTCAACGCCATGCGAATGGAGGAGTTCAAAAGTGGGATAGATGCTCAGATGTATGGTGGGATAGATGCTCAGATGCATGGTGGGATAGATGCTCAGATGGGATATATGCTCAGATGTATGGTGGTATAGATGCTCAGATGTATGGTGGGATAGATGCTCAGATGTATGGATTTAAATACATTTACGATGACTAAGTTACTGTGACACATGTTATCTATGATATGTTTATATACTTATATATATTCAATGTCGGAACAAAAAGTCGAATGACTTGTTTCGAAAAAATTATAAATATGATGACATAGTTTATGTTGTAAAAACATTCGACTATACATGCTGATGCGTAGTGCATTCATTTCTTTTGTAATTCGAATGTATGTTTGTTGAAATTGTATTGACAGATGTGCAGATTTAGGATTCCGAAACCCGCTATAAAATAGCCCAGTTTTGACCAGAAAACAATTGCACATATAGGGCCCAACAAAAAAAATTCCGACCCCGAGGGACCCACCACCCCATTTGTGCAAATTTATTCCTCCAAATGTTAGGGACCCACCCAGTTTCTCATGTTTTTATAAAAATTTCAGAGTTTTTTTTAGCCGTTCTTCAATAACTGTTAACTGCCTTTCAATCCCATTCCACTATCCTTTTTTGGTGCAAAGTGTGTAAAATTAAGACTCAAGCAATAACATCCTTAATCGGTAAAGCACAGGTCAGAAAAACGAAAAATAAACTATTTCCAGGTGTTTCCTGGTGTTTCCAGTATCTAACAACAATAATAAAGCATTGTGTAGGTACACTGTATGTCACAACTTGCCCTAGACCGCATTATAGCCTTAATATATCGAGCGTGTTTAGACGGACAGAGAATTGGGGAGAGGAGGGGAATTGTGTTGGTTAGGTATACACATAGATATATGGTTATTATACCCCCGATATTAGTCGGCGGTTATATAGTTGACGTCTCGAGCCGTCCGTGTGTCCGTCCGTACAAACATTTTGCATCATAACTCAAGAGCACCCCCGTGTACGTGGTATCGCCAAAACCGAGGGTATCGCCAAAACCGAGAATATGGGAAAGTCATTTCCACGTATATGATATGGCGATATGTTTGTTTCTCTCCGTAATACAGACATCGAGCATCGTATGTGTATGTCCACACGAAGCATGAGTATTTATCCACCAGTTGTCAATCAGTTTTCCCAGATCAGACCATTAATTTTGTTTTGGCGAATTTTTTCAATGGTGTTTTTACTTTTGCTCACTCAAATTTTCGAGAACAACCATTCACTAGTATAGTTCCTGGACTTCCACGCTTCCAAAACAATCTGTCAATGAAGCATAGGATTTGACAGAATTTAATAAATCCTTGTCGTTCTCAATATCCGCGTGATATGAAGGGACCACTGTCGGTCCAGAAAGATGCGAATGGCACAGATGAAGATGCGCCAAAACGCCGAGTTTCTGTGCAGTAAATATGCGTATTACTTAAGGAGTTCTGATGAGTTTTGGAGTGTTTTTATGTGTATCTGAGACTGATCAATTGGACTGCGAATGTCAACTGAAATATGAATCCATAACATATTCGAAATAATGTGTGCATATTATATTATGAATGTATTTCAATTGAAATTAATTGAACATCCATCTCAGCATTCAGATTTGCGATCTCAATAACGTGAATGAATGATAACGCGATGCCTTGATCACACGCACGTGAATGCTGCCGTTCGCATGCATGCAGCTAATCGGATGTTCGTTTACTATTAACATGCTTGGAGTTTGTATATAGACCACACATGCCAGACGACACGCTACGGCGTATCAACGATTTGTTATAATCATGTTTATTTTACAGACTTTATGACTCGTTCCCACTCGAGTAGACCGTTACGCGACAATGAAACCGAATCATCTTATCGAATATATATATTTATCACATAATTTGGCCATAAAAGCAGTTTCATAAGTATCGGTAATAGACACGTATAATAACAGCGCGTGCGATGACGTCACGGCGTTCTTCAAATAACTTGCGATCGCTGTAGTTTATGATTGTTGTTTTCGATGAATATTTCGCGTTGCTTCGGGTTTATTTGATCATGTGATAAAAGGTATATCACACTCGTCCTATTGTATGCGTAAGTTATCAACCTCGTCCTCTAAATTCTATTTGAGCATCGGTAAACCTCTGCTCAAATCGAATTTAGTGAACTCGGTTGATAAATTCCGTATAAAATAGAAACTCATGTGAGATCCTCTATATATATATATATATATATATATCTATATATATATATATATATATATATATATATACACTAGAAGGTGACCCGACTTCGTCCGGGCTTTGACCTTGAATTGTCCATTTTGAAGGTCAAGTGGGGTCCCAAAACACTGCCCGGACAAAAGTACCCGACAAACGTGCCCGTCGAAATCCATCCGGTTTTACCAGATTTGACCTTCAATTGATCATTTTGAAGGTCAAGGTCAGGTCGGGGTCACGACTCGACCCGTCCAAAACACTCAGTGGACAAAAGTAACCCCACGTATCAAATTTCGTCGAAATCCCATCAAAATTGGCGATATGACCTTGAATTAATAGGCCCATACCACCCCCCGGCCGAAAATACCCCCACATACCAAGTTTCATCGAAATCGGCTTGGCCGTTTTCGAGTTCATCGCGAACACACACACACACACACACACACACAGACAGATACACAGACAGATCTTCCAAAACTGTGGAACATGTGTATACTGCCATGATTGTTATGTGCACATGTAAATTACACAATAGTTTTCTAATTTAGCCCATAGGACCACATATTTTGTGGGCATAATATTTACACAAGACTTCATTATGTTATCGTATAGGTTGCATATACTGTAATTGATATGTATTTTTAACCGAAATGAATCTTATCTTATCAGGGTCTCCGTCCTGAGTTTGGTTTATGGCTCTAACCAAAATTGCTATGGATGTTCAGCGTCACGATGACTTTCAATTCGTATTGTTCGCAGATTTAGTTTTCGGCTTGTTAAGTTCTAGAATTATTCTTTTTCACTTATTTTGAAAAAAAAGTAATATAGCTAAGATTTGCACACAACAATATAAATGAAATTATGCATAAATCTCCATCATCTTGGGAACTATTACATGAGGTCATCGTACGGGATATACATGTGTTATTGTTTTGGTAGATTCAATATTTTAACGTTATCATTCTTAGTTTAACGAGGTCAGAAATGACTCTTGTTTCGATTAATGGTCTGCAGTTATAACCGAAAAGTTTGAAAACAAATTATACAACGCACAGCCGGTTATATGGTAAATTTGTCTTATAACTGCATAGGATTAATATGAATATTTATTTCTTATAATGCCACGAGTTATTTCACAAGAGAACCGCCAAAGTAGACAGTATACAATTAAAACGACCGCAAAAGTTTGATATTATTTCCCACAACGAAGTCATATACCGCCGTTGTGACACGTTGTCACTCGAAACAATCACATTATCGTTCAATCAAATAACGTCATAAGTTCGTCGAGGTTGATTGTCCAGTGGACCTGTATGCACGCACTGTTCAATTGATCAACATTTTCAACACGTGGTCTTGTTTATTTCGACTGTATCACGAGTTGTTGGTTTCAATTTAAATAATATGCACGTGTTGAAATATCTTGGTACTTATGGTACTTGGTACTTGGTAGTGATGATATATGTTCGGATGTTACAAGAATCGTTACAATTTTATCTAATGACTCTTAAAAAAGCTAGAATTGCATAATTTGGAGCAATACGATATATGTATATTCGATAATATGATTCGGTTTCATTGTCGCGTAACGGTCTACGCGAGTGGCAACGAGTCATAAAGTGTAAAATAAACATGATTATAACAAATCGTTGATACGCCGTAGCCAGGGATGTGGCTAGAGGGGGGGGGGTGTGGCCCCCCACACCCCCCCCCTCTAGCCACTACCCTGACTACGGCGTATCAACGATTTGTTATAATCATGTTTATGGATTATGGATTCATATTTCAGTTGACATTCGCAGTCCAAAATGTCTCACCCCCCCCCCCCCCCCCCCCAGCAGAGAGCTATATTTTCAATAGTTGGAAATTTCATACCTGCCACAACGAAATTTCACACCAACAATAAGTTGAAAACGTTCTTGTAGTTTGATTATAAAACAATTTATTGGGGGGAATTTATTGTTTTTCGACCAATATTTGCTTATGTTCCTATTTTTGGTCAAATTTTTATGACAGAAATTTTCATTAGTTGGAAATTTTCCAACCTTAGGGGGGTGACAGGTTGGAAATTTCCAACACTTGGAAAGTTTGTGTCCTGGTCCCTCCCCCGTGGCCAGTCAAAAACTTCTAGTTAATTTAAGAAAACAATATTGTCATACAATTGGTCAACATTGTCATTGGAATTGTCATCAGTTGGAAATTTTCCAACCTAAGTGGGGTGTAGGGTTT
Source organism: Siphonodentalium dalli (assembly GCA_032622095.1). Lineage (NCBI taxonomy): Eukaryota > Metazoa > Mollusca > Scaphopoda > Gadilida > Siphonodentaliidae > Siphonodentalium > Siphonodentalium dalli. Next base: position 132,291,745 of record CP136064.1, on the reverse strand, counting down.
GAAATTTCCAACAGTAGGAAGGCTTGAGGCTAGTCTAGATGTTAGGATTTTGCGATTTTCTTGTTCAGATTTCAAAATTTTCGCACACCAGGCCGAACCATGGTCGGCCCGGTGTGTCATTGCCCCATCCACATGGCCAATACAAAACTGCTAATTAGTTTAGCAAAACAATATTTTACTACATTGGGTCAAACTTGTAGACATAAATGGTCATCAGTTGAAGAAGTTTCCAACCTGAGGGGGAGCATGAGGTTTGAAATTTCCAACACTACGAAAGCTTCAGTTGAGGCCAGTCTAGATGCTAGGATTTGCGATTTTCTTGTATAGTTTAAAAAAATTTCTCACACCGGGCCAAACAACCATGGTCGGCCCGATGTTTCGTGGTCTGTTGTCGGTAGCTGTGTGCATTTGTCTGGAATTAGATCACTAGTTGTTTTTTTTGGGGGCAATTTTCAGGTTAAAACATCTTAATGTTATCATACTGGGAAAATAGAAGCATGGCTTATGAATATATAGGAAATTAGGCCTGAACATGAGGTACAAGGGGGGGGGTGTGCAAATGGAATTATGCAAAAAGTTGTGTTGTGCGATTCCGACCCAAGGGGGGGGGGGGGGGTGCAAATGGAATTATGCAAAAAAGTTGTGTTGGTGTGATTCCGACTCAGGGGGGGGGGGGTGCAGTTGGAAATTCCCAAGGTGTACACCCCCCCCCAGCGGAGACCCTCTAGCCACATCCCTGGCCGTAGCGTGTCGTCCGGCATGTGTGGTCTATATACAAACTCCAAGCATGTTAATAGTAAACGAATATCCGATTAGCTGCATCATGCAGTGGCGGACTGGGCCAAAAAACCGGCCCGGGAAATGAATATAATACCGGCCCATCTGCACCCCCCGCCTTCAATCAGAAATTCCAACTGCACCCCCCCCCCCTTGAATCATAATTTGTTTGGGGGGTGTCCACCTTGTTGGGAAATTCCAACTGCACACCCCCTTGAATCAGAATCTGTTCGGGGGGTGTCCACCTTGGGGAAATTCCAACTGCTCCCCCCCTTGAATCAGAATCAGACCAAATACATGTTTTTGCATAATTCCATTTGCACTTCAGTGCTCTGACCTAATATCTTATGTATTCATAAACCATGGTTCTATATATTCCCGGTATGAGACCATTCAGATATTTTTACCTGAAAAATTGCATAAATTCTAACATCTAGCGATCTAACTTCAGACAAATGCACACGGCTACGGACAAGAGACCAGGACACACCGGGCTGTCCATGGTTGTTCGGCCCGGGGTGAGAAAATTTTGAAAACTATACAAGAAAATCGCTAATCCTAGCATCTAGACTGGCCTCAACTGAAGCGTTCCTATTGTGTTTGAAATTTCAATTGGGGGAGGGTCCGGGAGGGGTGCGTGAGAATTTTTTTGGGATTTATAGCTGGGAGTTACCGTTGAAATCTCGAGATTAACGGGGTCTTTACGTGGTGTTATAATGATGCTGACACGTTCATTTAATGACAAAATTACGATTAGCCAATTAGGCTGGTTAAACAACACATGTGGCGGCCGACGTCGGTTTCATGTGCGACCCAACCACATATACCCCCCCCCCCCCCCCACACACGGCCTCCGGCCCATCGGGAATTTTTCCGGTCTCCCGATTGGCCAGTCCGCCTCTGGCTGCATGCATGCGAACGACAGCATTCACGTGCGTGTGATCAAGGCATCGCGTTATCATTCATTCACGTTATTGAGATCGCAAATCTGAATGCTGAGATGGATGTTCAATTAATTTCAATTGAAATACATTCATAATATAATATGCACACATTATTTCGAATATGTTATGGATTCATATTTCAGTTGACATTCGCAGTCCAATTGATCAGTCTCAGATACACATAAAAACACTCGAAAACTCATCAGAACTCCTTAAGTAATATACGCATATTTACTGCACAGAAACTCGGCGTTTGGCGCATCTTCATCTGTGCCGTTCGCATCTTTCTGGACCGACAGTGGTCCCTTCATATCGCGCGGATATTGAGAACGACAAGGATTTATTAAATTCTGTCAAATCCTATGCTTCATTGACAGATTCAACTATATACCGGCATTTGTTTTGGAAGCGTGGAAGTCCAGGAACTATACTAGTGAATGGTTGTTCTCGACAATTTGAGTGAGCAAAAGCAAACACACCATTGAAAAAATTCGCCAAAAAAAAATTAATGGTCTGATCTGTGAAAACTGATTGACAACTGGTGGATAAATACTCATGCTTCGTGTGGACATACACATACGATGCTCGATGTCTGTATTACGGTGAGAAACAAACATATCCCCATATCATATACGTGAAAATGACTTTCCCATATTCTCGGTTTTGGCGATACCCTCGGTTTTGGCGATACCACGTACACGGGGGGTGAAGAGTCGGTTGTCATATTTTGATGCTCTATGACATGTGACGGACCAAAATGGGGAACGAATATGCATAGTATCACGGATTGTGAGTACCAATGCCTACCAGAGTTATCCATGGGCCCTGTTTATGAAATTCAATCCGTACAAAGTTTTTGCCATATAAGTTGAAGTGTCGGTTGTCGAATTTTGAAGTGGTTTGGTATGGTGATAGACCTGAATGATACGGGAATGACGTGTGCAGATATTACTGCATATCACAGGTTTTGCCTGTCGATGCATACCAGAGCTACCAACTTGGTTCCATCCGTAAACACATTTTGCATTATTATAACTCAACCATTTGTATGTATATTTGTGCACTAGAGTCTGCAGTATAGTCTCAGTCAGATTTTATTCTTGATTTTAGTTTGAACTTTGAAGACATTGAAGAATGTCATTTCTCAAAGCATCTGAATGCATCACATTATTTCAGTTCATATATTTGTGAGCGATAACAGTATACAATTAGTATTGTAGTTTAGTCTTGTTGAGCAGTATTTAAGCTTCAAGATGAAGTTCGTAAATTCAAGGAGAATAGCGTCACCTTCAGTTGGGATTGTCTGAACAATAAACAGTAACGGCCATTCATCATAACCAATTCAGTTTTATTTGGATAAGTGCTGCAAATTAACATTACTTGCAATCATTAAAAAGATGAGAAATAACCAGAAGGAATGAAATTGATTGCATGCCAGAACAAGACAGTATTTCAGACATTAGAAATTTATGAGATACCCTTTTCAATTTCATGTTATGCAACAATCGGGTCAATGATATCTAGTCATCATTGAGTATTCACCATGTAGTATTTGTGATACAGTTGTTTTTATTTTATTACTTTTTATTCGGGTAATACAACTGGGTAATACATTTTTTTTTTTTTTTTTTACTAAATTACGGTTTTCCACTGAGAAGTGGGACGGGATCCTGTGAAATCCAGAATGTTGCTAAATCTGAGGCTAAATAGTCACTATATATAGATGTCCACATAGCCATATGCCAACAAACATGACATGGTCAGTACTTGTAAATTGTTTGAAATAAACCCATTTTGGAGAAAAAAATTACAAGCACGATTGTTTCGGCATCTGGACCACCCACCCACCCCGGCCCTATATACGGATTTTTTTGTAGACCCCCCCTCATGTCGTCGGTGGTAGATTTTGCCCCACGTCCTTTTCCTCGGTTGCTCATTGTTGAAATGTGTAAAAACTTGTACTGCTACACGCAGCATGTTTATGTGACCGGTGGTCAATCTATGATTGACGCCAATCACCTTGATTGGATAATCCTATATGGCGCGGCGATGTCTTCCCATCGATATCATGATATGTCCACCGATAGCTTCGCATTGAGCGTCGCCTCGTAAAACTACCTGGACTATATTATAAACCCAGCCGGTGAATAGCACCCCTGGAGACTGTAACGTATTTACCACGTCGACAATTGTATCTGATATTATATAGAAACACTGAACCGGGCCCGAGTTTCAATGAAGACTGTAAAACAGCAAACACGAACAAACCGAACACATTGTCTGACTTGAAATCTGATATCATATTCAGGGTTAACTGACACACTCACACTGGGTACCTCGCTTTTTTAAATTTTCAGTTGGGTACCCAACTTTTATAAAGTTTACATTTGGGTACCCAACTTAATGAAATCTCACACAGAACGTGATTTAATTAGTGATTGCCGTCATTTGTTTTCGCAATGAACCTGTTAAATTGGTTTACTTGCATGTTTATATTATATATATATTGTCATGATGCTTGAAAATAATAGCGGAGAAGAATTATAGGCATAGGATATAGGTCATACAAAAGATGGGTACCCAAATGTGAATTTTACAAAGGCTGGGTACCCAACTGAAAATTTAAAAAGCTGGGTACCCAACTGAACGAAAGGGGCGACAGTGACCATTTCAGCATAAATGATGGTTTGTGAGTTAATGAGGTCTACCAAAGGTATATATACTCGAATAATAACTATCACGTGCCAACAAGTATCTGAAAGTTGAACGCAAAATAACGATCGCGAATAGCATGCGAGCAATGATTTGATCAGGTCACGTATGTGTACAATCACAGTCTTGTTGATTTCAGCCATGCATGTGTGTTTCGCCAATTAGCCCAGGCAAAGTTACAACCAGTTCGTTGACGTTTTTAGCACAGAGAAAGATGACGCCCAAATCAGATCTTTGGCCTCGTACTCCAATGATGGAAATTAACACGACACATCTGCAATGCTCAGTGCTGTCATAAGAAAATGACATTTCAATAGTAGTAGATAAACAAATTTTCTGTCAATGGCATTCGTTTTGTTTATCGTAAGGTAGCTTAAAATGTTTTTGGATGATAATCTCAATTAAACCGACAGTACAGTTATTCAGGCGCATTGAAATCATTACAACCGTTTTAAGCATTGTCCTAATGTTCCCCTCAATATTGTTTATACTGGCGAGTGGTTTGAACGGTTTAATTATGTTTGTGCGAATTCGCATTTCCGAATTTATTATTTGATTCGAGGTGGAGGGAAACGTGCATCATTTCAAAATGGTGGTTACTAGCCTGATATTAGTACAACTTCCGGTTTAGTCTCATACCAGGTGGGTAATTCTGGTCGCTGCTTGGTGGAGTTTAATTGGAGACATGGTACTAACCAGCTCGCATACAGTGGTATGAATTACGTTCTGGAAGCTTGGCGTTGGGAGCCAGACATACACAACAAGGACGATGGTGATGTGCTGATGACGATAAAGATGTTGACGACAAAAGTAAGGCGGATGCACGACAATGGTGATCATGCATTATGGTGATGACAACGATGACGGTACTGAGCGGTGATGCATGGCGACGGAGATGGCGACGACGATGATGACGGCTATAATGACGATAACAATGTGGATGCAGGACGATGAAAATGATGATGACGATAGTGATGATGATGATGACGACGAGGCGAAGGCGACGATGACGACGACAACGACGATTCTGACAAAGATGACGGCAATGGTGGACGACGACCACGACGATGATGATGACGACGATGATGATGATGATTATGATGATGATGATGCTGGTGATGATGATGATGATGATGCTGACGAGGATGAAGATGATGATGACGAGGATGAAGATGATAATGATGATGATAATGATGATGATAATATACAAAGGACCCAAAATTTGATGACCAAATTCACTCTATGTGAGTTCTTCAATAAATCATCATATTCATATTCAGCACTGCATTGTTTGTACGTGTACGTTTCTTGTGGATTTGTATATCAATATTATGACATTTGAAAGTTTCATAGCTTTAACTGCATAATTTTGCGTCCATATGAAACTATACGTAGTATGAATCACACAGACAAATTAGCAGGTTAAGAACTACATGTATTTACACTCACGTTTCATGACCTCTCTCCGCAAGTCATATGCATTCACCGGACTTTTACCGCTGCGTTGTCTATCTCGCAGCAGCCTGTAATTGGAACAAATGCTGTACATACTTCTATCGATGCACAGGGTCACATGTCACACAACATTATATTTAATGCGGAAACAGTACAGAAGATGACGATTCTCGCAAAGCATAGACAGATTCGTGTAAAAACAATTAAAGTGACCCTTCTGTATTCACCAGACGACTGGAATTGACTCACCACTGTGCCTTACCAATTAGCCCCAGATGTAATATTGATCAAGCATATCATTTAGCGAAAATAGCAATCGCCGAATCCATAAAAGATATACGACAGCACTTTGTTTATATAATAATTGTATTTACATATTAAATTTCAAATTCATACAGGAAACATACACGTATTATTAATAGTTCGTTCAGCATTAATTTTCTTTTGAAAAACACATGTGGACGATGAAAGAACAAGAAACCATTATAACAAAGCTGTTTCCAGCACAGGGTATCCATCGATGCAACTATATGCAGATGAATAAATCTATAACACGCGTATCTGTATTGTTTAGATTGTTATAGTTATTTCTTGATTTTCAATGAAACTATACATTGTGCTGAGTTACGGATCATCAATATAAAGACATTCCGGTGGTTTTCGATAGCCGATTTATCGAAATTCTACGACACCATATCATTTGGATTCGGGAGAGAATTCCATTACCTTATAATGACACTTACGCTAGTCACCATAAACTTCATAAACTTCATGCTACGGCGAATGCTTCATTTCAGTCAATATTTTCCTTCTGTTTTTTTTTGTGTGTGGAATAATACAATATCCAATTTACATCGTGTTTTGTGTCGAATAAGACAATTATGAAAAATGTCTCCTTCGTGTAACAACAAGAGCCCACTTATCAGCTATTTGACCATAGAAGTGTTATTTTAGAAATAATCTGTGTTTAGTAGCGCATTATAGTAAATTTGTCTCCAAACCTTAATCGAAACACGTGTTATTTCTTATAATTGAATGCTTCATTGCACATGCGAACCACGCTAAGTAGAAGGTATAAGTATAACAGAGGCGTAACACTTTTAGATTATTCAAGTTTCGACGAAAACGACGCATCCAAAGATGAAATTTTGCATGCATGCTAACAATCAAACATCCAATTGTCGATTGGTCAAGTGGCGTCATACATTCGTCGCCTTTGATTGGCTAGTGAACAGTGTACACGCACTGGTCAACTTGTCGCTCCACTGTGGCAGCATGTGTTCCAGAATTGTTTCGCTTGACTATGGCACGAGTTGTTAGTTTCTGAAACTTCATTTTGCAAATGTTAGCTGCATCGAGTCTTGTTGACTTTTCTAGCTACCTATACACTGAAGTATTGAATGTTAATTAGCAGTTAAGTTAATTACAGGGCAGTCCTACCTGAAGAAATTCAGATGATCACCGGAATTCCCGTTTATATCGCAGAAAGTGTCGAATAGTTTTCTTGTACATTTTACGCACGCGGAAAATACGTGGTCATATGACACGATGTGAGTGCTATCATTTCTATAGCAGAAGTAATATAGAAATTTAGGCTATCGAGAAACAACGTTAATGGCTAAATGTGTGACAACCAATCGTTTTATAGTATGCTGTGGATTGTCAGCTTATGGTTCAATTATATGTTTATATGTATGGCAAAAACGCTTTAACAAGTGAGATCCCGAATATATTAATTAAACTGCTCTCCCTTCTTTGACATGGTACTGGACAAGTCCAAATGTACATGTTATGTCTATTGTGTAACACATATATCTCTGATGTAACATATGACATTTGAAATCCCACAAAAAAAGGAGAAAATAACCCTATATATACATGCTACATTATGCACGACAGACTGCGACATTTTAGTAGTGTCGCGAAATATGACATATTAGTTACTTATTGTCATATCAACCTCACAGTTGTGCTCCAAGTTGCTACCCTGTAACGACTGTGTCGTATATAAGATTACATAGATGTCTTCCCTGTAACAGAGGGAATTATAGGAAGTTTGATGGTCAGATGTCGACTTTCTCAGAGGAACTTGTTTTTATCATGTATTAGTGTCGTGTGGGTTAGCACAAAATTTTTCAAGGAATTTAACTATTGTCAACTCCAACATTCAAATAAACATCATTATAACATATTCACCCTCAAAATAGAAGATTGAAAAACCAAGATTGAGAAGCCATTTTATAAACACTTGCGAATATTGAGTAATACATGTGTATTTATTGATATATTAGGATTTTTTTTCTTCGGAATTTCGTTGACAGCATGGTAAATAACATCTCCCCTTCACATAGGCACCTTTTAATTGCAGGAAATAGTTCTCATTTCTGATTACGAATTATAACACAGACCCAGGACGCCACCTTCTCGCGGTGTACACCAGACTCCGTACCATAGGAGGTGGCATTGTTATTAGGGGCTCAGCATAATTATGACACCTGGTTCAATCTAGTGTTCAAATGATCTACTTCAAGGGAAGTTAAGAACATTATGGTGTAACCTCGAATGACCACATAAAAATAGATACGTGTCCGTGAATTCCTGAAACAATTCAATTCAATTAAATTGATTTAGCTATAGCCATCATGCAGATATACAGAGTACAGATGTGTATTACACAAATTTATATGAACCTATTATATGCGTGCATATTGCGCATTGAATTTACCCCCTCCATTATTGAATATAGGTATCTTCCAGTTTTTGTTTAATGAATGCATTGAAACCATTGAGACTCTGAATATAGTGGTTGTCCCATGTTTATCCTATATGTACATAATATGTTAAGAGTTGATTTACTCATGTGTTGTTGCAAGTATTTCTTGGATATCTAGTATCTAAAACCTAATATAAAATTAAAGATTGGCATTGAAATTATATTGTGAGCAACCTGCCCAAATATGAGCTGGCACGAGTCTTAAATTTGCATGCGATTGGAATAAACCAGTTTCCTGATACATGAATGGTGTTTCTGTTGTGGTTTCAATGTCCTATCATGAATTTTAAAAACCAAATCTAAAGTTTTAAAAAACAACATGCAATTTATACTCACGACGCTCTCGTTGGCTTTCCATACTTCACATTAGGATCGCTATTATCTTCTCGTAATTCCGTAGCGGTCAGATACTGGTGAGTCCTGTTTGGTCTGTAGTACGTCGTCCCATCCCGACTTGATGGAGCTGCCCTTGCAGAACTGCAAGCCCTTTTTAGCTTAATATGTCCATATTCATTTTCATACTGAAATTAAAATGCTCAGCTAAACCGGGGTTTCGTTTGATCATGAGAACCCGATACCCATTTACAAATTTACAGCGAAAAGTTCATCATCAATTAAACAAAACGATTTTGCATGAATATTGATTCTAGCCTATTATATACTCTGATTCGCGGGTGGAACACAGTCGGAATTTGATGTACTTTAATGATAATACTTCTCGTATAGAAAAGAGATATTCTCGTGACAAGTTTCTTGTCGAAATTAATTAAAATTCCTGTTTCATTTGGTCGAGCATCTAAGTTCGAAGCTGGTATGTAGTCGTCGATCTCGTAATCGTACCTTCGAATGTCTATAGCTCAACAGAATAATCTACCACTTAAGTTTACACAGTTACATATCTGTTGTCCAAATTATACACGATACTTACATATGCATGTATATATATCAAAGTTAAAGGATCAGTATGTGTATACATGTACAATATTCCAGAATGTATGTAATAATTATATAATAGCCAGAGCACTACGTTATGCAGATAAACATAATCAATATAACAACATAGAACTACATACTATCACTCCCAATGTTCATGATTATGTTTGCTTGAAAATCCTTAGTCCTATATCCACTGCGAAGGTCCTAGTTGACTTTCTCCTTGTCACAATGTAGACAACAAAGATACAGCAATTGGAAATCAATTTGAGCTTCACGGGAAGCTATATTCCAATAAACAAGTTAACAAAACACGTGCAACATGTGTCCCAGACGGAAACTGGAAGAAAATTAATAACATATCATTGTTGAGTCAAAATTTCCAAATTTGAAATATTTGCTACCATGAAGGTAGTTGTTTTGTTCAAACTGTACCAACATGAAAACTTTCTACATTTGAAAATGTTTTATGATCTGTGTGGACTCAAGACGACAAAAGGACCAACGAAAGACTTTCGCAACGACCCTGCTCTCATTCACATCAGTCAGACGTTAAACGAGACAGTGTTCATAACTAAGTCGATAGCAAGTTCATACATAATGCAATGCAAGAAGGCTGTCGAATGACAATTCATGTGAAACCAACACCATACACATTGTACAAGCAATCAAGAATTATACTGCCAGAGGAAACTAATGAATTCGTGCTTTAATAGTATACGCCACTGCTGCGTCTGTGTCCCGATTGAACAGGTTCGAACCCAAACAAACAGTTCTCTGTAATGGCGTTCAATATCTTTTCTAAAGCGATGTATATGATACCACGCATCTGTCTTTAATGCATCCGAACGAATCAATACTCTATTGAACGGGCACCAACAACTGTGTCGGTGAGTTTAGTGGTGCGCGCATTTGAAAGCGTTTTATTGTCGACATAAAACGATTACAAGTTCGAGTGATGTCTCATTCAATGAGCGATCTGTGTTTCCAAGACTGCGACTGTCAATGGCAAATAGGAACAGCGATGGAATGCATGTAGCCAAATATATTGCAGTATGCGTGTTCAACATAATTTCAGTATAGATAACCACAATCAATTCATGAATCAACCCTGATATTATATCCTAAACATGCAACCATTGTAGTACCACAATCATATGCTAGCCAGTATAAGCTCACGAAAGACTCACACCTTTAGGTTTATATAAGGTATTTATATTGTAAATACACATGTCTGTACCTATGTACTATTTAGGTGATGCGAATAAACAATTGAATTGAATTAAACCAACCCAGTCCAATATGACCTCCAGGGACATGTTTGCGAAATTTGATATTGGCAGGGTAGTATCAAATGCGTCACACAATTAATAGAAAAAACTCAAATATATAATTTGTAGTACATAACATAATAGTTGTAGCAAGCACGTGTGCGCATATACATACACACCAGTCAAATAATCTCAATAAATGATATGTCCTGATTCAGGAGAAATGTTTTGTTGAGAAATCCACATTTTATGGTTCAAAAACATTATTAATTTTAGTTTTTGAAAGTGAAGGTACGAGTTGTAAATCAACATCACCAGAAAGACAACAGATATGTTTGTCACGCATTGCAAGATTCCCTCAACCAGCCAAGTATTCACGCAATATATATGCAGTTTAAAAAACTAGCATGCATGGTCCAGATCCCAATCAAGATTAACAAATGAACGTCCACTACCAACTTCAGGATGGGTACGTTCATTGTCAAACCGAGCTGTGTGATATCTGGTTGTGTTCTTTCCAAATTAAATACTTAAAAAAGACACGAGAAATCATGTTCGGTGGTGCAATGTATGAATTTCTCAACACAACATTGTTTGATAGAGAATACTCCAATCAGGATTTACCATTATTTATGGAATTAATTTCACATTTCAGTTATAGGACGAAAGTATCATGTATATAAATAAGTGGTATTTACTACAACTAATACATATTATGGTGTTGCTTTAGGCACTCCTGTAAATACTGTGCCAATTTTTACTCATTTAAATACTTTACACAACCTGTTCACGGAGTCCATATTGGAGTGGTGTGGTTAAGTCTCAATATAAATCAATCGAAATTTGTGACTTGCTCCATGTTCTGTAGCGGTAGAATCATCGTGTATTAGCAAACAAATATTACCAGCAATAGCAATATATGTATCGTAGTTTGGGCAGCAACATGTATATTCAATATATTGTGATGTTGTCAGTGTTATTGGCGGAGAAAAAAACCCGAACAGATGCTTATTTTCACGTGACATCGCACCACTTCACGGCGTAGAATCCACCGACCAGCGATAAGAAGAAAAAATTGAAGCGACGACTATATATATAAAGGACCTCTAATGAGTCGCAATTGTAAATTCAATTCAATTCGAGACGATCTAAAGCGAGGCTCGAACCGAATTTAGTGGACGAGGTTAATACATTTTGTATAGGATTACGAATGAATTTGTTATCTATTTTTTCACATAATCACGTTTTAACGAAGTTTCGAAACGGCTGGGGTTAAACCCAATTAATATTAATCTCCTTAACACAACTAAAGAGGAAGTAAAGACACCTTCAAGAACAAAATATAGTTCCATTTTAAAAGTGTCTGTTCATGTTGACAAACTTGTTGAACCACCCTTGTCACCCACGGTTTTCTCACGGTCAACTCTGAATAACCCAACACAAATCGAATATCATAATTATGTTCTAATTAACATAATAATAATATAATACCAGCATTGACATCGACTGTAATCTTACTATCAGTGAGTACTCAGCATAAACGAATACATATTTGTTGCCTATAAACATATTTTTAATTTAAACACATGCTTGTATTTCAGGGTATTTTGAGTTATAGCCTCTCCTGATAACATGTCAATCACATTTTTGTTCCGACTTGGATAGACTACATTTCAAACGAGTCTTATGTCTTATATATACTTATATCATATTAAATTTACCTTGGACGGAGAAAGAACTTTATTGACGAACAATGGTGATTCTCCACTATGGGTGTGTTCCTTGCTGACTTCTAGAGCCCATATTGGAGTTCCTTGTATCTCTAGCACTTCGTCAGCCAGCAGCCTTTCTATGTCGTTCCTCAGCTGCCCGTGGTACTCAAGGCCTTTGTCGAACGAATACGTTCCAGGGGGGTGTCGCTTGGTTCCTGTTGAATCAATAATGTTTATGGATGAATCGTGGTGTTGCAACGATACCCGTGTTACGTACATGTACGTAAATGTTATGCTCTTGCATATATGTGGGGGGGGGGTGTGGCGTACCTCTACCAAAAACGCAGCAATGCTAAGGTTTGGACCTACACTATATATTAGCTAACACATATACTAAAACCTAGCTAATATACTTTAGTGTATATCTAGTATAGCTACATCTTTGTTAAGATATGTGATATAACATAGCCAATATAATTAACTATATCTATATTAGCGAATGTCTGTCTGTCTGTGTTCTATAGAAATTCACGGGGGACCATCTACAAGGCAACAAAGTGGTCAAACAGGGCTACCTTTTTACTATGAAGATTATGGTGCGGATTTTCTTTTCTAAAATGATACTGTTGTTGTCGGTGGCAGAACATTCGGTAGGGCAGCAAATGTTTTGTCGCCGATGTACACCATCCTTATACATAATATCCTACATGATATGAGGAATCTAATGGTGTGGTTTAAAGATGTCAAAAGTGGCGCCGTTCGACTCAGCGGTGCTTGGAGGGGGGGGGGGCGCCGAAATTGATAAAACTATTTTAGAAAATTGATACAATATTCTTCTCCGTGAAACGAGGCATATAATCCCGTGGTTTAAATACACCAAATTGGTGCCACGCGGTGAGAGATGGGGGGGGGGGGGGGGGTTCAGAATTTGATAAGAAATTGTTTACTTGCAGATTTCCAACAACATTACATATAGCCATTTGTATGATATTATGAGTCTAAATGTGTGGTTGAAAGATGTCAAAAGTGCCGCCGTTCGATCCAGGAATGGGGAGAGGATCGAGGGGCACCAACACTTATAAAAACTATTTTAGCATCCATTTCAACCGAATTCATACATGTTCTTCTCCATTGCTGATACGAGGCATACAATCATGTGTGTTAAAGACGCCTGAATTTGCTAATGTATTCTATAGAAATGCTCTGGGGACCATCTAGATGGCACCACATTTGTCTAACAAGGGTAACTTCTTACAAGAAAGATAACCTTGCAGGTTAAAAAGTATAAAGTGATGATGTTGTTGACAGGGGCAGAATAGGGGAGGTGCAGAAAACCTGATGTCATTTTTTGTCGCCGATTCCACCAAACATATGCATAATCATTTCCAAGATATGGAGATTTATTCGTGTGATTTAATGACGCCAAATACGAAAAATAAAAATACGTGAAATTAAATAATATTTCAAATTATTTCACGTTATTATTTCACGTTAACAACACATCGACATCGACAATCATCGACATAAACTTTGTATTCTGCGTTATAGGTATATTTATTATTAAAATGGAAGTTTATGATACCACGAAAGAAAGAAAATTACAATTTCCACATGTGTTTTACGTTGCCGGTCGTGCTACGAATATTGTCACATATACCATAATTCTACCAACACAACACTACAAGTATTACTGTTCTAAATTAGAGTTACAGACATTATGTATTTTAGTGAAGATTTGATGACAAAAATAACAAAATTCGACAACATGTAAAACTTCTTCTGTACGGGAAGTTTGGAAAATGAGCTCCTGTATTTGATCTTGATCTTGTTTCAGGAGTATTTCCACAAATTGAATCGAGCTCGTTTTTAGACTCCAGTTTGTCCTATAGTGTCATAAATTGTGACGGATATTAACATTTGATCAAATATTTTGCAAGAGTACCAGGTTTAAGGCTTAAACTGACTATATGAATTGTCTACATTGTGACCACATATAATATGATACAACGGTTGAAGAAGTTGAGGGTGTTGGACTTGATAGCATATCAATGTGATGCTGTTTAATATACACAACTAGTTGCGAATAGTTTTATTTGAGTTTTATCATTGAAGTCACATTTAATATTCGACTCAGTTTCTCTGCAAAAATCACAACGCATCAGAGTTGGCTGTAGTAATTCCAAGGGAAGCTCCAACTGGCTTTGCTCACCCGGTCCCACAATCATGCGGCTAGAATATTAAAATCACCACTTGGTTTAATTAATTAATCTTTAGGCATATGTATTAATCTTACGGAACTAGTTTACATTCACAATACATACATTACATGTATACATACACAGCCCTTTCACGTTGTTTTTACTCAGACAGCCTTTGGAAAATTCATCTTGGGTGCAGTGTTTGTTGTGACCACCACCCCACATTTCAAGTAGATGGTCTGGATACATGTGATTAAATGCAGAATACTATAATTATGTCGTTTTCATTTTTTTAGGGCAAGTTTTATCTCCCAAAATTCAAGTAATGCACACACCGTTCCCCTTGGGCCCATTGAAACTATTAGAGGAAAATGCACGTGTCACCCCTTGTCCAACCAGAATTCGGAATTTGGGGAACGGTTCTCATTCTAAAAACTTTCAAATTGAGGTGAAATTCTATTGGATCGTTAAAAATCTGTTAAACTGCGTTCGGGGGAATGTGATGGAACTGTATTCGATAAAGTGTTGAATTGGATTTTGAACTGTTGAACCGGGGTGGAGGTCGGTAAAATGGTATTATCTGTCTGCATTTGGTTATGGCCCATCATTACAAGCCATTTGCACAACATAAACTCTAATAACTTAATCATGATTTAGTTAAACTGCGTTCGGGGGAATGTGATGGAACTGTATTCGATAAAGTGTTGAATTGGATTTTGAACTGTTGAACCGGGGTGGAGGTCGGTAAAATGGTATTATCTGTCTGCATTTGGTTATGGCCCATCATTACAAGCCATTTGCACAACATAAACTCTAATAACTTAATCATGATTTAGTTAAACTGAGTTCCCGAGAATCTGCTGAACTGCAGCCGCTGTATTGCTGAACGGGATTTTCAACTTCTGAACGGGCATGGCGGGTGGTCAAAACATGTCCCCTTCCTGTGATATAACACCTATATTACGTCCTATTTGCACAATCCACAACCGTCTACCGTCGTTATAATTGAAATCGGGAAATCTGATCAGCATTTTAGGTTTTAATCTGCTAATCAACAGCTGACTCAGCGTTTTAGGTACACCCCTAATATCATATCAGAACTCTTATACTTGATAACCAGGCACCACACTATAGCTGGGGTGGAGTAATCTTTCAGAAAAGGTAAATTCACGAAATTCCCGTGTTGTTTGGTTTGTTTATTGAATTTTGTTCACATTCAGCAGTTGTCGTCATAATTATATCCCGAAACTGCCCGAACTAGTGGTTGAAGGGCGCATGCGCGCCGACGGCGACGTTATATAATCTGGAACATGCCATGCATAAGGCTTTCCCTCGATGTGGATCGGATTGGAAATCCGCGATTATTGAGAATCGACCAACTCCGCCATCCCTGGATGGATTAGATCCTTGGCCATTCGGTCTGTGTCGGATAACAACGCAATTTACTGTAGACACAACAAGTGGTCATCAATAAACTCAACACCGAAACCAAATATTTGTTCATAGATATTTATAAAAGAAGTCCCGACCAAACACTAAACACCAAACACGACAATGTCATCAAGCATTCCAACAAAGCAAACGACTCTCTTCTAACGCAGTGTGTATATTACCTCTATATAATTCGATATTTCGGTATTATACATGCAGATATCTGAACAGTACAGAAGGTTGTAATAAGATTGTAGATTACACAATGGCATGTGTGTTTATCTAGTGGGGTTTATATTTTGTAACGTTGACTTGAACCGCCAATGCCAGGTCTCGTAAAGTGCAGGCGTGAGAGGAATTAATCAAATATTTAAAAAAAATAAAGGACCTAGGCTATAATCCACTATTTATTTATTCAAGAAACGAGAAGGAATCGGCGAATAGTTACTGTATGTGGGACATTTCGGGTAGAGAATGAGTAAATTATTAGTGCCCCTTCGAGTCATATGAATTATTAGTCAACTGAATAAAACATCGTCTATTGCATGACACTCTCCGGATAAAGTTACCTCGATCTTTTAAGTTGACAATAAACGCTCTCAATTGCTAATTATTAGTTCCACTCAAGTCATCTGAGGTCAACGGCACCTATAACATGACACTCTCTGTGTCAGATTACATCTGTGTGCAAATTTCCTCATATATCCGCTGAGCTGATAATAAACGCTGTTCGTTGATCATTGATGTTAGTATAATTTACCCCCCCCCCCTGAAGTCAACTGAGGTCTCAAAGCTTATCCCATGATATTCTACATGACCAGAGTACCATGTGTACCAGTTTTCCTACATATCGTCTAATCTGACAAGGAACGCTCTTTAATGCTCATATGTTAGTCCCCGTTTAAGTAATCTGAGGTTAAAGGCGCCTAGCCCGTGATACTCCCCAGATGTGTACCAATTCTCATATAATTTTTAAGTTCCACTTTAGGGTAAACGACGCCTATCCAATGGTACATCCCGGGTCAAGTTATCCCGGCATACCAATTTACAGCGACCAGGGTTAAAATATTTTGGGTATATGATTAAATATTTAAGTAAAATTGTTTATTAGTGCCGCCTTAAGTTGTGTGAGGTTTCAACAACCAGATTCCAACCATTTTGGATATATAATTAATTATTTAGTTAAATTAATTATTATTGCCCTTTTAAGATATCTGATGTCAAAGGCACCTATCCCATATGTGACATTACCCCGGTCAATTAACCCCTGAGGCGTTATTTGTGTTTTGATTCCGATTATTGATTACGGATTACATTCCGTTCAATTTGTTCCGTAAACGAACAGACCGTAATAGAAATTTCTTGGTAATTATCCCCCGCAAAATTGAAAATTTGCGGGGGAAAAAGGAATGGGTTCCGTCCGTACATCTGTCCGTCCGTCCGTCCCGTATTTGTAAGAGTCTTAACTTGAACAAATATCAACGGATTTCAAAGATTTTTGGTATATGAGTTCACCTGACCATTACCTAGTGTTCGCAAGCCAGATCCGGCCGGATATTTTTACCGCAGTTATTGGACTTTGTTTATTATTTTTGTCGAATTTACCAAATAGACGACGTCACAGGGCTCATTTCCACAAATCTCAACGGATTTCAAATATATTTGGTATATGAGTTCACCTGACCATTACCTAGAATGAGTTCGCAAACCAGGTCCGGTCGGATATTTTAAGCGGACTTATTGAACATTGTTTACTTTTTTGTGTGCAAATGAACGACGTCACAGGGTTCATTTCCACAAATGTCAACGGATTTCAAAGATGTTTGGTATATGAGTTCACATGACCAGTATCTAGAACGAATTCGAAAACCAGGTCCGGCCGTATATTTTCAGCAAAGTTATTGGACTTTGTTTTATTATTTTTGGTGCAAATAGACGACGTCACATGGCTAATTTCCACAAATTTCAGTACCTAAAATGAGTTCTCAAGCCAGGTTTCTGACAAAATCCCACCTCTTGTTTAGCACATACTGAGAACGCAAACATTATTGAGAATGCACTTCCCCAACTGCAGAATTCGGCCGGGGATACCGTCATCTGCGACTGCTTGTCTGATTCTGAATCTGATTCCGTAATCGGAATAAGAACATTCATAATGTAAACAGACCGAGACTTCCCCATCTCGCAGTTTTAGAACCCAATAAAATATAAGAATGCGTCACTTGGGTACAAATTATTGCAGAATATATACGATCCATATCAAAGTATTTAAAACACAGAGATGAATGTGTGTTGTCGAGTGTGAACGGGGAGAATTTTACTGAAATTAGCCATTATTGATAGTAACCCTGGGGGAGCACATCGGTAGATGGCGAAGCTTGTCAATTTCATTGTCAATTTCATCATGTTCATTTTATAACGAACCAAAGCCGGACGCTTTAAGTCGTATATAGACTATATCTGATTTTGTGACTTCACCAATTATTATCTAATACGACGTTGCTGTTTTGAATTTGTGCGAGCACTTTTGTCGCACATGCAGTAGATCGGTGGGCTTAAAGCTCGGTCAATGGGGAAAGTTAAACGATGACATTGTTCATCGATTTTCGTTGAAAATCTACCCTCATGTGAGTGGTTTTGCTTTGGTTCGTTAATTACTCTAGCGTATGATCATATTAATTCCATCGTCAAAATGTCGCCTACACGCTGTCGATTTCATCAACTCGGCAAATAATGTCATCACTGACCTGAATGTATCTTCTGCGTTGTTCGTAATTTTATGTTCCTTCTGATTAATAGTAAGATAATATGATATGTATGGATTATCAGATACATGTCATGTATGTATACGATCTTATCTTATAACAATTCCATATTTAAAATGATTTATTTCGGTAAATGCAGTCGTTTCGCACAGTCTCTGCAGGATACAAAAACACATATTTGGCCCAAGTGTTGTTCATTAGTTGGAAATAAGTTCCTTGGTCCGGGCTCCGGTCCATTCCGTATCTAAATTGTTATGAATTATATTGAGAAATACATGGTATTACTTGCATTATACTGGTAAAAGTTTGACCACAATTACTATAGTCTGACTAACTTATGTCGGTTATCTTCCATTCAGTAACCCGTGAATTCCACGTCCCGGCATGTCCCGATATCACATGTGAATGTTTCCTGTGTGGTAGTTATCTACTACGAATCGGCGACTTACAGGCATAACCAGGTACATATTATACTGGGTATCAAACCAGGTTATATTTCTCGTTTGTTGCCGATGAGTATAATGTGCGTGTATATCTGGTCGCGTACTGCACGCGCGCGTATGTGTGCGTATTTATAAGGATGATTGTTTGTAAATGTTTATTTATATATGCGAGTAGGGCGTATATGTCTTTATGTAAGTGTGGGTGCGTGTAAGTGTGTGTATATTTATATGTATACATGGCTTCGTGTGCAAGATGTTGAGTATGCGTATATATGTGTATATCTTTGTTATGAACTTGATGACCGTCAAGAAATTGGACACGCCAATATTGTTCCCGTGATCAAAGTAGGCCTACATACCAAATTTGAGTCGGATCGGTCGAGGTCCAGAAACATGCCTATATAATTGTATATGAGTGAGGTCAAGGTCAAGGTCAGGGACACGGTCGCACGTGAAATTGGACCCGCCCATATTTTTCCCAGAATCAAAGTGGGTCTACAGACCGAATTTTAGTCCGATCGGTCCAGCAGTTTTCGAGTCTATAAGACACATACACATATACACACAGACGGACATACAGACAGAAGTTCCAAAATATATAATAGAAGATATGTGAAATATAGCGAATTATTGAGATATGAAATATAATGAACAAGCGATATACAGCGAAATGGCGAAATAGAGCGAAATATAGAAATAGGAAATATCCTTATTGACGAAATAACGGAGATATTTGAAGAAGTGTTTTAATGAAGTATTTTAAAGAAGTTTTAAAATTCTGTTGCAAATTATTTCGTTATTTCGTCAATTAACGTTAAAATTCTATATAGAGTTATCGCCCTTCAGATTAAATATGATACTCATTTTATTGTGTAATCGAAAGCACGCGTGTCACCTGTCGTCGCGATTATATACAAATCTCTATGTAATCGTGAACCCCGATTAGTTATCATTTGGTAGTCAAGCGTGTTCGTATAGTTGCAGCCGTGAAACTAATCATATCTACACACACGCAGGTATGTATTCTGGAGCGGTACAACTATTCGTCAGAAAGAATAAACGGGTTTCAATCCCTCTGCAACTCTGACCAAAACCACTACATGTGTTTCAAACTCTAGTTCTGGTTTGAATATTGATAGAGGACGAAAGCGCTTGTGGACTGTATATAATTGGTCCTGCTAATTTGTTATGATGCTGGTCTGTCCTGCTGAATTGCTATGATAGTGCTAGGGTAAACTGATGCTTTGAAGAAAAAGTACATGTTTTTTCTAAAGTTGTTAATTTCGCAGAATATTCACTGGTGGGTACTTGGATCCAGTTAAGGAAAAGTCAGACGCACGTTTTTCCAAAATGTCCTGGTATTTCAAAATGGATTTTTGTTTTAATCTGTCAGACATTTCTTTGTGAAATTTGTTATAATCAATTATTGTGGCACAACTCATTGGATATTATAACCTCATTTACTTTACTTTTATGGCATGAAATATATAAAATTTCACTCTTTTCCGTTACGAAGAACTTCTGTAAAATAGATTTCAAACCGGGGGGGGGGAGGGTCGTGAGAAAATTTACACATACAGGGCCCAACACAAAATTTACAGCCCTTTTGCTACCCACCCACCCTTTTTGTGCAAATTTTTTTTCTTTTTTCCGCCTGATTTTTTTGGACCCACCCCCTAAAATAAGAAAAAAAATCATTTTAAATCTATTCAAGACCAAATCAAACAGAATCAAAGGTAAGTTTTAAATTGGTCCGTTTCTGGCAGATTCCAAGTGTTCAAACAATTGAAAAACTATCAACGGTTATGATGTTGTTTTCGACATTGAAAAATACATTTTGAAATAAAAAGTGTTTTATTCTACAGTATGCACAGATATTGTGAGGTAATATTTATAGTGCCAATAAGCCAACATTGTGTTTAATTTTTACATAAATAGTCCAGTTACTAATTAATGACTTCTTCACTGTTGTTCCCAAAAAGGTGCCACCAACCATCATATCAGAACACCTTATAGCCATACCTGCAATGACAGTTATATAGTATATAAGTATCACCCTTTGGAGCCAAATAAACAGGCTGGCATGTTTATTTTTAATTTGAGGTATTTTATTAGCCAGCACTCTGCAGCACTAGTATTATTTGGTCATTAGACATGCCAGAGTGAAAATGCCAGCACTATCAGGCACTATTCAATATTAATTTGAGGTGAAATACAAACCAGCACTTCTATTCAGTCATCACTTTTATTTGGCACCAGAGAGTGCTTTATCTTATACCTACATATGTTCTTAAGTGTTGGTTAAGGTCATAATCTATGTTAGAACACATTTATTAGTGAAAACAACTTAAAACAATGTCCATAATGTGGGTTGAAAACAATTTTGTTCAGGCCTCTGAGGTGCACCCACCCCGCCCGGTATAGGTATGTTTTTGGAAGATCTCCCCTGTATTACTTATATATTATACCTACCCTGTTCCTAAGTGTCTGTAAAGGCCATAACCTGCCTCAGAACACAATTATTAATGAATATATTTGAAAACAACTTAAAACAAGGGCAAAAATGTGAATAGAACAAAATTTGCACAAACTCATTTTTTCGGGCCTCTTCTGACCCACCCACCCCGGCCCTGTATGATAAAACTTTTGTGCGACCCCCCCCCCCCCCCCCCGTTAAACTTAATTTTTCTTGATTCGTGAAATCAATGCAAAATTGGTCTGAAATGTGTTCTGGGTCATAGGTTCATAACCATGTTAAAGCTGACCATTTGTTTTAATTGGGCTGGAATATTTGTAACTGCTTTATTATTCATTATAATATATCGGGGTATGATGCTATATTATGCAATTAAAAATATTACTCAATATTATCATACAACTGAAGCCTCCTCCCATAGAGCCAAGATAATAGGCTATTTGGTGATTGGAGTGTTGTGTGAAATTATTAGTTATTCTAGAAGCTATTGGTACCGAAAGGGACAGAAAAGAAAATAATATTTTCAACTTCTCAAATGTGTTAGACTCCATTGTTTTTTATCGTCTCTTAATAATTGAAAGATTCTATATACAATGAAGATGTTGATGTGTGAAATTCAAGATATTTCACCAGATTTATACAAAACGTGCGTCTCCCGGGCCTTTAATATATTAGGACTGTTTTCAGCGTGTTTCTCAGAGTTATCTGTTTTTCGTCTTGTGATCAATCTGTTTGTATACTGCATACCTTTATACTGTAGATCTATAGTTATTTAGAACGATATCAGTGCTATTTTCTGAACTCCCGTTCAAATAATTTAATGTGTGTAGACTCTGCTTGCCTTTTTCCCTGCGTAACGTCAGTTTGTACTGCTTGAATAATACAGCAGCTACATACAGCCATTATGTCTACTTTTATACCTCAAAAGTAGTATACCCACCCGGCCGGCGGATAATGAGTTGATTGCAACTGTTGGTCCATAATTATGCGCCTTTTTCATATGCTTAGTAAAATCTAGTTTATGAATGTGTTAAACTTTCCAAAAATTCCACATCGAAATAAACAATACAAACTTTTACACTCACGGTCATCTCTTGGTTTATATGGTTAGATAAGGCCAATTAAACATTTCAACTAAGACAAGGGTACATGTATATTAAGGGCATGTTGTTCAATTTGTGTGATTTCGCGCGCGTGGAGACAGGTCATCTCTAAATTATATTTGAGTAACGGATATCTTGGTGTAGTATTACACATATTATAACCAAATTAACAATACAAAGCGTCATTCTTATAAATGAATTAAATGGCTCAATCGTTTTCGTTAGTTTATCGCCAATAGATGCGTCCCGAATCGAGTAGTACATATTTACAATTGAGCGTAGTTCTGACGATATTTTCTATGGAGTAGTACGGTCGATTTGCTTCAAATTTTCGGCGATGTTAGTAGAATATTACATTCCTCCAGTTGTCATAACGCCTGAATACTAACTTATCAGTTTCACGCACCCGAACAAGTACATAATATGTCTTTAACATGTAAATACGCGAAAGAGATACCAAAATAGTATAGGTTACTTACCCCGGTATCCACCATGAGGCCTTATACCATTGTTTAGTGGTTGTTCATAATGATTGGTATCTTTACTGTCAAAAGATAAATCCAGAAACCGAAGACGGGATTTAGGCGCACTTTTTGGTCTGTTTGTCATTCCGGAATTCCTTTGTATAAACCATCCATGATGTTCAGGTCGGAATTTCAATCTGTATCGATAACGTTAGTTCAGATAAGATTGTAAACATTTTGTCAAGTCAACTTTTGACAGCTAATCCTTTGGCGGCCATGTTGTTGACATAGTTGTCAATGGCAGCACCCCAGCAAGCCTTGTGTCACGTTGGGTCTCACTCGATTAACAAGGAGCCAGGTTTATCGCCGCTAAAGGACAGTTACAATAGATTTACTTTATGGTTACTTATAGTGTATACAATGTATACGGAAATCATTAATGTTCGTTCATTGGCCATGAAATTTAGCCCAATATCACCAGCCTTCACTATGAATCGATATGGCCGTGTTATTTGTTGGCACCACTGCTTTGATATATTATATAACCGACTATCGGGTACACCCGTCCGTTGACTTTGACTCATGGCACTCGATCAATGGCCCATATAATTCTTTACAAATTACTGTTTAGCCGGATCGAAACATGTATTAAAACACAAGGCATTGAATCAATGCGCATGCCAGACGGATCTTTATATCATCACTTGGTCGACTCGTTTCATGTCAACAAAAGACGTGCTGGTATGCATGATCCTGATCTATATAACCATACGATGTTGATGTGTGTTGGTAATTCTCTGATGTTGGTAGGACCCGCTAATAAAATGTGTCTTTGATATGTCCAAAGTGTAGTATGCCTTGCTTTTTATGTGGCGCTATATCAGAATCAGAATCAAGAACCATTATTTCGAGCTATATTGTGCGCACACTTGCATCAAACAAGAAGGCGTATATATAATTGACAAATTTAATTCGTCGAAGTAGTTATCATGATTAATGTAATCTTGTCACACTGATAGAACTATGCCTGTCAGTTTAACATTATCATACCGTGCAACATGGCTGCCAACTATTGACCGTAAAACATACGGTCAGGCTGCATGTAGCATATTACACGGTACAAAACCATTTGGGTAACTGGCAGACCGTGGTATTTTTGGCTTATTCCCGCCCGCGGGTGTATACTATCGCTCGCTGTTCTGACGAGATGACAGGGCTATGGGGATATTTCGTGGAACAACACACTTCGGGTTTCACGCGATGCGAGCTATTTTGGGAAATTGTAGTAGAACGAAAAGTAATGATGTCCTATTCTCACAATATAACACAAAAGGTTACAACCAATGTTTTTCTGTGGATATTTTCCAAGATTAGTAATATAACCAAGACATCGGGTATAATTTGCAGAAGCTGTAATTTAATATCGGTAATTATACAACAAGTTCAATATGACCATGAATCAGACCAAAGTTTCCATCTGCAACAACCTTGGGTTTTGGATGCTAGCCTATATTCCTAATGGACCAGTAGTCGTGTGGTCACTATCCAGAGGGAGGAACATAATCCACTGGAGCGACCATAGTTCTGTCCAGTATTAGGAATTTTTTAGAACTGAACCTCAAAAATACTAATTTCTAGTCGTCTAACTGCAATTCACACGGCCACCGAAGAGGTACGAGGACAAACAGGGTCGACCATGGTTCATGGGATATTTTCAACCTTGGAACATTTCAACTCATGGCAATTTCAGTCAAATTATGACCACAAGTAGGAAAATTTGCAAATGTTAGTATCAAAACAACAAATTTCACACCAATATATATTTGGAAAATCAAACTATAAGAACAATTTCAACCTATTGTTGGTGTGAAATTTCCAAATAATGTTGTGTTCCATTCTTAGTTATGAAATTTCCAACTGTTAAAAATTTGACCAATGTTGGGTGAGGTACCACCCAACACCTCCTCCCGTCACCCGATCCCTGGGTGTCTACCCCTTAACTTTGTTCAACATTAATTAACACAGCATCTGTTGGAAATGTTCGACCAGAATAGGTTTAAATTGATTAAAGTCGATTATTTCCAAACTTCGGATCGGATATTTGGACTTAAGTAGCAATCACTTCGAAATATTTCTAACCATTGGGGAATTTCAGTTGTAAATTTCGAAGTACTAAGCCGTACAATGTGTGCAAATGAAATTTTGCGGCTCCCTCGCTAGCATGCAGCACACCCCTCAGCCCAAATGAAGCCAATTTGGCAGCCAAATTTTGATTACAAATTGGATATTAAATGCGATTTAATTCGCTCTATCATTCACTGTCTGCATGATTTAGTTGCGTACTCATAAAACTGGTAACGTAGCCCAGTTTTTTTGCATAATCGTGACAGACTGGATTAAAGCATGAAACTTTACCGATATGTATAATGGGATATGGGAAATAATTTTGGATGGGGATGCCCGGACTGCGGGTCATGGTTCAGGAGACTTTCTGGTTTCCATAGTAACGGCATAAAATATTTGGGGTAAAGTGAAAAAATGCCGCGGCTTGGAAACAATTATACTTGTGTTTCAATAAATGACGTGAACTCATAGTGTAATCAATGGTTCATCAAATGAACTGAGCCACTAGGACATATAGGGTCAAGGTCAACCACTAAGGTCAAGGTCATTGGAAAAATGTAATTGTATGTCTATTATTTATTGATGGTCTCATATACCGCCAACCCTAATGCCTTAGTCACAAATGCAATCCCTTTCATAAATGCACAAAAAATATGGCGCCACCACCATGTTCAATTTGGTATATGATATACTTTATTTCATATGATCATTGTTTACTTTTGATAACATTAAGTTTAGATCATCCCAACGGTACATGACATGTATACATGAATGTGCATGCAAACATGTTCTCGCAATGGAAAATTCTCCCGTAGAACTTTATGGTCAGTTGGTCACGACCGGGTCTGTCAAGTTTAAACTTATAAAACTACAGACATGAACATGCATAATTACAAATCGACAATACTTTCCACCTGAAGCTCCCCTCGCTTTGAAACAGACATAAATTCTTAATTGTTTCCAACCCAGTGTCCACTAAATGGTTGCATATGTTCAAACTGATGTGTGCTGTAAAGCATTCACTGAATGTATAGGTAAACGTTATACTTTTCACACTATATATACTGGTTGGAAAAAAAGTATGAACACAATTGAAATATATGTTTTGTCGGACTGTTGTTGAGAATATTGACCTAAAGTGGAGCCTTATTATCTATACTACACTATGTACAGCGCAAAACACACATTGTATTATATGTTTGAGCACATAGAACATAATTATATATTATAGAACTGTATTTTAAGTCGGTTAATGGACTCGCTACTGGACACGCTACGCCCTCGACCATTCTAGTTACGAATGTACAGTGTCTCGTCCATTAACGCTGACACAAAATAGCGTTTGTAGGATAACTGACAACAGTTACTGTCTCATATTCACAACACATAGTTCACTTTAATCACTTAGTCGAGACAGATTAGCTACGGCGAGGGATTATCTCACTCACTAGGCTAATTAAAATTATTGAGCACGAGGGCTCAGCGCATGTTGGTAAGTATATATATATATATTTATTTCTATCCTCCATCATATGAAGAGTTACATGTAACACAAATACATAAAATACATATAGAACAAAGCACAATTCAGTAGAAAAGAACATATTTACACATTTGTCACGCGACCACCGAGATGGCCCCACTTCCCCAGCCTAGACCTACAAAACATGCACCATAGATAAAAGGTCACTTAAACATTGACATGCCTTGATCTACAAGTATGCAATATAGATCAGAGTTTGAGGGTCCATGCTGTGAATCCACTCATTGACAATTGCAGGTTGGAAGGTTACTTACCAACCTGGTAACGGCGGAGTGAGATTTAGTCATACTGTATGGAGTCACTGCCGTATATAATTTGGTTACAGATAATACTGATATATTTTGACGACATGAACTTCGAATCACGCACAATTTAGACCATTTTCAGTACGCATAACAAACGATGATTCACCGTACAACTGATCAAACTGACGGCATGTTCTAATAGTGCAGAATTAGCGCAACACTGACACTGAAGAAAACATGTTAGTCCATATATACATGTAGGTCAGATATAACATGTTAGTCCATATATAGGTCTGATATAACAGGTTAGTCCACATATAGATCTGATGTATATGCCATTCTATCCTCACATCCCGTTAAAATAAAACAAAGCGTTGACTCGTAGACAGGCTATATCTGATTTTGTGATGTCACAAAATTTTAACAATTATATACAAACCAAGTGAAAACTCATTCGGGACCAGAAGTGTCGGGGTACTGAACGGTGATGTTTTCGTAATTGGAGTCAACAGGCCAACTCAAATCGGTTGATGTGCAACCTCTCATGGATATCAGCAACAGCCGCCAGCATACTAACGACGATCTCACCAACATTTTCCAGTTTAGATAAGCGTCATCAAATTTTATTTCTTCGATTTATAAGGGTCTATAAAAATGAATTTCTGACGGTCTACTGGAACAAATTCTCGGAGCCACTCCATCAGAGGCGGACAGTTTTGGATAACACTCGAATCTTATCAGTTGAACGACATATCTAGGAAGTTTTAATTTACACAACAAATGGGTTATGCCCCCAAATATATGGGTATTTGACATACAATAAAAATAGCAAGACCGACATTTCTACTATAGCCATACAATCACAGACTTGAAGCTAAATCAAACAAGTAACGGAACTTTCTCTTGATTTAAATTTGCCAGTAAGACAATTTCATGGCCTGATAATTCCAAAACAATATGTCATTACCGAGTTACCAAAAGCGGAGAGGAGGTTACTTCTATGACAAATTCATCATGGAAAACATAAACCCCTAGTTGTCATGTATTCGTAAATGGAACAAAGTTTTAACCATGAACCTCCCACAGAAACAAATACCATCGAACAATTCCAATCTACGACCAGATACTATATTTGGTTGGTTCCAAAACCGTATAATAACTAGGATTGGAATATATACTATACTGAAAAAACATGCGCATAGTAACAGATGAATCGTGTAAAAGGTGTCAGGCAAAAGACGAAACAATTTTCCATATTTTTTACGATTGTCCTATGGTAGAGATACACATCATGCAGCAAAAACAAAATAACTACCGCATTGATCGCACTTTTGAAGTACAATATATTTATAAAACACTTCCGAATGTCATGTCTTTAAAGTCACTCATTCTGGAAATTAAGAATATATGTAGAATTGGACGGATTATAACTCTTAACAACGACCATATGTGAGAATTCGACTGTGAGTGGTATACAGTTATGAGGAAGTCAGTGGATTCTATTCGTCCATGCATAGTGTGCAGAATGACACCCATTCGTATATTACAAACAGAATAACCACACCCGGTGTTGAACAACACCAAGCCCATCAGAAAATTGGCGCACTTCAATAAAATAATGGGACCACAGCAAGACTTCTGAATTAACTTGTATCCTAAATATGGACCAAATAGCCTGATAATTAATTATCCGCATTTAGTCGTCCAAATTTGGGGGACATGTCTCTATTCCGAAGGTTCGCTATTCCGAAGGTTCACTATTCCGAATGTTCTCTATTCCGAAGGTTCACTATTCAGAAGGTTCGTTATTCCGAAGGTTCTCTATTCCGAAGGTTTGGTATTCCGAAGGTTTTTTTGTTATTTTAAGGTTAATTCTATATTCTAAAGTATTGAGAGGGTTCATTATTTCGAAGACTCTTTTTATGAAGGAAATGACTTAAAACAATAAATGTGATTTTGTTTTGTTTTCGCGGATTTTCTTGAGATTTAATGTCATTACGTATGACGTTATTTCTCAATACATATTCACGTCAAACAGCGGACACAATTCCTATATTTCCATATGATTTAACGTCATTACGTATGACGTAATATCTCAATAATCTTAGGGGCAAGAATACGCCAGCTACAGACGGATTATAATAGTGGGGCTATAACGCTTAAGAATACCGGAGGATATAATATACTGCGTAGCAGAATATCGATGGATAGACGGGTATGAAATGAACCTAACTGAAATTGTGACTTTGTATTGACTTTAAAGGCCCACTTAATTTCCGAGTCACCCATTTTTTTTTTATAGTGCCTTAATATTCGGTTTTAATAACAATTTATGCCATAAAATGTGATTAAAATTCTATAATTCATCACCTTTTAAAACGTTTGTATCTCAGAAAATGTCCATAGAGAAATAGAAAACAGCTGAAATCATAAAAAGATTCCCTCCGTTATGGCTCCCAGAATGCAAACGAATTCAATCTAAAAATGTAATTTCAATGAAAGGGGGGTAAATATCATTAAACTATAGAGTTATTCCCCCTCCTTTGAAAATAATACACTTTGCGCAACAAAACCAGATGAAACTTCAGCACAAAAACACGTTAGTAACTCAACAAAAACAACATGTTTATTATACCGGTTTATTATACCGGATCAGTTGACAATACAATGTTAGAGAGCTTCCTATTTAAAATGGCATATAATATGGCATATATTTTATATATGTGATCTGTGGGTTGGTGTTTCTTTTAAATACAGATTGCCAGTTCGGACAGACTGTATCTCTTACATGTAGTTTATTTCAGTCATGCAGTCATCGTGTTTTCAACTTTCCATAATAAACGATAAACTGATACTTTTTTCTTGCTAATAATAACCGACATCTGGGACAATTTGGGAATTAGAATGGGGTGTATAAATGTACTATATGTGAATACTAGCGTAGTAGTATTTTTCATTCCTGATGTGGTTTTTGTGGGGGTGCAAATTTGATTCATTTCTGGTTAAATACGCCCAGAATAGAAAATCTTCGGAATAGCGAACCTTTGGAGAAGCGAACCTTCGGAATAGCGAACCTTCGGAATAATGAACCTTCTGAAAAGGAATAATGAACATTCGGAATAGCGAACCTTCGGAATAATGCTCCTTCGGAATAGAGAACCCTACCCCAAATTTGTTAGACCCTGACTATAATCTACCCGCGATTATTTCTGTCGTCGTCCATGGGTGCGTGCATGGTTGATAGTCTGTCGAAACTATCTCGCAAGATGATGCAGGTTTTTAGATTATGATATAAAGGTTCACCGGAAATACCCAAAGGGTTGTGGTAGTATTATGCTGAAAGAACGGCCATGCATGGAGTACGTCTTTCATAATTAACCCTTTGAACCCGTAACACCGATATTTAGGTGCAAACGAACCGTGACTATATCCCGTAACACCGATATTTCGGTGCAGCGACGACATGATTCGGTAGCAAATTTATATATAGTATAACGAGCGTCTGACCCACTGGTTTATATTTAATTTGCCCCCACATATGTCAGCGGCGCCCATGGTGCGTATGGAATGGTTGACCGCTAGTATCGGGTAGAAATATATGCGCATGCGCATAGCATATAATCTACAAAAACATACGATATTTTAAGCGAACTATGCCGCTATATTTACGGCATATCATTTCGTGTTCCCCGTGTGTGTACAGAACAGACGTAATTTAGACACACAATTTCAGTTTAAATTACCCTCGTGTATATTAACCAGTGTTCTGCTACATATGGGGAAGGGTCTATCGCATATGAAGTTGATTTATTCGCGCATGCGCAGACTAGCGCAATGACAAATAAATGGTTTATAACGTACTTATACACGACATACCCACTAATATATATATTTAAATTGGCCTATTGAAGTCAGCGCTGGCAAAGGTGTCTATATGGATTGGCTGCCCGCTAGAAATGGCTAAGAAAATATGCGCATGGGCGCAGACTATAATTCATTTTTAAAAATGCGTTTAAGTTAAATGTGGCGCTATATATGACATTTTGTTGCATGTTTCACATGTTAGTATAGTAGACACAATCTAGACAGCTTACTTGAACAATGGGGCCACGATATGTTACGGGAAATTACGTTGTTTCTGCATGGTCTCTGTAATATCAGTCTCTGTTGTGCCACATGCAGCAAAAAGTCTATCGCATATCAAGTTGACTTACTCGCGCATGGTCAGGTATATCTTAATTTCACATTAGGATATTGGTTGCATCGAAACGCAATTCGCTGATGTATAATTACAACGTTATAAGCTAGAATTCGTTTATCCTGCAAATTTCGGGTAGTTGCCTAGTAACCGTTTCTAAGGCGAGATCGGGTGGCAAAGTCTCCCGATCTTACAATGATCAGTGGTCCGTGCATGCATATATCATGCCTGCACAGTTTCATATAGGTGTCCCCTTTCAACATAACCAACACCATGCGACTAGACACTGTCTAAATTAAGGCAAAACATACCACTGAATGGTTAGTGCAATTATGTCATTCGATCAGTTGTGGTATTTGCTTAGCAACCGTTGCTACCCTTAAATGGGATATTTGGTTCACTATTCTGGTCGGGTATATCTCAAATTTCACGTTAGGGTAGAACCTGCATCAAAAAACGCAATCACTAGGGTTGAATTACGACGCTATAAGCTATATATTTACATTTTCCAGTCAATTCCGGGTAGTTGCCTAGCAACCGTTACCAAGGAGTTGCCGCGAGGCAAAGTCTCGCGATCTTATAATGATCGCTGATCCATGGGGGACAAACCTGTAAAGTTTCAGACCGGTGTCGCAATTTGAACATAATCAACACCATGCTACTAGAAACTATCTAATTTAAGCGGACATGCCACTGGGAGCCCCGGGTCAGGGTGTCGATCACTGTGGGGCGCCAGGGTTCAAAGGGTTAAGAACGACCAGGTATAATTTGTATCACATAACTTTTTCCAAAAAACTAAAAGTACGAAATTACCGCTGAAGTGTTACACATTAATAATGTTTTAGGCGACATGCCTATAAGAGGCGTTGTAGTCTACACTCATAATTCAATTCAAGCAAGTGGGTGTGACTCTATCAAGAACATAATTTTTCTGAGTATTAATTGTGCACATGAAACGCAGAGGATAGCAAAATAGTTTTGTTAGGATGTTTATATCGGAGTCCCTCATCGACAGAAAAAAACAACAACAAAGACCTAGTTACATTGTTAGAAGCACTGAGAAAAATCCGTCATGACTATATTCTAGTGTTGGGTGATTTTAATTATCCTAGCATTGTATAGGAATCCATCTATCCACAAAATGGCGATGATGAGGACGCATTTGTTGAAACAATTAGAGATCACAAACAACGAAGAATTCATATCAGATATAAAGCATTGCTCACCCCTGTGACTTAGTGACCATGGTGTTCTCTTGATTACGCTAAACGAAAGTTGTATAGCAAACAAGGAAGAACAAAACAATAACAAGTTACAACTGGATACAGTAAATTATGACGAGAGAGAAGAGAAGAGAACTTCGGGAGTTTAACCGGGAGTTAATACTGTCAGAAAATTGTGAAAAGTTCTGGGAGAACTTCTCTGTATATATCAGCGATATAATTGATCAATACATTCCAATGGCTAAATATAGAAAGGGACACACAACAAGTAATATGTGGATGCAAGGGCTGACATAAAAATAAAAATAGAAGCATTCAAGAGCTATAGAAAAAACATGACGTCTGAAAACTACCTAGCACACAGAACAGCCCGCATCAGAGTAAATTATTCCATAAAAAAAAATCCAAAAGTACATTCGAAGAAAAAAATAGTGAAAGAGTCAGCATCAAACCCTAAATCTTTCTGGAGCTATACATCAAGAAAAAAAAATCAAAAATAAAGCAATGCATCGCAGATCTTAATGATCCAAAAACACAACAGATAACATGTACTGATACGGAGAAAGCCAATATCTTAAACGATTTTTTCTCTAGTATATTTACCAGGGAGGATAAGTCGTCTATACCAACGTCGAGCACAGGGTTGATTCATTCATGACTGACCTCATCCTCACGCCGGCAGCGGTAAAGGACAGTTTTCAGAAGTAGAGAGTGCATAAAAGTTAAGGACCAGATGGTGTACCTGGAAGAGTTCTAAAAGAATGCGCAGAATAATTGAGCAGTCCACTTTGCTATCTATTCAATGATACTATTGATAAAGGTAAAATACATAGAGCATGATCGACAGCCAATATCACTTAATTGCATAACAAAAGAGCAAAATAAAATCCAAATAATTATAGACCCGTGAGTTTGACCTGCATTCTTTGCAAAGTCATGGAGTCATTCATAAAAACCGCCACCATAAACCATATGGAAATGAACCAATTATTCACATCTTGTCGGCACGGCTTTCGAAAAGGCAGGTCATGCCACATCCAACTGCTAAGTTACCTGGATATTGTGACTACAGCTATGGACAAAAATGAGCCAGTTGATGTGGTGTATTTGGACTTCAACTCGGTTCCACACGAACGTTTGCTGGCGAAGGTGGAAGCATATGGGATATCAGGGACAGTGCTCAGGTGGCTCCGTATAGTTCTTGAAAACCGGAAACAGCACGTAATTGTGCGAGATTCCTCATCAAACTGGACGGAGGTAGAGAGCGGGGTTATACAAGGTAACATGCTGGGTCCGGTCATGTTCTCATTTTCATAAACGATATCCCAAATAAAGTTAAATCTATATGCAAGATATTCGCTGACGACACAAAATTATTATCTAATCCGAAAGACAATATTCTTGAATCAGATATAAACACAGTCTGCGAATGGTCAACAGAATGGTTACTCCCTTTCAACTCAAATAAAATACATTTCATCCATTTTGGCCACAATAAACCCGCAATGACATATCACACGACAGATTCTTTTAACAACAATACTAAAATCTGACGAAGAGGAAGACCTAGGTGTATTCATTGATAAACATTAAACTTTGACAAAGATGTAAACGAGGCAGTAAAGAAAGCAAATCGGACTCTCGGCATCATGTATAGATCATTGACAAACAGAGAGGAGAACATTGTTGTCTCCTTGACAAAGGCATTATTACGACCGGTTTTGGAACACGGGAACCTGTCACTATCAGACAAATCCAAAACACATTCGAAAGCCATAGAAGGTGTACAGCGAAGAACAAGTAATCTAGTACCAAAGGTCCGGAACCTACCGTATAGAGAAAGGCTGATCAAACTCAGCCTTATGTCGCTGAACTATGGGAGACTGCGGGTGATCTTATTGAAACATATAAGATTCTTCGGGGTTCCTACGATCTTGAACCTGACACCAGAGGGTATACGATTCGAGAGCGAGGGGCCACACCCACAAATTACATCCCAATAAATGCAACAGTTTATCACAGTTGTGGTAGATTCGGAAGAACTGAATACCTTCAAAGAAAGACTTGATTCGGAACTTTGGAACATCAGATATCAATTCGATGAGTAACAAACCAATACCGTATATACACTGTGAACAGACAGCTTGCAACGCGTGAAAACCTCAAATTAGATTTCATATTCCGTAACTTTGGGCTTTCATGGCGACTAGTTGCCGGCATATTTATGTTATGTTATAATATATTAACATATTTGCCCATTGCAGTATTGTTATGAGACCTTCACTGTGAAGATTCCACTTTGGGACCTCCAAATGTTTTTTTTACCAACTTCAAGTTGAGGATAAAAAAAAGTTTGTCTATCCATGTACTTTAAGTGCTTTACAAAAATAATCTAGGTGGGGCACATTAAACCCCTTTCTTCAATGTTATTGGTAATCATGTCATGTTTGACTTTGTCTTTTTCCCCAGAAAATTAATGAAACATTTATATATTTTTTGTTTCTGATAATATTTGAATGGGTGAGGGTATTACTGTAATCCAGGGAGTTACTAGATGCAGTGCGAGTGTCTTTACAACAGTTGTTTTGCCATATACGGACCAGACATTTAGCAAATGTTCTATTTTCTTTAGCTTTATATTATAATTATTTTCAATGGACTTATCATTGAAGAGTTAATATTCAATTCCAAGTATCGTGAAAGCCTGATTATTATTCTATAATATATTTTGGTCTGTTTTTATTTCTTCACAACCCATTTCTGCACCAATCCATACAGCTTGTGTGTTATCGATGTTCACTTTTAGACCTGAAATGGTTGGAAAACGCTTGAAGTATTTAAGTTTTCAGAGCTTTTTGGTCATCTTAGAGGAAGAAGCTTAGGTCGTCTGCATATTGTGTCAGGGTATATTCCGAGTTATTAAATTATACCCCTATTGTGTCACGATTGAATTCTAAACAGGCACTAAGAATTTCCACACACATAATAAATAGGTCATGAGACAAGGGTGACATTGTCTAACCCCCCTGAAACTATCTATTGTATTTGATAAGTTACTATTATGTATAACGTAGCTATAGATGAATTTTGTTTAGAATGTTTAAATCCATGATTTCATTGATGGGCCAAATTGTAAGAAATCAATGCATTTTTGTATAGTACCACTCAAGAGAATCAAAGGCTTTTTCGAAATCTAAAATCATTAGTATTCCAGGTATATCATTTCTCTCCCATGTTTCGATAAGATCGAATATCAGTCTTGTTGACTCACTTATGTATCGTCCTGACCTGAATCGAAATTGTGTACTGCTAACTAGCTTCTGTGAGTACTTTTTCTTTATATTTGCTATCACAATCGAAGCTGTTTTTTGTATCAGCATTAAGAAGAGAAATGAGTCTCAAATTTTTCAGATTGTGTTTGCATTTGTTTGGTTTTGGAATACAAGTGGTTACTCCACAGCTTTGAGTGGTTGACAGTTCTTGGTTTCAATAATCATAATTAAAAGAGTTTATAACAAATTGACCAATATATTTCCAAAAATAACATTATTTACAGTAATGAGCTGTTGTTTTTCATTCCTATTAAAGCATTCAAAATTGGATAATGGACCTTCCGTATTTTCTGATTCCAAATCATCTAGGTATTTAGGAATGGATTTTCTGTGTCCCATAAATCGAAGAGATTTTTGTTCTCTGTTTCTGTTTTTAATTTTGAATGTTTTTCTGTGTAATGTCTCTTTTCCAAATTGCAAAAACTATTTTGAAGTTTTTTCCCTTTCAATTTTCCAACTTGCTTTATTCTAAGCATAATTCCTTTCACTGTTTCCAAAATCCCCTTCCTCTTGGATGAGCAATGAACTTAAAACTCGGGCTAACTGGCTTGTGATTTAGATTTGTAACTGTTTTATATATCCGAACATTTGACAGAAGGCTGTATATAAGTCGATACAAGAACACAATCCAGTCTAGCCATGTTTGTTCCCGAATCTCGTTTTGTCTCTATTTTCAAGTCTCTTAACGGCATTTAGATCCAATCTCTGCATTGCTATTAAAATTGTTTTATTTGATTTTGTTTATCTGACTTTATAGTCTTTGGTACATTACCAATCACCACTCATCCCAATGGTTGAATGTTTTAATTATTCTAATATATTTCTTCACAGGATGTTAGTCTATCTTCATTTGTTCCATATATGGCACATAGAGTAATTCTTTGATTTCGTGTATGAACACCTTAAAAAAGTAAGTCCCCCAATATATCAGACCATATGTTGAATGATATTGGTACGATTGTTGTGAAATTTAGAGCTGATATTCTCTGGTATATTTTTGATTACGTTTGTTAAATTGCATCTCTGAGTACAGGTATCTTTGATTGAACGCCAATCTACTGAAAAATGTAATATTCGAAAATCACAAAAAGGTATACAAGTCTGAAATGCTCACGTTTAAACAGCAAACATGGGTCAACCATATACAGATCATATTGTGAAATTGATGGGAATATTACCAAACTTGCAATACATGCGATGATGGCCACTTACTCAACCCATGTGAACAAATGATATTTTCAGAGAAATTTTGCATGAGAATGTGAGTTAGTTACGGTGAAAGGTTTTACTGTCTGACTGAACACACGAATATGGAATCCTATTAGGGCCACTTGCTAATGGCGCTTTCGGCGCACTTTTTGTCGCTTCCGGCGCGCGCCATTAGGGAGTGGACCTAATAGTATGCCTAATGGCGCTTTCGGCGCGCGCCGAAAGCGACAAAAAGTGCGCCATTAGTAACGCGCCGAAACATGCGCTAATATCGCACATTTTGTCGCTCTCGGCGCGCGCGCCGAAAGCGCCGAAAGCGACAAATAGTGCGCCGTAACGGCGCATATTTTGTCGCTTTCGGCGCTTTCGGCGCTTTCGGCGCGTTACTAATGGCGCACTTTTTGTCGCTTTCGGCGCATCGCGCCGAAAGCGCCGAAAGCGCCATTAGCAAGTGGCCCTAATAGGATTCCATACACGAATCATCAGCAGTGCGTTTTGACCCCATGCAACGACCCCGCATGCTGTTGATATAAAGACTCACAATTCGGCGTTGTGGAATGAGTGGCCATTCGTCTTGTAACAGGCGATGCATATCTTGCCAAAATGATGTCATCATCAACCCAAGCGTACACACGCACGTTTCAGCTGATCCCATAAGTGTTCGATTGGGTTCATATCGGGTGAATTTGGCCAAACCGTTATCCAGAAAGTCGCTAACTACCCTTCCTCTGTGTGGTCGCGCATGGTCGTCTCGTCCAGTAGGTAGTAGGCTGAAGTTATCCCCGATGGCATTAGCCTATGCCAATACATGCGGTCACTGTATCTGGTCCACGTATCCTATGCGTTGAGATTCCCAACAATAGGGATGAGTTCAATCTTTGTTCGAGAACTGATGCCTGCCAATACCGTAACACTGACCCTATATTCCACCTGTTTCCTCCAATTTGCAGCGTAACTCCTTGACTGCCTTTGTTGTCACACCCATTTTGCAGGCAACTTGCTTCACCGGCGTATTGACCTCGAAAAGGTCAATCTCAATCGCTCTGGTTTGTATAGACATTCGAGGCATATTCCTTTGTTCGTGTTAATGGTTGTGCACGTAGGGTTGTAGCGAATGCGTTAAAACCAGTGGTAGCCCCATCGAGCATGCTTCTCGGTAATGTCCAGTCGAGCACAGTCCCAAACAACTATGACATGGGGATTATCCCATGTTAAAGCTTTGATTTTCCGCTTATTTTTCTATATTTGTGATATTTTTAAATTCTGTCAATTATCATCTGATGCGTGCGAAATCTGTCTTCATTTCACTCAAGTGTCCAAAGCAGACATTACGCAGTAATTGATATCAAATTTAACACACCCTTGGCTCACAAACTTCCGAACAATATTTTTTGGCAACATTGATATGGCAGGTACAAATGTGGCCACATAGAGTGACGTCCCTTTACGAGTGGCCACCAACTCACGCATTTCATGTATGGTAAGGTTCCACTCAATCGTTCGATGTTGGTATATGATTAACTCGTGTATGCGGTATGAAATGGACTATTTTGTAACCATGAAGTGTTTTTTAGTGATTTTTGAATTTTACATTTTTTCAGTAAAATAACCCTCGATCAATGATAAATCCACCAATATGGTCACCGATCAATATGGAGTACCTGTGCCAAATTTCATGGCAATCGGACTCATATCTTTGAAAATATGGCCTCATATATTGGGGGTCTTACAAATGCGTCGTATTTTTTTTTCTGCACCAAAATCTGACATATATATGAGCTAGAGTGAGAACTAACGTTTGCAGCGTATCCTTCCATTTTTGTCCTGTTTTTGTTTGAAGAATGTATCAATTAACATTGTTATGTCGAATCTGTTTCGATTTATTTGAAATAAATATCTCCGTCATAATCTTATAAACCAATTACACTGGAACATACTGTAGATACAAATTCATGTGCTGAAACAATTGATTGATAAACAATAATAATCGACCCACTTGTATGTAACTCTGTCATGACATTAAATGATTGAGACGGATAGTAAATATCACAAAGAAATTACTGTTGCAATACGGACAAGCCGATTCATCTCTCATGTAAACACAAACATTCACAAATGTAATTATTTGTCGGTGCTTTGATCTTTGATATAACACAAAGTAAAACAAAGTATCTATGTATTTGATAGAGTTATCCCTCTTTTGTCATATGTACTTGCTGCTCATTGGGCTGTGTGTTTTTATGAACAAAAAGAGATTTTCATTTCAAATGCTATGCCAAAATAATAAACAAAAAATTAATCGAGTTACTTCTCTTTCGCACAATACATGAAAGGATATATCATATTTAAGAGGATGTTTTCAATTAGCGTTCAACCAATTAGAAAATAAATTTTTAGTAGTTACAACGTAGAAAATTAATTTGCTTTCGTTTATGAATTGATTTTGCCTATCAGTTATAATTGAAGTATACATTGAAATTATCAGAAAGCACCACACACTTCTCAATGAATTCACGTTCATTCAGTTGTGAGTACGCTTAGACAACAATTCAACAGACAGTGTCAGTCAACTTTAATAATAATCAGCCATCGAGCAACCAGCTACCAATATGCATGATCCTTAAACCACTGCTGAATCACAGGACAAACGTACACAATCTAGACAAAGCTGGGAAAACATAAGCCACCAGTGAGTGAGAGTTTGTCAACTTACAGCAGTTTCCCCATGATTCAGCAGTAGCAAAGGGGTAACACACGGGGCGCCACAGGTTATGTGATTTTCCTTTAAATTTA
Organism: Siphonodentalium dalli; assembly: GCA_032622095.1. Taxonomy (NCBI): domain Eukaryota; kingdom Metazoa; phylum Mollusca; class Scaphopoda; order Gadilida; family Siphonodentaliidae; genus Siphonodentalium; species Siphonodentalium dalli. The sequence goes on along the minus strand of CP136064.1, from coordinate 132,251,621 downwards.
GATCTAAAAACTAGTTTAGTGACAAAAATAAGTTACCGCAACACATTAAATTACTCATTTTTAATGTCTTCTTAGTCACAGTGAATATATATATTTCTTTCATTTTAACTTTTCCGCCAGTTTAAGAAAGGCTTATTCTCCAGGTAGATAAATTTAGCTTGCTTTTTCTCCGCATTGAAATATCACTTCTTTCCTTCAATAGTTTTTCTCAGAGTTTCGATAGGTTTGCTGGATAGTCAACAGATGCGCAGTCGTTGGACCCCCTGACTTTCATTTCAGAAAGCACTTTGTCTCGACCATCTAACGAAATGAAACGAACGATAGCGTTGGGGATGTATATCATAGATTCATAGGTGACGTGTCTCTATTCCGAACGTTCGCTATTCCGAAGGTTCACTATTCCGAAGGTTCGCTATTCCGAAGGTTCACTATTCCGAAGGTCCGCTATTCCGAATGTTCTCTATTCCGAAGGTTCGCTATTCCGAAGGTGTTTGTTATTTTAAGGTTAATTCTATTTTCTAAAGTATTGAGATGGTTCATTATCATGAAGACTCTTTTTATGAAGAAAATAACTTAAAACATTAAAACAATAAATGTGATATTGTTTTGTTTTCGCGGGTTTTCTTGAGATTTAATGTCATTACTTATGACGTTATTTAAGAAATAAATACACGGTGTAGAGGTGTGTATGGTCAAGTTGTACCACAAAAAAATTATTGTAGGACGACGCTACGCGTCGTCCTACAATCAGTTTTTTGTGGTACAACTTTACCATACACACCGATACACCGTGTATTTATTTCTTTTGTAATACGACTGAAAGTTTATGGTCACAATTCGACTGAATAGTCAACGAAATAATGCGCTTTTTCGGTCTCAGGTGAGAAAACATTTCGTGGTGTAATTCGTATTGGGCGTGCTCGATTTCTTTGCATGGAGTACTCTCGTAATGTCTTATCTTGTTATGAAATTCCCCCGTTGACTTTTCGAGGCACCTCTTCTAGAAATAATCGTTGTGATTGGCTAAAAACGATGTGTTTTCAGCGGTCATTTCTGTTTTGAACGTTGTTGGGACAACATGAATATGATCATCGACTATGGACCAATTTCCTTACACAAAGCGATCTAAATGATCTAGTTTACTAAACTAATCTTATTCCCCTTCTGTACCGGTGAACAAACGCTTTCATTTTCAACTTGATTCCGAAATATCGAATATGATCGAGATTCGAATCGACGAATGCACAGCCCGGCCCCATGGATTTATTTTGTCATTTAATATACTTATTAAGTAACTTTCTTTGGTCGTAACATATATCAATATACCACAACATCATTTGGACCATATTCATTGGCAACCAAACTGGTTTCAAGCGACAAATCGCTAGAAAATTCGCAAGATTGTCAAGATGTAGCAAAATTCAAAGGGTTACGGGTGCGGGTGTACTCCGTTGATGCCCCGTTTGCGCGGAGTTAGAAAAGACGGGAAAAGTCGCGTGCGGCGATCTGAATAAACCGATTTTTTTCGTGGTACAATTGGAAAAAGTAGAATTGTACCACAAAACTGGAACGAGATAGCCATGGTAACTCTGACCACTGGCCAATCAGGACATGGCTTTTAAGCATAGTTAGGCAGGGTCGTATTACAATTCTCATTACATATTCACGTCACACAGCCTACACAATTGCTATATAGTCGGGGAGCCAATAAGGTCCACCTGCACCCCCCGATGATTACAAATAACCTTATTTTTATTGTTCCCTATGGTATCCAGATAAAGAATCCGGATTTCACCGAAAAATAAAGGTGGCCCTACTTGGTGCTAGAGCCATTTGAATCCAAGATGGCCGCCATTTCCTCTAATTCCGACCAGCTGTATTTAATCGTTCTAATAGATCGGTTGTTAGCAAAAGACACAGACAAAATGTATGCCATTTTGTTGGTATGATGTCCTTCTTCAAAATGACGGCAAATAATTTCGAAAATAATTCAAAATGGCCGCCGAAAAATGACGTCATATGCACGAAAATAGGAAATTTAATTAATATTTCACCATATCTTCCATTTTTCTTCACATTAATCATTAGTAAATGGCAATGTTTTTGAGACAGTCATCAAGCGTGATATTATAGCGTCATTTGAAGACATTTGCCATTGACAATGGTTCAGTAATAGATACAGAAAGAGGATTGTAAAAAGAGGGGTGAAATTTTCGATTTTTTTTGCAAAGACGATTTTGATAGTCATTTTAACGACAAACCACCCAGGATGTTAATAGAATGTCAACAACTATGTGCTTTATTTTATTGGACGGATGTTTTACTTCAATGGGAATGAAATTGGTGTAGAAAATTTCCAAAATGGCCGCCGAAAATATGAAAAAATGGTAAATATTGCCCCAGGGTGTCCTGCAATGGCTTACAAGTTGTGGTTGATATATAACATTGGCTAATCTGTATTACATACATTGAATACTAAGATGTCTGATGCACCATGGATCATTGTTTCTATTGTCATCACTGACATCACCAGAAATATTGGATATTTCTCTCACAAACTTGACATAAATATTGGCAAAAATTAACTTTTCATGGTTGGACAATTGTTTTAAGTAAAATGCAACTATAATTGGTATCAAAGGTATTTATTGTTTTGGTCTATCTTAAATGTGTCACACTACGGTGTTTATAGACCAAATTGCTCAAGATGGCTTCCAAAATGGCAACCAAATTTGTAAAAAGATAATTTTTTACATATATCCCGTACAGTATTCTCTGCGTTATCCGACAAGGTATTAAATTGTGAGTCACTTGGTTATTATACGTGTTAGTTAATTAGCTGACAACCTCGTTCTATTATGTTTGTCCCAGTTCCGTATGGGGCATGACAAATTCATTTTAAAGTTGCAGTATGAAATTTGGCGGAGAACTTCTTTTGTGATTCTTGCCATATTATTGAAAGGAAATGGGCAGAACTTTGAAACGGAACTGAGACGAACCATACTATGTGGCTATTCTGGTCCATTATGATAAAACATATCAACTGGATATAGGGTGAATGCCAGGGAGTTACTATATGATCATAGTTAAGGTGAATAGGTATACAGGGAGTTATTGTATGGTCAATGGTGAGACGAGTACATGTATGTATACAATGAGTGACTGTATGATCATAAATGTAATGAATAGCTATGCAGGGAGTGACTAAATTGCCATGTGTCAGGTGTATGAGTATACCCGGTGTTCCTGCTTGGTGACTCGTTGCGGTATGGTCATGTGTAGGTTATACGGGCATACACATGTGTTGCTATATGGTCATGGGCGAGGGGTATGTGTATATAGCGAGCGGCTATATGGCCATGGATGATGTGCATATGCATACATGGATTGAATATACTGACATGGCTGGGGAGTATTAGTATATCTTGAGTGGCTATTCTGCTATGGTGTGACAAATAGGGATACAGGGAGTGACATGGCCAAGGGTGAGGTGAATATATATACAATGATTGACCATGATCATGTATGAATGTTATGAATAGGTACACACGGGGTGACTATATGGCCATAGGTCAGATGAAGGAGTAAACCAGGTGCCATGGATGAGGGTATATGTATGAAGCGAGTGGCTATATGACCATTGGTAAGGTGGATATATATACCCGGGGTGACTCTATGGTCATTGTTGTGGTGCTGATGTATATATTGAATGTCTATTTGACCATGTGTGTGTGGAGAATAGGTATACATGGGATGACCGTATGGCCAATGGTGAGGTGAATGGGTATACAAGGAGTGACTCTATGGTTATGGGTCATGTTTTGGATTATACCCGGTGTGCTTGCATTGTGACGCATGGCTGTATGGTCATCCATGGTCATGTGTCAGGTGTACGTTTATACAGTTGGTCACTATAGTGTTATGTCTGTGGTGTTTATGCATATATGGAATGACTGTGTGGTAATGGGTGGCTATCGCTTTTCACGTTTAAAGTCCCCCCATGTACACAAACACTATCAAGGTGGAGAACTCTTTGACACGACCTCTCTATTGATTAACATATCCTTGAGTTATTGTGGAAAGCGATAGCCACCCAAATTACACATGTACAACGCATCCCATGACCTCATATGTACATAAACACCACACAAATGACAATATAGTCACCCACTCTATACACGTACACCTGACCATACAGCCTTATTTGGCTATACCGGTACATGCCACAAATGACGATACAGCCACGAATCACCATGCATGAACACCAGGTATACTCCTACACCTGACCATATAGTCACTCTATGTATACATATTCACCACATTCATGGTCATACATTCACTCATTGTATACCTATTCACCTCACCATGGACCATACAGCCACTACATGTATATCTATTCGCCATACCCATGACCAGATATACATATACACCTCACCCACCAATGGTGAGCCCTTCCAAATATACCAATATACACACGACCACTCATATGTCTCATACTTGCATATCCACCTCACACATGACAATTCATCAACTCACTGTATACTCATACACGCCATCCATGATCATTCATCTACACCATATACACCATCGATGATAATACATCCACAACATATATAAATATACGACCCACCCGTTACCAAAAGGGCACTCCCTATATAGCCACACGCTCGTCAATGACCATACAGCTTATTCCAGGTATGCATATAACTTCAATCTTGACTACAGGCATACCATGTGCACCTATACACATTACCCATTACCATAAAATCACTCCCTATTTATCTACGCACTCAATCCATGATCATACAGACAGCACAAATATACATATACACCACATGTCACAATACAGCCACACACGGTACACATATACATCACGACCACCACGACCTTACAGTCACTCCATATATACATAAACAACACACGGATGACCATGTAGCTACTCTCGTTATATCTATACACCACATCAATGCCCATACGATCACATCGGCCACACACAATATACCGTACAGTCACTACATGTATACCGATTCACCTCACACATGCCCATACAGCCACTCCTTATATTCCTATGCATCTCACCATGGACACCCCACTCATAACCATATAGTCACTCATTGTATACCTACTCATAACCATATAGTCACGCATTGTATACCTATTCACATCATTCATGACCATACAGTAACTCCCTGTATACCTATTCACATCACCTATGATCATACAGTAACTCCCTGGCTGCCATATTGGCATCCATCTTTTATCCAGTTGATAACTTTTTATCATAATGGGCCAGAATAGCCACATATTATGGTTCATCTCAGTTCCGTCTCAAAGTTTTGCCCATCATTTCCTTTCAATAATATGGCCAGAATCACAAAAGAGGTTCTCCGCAAAATTCCATACTGCAACTTTAAAATGAATTTGTCATGCCCCATACGGAACTGGGACAAACAGAATAGAACGTAGTTGTCGGTTAATTAACTAACACGTATAATAACCAAGTGAGTCACAGTTTGCTACCTTGTCGAATAACGCAGATAATAATGTTCGGGATATATGTAAAAAAATTACTTTTTACAAATTTGGTTGCCATTTTGGAAGCCATCTTGAGCAATTTGGTCTATAAACACCGTAGTGTGACACATTTAAGATAAATACTTTCGATACCAATGATAGTTGCATTTTACTTAAAAAAATTGTCAAACCCTGAAAAGTTAATTTTTGCCGATATTTATGTCAAGTTTGTGAGAGAAAAATCCAATATTTCTGGTGATGTCAGTGGTGACAATAGAAACAATGATCCATGGTGCATCAGACATGTTAGTATTCAATGTATATAATACAGATTAGCCAATTTTATATATCAACCACAACTTGTAAGCCATTGCAGGACACCCTGGGGCAATATTTACCATTTTTTCATATTTTCGGCGGCCATTTTGGAAATGTTCTACACCAATTTCATTCCCATTGAAGTAAAACATCCGTCCAATAAAATAAAGCACGTAGTTGTTGACATTCTATTAACAGCCTGTGTGGTTTGTCGATAAAATGACTATCAAGACCGTCTTGCAAAAAAAAGTGTAAATTTCACCCGTCTTTTTCAAATCCTCTTTCTGTATCTATTACTGAACCATCGTCAATGGCAAATGTCTTAAAATGACGCTATAATATCACGCTTCATGCCTGTCTCAAAAACATTGCCATTTACTAATGATTAATGTGAAGAAAAATGGAAGATATGGTGAGATATTAATTAAATTTCCTATTTTCGTGCATATGACGTCATTTTTCGGCGGCCATTTTGAATTAGTTTCGAAATTATTTGCCGTCGTTTTGAAGAAGGACATCATACCAACAAAATGGCATACATCTGTCTGTGTCTTTTGCTAACAACCGATCTATTACAACGATTAAATACAGCAAAATCGTCTTGCAAAAAAAATCGATAATTTCACCCCTATTTTTCAAATCCTCTTTTCTGTATCTATTACTGAACCCTCGTCAATGGCATATGTCTTAAAATGACGCTATAATATCACGCTTGATGACTGTCTCAAAAACATTGCCATTTACTAATGATTAATGTGAAGAAAAATGGAAGATATGGTGAAATATTAATTAAATTTCCTATTTTCGTGCATATGACGTAATTTTTCGGCGGCCATTTTGAATTAGTTTCGAAATTATTTGCCGTCATTTTGAAGAAGGACATCATACCAACAAAATGGCATACATTTTGTCTGTGTCTTTTGCTAACAACCGATCTATTACAACGATTAAATACAGCTGGTCGGAATTAGAGGAAATGGCGGCCATCTTGGATTCAAATGGCTCTAGCACCAAGTAGGGCCACCTTTATTTTTCGGTGAAATCCGGATTCTTTATCTGGATACCATAGGGAACAATAAAAATAAGGTTATTTGTAATCATCGGGGGGGGGGGGGGGGGGGGGGGTGCAGGTGGACCTTATTGGCTCCCCCGACTAATATATGTTTCCATACGATTTAATGTCATTACTTCTGACGTAATATCTCAATAATCTTAGAGGCAAGAATACGTCAGCTGGAGGCGGATTATAACAGTGGAGCTATAACGCTTAATGAATACTGGAGGCTAGAACATACTGCGTAGTAGTGGAGTCGCTTAACCCACCATAACGGAAGAATCGTTCACTTCCGGATAAAAGCACCAAACTTCGCACATATATTGTCCACTATATCCCTGATCATAATCCAGCTGGTTCCAGCTTTGGCTTAAGTGGAACCCGTTAAATTCAAGATGGCGCCCAACATGGCCGCCGTTTTTCAGACGGGTCACTAAGTCAATTTGATGCAAATTATAGTGAGACAGTCTTGTCATATGTATACAAATGTATACATTTTTTTTGAAGATAAGATAAAATGCCACCATTATATAGTATTATGGCCGTCAAAATAGCAGCTGGAAGTGGAAAATTTGATTTTTTTTCTCTAATATCTTTAGGATCAGTTTATGCTGTTTGGTACTGGTTGAGAATTGTAACTTTATGTTGTATTTTTCATGTTAACAGACCATTGGAGCAATGAAATAATTATGCATTCATGGGATCATAAACCCTTCTGATCCCTCAAAAATTAGATTCTACAGAAAGCGGTATAAAATTTTACCAAAAATTACCATTGGGATTTCTAGTCATATTTCAACAAGAAATGGGCAGAACGGTGCAATTTTAGTGAAGCATTCCATTTTTGTATGCATATTCCAACTCATTAGTAGCAAAATTGTCACTTTGGCTCAAAATGGCAGCTGGAAGTGGAAAATTTGATTTTTTTTCTCTAATATCTTTAAGATCAGTTTATGCTGTTTGGTACTGGTTGAGAATTGTGACTTTATGTTGTATTTTTCATGTTAAATGACCATTGGAGCAATGAAATATGCCATTCATGAAGTCAGAAACCCTTCTGATCCCTCAAAAATTCGATTTTACAGTATAACATTTTCCCAAAATCACCATTGTGATTTCTAGTCATATTTCATCAAGAAATGGGCAGAACTGTGCAATTTTAGTGAAACATTCCATTTATTATGCATATTCCAACTCATTGGTTTAAAAATTGTTACTTTGGCTCAAAATGGCAGCTGCAAAAATGGCGGCCAAAATGTGAAAAAATGGTAAATATTGCCCCATGCTGCGTGCCATGCAACCACATACACGTTGTGGTTGATGACAAAATTTGACTATTATGTGTCATATAGATTGAATACTAACATTTCTTATGCACCAAACAAATGAATTTTTCAAATATATCCCAAACATTATTCTTCAGAAGATGCTGTTCCGAAAAGGTAGCAAATTGTGACCTACTGGGTTATTAAACATGTTAATTAATGAAGTGAAAACTATAGGTTCTATTATGGTTGTCCCAGTACCTTATGAGGCATGACAAATTCATTTTAAAGGATGTAGTATGGAATTTTGCCTAAAAAACATTTTTTGATATTCTGGCCATGTTTCTGAAGGGAAATGGGCATGCAGAACTTCGAAACTGAGCTGAGCGGGACCAATTGATGTTGATACTCTCACAAATCAGCGTCAAAATTTATCAACATTGATCAACTTAATACATGATGTTTGTAAAAATGGTAGTCAGGGAGTAACTTTGTGGTCACATATGGTGTGAATAGGTATACATGAAATATAATCACGAATTGTGTGACTAGTTATACAAGGAGTGTCTATATGGTCATGTGTGTGGTGTTTATGGTGAGATGCAGGTAAACATGGAGTGCTAATGCATTAGGTGAATAGGTATACGTGGAGTGGCTGTATAGTCACTGAAGTGGTGTATGGTATAACAAGAGTAGCTACATTCCATCCGTGTGTTGTTTATGTATATATGATCATGTGTGGAATGTACAGGTGTACATTTGGTGGCTTTATTGTCATGGATGGGTGTATATGTATACATGTGTTGGTTGTATGAAAATGGGCGGGGTGTATGGATACATAAGGAGTGGTTGTATGCTTATGGGTATAATAATTATAGGTGTACATGGAACGGTTGTATGGTCATGATTGTTGAAATGTATATGCATACATGCATAGATGGATGGTCATTGGCGAGCGTGTTGGTATATATGAAGTGGAATTGTGATCTTAGGTGTATATAGTATGTATGTGCATCTTTGTTGTTGGTGTATTGTCATTAGGGGATATATATGTATACAGGGAGTCGCTGTGTGATCATGGTTCGGATGTATGAGTATACAGCGAATGGCTGAACTGTCATGCGTGATTTGTATATGCAAGTCGGGAGTATACAAATGACCATGTGGTATTGGTGTATCCATGTAATGCTGAGGTGTATACGTATACATTGAATGATTCTATGACCATGTGTGGGGTGTATATGTATATATTGAGTGGCGATATGCCATGTATGTGGCAAATAGGTATGTATGAGGGAGATACCATATGGCCGATGGTGAGGTGGTGTAAATGGTACGGGTATGTATTGAAGGATTGTATGGAAATTAGTGAGGTGTATACGCACAACTGGAGTTACTATATGGTCACGAATGGAGTGTATATGTATATCTTGAGTGGCTATATGGTCATGTGTATACAGCGAGTGACCGTATGTCCAATAGTGAGGTGATGTACTGGGTATTGGTATGTCTTAGAAGCTGCATGGCCACTGGTGAGGTGTATATGTATACCTGGAGTGACTTCATAGGCACGGGTGGGGTGCATATGTATATATTTAGTGGCTTTATGACCATTGGTGAGGCCAATATGTGTATATGGAATAACCATATGGCCAATGGTGATGTGAATTGGTAAACAATGATTGACTATATGACCACGAATGTGGTTATGAGTATACAGCGAGTGGCTGAATTGTCATGGGTGAGGTGTATATGCAAGCCTGTGTGTACGAATGGTCGTGTGAGTGGGGTATTGGTATATATAGAACGTCTGTATGGCCATTGGTGATGCGTATATGTGTACTTGGAGTGACTCTATTGTTATGGGTGTGGTGTATATGTATAGCTTGAGTGACTACATGGCCATGGTTGTGGCCAATATATATACATGGAGTAATTGTATGGCCAATGGTGAGGCGAATATGAATACATGTAGTGACTGTATGATCATGAATGGGGTGTAGATGTATATATAGAGTGATTATACGGTCGTTGGTGAGGCGTAGAAGTATACCTGCATGGTGACTATATAGTCAAGTGTGTGGTGTACGGTTATACCTAAATATGGCTGTACGGCCATGGATGAAGTGTGTGTGTAAAACACGAGTGGCTACATGGTCATTTATGTGGTGTTTATGTATATTGAGCGAGTGTATGGTCATGGATGGGTTGTACATGTGTAAATTTGGGTGGGTATCGCTTTACACAATAACTAAGGGACATGTTAATCGATATAGAGGTAATGTCAGAGAGTTCTACATCCTGATGGTGGTTTATATGCACAATGGGGGAAACGGTTTTCCTGACATTAGTCATTTCGATGTCAATGAGCCACAATTTTATTGTCGTAGCCTCTTAATAATGTCCCTTTCAGTTCAGTTTCAAGTGCTGTCCATTTCTGAAAAAAAACATGGTCAGAATCTCAAAAGAAGTTTTTGGCGAAATTCCGCGCTTCATCGTTTATAATTAATTTGTCATGCCGCATAAGTAACATGGTTAATACAAAGTGAGTCACAATTTGCTACCTTTTCGGAACATCAGAGAATAATATTCAGGATATATATGAATTTGTTTTTTACCAATTTTTTTTGCCATTTTGCAAACCATCTTGAGTAATTTTGTCCAAAAACATATAAGTGTGACACATTTAAGACAGATCAAGACATAAACACATTCGATGCCATTTTACTTGAGAAAATTGTCTTAGCCTGAAAGGTGAATTTTTGCCTATTTTGATGTCAAGTTTGTGATAGAAAAATCCAATAATTCTGGTAATTTCAGTGTTTAAAACAGTGACAATTAACCAAGGTGCATCAGAAATGGTAGTAAAATTCCGTGCTGCATCGTTTATAATTAATTTGTCATGCCGCATAAGTAACATGGTTAATACAAAGTGAGTCACAATTTGCTACCTTTTCGGAACATCAGAGAATAATATTCAGGATATATATGAATTTTTTTTTACCAAATTTGGTTGCCATTTTGCAAACCATCTTGAGTAATTTTATCCAAAAACATATAAGTGTGACCCATTTAAGACAGATCAAGACAATAAACACATTCGATACCATTTTACTTGAGAAAATTGTCTTAACCTGAAAGGTTAATTTTTGCCTATTTTGATGTCAAGTTTGTGATAGAAAAAAATCCAATAATTCTGGTAATTTCAGTGTTTAAAATAGTGACAATTAACCAAGGTGCATCAGAAATGGTAGTATTCAATATCTATAAGAGAGAATAGTCATTTTTCATCAACCATAACTGGTATGCGGTTGCATGACTCGCTGGGGCAATATTACATTTTTTCAATATTCTGGCTGCCATTTTGGCTGTCATTTTGGCAGCCATTTTGGCTGCCATTTTGGCTGCCATTTTGGCTGCCATTTTGGCTGCCATTTTGGCTGCCATTTTGGCTGCCATTTTGGCTGCCATTTTGGCAACCATTTTGTGCCAAATTGACAATTTGGGTACAATTGAGTTGGAATATTTATAAGAAATGGAATTTGTCACTTAGATTGCACAGTTCTTGACGAAATATGACTAGAATCCCAATGGTGATTTTTTGTGAATTTTTATACTGCTTTCTGTAAAATCGATTTTTTAAGGGATCGGAGTTGGCCGGGAGCATAGGAATAGAATATTTCATTGCTCCAATGTTCAATTAACATGACCAATACAAAATAAAGTTGCAATTCTCAAACAGTTCCAAAAAGCAGGAACTGATTTGAAAGATATTAGTGAAAAAACGTCAATTTTTTTTATTTTGGTGTCCATTATGGCGGCCATTTTGGATTATCATAGACACATTGAATGTGGATACAAAGCCGGATATCGATGGTATCGCTTCGACAATCTCCAATGTCTATATATCCTTTAATATAGACATTATATTCGATACAAAATAGATACCCATAAATCTCAAATTTTCGAAATGTCAAGGTCAATTTTAAGGTCAAGGGGTCACCAGAAACCTGGAACCAGCTAACTGGTTGATGAGGACCACATACCCAACCAACCCTGAAAGTTTCATGCTTTTATCCAAAAGTGAACGATTTTTCGTTAAGCGACTCCACTATAGCAGAATATCGCTGAATAGACGAGTATGAGATGAACATAACTGCAATTGTGACTTTGTATTGACTTTAAAGGCCCACTTAATTTTCAAGTCACCGATTATGTTTTCACCCACTGATCGACGCGGCAAAGCCGCGTCCAGTGGGTGTACTATAATCGTAGGACTCATGCGTTTCTGCTGAACTGAACAAGTGCCCATGCGTTTCTGTTGAGCTGCACTGACGTTTGATCGCAAAATAAAATTATAATCATTATCAAAGCACACCCTTGGATAACACCGCCAGTTTCATATTATGATGTTAATCTCATATCGTCATAAAATTAGAGTTCTAACTTATAAAACTAAGAGGTACTGCTAAGGTATTTTTGCCAATTGGGTAACTAGATTCAGGTGGAGCCGAAACGTGAGAAATTTCAATTTCAACCAATTGAAATGCCATTGAAACTGGAGAGGGTTAAGTACGCGCGAAATGACGTCATCGTAAACAATGCGCCTCTTCCAGATCAAATCGTACAATCATGCCCAGGCTCAGGCTCACTTGAAGATGAATTCGGATCGGAAGCATTTTACTTTGTGGTTGGATTTAAATTTGAATATTCTTAGTTGCATGTATGCATATATTGATATGTTTTGAGTAACTTTTGACACATGACATGCATGTCTCGTAATATTTATTAAACTTTCGGTTTTTTGGCAAATTATGCGAAAGTATAGTCTGGTTACGTCAACATTGGTAATTATCACTCGACAAATTTATTCCAGTCTATCGGTATCAACCCATATTTCCCCCATATAGCCTGAGCCTGCCCCCCCCCCCAATTTATTTTTTCATCAGAGTGTCGCATTAGCCATTATGTGTATATGTTATCATGTGATACTAATGTATATGGTATATCACTATATACTTACATCATTTGCTATTCCTTACTATAAAATCACCATCTATAGAAATGGAGATAATTTCAGACACCCCACCCCATTTTATAGCTTTTCCGCGACAGTAGAGTCGCTTTTAATTTTGTGTCAACATTGGTCTTTATTGCTCTACTGATTTATATCGGTTCATCGGTATGAACCCCATACCCAACATCTAATCCCGGCCCAATTTTTTTTCTTTTCATCAGTATAGTTGTGTTACATACATACATGTATTTTTATCATTTGATTTTAATTTGCATTGTACCACTATAAAAGTCCATAAATGACTATTCTGGCACTATATAGAGATAACTAAGATTCTGACCCCAATTTTATACTAGTAGCCTTGTTGCAACAGTAGAGTTGAGATGCATAATATGTCAACATTGGTCGTTATCGCTCTACAAATTTATATCGGTTCTATTTGATACTAATTTGTATTATGTATTTCTCTTCTGTTCAACAATATGCCGAAATCATACAATGCGTTGTAACTTTTGCTTCAACATGCCGAGTTCCGCTGCAGACGATACAACACTGACAACATTTCGAAATGTAAACAGGCTTCAAACTCACCTTATCCGAGAAAAACTCTGGTGAAAACACGGCTACATAAGAAATTTGTGTATTAGGTGTACTCACATTTGTGAGGTGAACTGCGTTCAAAACCAAAGGTCCCAAGTCAAGGTCCAAAATCCCCAACTCATTGATGTGAGGTTTAATGATAACTCCATCTACATAACCTAACCAATATAAGGATGTGATGTTTAATAATAACTCCATCAACATAACCATAAAGATGTGATGTATAATGCATATCCATCTAGATAATCAGTATAAGGATGTGAGGTTTAATGATAACTCCATCTACATAACCAATATAAGGATGTGAGGTTTAATCCGCATAACTAATAAATATGAGTGAAAATTAAACAAACAAATTAAATTCCATGATGGCGTCCAAAATGGTCTACCTAAATCTGCTCCAAAAAACTGGTATTTTGAATATATGGATGTTTATTTGGTGAAACCGATTATTTCAATGACACTTTAATTCACTCGGGGCCAAAAAACCCGACCCCGCAAATACACCGCGGTGCCAATGGACACCTGTTTTGTCCAGCGGGGTAGTAAGTGTTGGTATTGGGTATTGATGTTAAAATAGTCACATCCGTTAAAACTGCCATAAACAAAAATATTGTTAATTTATAGACAAATTCCGTTCTTATTCCAATCATAAATATCGCATGAATTGCATGTTATTGTCATGTTACTGTGATGTTAATACTAGTACTGTGTGGTATGTAAACAAACATTACGGAAATACTATGCAATAAGCAACACACTCAACACTGAGGAAACCCCCCACTATACTATAATTCATCACCATTTGAAACGTTCGTGTCGCAGAAGATGCACATAGAGAAAATAGAAAACTGCTGAATCATAAAAAGACTCCCCCGTTATGGCTCCCAGAATTTAAACTAAAAATGTATTTTCAATGGAAGGGAGATAACTATCTTTAAAATATAGTTATTCCCGCCTCCATTAAAAATAGTACACTTTGCGCAACAAAACCAGATGAAACTGCAGCACAAAAACACGTTGGTAACTCAACAAAAACAACATGTTTATTATACTGGTTTATAAAACCGGAAAGTTGAAAATACAATGTCAGATAGCTTCCTTTTTCAAATGGTATATAATATGGCATATATTTTATATATGTAATCTGGCGTTTGATTTCTTTCAAATACAGATTGCCTGTTCGGACAGACTGTATCTTTCACATGTAGTTTATTTCAGTCATGCAGTCATCGTGTTTTCAACTTTGCATAATAAACGGTAAACTGACACTTTCTTCTTGCTAATAATAACCGACACCTGGGACAATTTGGGAATTAGAATTGGGTTTATAAATGTGGGCCCTACTATATGTTAATACTATCGTAATAGTATGTTTCATTCCTCGTATGGTTTTTTGTGGGGGTGCAAATTTTGATTCATTTCTGGTTAAATACGCCCAGAATAGAAAACCTTCGGAATAACGAACATTCGGAATAGGGAACCGTCGGAATGAACCTTCGGAATAGGGAACCCTCGGAATAATGAACCTTCGGAATAGCGAACATTCGGAATAATGAACCTTCGGAATAGAGAACCCTACCCGTTTATCATATCCTGTGGGAAATCGATGATATGCAGCAAATTGATTTACTTCCATACTTGCATAAGTCTGTTTATGACAGACGCCTGTCACTTTTCTTTGTGTTCTTGTGAGTTTCCTTTGGTTGTTCCTTGGCCACCTTTGATGAAGACATTCCATTTGCATCCCCAAATATCAACCTTTGTGTGAGCATCACTCAATCCGGTGTCTTTCTTTAGAAATGAGTTAATGATTTCTTCAAAGATACCTTGGGTTGTAACAGTTCCGCTGTGGCTTTGTCAGTGTCCTCGAATTTTGCATCAACATAAACAGTTGTTTCTGTTAGTCCATCTTCTGAAGCCCTTATTCATTCTAAGATGTCCGGAATAATTTCATCTTCGATAGATATAACTGCCTCATAGCTTATTTAAAAAAAATGTCTCGGCAGAGTGTACTATTTTGGAGAGGTAATCTATCTTTTTTCAACAATTTTCAGTCGTCCACGTATTACTTCATTCATTTTCGTGAAGCATGTGCATATTCCATCAAAACTGGAGCAAACAGACGGCCTTTCATGTTCCACACTTAATCTCAACATCGACGAGATTACAATCAAGTATGCTATGACTTAAAATTGTTTTTAAGTCACCTATTTTCGATGTACACATTTATGGTCTGTAATACGGTTATTTTGGTTTCCACGAAATATATAATATCGATGTTTCTCTACCTCATTGATGGAAACATTTATGTGTAACATTTGCTTGATATACTACCGAATTATTCACATTATTGGATGCGGCAATAATTGTTTAACTCACGCCCCGCCATAAACTAGACACTTAATTATAACATGTTTACTATTGACGGTTGGTTATTATTAACAAATTGGCTGGTGGCATTTGATGCACCAAAAGAAAACCAAAGTCGACAAAGGAGACCAGTTATCAATACTGGTTCAAGATACGTTTGGGACTTGATTTGCATGCTGAATTTTTCGTGAAATACTCACATTGAACATTTATGTAATCGTGCACATTTCAGTCCAGCTACGGAACTTAAAATATATGCTTAATGGATTTATCGTACCTCACTGGAAACGATTTACTGCCACACGTACACCCCTTACTTGAGTATACGAGCCCAGTTTGTTTTGGCGCCACCTTATGCCTTCTTGATAACTAAAATGAGTTTAGTACGACGAAGCAAGGCTGTAGTACGATCCGTGCCTCGCGAACGCCTTATACAAGAAACTGGTTGTGACAACCTACAAGGTAGGCAATGTACTTAACGCCAATTATCTTATTTCACTGCTCCCTCACCGTTTTGCGAATGTAACTGATGATGACCTCCGAAATGCAACTGACTTCATCCGTATTCGTCTCTAAAATGTATCGCATGGTGGAATTCCGCGGAACGTCACTGCAGAGACTCTCATCTGGAGGATGTTTAAAAAGCAAATGAAATTCGAAACTTCTAAGCAGAAACCTCCGAAATATTTCTCGTTTGGGAAGCGGCGTTATAATGTTATACAATTCCAGGTCCGGTGTCAATGCAATGCATTTTTCTTTGAATCCACGCTATATGCTGACGAAAGACTTACATGATATGAGGCTATAGAACAGTTTGATACCTTTTGATGTGAATACACAGCCGGTTCTCGTCAAATTAAGCACAATACGGGCTTTTTATAATTGCGCGAAATAGGCTCAAACTCAAATAGGATCTATATGGGACGCTGGTTATTAAAAGAGCCCTATGTGAGACTATTTTAATATTAAATAAGCCTGTGTTGTGCTTATTTTCACGAGAACGTATGCTCATTATAATGTATTTTCACTATGGTCCGCGATTCAACGGAATACCAGGTATAAGTCCACTATGGGCTTAATTATTTTAGAATCAAATAAGTCCAATATGAACCTATATCGTTGTATAATTACAACTACTTTCGTTTTCGTCGAAATGCGGGCATTTGATTGGTCGAGAGGCTACCGCGTGACCTGCGTCTATCAGTGCATAGACTTTGCAGTAGACGAGTCACATCGCGTAGTGACACTTTAAGAAAATTGGGCGAGTCTATAACCGTCGCCCCACACGACGTCCCCGGATGACGCGAAAGCGCGGAACGAGAATTCCATTCGAATTTCAGTGAAAAAACAACTCGAAAACTCAATGTTAGAAACATTTGAACAAGTAGTCTATGTCTATATTCCATGTCTCTGCTTCTTATCTACACTATACTATACTTATGTCTGTTCATTTCAGCCGTATTCATGTTTTTGTAAAGCTCGATTGAACACTCAAAGTTCGTGCCGCGTTTTTTATTTGTCCAATTTTCGAAAAAGCGTCTATGACAACGTGTATAGTTACTGCTGTGAACACAACTTATCATAAATCAGGCTGATCAACATGGCAAAATTTATTGGAAATAAATAAAATGTGTTACCCGATTACAACCCTTTTAACATTTTTCAGCTTTATTACAATGCTAATGACATGACATTTGTCACGAGCACATTAGATATGATCAGGGCATTTGTTTACAAATTACATCGCCATGATCGGACTGGAGTCTGGACTGGTCTGGAGTTAATAATTTTACCGGAGATCACGGATTCGACTCTGTGTGTGTTGATAAGTATTGGGTTGTTGTTGAGTCATTTTAAACGTAAATCGTAGCCAAATCATGGATTGTTCATTGCTGAAAATTGAAGTTGAAGCGTAAATATTTATTTTCTGAAAGTTTGCTTGACGAAATTGCTCGTTGACAATTTCGGCCAATTTTTTTCGGCCCATCAACCAAATTTTGAGATCGTCCAACGGAAAATCATGTTTTGGCAATTAATTTTCTGAGATGGATTAATAGTAGATAGCTGAAAATAAAGTGTTATAGTTGTAATTATAAGCCATCAACGTCGTTTTTCGGTTGATCTATGAGCGTATAGACCGATCAGTAGACGAATAACATACTTAGTATAATCCGCTTCGCGGAATTATACAGATGTTATTCGTCTACTGATCGGTCTATACGCTCATAGATCAACCGAAAAACTACGTTGATGCAGGGGGGGGGGGGGCGTAAAACAGTTGCGAGACGTGGGGGTCTTTTTTTACATTTCCATTTTTGTACACCCACCCACACTACAAATATTTAGTTCATACATTACACTCATGCATCAACTAACTGTATGATTAAAGAGACTGTCATGAAGTATAATAATTATTGCAATATTCTGTCATGAGTTGTTAGCTGATATTGTCAGACTGCATTAAGTTCATCCTACCCTAGAGCTATCTGAAGTATTTTTTTATTGATCTACACCGTGAACTAGACAATTTTCAATATAAAAACTGCCAAGCAAGCTGAAACAGACACAATAAAAAAAAATTGCGCGCAAAAAAAATCAATGAAAATTTTGGGACCCACCCCCACAATATTCACTATTTTTCCATTTTATATCAACTTATGGGGGTAATTATAACAATATTGAATGTATTAGTGCTTCTCATATTGCAACAAGCCACAACATATAAACAAATATGTTTAAAACAGTTGAAAATATGTCAATGAAAAAAAAATGCAAAAAAGGTGGTCAAAAACTGTTTCCGGCCTCGGGTACCCACCCCCCCCACACCTCATGTCTCGTAAAAAAAATTCGGCCCCCCCCTGGTTGATGACATATTAAATATCTCTACTGTTATATAGCTACTGCATGTAGTTTCCTATCGAACGATAGATATCGAACACAATAATGCTGTCGACACCACGTATGCACATGCAATACTTATATCACTGCTGCTCTGCCACTCTATCACTCACTCTCCCTCTCTCTCGCTCTATCGCTCTATCTCTCTCTCTATCTCTCTCTCTCATTTAAGCCTTCTCTAGCGCGTCGCTCAGCTTAAAGGGGTACTGTACGCCAATTTCAATAAATTCCTGGTAATAACAACGATTTAAAAATGATAATATATAGAACGATGGTTCTATTTTCGCATTCCGGCTAATCTGCCATTCGTAACATTATACAACATTACTTCGTACTCAACATAATTTCAAATAATGGAGATATTGTTCTACGAAGCAGAGACTATAGAAACAATCAACAACATTTGAGTACAGTATTCCTTTAAGTATCTTTCACTGGGGTTCAACGATTCCTGCAGTTTTGGATCTAACGCGATTTCGGTTCCGACTATAACACGATTTTAACAGTGATTTTTTAAAGAAAACAACTGGAACATCGTTAAAATGCTAATTATTAGTGCGATCTTCTTAATCGGCTCTTAACATTCTTTGTGGAATCAGTTTGTAGCAAGCACAAGATCGTTAATTTGGCACCAAACGCTATTATTCTGCTCAATCGATGCCGTGATCAGTAAAGAATTCGCGAAAAAAATATCAAAACTCCAGCAATTGCTATTGAGCGTAAATAAAACTCATAAGGCACACAATCAGGTCAACGGTGATCTATAGTGTCATCTGCTGGTATTGACTCTTTATGATATAAAACTTCAAATTAAAAGTGTTGCATTGGCTCCGAACTGATCGGTTCCGACTCTAATAACGTGATGTTGCTTCGTCTTTCCCGTTATATAGTCTATCATCATTAACACACCACCGTCCTCACTTCGCATCGTGTTTACGATAAATCAAATAGCAACATCTAATCAACCAAGCTGAGCATATAAATCCAACGATACCTTCATGGATATAATCTGAAAGTACGCAATGTATATGGAAAGTTCCCAAAATGAGTGTAGCATATTATATGTGTGATGTAGGCCTATTTGTAATTTATTATAATATGCATGTGGCATTGGATTAAAATAGCCGTTTCGTTATATGGAGGCATATAATAACATATAATAATATTTGTGGCTATGTTTTTCTGTCTCCCCAGAACCGCACGGCTCTGTATGGATATAAGTATTGTGGGAAACGACAGCAAAACTTTTCGGTGCTGAACATCATCCATGATTCTCGACAGCCCAAAAATTAGATTTCCCGCAAAATTCCTTTGAATTGAGCCATCTAAATATTCCCACATACATTTCTAAAACAGATATTTATAAATTGTTATATAGTATACTTCCGATGTCAACTCCCAACTCCTGACTCCGACTGTCTAATAATGGTGATATCTGTATTCAATCATAATATATCAGAATGTATGGGCGGAGGCAAGCTCTGGCTCAGTTATATATCTCCATTGATTTATACTGATATTCTATTGTTATGTTACGACCGGAATGTCACATCCGGATGTCCCTCAGCTCAGAAAAGACTAGGCAATCGATCCCGTTTTTCGCCCATCGCGGGTTAGAGACCCGCTCCAACAGTATCCAGCCCAAACTGCATGATCTAAAAAAAAACAAAAAACAAACTCAATCAAAACTCCAGTTTGTGACCCGGCCACGACCATAATCTCTACCTCGATTCCAATAAGAGAATGCATTGGCCTAACAATTTTTTACAATTATAATATTTTTTTCTTGTATTCTTTAACAATTTTATAATTTTTATAATCTCTACCTCGACTCCAATGCCTTACTCCGACGATCCCAGACCAATGGAGGTGCCTACATATAAGTCTGGTCTGCTTACATGTAAATACACATACAAATGGTTGGGGGAATATCCCGGATCCCATTCCCGTCTCCGACACCGTTACTTTGCCAACTTTATAAATAATACCAGTAGATGTCCCCATAAAATATCCAAGTTAGACGCCTTTGTAGCCATCTATACATGTAGATAGTAGGCCCCCAATTTCGCTAGGGGACAAAGAGACATAACATATGTGACCCGCCATATCAAATCCAGTCGTAAGTCGGGATTTTTTTTACCCTGTGCCAATGCATTCTCTTATATTTACGATTCGACCATAGGTCGCCTCGCATATATAAGAGAATGCATTGGCCTAACAATTTTTTACAATTTTAATAATTTTTTCTTGTATTCTGTAACAATTTTATAATAATTATAATCTCTACCTCGACTCCAATGCCTTACTCCGACGATCCCAGACCAATGGAGGTGCCTACATATAAGTCGGACCTGCTTACATGTAAATACACATATACATGGTTGGGGGAAATATCCCGGATCCCATTCCCGTCTCCGACACCGTTACTTTGCCAACTTTATAAATAATACCAGTAGATGTCCCCATAAAATATCCAAGTTAGACGCCTTTGTAGCCATCTATACATGTAGATAGTAGTCCCCCAATTTAGCTAGGGGACAAATATACATAACATATGTGACCCGCCATATCAAATACAGTCGTAAGTCGGGATATTTTTACCATGTGCCAATGCATTCTCTTATATATGCGAGTCGACCATAGGTCGCCTCGCATATATAAGAGAATGCATTGGCCTAACAATTTTTTACAATTTTAATAATTTTTTCTTGTATTCTTTAACAATTTTATAATTTTACCATACAGAGCCCCAGACAAACATGAGCAGACGACACTCTTCTATATGCTTCTATATATGTGTGGGGCTCCCTGCAGGGTAATGGATGTTTTTTATTTTATGTCCTAAAAAATGTAAGAAACATTTATTTAAAAAAAATGATAAAAAATTGTTAGGCCAATGCATTTTCTTATATATGCCAGGCGACCTATGGTCGACTCGCATATATAAGAGAATGCATTGGCACAGGGTAAACAAATCCCGACTTACACGACTAGATTTGATATGGCGGGTCACATATATGTTGAAAATAGATAATAGATATTCTCCATATAGGACTTTAGACTATTCGCAAAATAAATACATCGAATTTGACAATATATTTCAAAATGGTCACACCTTTTACATATTTCTACACATTCCGGTTCATATAATCGTATCCAATCGAAGTGAGAGCGAAAAACAAGGCGAATAAAATGTATTGATCTGGTTAGAGTCGGAACATAAATAACTGTTAGATCATGAGCTGAACCACGGACTCGGAAAAGAGTCGGAGTAATTTCTTAACTACAGACTTTCTGGCCCAGTAACCAAAGTATGGCGATTAATGTGGTCTGTGAGAAACAATCAACACATCACGCATCCATTACAATAACTTTTCAATCAATAGAGTTCTTTTTTTCGCTTAAAAGCTAAACAAACGTATTACAAATCGGAATAGAGTCGGAGCCTGATAAAAAAGAGCCGGAATAAAAATCGGTTATTGTTCATTCAGTGTTTTGACAATGGAGAGATGATATTAATGTAAGTGGCAGTACTTGTCATCTCATCCCTTTTGCCCTTGTTTATATTTATAGTTTGCATTGAGCGAATACAATATGTTTAAACCCGTATATTAATTATGCTATTACACTGTTAGAAATTACTGTCGGTTCGACGGTTTCGGGCCGTCATAATCGACGGTCCCATAACGTTTCATCAGTTTGACGGTCCCATACCGTTATTTTATGTGCCCATGAAAAGTGTCTAAATTAAATATTTTCGTGATTCAAAGTCATGCCGTCAAAATTCAATAGTATATTTATCGGCGACCATATTATATACGGCAATGACTCCATAGAGTATGACTGAATCTTACTCTGCTGATATTTAATACGTATTAATATGTGCTTAATATTGCGGCATTCATTCTGTGTTTGCGGTCGGTACGTATTTTGATGAGTACGTTAACTTATTCTCATTCCGGGTTTAAGTTTAATTTGATCCAAACTATTGTTTTTTGGGAAACTGTTACCTGTTAGATTGTGGACAGTTGTTAAGTCGGTCTGATTTAGGTTCCATTGCTAACCGGACAAGTTTCAATTCTGTGAAAATCGGCTTAATCATGAACAATTTCCACTAAATTAGAGAGTAGAGATTCATACCAAATCGATTCATGGCGTTGTCCGGGGTCTGACTTCATTCGACTCAGTGATGATGTTGTAATTGACAGTGTTGTGACTTAGTATCAAAACACTGGCACATTTACTGACACAAGAGGATACATGTACAATTAACACGAGCTTCGATGTCAGCCAATAGTGACAATAAACAACAACAACGACTCAACGAGCAGCTATTACTATTAGAATGTTGACAATCCAGTTGACAGTGTTCTGAATCTGATTGTTTCAAAGCACATGCATGTACATTTACAAGAGAGGATATACATGTACATGTACTGTACGCACCAGTGTAATTCACAAGAGCTTCAGTGTCAACAACAACACCGTAAACAATGAACTGACGCCGCGCAGTGACGGATGATCACATATCTACAATTCCAACTTTACAATTACACGGACCAATTCATCCTGTGTTCATCAATTTTCATTGAAACGTGTGGATATGAGACATTTACATCATTCGCCATGTTATAGTCAAGTTATTACGACAATTTGCCGGGAGTAATCTATTGGTTGGATGTTCTTATCAAACTGACTCACTGACAGTACACAGTTTGATGCATCATGCTTTAAAATTTCATGGAATATGTGCGAATACAGGAAATCATAATAATTGTCGCCAAGTCATTGCGCACAGTTATTATGGGATCTGCTATTGTCTTGAAGGTTCCAATCCCAACTAGCTGTTATTGAGATACAGTACCAGTCAAAATAAGTGGTATATTAAGCGTGCTATTTTCGCGCCCAATATCGCAATAATATTGCAAGTGGAAACGCTTATAAGCATGTCGCTTGTGATATTATTGCAATATTTCGCGCTTAATATCTCAATATTTTGCGCTTAATATTGCGCTCAAAAAATTGTGACATTTAAATCAAATTATTGCTTCTTCTATATTGTTTATTGTATAAATAGAGACAATGTTTTAGATATGTATATATTTATAGTTGTAAATGCTATATGTACACTATATGTACACTATATACACAGTATTTATCTAATATAAATATAACACTATCCGGGTCTGTATGAAATTTAGCGCGCTTAGTATCGTAATATTTTGCGTTCAACCTTGCAATAATAAGCGCGACAGATTTTTGGTATTGTGCTATAATCACGCCTTTTTCTAAATTAAGCATGCTCGTTATCGCAATAAAGGTGCGCCTAAAAATACCACTTCTTCTGACTGGTACTGTATTGTCATGATGTACGGATTCACCTGTTAAAACAAAATCTGTGTTTACAAGTGACTGGACAATTTCACGCCTTACATGTTACCAAAAAATATGCCATTAAGATATTTTACTTTTACATGTACATAAATTTGAGTTTTCACTGTGAAACATGGAGCTTTGTTGTTCTTTTTGTTGCTTAAAAGGGCATGCCTATTCATGTTTTAGAATGGTCGAATTAGTATTACTCATAACTGAATAGTGATGTGTTGGCTTATCAGCTATTACTAGTATTCTTTTTTTTATTTACAGCCATGTTTATACAGTAGTTAGTGAAAGGCGAACACATTACGCGTGCGCAACCTTTTCCGGATTAAATTCTACGAGGCAGATAACAAGCTTGATCCTCTGCAAACTGCAAAGTTTCATAAGTATTGTCTATCACTTTATGCATTGAGGATTTACATTTAATCAAAACTATGATCGTAACATAAGAACTAAGATGTATTTTTAAGTTACGAATAATACTAGTTTCGACCATTCAAAAACATATGAATCGTAATGCCTACCGGGAAATCACATTGTCACCATGGTAACCTGGCTAATTCTATGGCAAATTAGCAAATTAAGAGCAAAAAATTGGTGTTGACCCATGAAAAATACCATTGGTCTGACCTTTATTAGTTACGGTCTTGATATTAATTAAACGGTGCTGATCCGTAAAAAATACAACGGTCTGACAGTTACTGGTTACGGTCTGCCAGTTACTTAAACGATTTTGTACCGTGGAACATGCTACGGCCTGACCGTATGTTTAACGGTCAAATGTTGGCAGCGATGTTGCGCGGTCTCAGACCGTTAAAGCGGCGGTATTTTTTCTAATAGTGTACCTATTTGCGTATAGAATACACTACTTCATCTGAGGCAGAGCACCAAGTTATTGACAGATCAACGAGTAATCGGTTATCACCGCTCGGTATATAATACGAATACAATGATCTAAACAGCCAATGGTGTACATCAATGAGATGATATTGCTATTTTCTCGACATATGGTGGTATCTTGTGTCTATAGCTATAGTTATGAGATAGATATATGAATGATCGACTGGTGTCGTTACTCCTAGAATTTTGTAATACCAACAATTTGTAATAACCCATATAAAAAGAATCGTCACGAAATGTTATAACCGAAAATCAGCAGAGCAGCAAATCGCAAGGAATTGTTACCCAAGAGAGACATTACATTTCACCGTGACACCCTCTATGTGGTAACATTTAATTTGTCGAATATTCTGTTCACGTATATCGTAAGGAAGAAGAACTTTAAACACATATAATACTGGATACTCGGACGATATACAGGTACAGGTATAACATAATGTAAATTTGTAGTAACTGAAGCTTCAATTAGTTAACATATGATGAATTTATATCATACACTCGTCATTCTAGGAAATGTGTGCGTATCTCTCGTATCAGCGAATGAGATTCGCTTGACCTTGGCAGATCGATCGTCTTTACTTGATTGGCTATATGATCTAACGGCAATAGTTGGTTTCATTTTGATTGGCTCGGAAGTTGCTGCCTCTGTATCGCTGGTATCACGCAACTTCTGTTCCTCGTAAGGTTTTCGATCTTCATCCAGATCTGTCTCGTCGCCCCTGTCAGACTCAGCGGGACTCTTCTCTCGCTCAAAAGAGTCTCGGGCCGCTTGAAGTAAAGCTTTCGAATAGAAATCCTTTCCTAACGACGTAATTGTAGTTATGTCGTCTTCGTCCGTTATCTTATGCGATTCGAGTTCAATTCGCTGATCACGCCAGCCACAGCTCTCCATCACCCCCGTTGTAATGAGCTCAATTCTGTGGTTCCTCCTTCTCGGGTCCTCATCCTTGATTATAGTAACCACTGAGCGGTCTGTGTCTACAAACACATCCACCAGATCGTTTATTAAAAGCACAGAATGCACCTCTTTATCGGACTTCCGCTTGAAAATGATCGGCGCTTCTCCACTCGGCATTTGAAGCACAGTTCTTACTTCGAAGTCAGCGATGCATTTGTGTTCTGTCAGGAGCATTTGTGCAGTTGTCACGTGATTCGCTTCTACAATGACATCACTGTTTGTTTCCCAGGTAAATGTTTCATCAAATGTCTCGCCAGATGTTTTTGTGATGTGTAATTGTCCATCAATGCCGGCACTAACACCAATGTCACTCATCGGGACCGACAGCTTGAAGTTCGTACTTGATTTTATGCTGAATCCGCGTTGAAACGTCACCGACGTCGAAGCTTTAGTTTGTCGTTGTGCCATGAATTTATATGACTGTTCGCGTGCGGTGTTGTTCCTGAAATTTGTCGAAAATAACTCAACTGATTTTCCTGTTTTTTTCGATTGATTTCGCGGTGTAAACCGTACTGTTTTGTGTTCGAGCTCTAAGTAATTCCACGGCACTTCGATATCGAAACTGGCACGGCGGTAGAAGGCGGATTGGTACCACTTCACATCCTGCCTGAGTTCCTTCCATGCGTAGTCTTGGATTATCTTCTCAATATCCACTATCGGACTCGTGTCAATCATCTGGCCTCCACAGGGACACGACATGACTGGCAATATCATTGATTAGTGTGGGGGCAAGGAAATACGTCGATCTTCAGTCGCCACTATTTATCCTCCCCCGACTGAGTCCAGACACAGCAGACTATCGACGAATGCCGTCGGTTTCCGAATACTTTATGTGGGGCGGATTTCCTCATCAGTCAGGACAGGCCACCCACCCTGTATTGATCAATATCCAGCGCAGTAATATGAGCCTGCGAAAAGAAACCATAATAATTTAGCCATGTGGATAGGTGCATATACAAGTAAAACTGAATATTTATTTTAAGACAATGTTGTATATTACTCAGCATACATTGCTATGGGTCATATTGAATATGTATTAATTGTAGAGCATACATCAACTACATATTCATACACCTAATATTGAAATATGTAAACAATTACATCAACTTGAATTCCTCGTACTGGTTGCTTCACTGTGCTAGTCAACAACATTACCATACATGTACGTAACATGTAATTAGGCGAAAATCAAACCAGTGGCATTGTGATGCTGTATGCTACCAACCAATATCACTAAAAAGAAAACATGGCTTGGAGTTGACTACGTGGGTATAGCACCAGTTGGTGGGTATAGTTCTCGATAAGACATGCTCTATTTATTGTATTTCACCGAAAAATTAGAACTTGTAGCATACATACTACATAACTGTAAGCCATGCACCGACAATCTCATGGGTTGTTCAAAGTCCCTTCAGAAGACGTTAATAAAAATCAGGTATAAATCGTTTTACTGAGAACAAATATGACTACATGTATGACAATGGGCAGGTAAATGCTAACTTTTTGTCGTTTGCCCAGTGGGCGACCCTTTTGAAACATGTACATTGTGTAGACGACCGAATAGATGCAGATGACACAGAGTTTGGAAATATCCTGTTCACTATAGCCAGGTACATCGTAAACGTTAGGCTGTACACGTTACGGTAAAATACCGGCAGACAGTTGTCATTACTATACCGTGAAATAAACAGTGCGCCATATTTTCATATATAGTAGATTTAACGGTTATACCGCAAACATTACACGACACCGTATTCCCCTGTACCGCACATTTTACGATAAATTACTGGCAGCTCAGTTGCCAGTAATATATCGTGAAATCAAAAGTACATCGTATTTCTATATTCCATAAATTTATGTTATACTGCAAACATTACTTTCGACCAACATGGAATGATGCAAACAGCTCTCGCATAATTTCCATTGATATAGTGGGTGTAGGTCACGTAGTTGCAAGGACAAATGTTCGGTGGAGTAAGATTCAGCTTCATAATTTTATGAACTAAGTTTCCATTTGTTTTAGGAAACAAGGGTTGGTCGAAATCCCAATTGATGGACATCATTACATGCAATTGTACATTGGTAAAATAGAGGTTACACATCATTGAAAAGCTCACTAAAATATGACCATTATTCAGGTTGGTAATTCTAGGTACTTGGTATTTGATCTGTGTATTGACGAATACTGCTTGATTCATTAAATCTTAAAATATGTCATCTCGACTGAGGCAAACACGCAGTCCAGCAACTGCTGACACACCACAGTTTCTGCAGGGATTGGTGCTCATTGAACAATAACTCAAATGTGAAATCGCATACACAATTAATATATGCTTGGGCACATATTAGCTTTTCAATTTTGATACGTAATTATCACAGGCTTTCACAGAGGAACATCGTGTCCGCTTCACACATAAACCGAAATAAGACGTCTGAACATCAATCAATCGCCGTATTGGCCTACGTAATGTTTCTGACCAAGACATTTGTCGGGCGAACTACACGTTATTCCATACCGGATAATTTATAGAAGTAACTAGTATGTTCTATATATTAATGACAGTAGAATACTTTGGAAAAATACCAATTTGAACAGTATACTATATATAGATGCTGATATCTTGCCAACTCGCCCTGTGAAGTGCACCTCGTAACTCGTTGAAATAACTGATACATAATGTAGCGAAAGTGAGGCGTGTGAAAACGATTCGTGTTCCGACCGCCGACGGGATCAGACGTCCTGATTCGAGCGCGCCATGACTAAGCACGCTCTGCGATCTGATTACTGGCGTCAGCGGAAGAGTGAACTTGTCTATAATCCCCGCTGAAGTCAGACACGTTGTTAGCTGGGAGTCCTGTCTGATCTGTACTACACTGGACAGGCAGCCGCGCGGAGCTGTTTTTTTTTTTGGAATACCGGGTTGCGCCATCACGGTCCATTTCATGCATGACCCTATGTTGGCTGTAACCCGAACGATACTGAAACACACCAGCAACCCACCACCAGCTGGGGGAAGATGAAAAAAAGAAGCGGAGAATAACCATTCACGCCGCCGCAGTGACACCGACAGGAGGGCCAGATGGAGACAGGGACGACTGTGAGACGTCCAGTTTCACCCACTTGGCCTCCAAGCAGGACCACCAGCCCGTCGTCGTTCCACCACCTACTATACAACCAGTGGACCAAGGAGGGCCGATGTAACTCCGGTCACCCCTGCCGCCGACTTCGATGTGGAGATGGATACATCACCACCAAGGACACCGGAATAACACCAAAACCCGGTGTCCTCCATCTCAACCAGCAAAAGCTACACAAGCAGCGGCTCCGCCTTGTCAGATGCGGAGGTGGCTGAAAGAGCAGCACAGCGGGATAAGTACAACAACTTATGTCTGAAGAAATAGAAAGAAGTCAAAGAAAGATCCAAGATGGCGTTCACAATGGCAACAATATATTGAAAAAATGGGAAATATGAAGCAAGGTTACACACTCCTCAGATTAGAGAATAATTTTCTGCATATTGGTACAACATTTTAGTAAACTATTCTTTTTCAATTCAAATCTTTAATCTTACTTATTTAAAAATGAATGTTTCAATGACACTGTAGCTCAACTTGAAGAGGGGATAATTTCATGTGTTACAGTCAATGGAGCGATTACGAATGCGGAAAGTTGAAATGTCTATGTAATACTAGATATCAACACGAAGATATATATCGAACAAGTAGGGTGTCGTCTGAAGGGCGGACCAAATGATTTAGTCATACAAAGAGTAAAATCTAAAATGGCCGCTGACAATCATTTTTTTCAACGTAACTCGGAAAACTTTAATGGCTCCCATCTAGAGGTTACCCGATGGTCCATATAAAATCCAAGATGGCTGCCGGCAGCGATGTTTTGTTTTTGGCCGAATGACCACAAAATGACTCGTTCCCACCTATATGTCAATATTGATATCCATGACAATTACAAAATAATCAGACAAACAGTCCATGCTGATGAATTTTGAAATCCAGATGGCCGCTGACGGCTATGTTTTTTTTTTGCAGGATGACACTAAAATGACTAGTTCCCATCTACATGTCAATGTTAATAGCCGTGACAAATTTCATAATCAGACCGAAGGTACGACATGTAGCCCGTGCTAATGAAAATTGTTGACGGACGTCTCCGCACACACTCCCACACGCACACACGGACGACGGATACCAATCTATTGCAATAGCTCAAATTTTACAAAGTAAAGTTGAGCTAAAAACATGATGGGCCATAATTATAGGGCGAATTGAATAATAATCAACAGGTCCAAGATGGCTTCCAAAATGGCGATGAGAATGCAAAAAAATGTAATCAAAGTTTTTTAATTCTCACACATATTTTTAACTATGGTCATAAAAACAAACATACATCACACATAACACACGTCAGATTTATATCCATATTAATACCTTTATTTAAAATGTGATAGCACAATGGAAGAAACGCTAAACGGTGTTCCTGGCGAGACGATACTGATTACTCCAACACCGTGAAGTTTTCCGTGACCATGTTCTTGATCGCATGATGAAACAGCCAAACCCGAAATATTATTATTTTAAGTATGAGGCTGTATTTCATTTTTTATAAAAATAATGTGCTATAATGTACGAAACGAAAATCATATTCCTGGATGCAATAGGGTATCTACAGCGATGGTTGGGCTGAATCACACGATAGAGCTGAAGTGGCCATATTCGTAGTCTAGCTTATAAATGTTCGGCTTGGGTTGTGACAGATTGTTTGTAAATCAAAGAGCCACTAAAATAATTGTTAGAGATCTAGTAGGATTGATAATCCAACAACAAGCAAGGCAAAATTTAATGTCGACTCGCCAATAATATGGATATATTTAATGAACTTGACTACTGCATGGTTTAACTAACTAACTGCGTCTCATCATTTGGAGTCTGGGGGTTAGCGATATGTAAATTCTGCAAGAAGTTATTCGCAGTTGCTTGGACTTTCTTATCTACATGTAATTTGTGTCATCGCTAAAAGAATGTTTTAATGTTTGGAAAGATAGTTGTTGGTGATTAATTTCCACATGGGACATGCGCTCTATGTACATATCTATTGCAGCATAGCAACTGTGTATCAATCGGTATGTTTTATCAGAGCGCAGTGTGATTACTGGGTTGGTCGAAAATCACTTCCTGATTTTCTTTCTTGTTTGACGTTAAACATGCCATCTTGATTCTGGAAGAAGTCCATTGCAATTGTAGACTGCTTCGAAATCAGTTAAAATCATTTCTGTACAAATTGTGTTGTTTGACTATATTCCACGACCCGTACAGCCCATCCCACCTCATTCGGCAAACGACAAAATGTTGATAGTTACACTCCGATGTGTGCATTCGCGTTGTGGAACATGCATGCAGGACTTGTATCGGTCTAAATTGCGTCACGTGACGCACGCAGACCCCTACACTGCTACTACTGGTAAGTTCAGTTACCCATTTCTGCCTGCACCTCCTTTCTCTTTCCTTTACCTTCAGCTAACCTTTATTATTCAATCAATCAGTTTATTTCTCATAATCCAATACATAACATTGGTATGGAGATAATAATAGTTAAATGTATATATATATATAAACAATATGTCCATAGGTGTTCGGACCATATATACATAATTCAAACCCGTCTGCTATGCCCCACTCCTCCGTGTTGACATTTGTGTTTACACACCGCCTCATTTATTGTACATTGTATTGGTTATTCGAACGACATTTCAATGCCAGTTGGAAAGATCTCTACCTATACGCATATTTCGTAGACAAGTATAAACTGTGACAATTAAGGGATAGTCCCGAGCGTTTTATCAAGTGAACTCAATGAACTGATATTTCTTGACGATACCTGGCTAGTGAACAAGATATCTGGGGTAACCTTTATTTTCTGAAGATAGGACTTGACAAAAATCTCAAAGCTTGTTGTCCGATCCTCTTGTGAACATTTATATTATATTTCATGTCTATGTATTGTTTGTGATTTTTTTTCTGTTTAAACCAATATGCCAGTTGGCTCGGTTGAGTGCAAATAGAAGTAATGTATGATGATTGCGTTGCATTCCGTAGAGTGTGGATGCATGATGGTCTGACATTTTATGTGTGCATCGCTTCAGACGAATGACAAGGAGTCATCTAGGGTCTTTGATTATAATTCACTTATAAAACAATACAGATTTTTCTGCCTATTAGAATGTGAAATTTATGAAAATAATTCTTATTGTAAGAGTATTGCCTATTCCACTAGAAACTTCCCTGCTGAGTGTTCCACGCCAAATACGCGAATTATTCAACACTTTGATCCAATTATTTTTCATGTAGAACAACCAATTGTAAAGCTCGGGATCTACTTGAAAATATAATCTAATTGTACGAGTGCCCGCATAGTTAATTAATAACGAGTTAGTTTATCTCTAAACGTTGAAAACGTAAATGTAGCCAAAATATTTCTTTCTTGTATTTTTCATCACTTTTGACCAAAAAAAGCCGATCATGTGTGTAACAAATCAATGAAAGGGGTTAAATTTTGATGAATTAATAGGTCAACCTAACCACATTACAGACACTTTATTTAAATTTATAATTTAGACCAATACTGATATTGAATTGCATATGCATACAAATATACGCCCTATTTCTCCGAGTGCATTGTGCGTGCATTTTCGTTCCTTATGGGCGACAACATGTACTCAAAGTACCTTAACTATATTCACGGTCACATAACTTCCAAATACAAGGCGATATATATCCCTCTAATATACATAAAGCTTGGTTGGGGTTGAACTAATTTGTCTACTATTAGTTTATATATCATGCGCATATGAAATTTGTCGCTTCGCGTACTTCAATCTACATATAAGCAAACTGATACCAAACGCCTTTAGTCTGCTTGCTTTTTTAAATTGACACAATGGTCTACAATCCTAAATTTCTCTATAAATGTCAACCATATCAACTTTACTCTTTCAACTCGTCTTTTTCGCTGCTGTCTTTTCGGGCAACACATTTAGACAATGTAGACAATATACATCATATACATTACAATGTCACTAAATGACACCCATTCCATCATGATAGCGCAAACATTGTGCCAATATTTAAGAAAGACGAACCATCATATGTCTCAAATTATCGACCAATAGCATTACTCAGCTGTATATCAAAAGTATTTGAAAAATGCATTTTTAATCATTTGTGGGAATTTCTCTCTTCAAACGGAATCATAACGCAATACCAGTCTGGATTTGTCCGAGGGGACTCCACCGTGTTCCAACTCACAGATTTGTATGATCACATTTGTTCATCCCTAGACATTGGAAAAGAGATCAGATGTGTTTTTTGTGACATAAGCAAGGCGTTTGATAAAGTCTGGCACCGTGGCCTTTTATATAAACTAGAACGTATAGGTATTACAGGGAATCTGTTGAAACTTCTTGAGTCATATTTAACTGACCGTGAACAGCGAGTCTTAATTGAGGGAGATCATTCTCAGTGGAAACCTGTCATGGCGGGTGTGCCCCAGGGTTCTATACTAGGCCCCCTCTTTTTTCTTATCTACATTAATGATATAACGCAAAATGTTAACTGTCACATACGCTTGTTTGCAGATTATACATCCATATTTTTAACAGTTGAAGACCCTACATTGGCGGCCGAATTAATAAACGGTGATATTGAACGATTGGCATCCTGGTCACAAGAATGGCTTGTGAAATTTAACCCGACGAAAACTGAGACTCTCTTGATATCGCGTAAAACTGACCCCCCTGATCATCCCCGACTCCATATGTCTAACGAGGACGTAAATGAGGTGACTTTTCACAAACATCTGGGACTAACGTTTAACAATCATGGCTCATGGGATGCTCATATAAGTGACATTATAGACAGGGCCTGGAAACGAGTGAACCACCTAAGAAAATTTAAATACTACCTGGACCGTATAACTATAGAGAGAATATATTTTGCTTATATAATACCAGTCTTGGAATATGCCTCACCCGTATGGGACAACTGCACGCAAGCAGAAAGTGAGCTAATAGAAAAAATCCAATTTGAAGCTGCTAGAATAGCAACGGGAGGAACTAGAAGCATAAACAGCATTGATATATTGGCAGACCTTGTTTGGGAATTGTTAAGTGAAAGGAGAAAAAAATTCAAACAACATCAATTCTATAAGATGTTCTATCGCAATTCGCCAGCATATCTTTACAACACTGTTAATCATAAACACCCAGGGGCTGACAGATATGACTTTCGGAGAACTGACTTAAGACCCCCTTTTTCGGACACATCATCATATCAACGATCATTCTTGCCCGCGACAACACACCAGTGGAATAAATTATCTGATGACCTGAAAAACTCAGAAACTCTAGAAAATTTCAAATACAAATTGAATACCAATCTGCGCCTAAGACAAAATAATGTTCGCCATTATAGCTATAGCAAATGCCGCAAAGCCTAGTTAATTCACACGCAACTTCGACTAGGATGCAGTAACCTCAATGATGATCTCAGTCGCAACCATTTAAACGAATCTGATAAATGCTCATGTGGGGAAGTCGAGACTGCCGACCACTTTTTACTATATTGTCCCAGATACTCGACAATACGAATTGAAATTTTCTCAGTATTAGCAAAAAATTTGTGGAGATCTGATATTTTACTTAAGGGATCTATTTCATTTCCCAAAAAGACTTAATAAGGCCATATTTGAGGCAACTCAAACATTCATACTAACAAGCAATCGATTTCGTTAGTCGCCAATTGTATTTCTGATATTCACAATAAGTAGCTGCTCGAATTTGATAGTCTTCAGAGACACAAACAAAAAATTATATAGCAATTAATCATATACATGTATATAGCTAACAATGTAGCAATAATTTCAATAACTCGATCCAAAAAAAAAATAATACAAAAAAAGCCATATTAAGGTACTGGCAAACTATTGACTCCACTCGACACAAATAGTTTTAATTTTTCCTATATAAAACAATAACATGCATAAGGGTAGTGATCATTGTAAATATATGTGTTAATTGCTTTTTTCCCCTCTGTTCTCACCCAACTGTAATCCACCAGTTCATTAATCTTCTTATCATACTCTGTAGCTCTTCCTCTCTCTTAATCTTGACTTCCACTTCTCACTGAACACTATATGTAATATATTCTCCTCTGAGGAGATGCTCGATATAAGCTTCTGATGCTTGTTGTCAAATCCTCTTCCTCTCCTCTAGTCTTCTATTCATACATGTGTCATGTGTTATAATTATATAATTTTGGAAAGAAATAAAATATTGTTTAAACCATAGCGCAAACACGATAAACACTGCTGATTTTTTTTCTTTTTTCTGAGGTTATCATAGTATTACGATATAACTACAATATAAAAGGTGGGGTATCTCAAAAGTCGCTTGATTCCTACTGTGTATAGATATGTTCGTCGTAAACACACATAACGCATGCACAAACAAATGTATAGCAATACAATATTTAGAACAACACTGGTCAATCTATATGTGTAGGTTACTTATCGGTGATAATCGAAAACGAGTCAATGACGAGTGGATATTTCGCGTAAACGATAATCACAATGATGTAATATACCGACAACACACAATAGGAAAATGATAATTTACCGAATTTAGTCAACAACTGCCCAATGCTGTCTTGATTAAACACAGATGAACAGTATTCTCATGCATGTGTGATTCATAATTAACAATACCTGGACAATGAGAGAAAACAATCAATTTGGTCACTTCGCCAGATATAATACACGCATAAGGCCAGTGTGAACTGTGAAGGTAATCATTGCAAATTTTTCTAAAAGGCATTTGTGTATTAATATCTGCCGTGATTCGGGTTGGTTTAAACAATATTTATTTCTACCTTAAAATGACATATATAATAATTTTACAAGTGGTTATGACATGACTTAGAATAGATGAGGGTGAAGAGAATCTAACAACAAGCGAGTCATCGCTTATGTTGAGTAATCTCCTCAGAAAAGAAAAAAAAAGACATGTAGTGCGCCTGACTGTAGGCAGCATGTATCTTCGCTCTCGCTTTTGCTATTAGGCCAGGCAAATATGGACATAGGTGTCGCCTGGAGAGGGAATTTATGAGACCTACATTTATGGTTAGCGTAAATACTAAACTTTTGGAATCCGTATATTGGATTTGTCAGATAGGCGGACTTTTTTCTCACCGCGTGGTTTTCTTGACGCACCCGATGAAAAAATCGGTCATTTTTTAAATAAAGCCGACATTTTTGACAGAGTATTTTCACACATTTTGAGAAGAAATATTCGTCCAATTTTGATACCTGTGAGTGGGGCGATAACCAGAGTAGGGTAATACATGTAACCATTGAATCTCGGAATTGCAGTCATGACGTCATGTGACGTCAAATAATATTTTGGGTGAGACAAATATGACGATTCACGCAAAGCGTTGTCTTTCGTTTCTTATAAATCGTAAAGTAAGACGGGTATGCCGAATTGTTTTATACCATGGGAAACTACTGCCAATTGGCTATATTTTTATATATAACTTATCGCTGAAAGCCGCATTATTTTTTATCACAGGCAGAAAAATCAACCCTCCCCCTAAAGTTAAGATGCGCCATGCTGTGGTATAAGGCACACCGAACTCACGGTTACAATCAATAGGCTTAATTAACATAATGGCCGTTGAAAGTCTGCTAAAGAATGTAATAATATATAAGTTTCTGTCTACAAACTCGAACATTAAATTAGAAACAATATATAATGTACCCCCAGACCCGAAATTTTAATAAATTTTAGAATTTTTCCTAAAAAATTATATAAAACGCATTTTTTTTATTTTCTGGAAGGCAAAAAAAGACAAGAATTAGTAACGGTGGAGATAATTGGTGTATACGGCAATTTTATTCCGCCTTGGATTAAAAAATGACATACTAACCTAAAATGGCCGCCAATATGGCAGCCGCAATATAGGTGGAAATTGGGAAATATGTAAGAACGCTCAATTACTTGCTCAAATGGCTTAACTAACAAAGTGGTCGTCGATGAACTGCTAAACTATAGTTTAAGGTATATATCCCGATCTACAAACTCGAACAATAAAGTGAAAATATTACACAATGCACCTCCTGGCACTTTTTTAAAAATATAAAATTTAGCTATTTTTCTCAAAAAATAACCTAAAGCCGTTTTTGTCATCTTCTCGGAACCATAACGCGCAGAATGTAGCATGGCGGGGATGTTTGGTATGTACGATAATTCAATGTCGTTTTTGGATTGCAAAATGGCTTACTAACCCCAAGATGGCTGCCAATACGGTTGTCAGAATAAATGGTGAAATATGTCATGTTTCACTTTTATCGCCATCATATAATGTCTCACAGAACCCAAAGTATAATATTCATTGTTTCATGTTACTCCGGGACATCACAATGCGCAATTATATTTAAAATTGCAACCAGAATGGTGCCCACTATTGACGAATCTTGCATTCATGAGCATTCGTAATCCGTGTCCATTGAAATAGGTGGCAATTTGGAGCGAGGTATTTATAGATGAACAGGATTGTTTAAATCGCAGAACCGAGTAACAGTAATACATTGAATGCCTGATTGTTATTTATGCCAGTCACCTTTGACATGATCAATATGAAATTACTTAAACCCGACAATAGAAGGACAATCTTTCTCAATGAATATTATTCCAAGTGCTACCAGATATGATGGTACGTATGAGGTGGATATGTCGTAATACCATTATCGAAGTCTGGCCTAGACGAGGTGGATGCGGGTTCGCACCCTGACTTGATTGGGCGAAAATTGTGACCGATGTTAAAGCTAGATAAGGAACATCTCATTGTACATATACATGAACACTTCGATAAGAAATGATAATTTGTTCACACTCACTGAAGCAGCAAACATTTGAAGCAATGATTTTGATTAATCTGCTATATATACAATGTGTAATTGCTGTACAATAGCTTCGATCCACAGAAGACGGCCGTGATAACACAGAGTGAATTTTTCCAGACCATAAATCACCATCTCCTCTTTCAATGACTAGTGTCCAATAACGCAAAGAAGATGAGATTCAGAAAAAAGAGAGCTCTCGTCGTACCAAATTAGTTCAGATTTTGCATCTTCTGAAAAATTATCTGATCAGTGATAAACATAAGAATAGTTTTGTCCAGAATGAGAATACCTCCTGTTCGTCTAACTTAAATATGCATTTTCTGTTGAACAAGATCGCCATGGACCACTTTATTTGCAATATATGAACGCAATAACCTTCAGAAATATCAAATGTTTACGTTATGTTACATCTGAACGGGTCATATTCAGACCAGGAGACCTGCTGCTGTTGCAAGTACCATTGGTGTTTGAAACGTAAAACCCATGTCATTAATGTATCAATCGGGCTGTATTCAATATTAGTATTTACAGGCAAGTTTACACCGGCGGAAAACAATATGGCGAATAATTCATCGTCCCCCATATCATCCCGGTTGTACAAAGACATATGCATGTGTTCCTCACACGCTGTTCAGTAAATACTAAACTACGGCTATCGTGTCCAGTTACTGATTTTGCTCAGCACATTCGGAGTTGTTATGGATGAGTTATCGTAGATCAGATTCTGGTCTGCACATAAGTTGTTGCTATATGTCATTCCTGAGATGCAGCGACAAATTACACAAAGACTCGTGATCCCATTTTGTTTTACTCATTTGCACATCAAACACTACCACAATATAATATCAGGATACGCACTACACACGGTTCACTCACGTCGCGCATAGTGTGATAACTATAGATACATTTGAAATTAACATCTGGCGTTAGACATGACTGGTGGGTGGAATTATAATGCTTTAATCATGAACGGACATGATCAAAATATGGTATGTTTTCAGACATCCGGCCTGCTGGCATCAGCAGGTCCCTAACCGCATTATTTTTGGACTTATCTAGAAAGTTATTATACGCTTCCTGGTATCAACCTGTGTATAGCATGTATACAAATAATTGCAATTGTCGTCCTTTTCATTTTGCTGTCACAATGAGCTACAACTTACACTGGGATACCAAAAGTCCAAAATGTACCAGTCTACATGATAAAACTCGATGCCAATACTCCGATATATATGCTGTTTCCGAATGTACAGCCTTCCAGAAGTAATCCTACATACTCATCAGCATAGAACGATATGGGTAATATGACTTCATCTAGCATTGGATAATTGTACATATTTGGGGTACCTCGTCTTACAACCAATTGTTCAGACACTTCTGGAAATCACGAGTGCACATGTGGTGACACGGGACTCCAGTACCATACTATACAGAGTAACATACAATCGAAATATATAGGAACATAGTTTGATAGTTTTGTGTGATTTACCACATCGCTGGTGTTTTCGTATGTTGGAAGTGTCGCTTAGAGCTTTGACTTTGCAACTTATCTACTGCTAGTACAAGCAAATACTTCCCACCCTTTAAGCAGCTGACAAACTTCAAGTTGAAAATCAACCAGGTTTCCATCTCCTTGTGTGCGAAATATGTGTTATGGTAAATAATCCGGTAAATGTTAGAATACAAAATTCGACGAGTCTATTGCGTGATGATGAAACTCAACGAACCTGTATGATGTGACAGTTTGCTAATTTGCTGGAGATGTCCTCTTGCGGACTGGGTAGCAATTGCTATTGGTCAATGAGATCCATTTAAACTTACTTTTAGAACGGTATACATGATACACAATGTATCAGTAGCTGCATTCATGTAACCACGCCTCGTTGATAGGGGTTAACTAACGATTCGTATCAACATGAGTTATTTGATGAGATATATATCCGAATTGGTTGATTGATTAATTTTGTTATTCGCGGTCGCATTTTGTTACAATAGACATAGAGAGTGCCAAGAATGCTTAATTGTCGTGTTAAATTTAATATAACCTATATAATTCCCTTATTCTGTTCGCAAAGATAGTCAGACAGCCATTTGCCTTAAATCAACCATGTTTATTGTGAAATAATTTGCACGACATGCCACCGAATTCGAAGAATTAATCTTACTTGAGCGCGAATGAATGCAAAATATGTCGATCCTCTCACTCGTTGGTACCAATCTGGTTATCATTTTGAGAGAACTGGCCACTGTTACGTCTCAGTATTGCAAAATGATATGAATATAATAAGACGATTGGTTTTATAAGACATTGCATTGCGATGCTGGTGTTAATTTCGACATGACATATTTTACAATTTCCAGCCATATACCGGCCACCGTATTGGCAGCCATCTTGGAGTTAATATGTCATGTAGTATCCGCCGACGGCATTAAATTTTCGTACATACAAATTATATCCACCCACACTACATTATTGTCTTTATGCATTTCGAGAAGATGACAAAAATAGGTTTTCAATTAGTTTTAGACTAAACTAATTAAATATTTAATAAAAAATCGGGACCAGGAGGTGCTTTGTGTACCGGTTTCACTTAAATGTTCTAGTCGATGGATCGGGATATATATATTACATAAAATTCTTGCAGTTTATCAACGGCCGTTGTGACAGTTAAGCCATTTTGGGAAGTAATCGTGCGTTCTTACAAATT
This sequence comes from Siphonodentalium dalli, assembly GCA_032622095.1. Classification (NCBI taxonomy): domain Eukaryota; kingdom Metazoa; phylum Mollusca; class Scaphopoda; order Gadilida; family Siphonodentaliidae; genus Siphonodentalium; species Siphonodentalium dalli. The sequence continues at coordinate 132,210,666 of CP136064.1, read as the reverse complement.
GCACAATTCTCACCTATATACCGGCCACCATATTGGCAGCCATCTTGGGTTATTAGGCCAGTTTTTAAACCAAGACGGAACCAAATTACCGTATTCACTAATTATCTCCACCCTTAATACATTAGTTTCATTTTTGCCTCCCGAAAGAAGACAAAAGGCATTCTAGATTATCTTTTTTGGGGAAAAAATCTAAAAATAATTAAAAAATTGAGTCAGGAGGTACATTATGTGATATTGTTACTTTAATGCTCGACTGTGTCGATCAAAACATATATAATAGACAATACCTTAGCCGTCCATCAACGGCCGTTGTGTTAATTTCGCAATTTGGCACATAAACGTGCGTTATGTGTGCCTTACACCACAGCCTGACGACTCTCAGCTTTAGGGGGAAGAGTTGGTTTTTCTGCCTTTGATAAAAAATAATGCGACCAACAGCGATAAATGATATATTAGAAAGTAGCTAATTGGCTGTAGTTTCCCATGGTATAAAACATTTGACCATAACCATCTTACTTCTGACTTTATAAGAAACGAAAGACAATGCTTTGCGTGAATCGTCATATTCTTCTCACCCTAAAAATTAATTGACGTCACATGACGTCATGACTGTCATTCTGAGATTCAATGGTTACATGTATTACCTTATTCTGGTTATCGCCCCATTCACAGGTATCAAAATTGGACGAATATTTCTTCTCAAAATGTGTGAATATACTCTGTCAAATATGTCGGCTTTATTTAAAAAATGACCGATTTTATCACCAGGTGCCTCAATAAAACCACGTAGTGCGAAAAAAGTCCGCCTATCTGACAAAGCCAACATACGGATTCCAAAAGTTAAGTGTTCATGCTAACCAAAAATGTTGGTCTCATAAATTCCCTCTCCAGGCGACACCTATGTCCATATTAAATTTTGCCTAGACTATATCTTTTCCAACGCTAAACTTTTGTTAACAACATTCAAACTTTGCAAGAATGCTGATGTTATATTCATTGACCAGGAATAGTGGACATTTTGTTGGAATTCCTTACGGATTGTGCATTAATTTGACTTTTTTCTGCATATTTCTTGTATATCACCTGTTGAACACTAACTGACTGGCGATCGATTGGTTCGACATTGTCCAGCATGCCTGCTAATTACCTACCGCGGTCGGTAACTTGGACACACGCGCGCAGTGCATGTAATTGTCTTAGGATTATGTACACGGCTGTTTCACTTCATGACTTAAACGCTTGGCGTCACAGAGACGGACCGGCTGAATCGAGGCCCCCACTGGATGACAAATCGTTTGGCCTACTTCGGAAAGGCAGGAACAGAAGAGGTGGCCGACGTCGCTTCCACCATTCTAAGCCTAAGCAGCTCTTTGTTGGAAATCTTATTCGGATATATCTGCGTGCTCCTACTGATATTACTGCCGGGCTGTTCAACTCGCAATCCGTGAACAACAAAACATCTGAGGTGCATGATATGATGGAAGATCACAGTTTGTCGATATGCGCACTGACTGAGACATGTATACGAACCAATGATAGTATTACCATTGGTGAACTCCAGCAAAGCGATTTGAAACTTCTTCACGAACCTCGATCATCTGGAATGGGTGGAGGTGTCGGATTGCTTCTGAATAATACAGTTAAGATCAAAATGGAAAGGACTCACAAATTTAGATCGTTTGAGGTAATGGTGGGCCTTTTGACTCAAAATTCAACATCCATACGTTTGGTCATCGTATACAGACCCCATCCAAACCGAAAAAACAAACTAAGTGTTGATATGTTCAGGTCGGAAATTTCGGAATTCTTGGGATCTTTGGCTATTTCTAAAGGACCTTTTATCGCACTGGGTGATTTTAATTTCCATATGGAGAATGAGACGAACAGAGATGCGATAAATTTCTCGAATATCTTGAAATCAATGGAACTTGTTCAACTGGTAACTGACCCTACACACAAATGTAAGCACACACTAGCCCTTGTGATCACCCGCGAGTGTGACTCCAGGATTGTTTATGACATAGAAGTATTTGACATAGCTCTTTCCGACCATTTCCTGGTAAAGTTCAACATTAGGCTCCGTAGACCAAAACCGGAGAGGAAGACAATGACTTTCCGTAAATATTGCAGCATCGATCCTTGCGATCTTTCGAACGCCATCATGTCCTCGTCTCTGTGGAGAACCCGCGATCTTTCAGTCGACGCGCTGGTTAGAAACATCAATTATGTGGCCCAGGAGTTGGGTGACAGTTTTGCACCTTTGCAAACTAAAACCATGGTGAAGCGTAAATCATCTCCATGTTTTAATGACGACATCCGAGCAGAGACAGTGCGTCGTAGACATCTCGAACTGCAATGGCGTTCCTCAAAACTTGAGATTAACAGGGAGTTGTTGTTCGTGACACAACGAAATCGTGTCAATAAACTTATCATCGAGGCCAAGCGGCAATATTTTGCTTACATCGTGAGCGATAACTCAAAACGGCCTAAAGTTCTATCTGATGTTATTGACAAACTACTTCACAAAAACAAGTCCTCGCCACTCCCTCAGTATACGCCATCGGTCGATCTTGCCAATATATTTGCGAAGTTCTTTGTAAACAAAATCGAGTACATCCGATGCAATATGGTTATCAACAATGAAACACTCAGCTGGGAATTTCTTCAGACCAGTGGTTCATCAAGGGGACTGAACAAGCTGACGTGTTTCAAGCCACTCACATCTGATCAGCTGTCAGAGATTATATCGAAATCTCCATCAAAACAGTGCCCTCTCGACAATATACCAACAAAGTTATTGAAGACATGTAAGGCAGCACTAGCACCCGTGTTGATGAATATTGTAAACAGTTCTTTGGATAGTGGCATTTTCCCATCCACCATGAAACATGCCTTAGTAACGCCGCTACTGAAGAAACCAGGGCTTGATGTCGAGGTCCTAAGTAACTACCTTCCGGTTTCAAACCTCTCTTTTATTTCAAAGCTGATAGAGAGGGTTGTTTCCAAACAACTTCACGAATACTTGTCGTCCACTGGTTTGTCGGAAGTGTTTCAATCTGCCTATCGTCCAAATAGCAGCACGGAGACTTTACTTCTTCGGGTCAAAAATGACTTGCTTATGTCAATGGATCAAAGGGAAGTGTCATGCTTGGTGTTGCTGGATCTCAGTGCCGCCTTCGACACCATCGACTACGCTGTGCTATTGGAGAGACTTGAAAACATACTTGGTGTGACGGGTGTAGCCTTAGATTGGTTTAGGTCATATCTGAACGGCCGTACATTGAGTGTGACAGTGAACAATGTTCACTCGGATGTTTTTGCACTTAAGTACGGTGTGCCACAGGGGTCCGTGCTCGGACCCATGCTCTATGTGATCTACGTCCTACCGCTGGGGGACATAATCCGTCATCATGGACTGAATTTTCACTTTTACGCGGATGATTCCCAACTCTACGTTCTTTTCAACCCTGGTTGTGAGATTCCAGCCAGAGAATCCCTAGAGCACTGTGTATCCGATATTAAAATCTGGATGATTGATAATTTCCTTAAGTTGAATCCTGACAAAACTGAACTGATATATATCGGGTTACCGCATCAGTTGGAGAAAGCAACTACCCACGATATTGTGCTTGGAGATAGTGTAGTCTCTAAGTTGACTATGGTCCGCAACCTGGGGTATATGATGGATGACAATCTATCTGCGGAGGCGCATGTAATGCAAGTTTGCAGAGTGGCATATTTAATTGTCACCTGAGAAATATCAGCAGGGTGCGAAATGTGGTCGACGAAGAGACGGCCAAACAACTCGTACATGCATTTGTCACAAGCCGTATAGACTACTGTAACTCACTTTTATTTGGTTGCAACACATACCTTATTCGGAAACTTCAGCTTGTACAAAACTGTGCTGCTAGGATTGCTACCAAAACAAAGAAATTTGATAACATCACTCCAATTCTAGCTAAATTACACTGGCTCCCCGTTGAGCAGAGGATCCATTTTAAGGTCTTGCTTTTCACTTATAAGTGTTCAAATAATATGGCACCATCGTACTTGTCGGATATCATTCAACGCTATCAGCCCGTCAGACCCCTCAGGCAAATCAACTTGTCTATAAAGCTGGGGATCTGGTTACATGCGGCGATCGCGCTTTTTCTGTGGCTGGCCCAAAGCTGTGGAATCTACTTCCTGATCACTTAAGGATTCCACAAAACATAAATGATTTCAAATCAGCACTTAAAACCCACCTGTTTGAAGTGGCATTTGGTCTTCGGCCCACATTGTATAAAGTGAAGAAATAGCCGCAGTTTATGTTGTATATTTGTATTGTGTTGTATATGTTTTATGTGTATATTGTTAAGTCCGAGAGCACATTTGTGGAGTCGTGACTATAAACCTTATTATTATTATTATTATTATTATTATAAGAAGAGCAAAGGGCAAGAGGCCAAGTTGAAGAGTTCATGATATGAATGACAGGATATGTATAACACGATAATGATGAGTTTAATAAGCTTAGAACATTGATGAACCTGCTGAGGTCAGAGAGACAGAGCGAGATACAGAGGGAGCGAGAGAGAGCCAGGGAGAAATGGATAGAGAGAGAGAGTGAGGGATAGAGAGAGAGAGAGAGAGAGAGAGAGAGAGAGAGAGGGGGGGGCGAGAGCGAGAGCGAGAGCGAGAGTGTGTGCTACAACTGCCGTGTGTTCATGAATATTTAACGCATCTTTTTCACTGTTAAATATAATGTTCTTTTCGGTTTTAAATTATTAGGGATACTTACGACTGGTGGAAATTCATTGAGTCAAACAACTATATATGCTAGATGGTTATCAAGGTAATAATTTGTGGATACAATTTAGAATAATATTTCATACATAATAAACAACTAAAATTCGGGTTCGGGGTGATTCGGGTTATCAAATTGTCCAACTGCCCTACCAGCAGCCAACCCAGAAATTTCAGTAAATGGTTGTGTAACTTGTGTTTAGCTCAAACACATTTCATTTCCAAATGTTTTTGCAAAATTTACAAATGTTTTCGGCAAAAATGTTGAACTTACAATTGCTGCGTTCGATGACCTATTGGGTGGCAGTCAAAGTACTTGTTTTGCGAGGGGATTCCATTTATACCTATAGCACTAAAGAGCGTTTCTGGTTTCTCTGATGTGGTAAAACATAAAGAGCATTTGCGTGAAAACTTCATAACAGTTAATATAACTCCATATCACTTATATGGATCTTTCCAGATAATATAGTCTATATATGAGTATTTTTCATTATATTTCCGCTATTATTCGACACATATGAGTTATGACTGGGCTCAGTTAGAGGCTCTAATACAATGTGCCACATTACTTAATAGCGAGTTTGCGATACCCGTTCGACGGGAACGGGTACGGGTAAATCCGTGAACATCGTCACGGTCACTTGGGTACTTTCAATGCAGCACATAAAGCGATAGCGAATTGAAACGGGTAGATTTGTTCCATTGACCGGTAGCCTTTCATTACGATTTTCTCACTCAAGGGTCCATGAATTCCATGAAATTCCAGTCAGCTATGCGTTAACCTATTTATTGAAAGATTTCATGGGCAAATATTATTGATAAAGTTGTCATTTTAACCCAGGATTTGTGTTCAAATTCTCGAGGCTTCTTCTAGCATTTAGATAAATACGGAAGGCCGATTTCTTTTTTCACTAACAACTTTGTCCACTGCATTAATGACAGGTTGTGATTAATAGAGTGAGTAGATGGTGCTATAGACGCCCATTGCAGGGACGTGGCTATAGATGGTCTGCGCGTTAGGAAGGGTGTCCACCTTCGAATTTCTAACTACACATCTCGAACCATATCAAATTCACAAGTTTGCGCGTAAATCCACCCTCCCCTTGGCTGGCATCAAGCTTTCCAATTGTTGGAAATTTTGAGACATGACACCCCCCCCCCCCCAAGCTTGAACAATTTCCAACTGTTTCTGACAGCCATTTCAGTCCAAATTGTGTTACCAAAAATAGGGAAATATGCAAATGTTGGTCTAAAAACTACAAATTATCCACTAATAAATTGTTCGAAAATCAAACTACGAAAACAATTTCAACCTATTGTTTGTGTGAAATTTCCAACAAATGTTGTGTCAGGTATATCAAATTTCCAAATGTTGAACATTTGACCAGAGTTGGGGAGGGGGGTTAAGACACCCCTGTCGTCACGTCCCTGTCTCAACCCATTGTACAAGGACATAAATATATAGTGGATTTATCTATGCATTGCACATTTGAATAGAATTACCGTTTAGTTACCTTATCGTATGTAGGTGGGGACTGATTTCTCATTTTAATATATATTTACTATCTGAACGGACATGGCGCATTTGAACCACAATACTTGTGTATACTGTAGTGGGGATAATATAGGTCGCCAAATACACGAAATACCTATACATACTCTACAAAATCTAAGCATATAAATAGAGCGAGTTTCAGCTGTTTTCTGTGTTTCGCACAGAAGTGAAGCAAACGCTCTTTATTCAATCCGTATAATAAACAGACTACATTTTGACACCTTTTTTGTTACCAAGTTAAACATTTCAACCTACCTCCGGGTTTAGATCCCGACAACAATCCCAATTCTTGGGATAAATATTCCCTTGCCCCGACGGGCCGACCCTTCGATCTGTTGAAAGATTCCAAACAAGGGTTTACTTAAAGCTACTCAAACCGATCAGACGGTCCCCATATCATAAAGTTACAACAAGAACATTTCTTCAAAATACGCTTTTGTTATCAGAATCGATTAATTACAACAAAATAATGCTGACTGCTGTCAACTATAGTATAAAAAATTTTGGCCGCATTACCACTTGATTTTAGAGTTAAGCATCTTCGTCCGCAATTTTGTCCGAGACCGTGGTTTGATGGCTCTTTTCTGGGCCACAAATAATTACACAATTCAAGAAATAACAAACTTCAAAAATCGATATCTGATCACTCTGCGCTTTGATGGTGGGTTCCTCGATTCTAATCAAATATTTAGTTTTACCCCCGAAGCCAAATATAGTAACTTGGGAGCGTTAATTCGGATTATGCATCTTTAATATAACTAAATATTCCCCAACTAAAGAAAGGGACAAATGCGGTATTATATCGAACTGAAAGTACATGTAGGACAATATTAGACCCTTGGTCTAAAACAATACATTTTACACCGAATATGGGTTGGACATTTTAACTATATATAACGTAATTGTATATTTGAGCTATCATAATCTATTTTCTAAGTTTAAAAATTCCAACCGATTTATTGTCAACACTCGATCGGTCTATGAAATGTAGAATCCAATTGTTGAAAATGTTACCAATATGAGTGAAAGAAAAGCAACGTCCTCTTCCAACTGCCACCTAGATCGTCCTTGATGAAAGCAATTGATTATCATGGGGCTCATCTAATCTAAATACATATTTCCAACAACTCATAACGCTACGTATAACATAGGCCAATAACGCGAATAACAATCTATATCATAATATCTTTTTTGTTGAAGTTGGCTCACCATACATTACCAGTCGATGTGATGAATTCTACCGGTAAAACAGTTTGCGATTTCAAAACGTGTACCGGTACGGGTAGCTACCCGTACGCGTACCGGTACCCGTACCGGTTTGAAATCGCAAACTCGCTATTATTTACAACTGTAACTTTATTTTGAATGTTGCAAATACATGCTGATTTTAACAGTTTCTAATACGTTCATGATTGATATGTTCAATATTCACGGTTCAAACTCTATACAAGTTTACTTGTGTAGCTTTAGCCGCCCAGGCCCTGTCATGCACATCATCTAACACTGTTTGAATCGTCTCTCTGTGCGTGCATATTTACCTTTTCTTGTCTCTTAGTTACGTTGCTTATTGATATATTTTTAAAATTCACATCCTTCTTTGGACAGTAGATATGTGCTCATATATTTGTGATCTAATTAATTGGGCCGTTATGATTGTACCGTCAATCATTTGATTGGCTGCAGTGCATGCGATGATTGGCCAGCTAATTACAAGTTCTCAATCACATCATGTACATCCGACACCGGAAATTGAGCTGGAATTTTGAGTTTGTTTACATTAAATTTCGAAATTTTTCACAACGTCGATGATATTTAAATATGAGGACAATTTATGAACCAAATCAGTCGGAACAAGTATACAATACTTCCAAGTTCTCTAGCATCTCCTATCTAAACATCGGTGCAATAGCGTACTGAGAAATAAGATTATTGCACGAATCGTCTAATGCATACAGAATAACTTATAATTAAAACGTATGAGTGTTTGAATATTGCTATAGATGCGATACAGGGAATGTTCATAATGGCTTTTATAGCAACAAACACGGGGTAATACAACATTTGCAGGAAGGTATGCCTTTTGGCACGATAGCCAAAAAAAACGCATTTTTTACAACCTCATGCATTTTTTTTTACTAAATAATAATAATAATAATAATAATAATAATAATAATAATAATGACCAGTTTTATATAGCGATCAACCAATTACTTGCTCTAACACGATTGGTACAATATTACCCCAGTCATTTGTACAAGCCAACCAATGAACCGGCTGCAGCCATTGCAGGCGCTGCTGTAGTTTGATCAAGAACATGCTCTGATACTCATCAGTATGACAAGCTGACTGGTACTCTTTTAACGCATGAGTGATGCGAAGCCGACACAGTACGAGTGATCTTGCTCAAGGGTCACAAGTTGGAGCGGGTTTTGAAACAGCGAGCAATCCGACAATTGCACGTCGCTCAAAGCGGCCAAGTCACTGCTATGTGGAGACTCAATGACCGGCGACGCGCTGCGAACCCATGTCGATGTGTTTACAGCGAATACAAGCCAGACACGCTAACCACTGGACCACGGAGCTCCACTAAAGAACCTTTGTGCCCATAATTGACAGTTGTAACAGTTTAAAACATATTGTAACTGTAAAAATACCGTATCTATGTTACTGGGAACTTATATGGGCGTCAATGGAGGTGAAATTTAGCTGATATGTTCCGTATGGGATAGTGGGGTCAAAAATTCCGTCCCGACACCCTTCGAAAGAAGCTTTGAGAAATGTAAAACTGACATAAATAAACTTGTCCTCATGCAGCTAACACATTTAAGCCTAGATCATTATGTGAATGGGATAAGAGCGAACAGCTGTCTCAAACATTAATGTCATTATCAATGGCTAGACAATGGTCATCAGTGTATCAAGCTAATCAATGAATTCTTCACATGTTTATCAACTCAGATGATCTGTTGATCTCACAGCACCTAAAGTATCCAAGTCTGGCACAGTGACTGCTTGTCATTTAGTATAAAAGAAGTTGCTCCAGTAGGCTAACAAAAGGGGTGTGGAATATGCTGGGCTGATTGACAGATTAATCAGGAAATAGTTAGAAATTATTGAATTGGGTGTTACTGCACAATGAACAAGTATCAGCAATTTATAAAATAATATTTCCAATTGCAGCCTGGCAAATATTCTCTCTATGTATGTTTTTATTTTCAAAATATGTCAACTCTATGTGATTTGATGCTTAATAACTGATATGTCATGGACATGTCTGCAAAATGTCAACAGTGACTCGAAAGTCAAGATTCACTGTCCTGAGATGTTATCAGCTTAAAAGGTATCACAGCCAAATAGCCAAAAACAAATGTTCGGTTCATGTTATAGCTTGCATGAAAAATGATATCTCACTGGATATACAGGGGGTATGCTGGGATATGTATCATTTGTTTTTTTTTTGGTAAAATTGGATGCATATACACTGGCATATACCTTATAACAGTGTTTATGTGCACCCATCAGCTTATGATAGGTTACTGTATTTGTCCACTATATCAATGCATTAGAATTTCCATTTAGACCACACAGGAAGACCTATATAGCATACTCTCATCACACACTGGCCTAAACATCCATTACATGTACATAAATGTGGTAGACAGCCTATCAGCCAGTATTTAAAAAAATCTTCATATTACCTTATTAACCATTTTTTTCCCACTAAAACAGCTTCTGAAACAGACTAAACTGTCATTTGAACTAAATGAGATAATTTCCCAGTCAGATGAGTGATATCAGTAGGATTTCATGTGGTTTTATACCAAATTAGTGAAATTTGGGGGACGGGTGTCGAAAAATTGGGAGTAAACAATATATAATTTTTTTGGCAAAAAAAACGGCATACCTTCCTGCCAATTTTTTACTACCACCCCCCTGACAAACATGATTTTTTTCGGCTGATTATTACAACTATAGTTAACTGCTGTATTGCAAAAGCATTGTCGTTTTGTTAGCGTACGGCACATGACAAGTCCAGTTAAATATCTGTCAATTACAGGCAAATAATTGGCTCAACATAGGTGTCATTATCATTACACATGATTCAACATAGGTGTCATGTTATTACACTTGATTCAGTTTGATGACGATTGTAGCTTTTGTTGATTTCTTGCCCATCTGCACACCGCGTATACGCCTATTAAAGTGTGCCTTTTTGTGGATTTAAACTGACATCAGACATCAGACGTCTACCCGAAAGTTAGTCAACGTGATAAGTTTAAAGGTCCACTTTGAGTTTCACAGGAATTTTTAGTTTGTTTACATTAAATTTGATGCTATCTAAATACGAGCACAAGTTAGGAACAGCAAATCACTCGGAACAAGTATACAATACTTCTAACATCTAAGTGAAAAAAGATAATTATCTGATGCATGGCAGATTATGGCACATTTCAAGTCCAATTAAATATATGCCAATTACAGGCAAATAATTGGCTCAACACAGGTGTCATGTCATCACACATGATTCAGTATGATGACGATTGTATCAATTTGTTGATTTCTTTGCCTTTCTGTTGTTTTAAACTGACATCAGACGTCTATCCGAAAGCTAGTAAACTTTATAGGTCCGAATCGGCATCTCTGGTTTAGAATATGTTTTATTCTAGACCAGGTTTAACTCCAGTTTAAACTAGGTTTAAGTAGGGTTTAAACTTGGTTTTACGGTAGTTAAACTAGGTTTTATGGGAGTCAAACTGGGTTTTATATAGGCATTATTCGCCTGGTTAGGAGATTAGATAGCGACAACAGGTCGCGTGACCGGACAATGCATTGACAAGTAGCGATAATACACAGAGATACCACGCCTACAATCCTTACAATTGGACATGTGTGGCCCACAGGTAACACAATCGAACAAATATATGTCGTCCCAGCGGTGGAGAAAAACTTGGTTTTACTACTAAAACCCAGTTTAAACTGGTATTTTAAACTAGGTCTAAACTGGAGATGCCGATTCGGACCTATAAGTTTAAAGGTCCACTTCAATACATACTGTCCTATCTGGAGATATGGTTATGATTCAAGATTCAAGATTCAAGATTCAATAAGATTTATTTCGTATTCAATATAATTATAATACATATATATCAACAGGACCCCACAACAAGTATAACTTGTAAGGGCAGGGCCCTTATGCTTGTATAATGACACAGTGTTATGTGTACGTATATTGGGTGAATATAGTGCGGGTGCGTATTTACAATGTGTGTATTATTGTATAGAGATGGGCAAGAAGGGGTGGGGGCATGGGGTGGGGGGGGGGTCGGGTTGTGAGATGGTGATTATAGTCATTTTTTTTAGTTGTTATGCTTTATCTGGTAGCCAATATGATTATCGTGATGTCTTTATGCTGAGAGCTGCGCGATCGTCTTGCAATTTTCAATAATGTGGGGAATACCAGTATTTAAGGTGATCAATGAAATATGGGTGTGAATACTGCTTGATTTGGTTGAGGAATTGGTTAAGGTTATAGACAAGTTGATTATTTTTGCACTGTTGTTCAGACGAGTGACAAATAGTAACACATGGAGGAAAAGTGGCATAAATTTGTTTGGCCTGTTTCTCACCGGGAGAGCTGGCCAGGAGAGGGAGGATTATACTATGAGAATAAAGAGAAGTTCATTAATTTCTGCCCCCTCTTCTGGACAGTCTCTGCCGTAAGGGACTGCTGGCTGGTATTGCCTTAGTATATATAATAGGGGAGAGAATACATACAAACTGGATTGTTATTTGATATTTGGGGTGTATTTATTAATGAAATGTGATTTTAGGTACTTATGATATTTGTCACTAGTTTCTACGCGAAGCTTACAGTCACATGGGAGTTCATTCCATAGACATCTGGCTCTGGTTGATATGACACTTCTTGCTTTTTTTGTTCTTCTGAATTCACAATACAGATTTGAATTTGCTTTGAACCGGGTATTGTGGTTATGGATATCATGTATATTAGTAAATATTGAAGACAGCGATTTGGGGAGTTTCTTTTGATGGAAATCATGTAAAAATTTTATTAGTTGCATGATTCCAATGTCATTCATCAATAGCAAATTGTGGTCCCTGCATATTTCTGGTATGCTTTTTTTGCGTAAGATAGTGTGGCGATAGCTTTGTTTTGTATTTTTTCAAGATTTTCAAGGTTTTTCTTTGTTGTTGCACTCCATATGGCATTACAATATGTGAGATGTGGGATAATCAGTACAGAATAGATTGTTTTCATTGTATCTCTGGGTATGAAATCACTGATTTTTCTCATGACTCCTAAATTTTTTGACAGTTTTTTAGTAATAGATTCCACTTGCATATTCCATGATAAATTTTCTTCAATAATAATTCCTAGGAATTTAGTGTTTTTAACTCTTTGTATCTGATTTTCATTGATCTTGAGCTCGGATAGGACAGTTATTTTTTTGCATAGATCTGTATTCGTAAATATCATCTAATAAGTTTTTTCTAGGTTTAGAGATAGTTTATTAGCAAGAAACCATTTGCTCATTGTCTCCATTTCTTTGTTGACTACATCATATGCCTTATTTATATCTTTATTAGAGTAAAATTCATTTGTATCATCAGCAAATAATATTAGATTCAGGTCCTTCATATATATCAGAAAGAGTAGAGGGCCAAGTATAGATCCTTGTGGAACTCCACATATTATGTCTGTTTGTGAAGACAAGTGGCCTTCATATTGTAAAGATTGTTTTCTATTAGTCAAATAGCTTTGGAACCAGTTCAGTGCAACCCCACGACATCCATAGTTTTCAAGTTTATTTAGCATTATATTATGATTTATTGTATCAAATGCCTTTGATAGATCAAGGAATACCCCAATGGTGTGTTCTCTATTATCTAGGGCTTGGGTAATTTTCTCTAAGAGATCAGTTAGTGCCAGAATAGTTGAGTGATTCTTTCTGAAGCCATATTGACTTATATATAGCATATTGTATTTGGTTAAGTATTTGTTCAGTCGGTTGTACATCATTTTTTCTAGGATTTTGGAAAATACAGGTAGCACAGAGACTGGCCTGTAGTTACTTAATGTGGTTGGGTCTTTAGCTTTGAAAATAGGTACAACTTTTGCTATCTTCATGAGGTCTGGAAATATTCCTTTAGCAAGAGAAAGACTGCATATATGTGTAATGGGTTTAATAATAAATTCGCTACAATGTTTCAATATTGAACACTTGAGATCATCAATATCGGCAGCCTTTTTTGCACTGATATTTTTGAGAATTTCTATGACTTCAAGTTCATCTGTTGGTTGGATAAAGAATGAAGAACACTTAGGTTGATTAAGGTAATCTGTTGGATTCTTGTTAGATTTAATTTTTGAAGCAAGGGTTGGTCCAATATTGGTGAAGAATTCATTGAATTTGGTAGCAATTTCCTCTTTGTTATTAATATATTTATTTTCATAAAAGAACTCTGTTACATTTTTGCTTCCCTTTTTCTTGTTGAGAATGTTTTTAATCAGTTTCCATGTGCCATCGATATTACCTTCATATTGTTGGAATTTCCTATGATAATAGTGTTGTTTAGCAGTACGGATAATTAAATTTAGTCTATTCCTATACTTCTTGTATCGATCATTATTATAGTATGTTCTGTTCTTAATGAATATTTTATATAGTTTATTCTTTCTTCTAATGGAATTCAGTATACCTGCTGTTATCCATGGATTGCAATGATTAGAAGGTTTGATTTTCTTTCTGATGTTTGGAAAATTATTATTGTAAATGTTTGTTAATGTTTCGTGGAAAGAATTGTAGGCTTTGTTGCAATCCTGGTTGTCTAACACCATATTCCAGTCAATTTTGGAAATTTCAGTTATAAAATTTTCTTTGTTTCTTTTTGAATAGTCTCTTTGCCATATAAATACGTCTTTCTTATTCATTGTTTTAGTTCCATTGCTCATAGGGAGATAGATAGGCATGTGATCTGTAATGTCTTCCACGAATATACCAGCATTGATAGATGAGGAGAGGAGACAGTTGGAGAATATGTTGTCAATAAGGGTTGCACTGAACTCAGTTATTCTAGTGGGTTTCGTTATTGATGGCAAGAACATAAATGACTTGAGTAAGTTAAGGAAGTTGTTTCCGCTGGTGTTATTAGTATTTATGTTTATATTAAAGTCTCCCATTAGGAAACAATCTTTTTTCTCTTTATGTATCTGGGTTAATACTGTTTCAAGTTTTTCAAGAAAGTCATCGACATTAGAATTTGGGCTTCGATATATACATCCTACTACTTGTTTTTTGTTTTTTTGTTTTTGTCAGGAATTTCAATAAATAAGCTCTCAAAGTTCTCACTGAACAAAGACAAGTCTGATCGTACCTGTGCTTCAATGCTTTCATGTACATAAAGTCCAACTCCACCCCCACCTCTATCACTCCTGTGTTTCTCATATAAGCTATAGCTTCCCATTTTTGTTAGATCCACAGGAGATTCATCCTTAAGCCAAGTTTCAGTAACGCCTATTAGATCAAATCTGTGTCTACAGGTATACAGGAACGTGGATAACTTGTCCATATTTTTTAATAGTGAACGTATGTTGAAGTGTATCATTGATGATGACACATTTTGGTTTATTATTTTCAATTTATCGTTAAATTCATCAAGGAGGGTATAGTTAGAGGAGTTTTCAGGATTTACTGGGTTTAAATTGTATTCATCATCATCCATTTGATGTTCTTCACGAAAGTCATCATTTAGAGTGAATGGGTTCATTAAAAATGATTTATTTGAATTTGTGTGAGTATATTCTTGTTTCATGTCAAATAATGCCAGTCGAAACAGTGCCTCTTCCTCCATGTGATTAAATGGAAATAACGTCTCATTACAATGGTAGCAAAACCATGGGCTATCATCATTAGCTAGCTTCATGAAATTTGTTTTTAGTAATTTAGAGCAGCGGAGGTGAATCCATTGATCACACAGGTCACAACATAACGCATCTTGATTTTTTCTCACTGATTTGTTGCATGTAGAGCATGGGTATTTTAGAGGCATGGTAATGTGGTTGTATGGGGGGGGGGGTATGGAGGGGGCGGTGTGTGCGAGTGGTGAACTGTTTGAAGTTATTTGTCCAAATGTAGGGTGTTCAGTGTTCACCTCAACGGAGAAATGGCTGCAAGAAAAAAAGAGTGATGGGTGTATTTTTAGATGAACTGGGAGATGACTTATTCAGTTTATGATTTCCAGAAGAGAATGTGTATTACGTAATGGATGGTTGGATATATGTTGTTTTCCATGCACATGCTTGACAAAACTCAGGAAGTATATACATAATAACGTATCAATCATTAGTGCATGCAATTATAGTTTTCACCCGTGATACATTTTCCCGGAAACGTCAAACATTGAACCGGTAATTCGTGATTACAGATGTCACATTAACAATAATGTGTGAATGGAATCCTAGTCTTGCTTCATAAAATATAACTGGATAGAAAACACACATCAACAATGGTTTTATAAATTAAAAATAATTTGGCGGTGGGGGTGGGTGGGTACAAAAAATGATCGAAGAGGGAAAAAAAACCATACGTGCCTGAAATGTTTTTCCGACCCCCCCCCCCTGAATTAGACCAATTTTGTCTTCATTAAACACGGGTGAACATTATATACTCATTGTTGTGTCCAGACTGATACGCTTCCCAACTCTCGGTGAAAGGGCTTCCTTTTTAAGGATGTCCCCGAAGTCTGTAGCCGATGTGGTTAGGTCGCGGATAAGATCATCGCAGTCTGGGATTGACGAGGTTGGCGCGAGTTCGACTCAATTGTGACATAATCCATCAGCAATCCTTTTGCGGTTCAAGCTGAGGTTCCTCATTTTGCAACAATTGAATGATAAATAATCTTTTCATGATTTCTTTTATGTATCTGTGCTCATTAGCTCACTATATGATTCCCGCCTCATATAATTATGACAGTTGAGAGATATAATCGTTCAAGTGATAACTCGGTCACCATTTGTTTGAGGTTGTGAAATGTGTACGTCAAGAACTCCTTAGAACGAATTACAGAGATGACTATATATAACTTTGGTGGATATTGGCGACTAAAACATTCTTACCAATGCTTGTGCTACTCATCTCTCCATCCCTGACCAAATGTTACGTCCTTATCACACATTATTTGATTCCCCGTATCATTGGAGGAGAACGTGTATGGATTTAGTGGTAATTAGTGCTATATAAAGCAAAATTGTATCAGCTTTGGTGTCCCTCCCCTCCAATTTATGATCAGAACGTTGCCACTATTGACATATTAAAACCATTTCCATGCTGACTGACGAAGTCGGCGATTAATGGAGTTATAATAACAACCATTGGTCATACATAACAGTGCCAAATTAAAACTGGACTTGCAAAATATAAAAAATGGATGATGGAATCATGCCTCATGTGTCATCATGCTGACCATTGGGTAACACTTAAAACAGTGACAGTGGATTAAACAGTAGATATAATAGTTATAACGCCAAATCAAAATGTGTTTTCGTAGATTCTGCGGAGTTATTTATCTCGGAAACGTCAACAATGACAACTTATGATAGTATTTTGATACCAGAAAACCCTCTGCGCCCTTCGATGCACATGCTCTTTGTTTATATTTCTAAATACGTTTATTCTTTACAGTCATAGTCCTACAACTATTTGTTCAATTAAAATAAATGTACTAGTATAATGCACCCCTCAAATTACGGCGAAAACATGGGAAAGATAATTTATGTGCCATCAAATTTTAAAAACATAGCCTGGCAATCGGCATAGTAGCCAATATATATATAATTTCATATAATTCTGAACTAAAATGCAGTACAGGAAAAATGCAAATTTCAAAGGCTGAGATATGCAAAGAAAAAAAACAGAGGAATACATAAAGTGAAATTTATGTAGATGTACGTATCCACGGGAACTAATTATTCAAATCGAACTATCTAAAAAATTATAACAAATCCAAGATAGATAACTCTGCAAAACCTACGAAAACTACACAATTCCAGCTGTACTGTTGAACTATTTGTGCACACTAAAGAACACACATTGAAATTTAATTAAATTAAATATTATATAAAGTTAAACAGAGCATCAGTTATTCATGTTATCCCCAGTCATCATGGGCATATGATAACTGCATGGTCACATATTCAGCACACATATTTCCTATTTGGTACTGCTGGTACTCATTAGCATACTGTTGTGCTAGTTTAATAGCTATGACAGTTGTGAGTAAATATGAACGCTCTTCATTTAAATTTGAATGAATAGATACGTATCCGAATAGTGTTTAAAGTTGTATGTTTTATGACGTCAGTGCATCTTTTTCGGCAATATAATGTTAGTAGACAGGTTTTTCATGCATGTATTTATCTGTTCAAGTATCCGGAGTGATTCTTAGGGATGTTCATTATATAGCTAGTATCATGCTAAATACTGGCTAGAAAAAAAACACAATTTTAACTAGAATTATATGACAAGATCCTATCATCCTAGCTAAATATTAGTTAAGATATATGACTAGATTCCACAATTCTAGCTAAATATTAGCTAAGATCTATGACTAGATCCTAGCTAAAACCATTATCAGTACTAGAAAGTAGCTAATTGTTAGATGCCAGTATATGTAAATCATATAGCGATAACTCTACTGAAAGCAGTCTGATTAAAAAGAGACTGGAATGCTTCGCGGTGCACAGTCTGAAGAAAATATGTGGGTTTTCCATTACCAAAAGCGACGCAGCAATTCGGGCGATTATCAGAATTCATATACAGCGGTCAATTCGCCACATAGCTAAAATAGCGAAATAAATGTTTTGTTACATATATCATTTCACACAAGCTTCACAAAATTAGATATTACAACAACTAATTACACAACAAAAGAGTACGTGAATAATCCATAATTGACCAATAATTCTTAGCAAGGAGAATAAATTGTACGTATTCAAACAGTTAACGACAGTTTGAAGCGGCGAACATATCTGGATAGATTGAACGTAGAAGTTATTTATAGCGATAGTCCGTAGGGCAAACCAGATATTTTTCGAGTTGGCTGCACCCCCCCCCCAACAAAGGTTTTTATATATCAAATTAAAGGTCATCATATGGCGCATCAGATTTTGCTTGTTAACCGTTTCAGAAAGTGTCCCAAAATAGATTTTCAGGGAAGACAACTCTTACCCCTAAAATAAAATGAAAATTTTCTCGAGTACATGTGTCAGGGCATAAACAAATTATTGCGGTTATAAACTGCACAATATATCGTTTACATTATTAAGAAATGATCATAAAATGACACGAGATACAAAACTTGACCATTTTATGAGCTAGTTAGAAAAAATTGCGATAAATATTTTGAAATCGCGAAAAATGACTTGGATTTTGAAAACAACTGTCACATATAAATGGCTATAACTTGTGAACCACATGGGCTATTGATCCGCCACATGGCTCAAAAATTGCCCCATTGACATATCAAAACGAATTTAATAATTGAATGCCAAGAGTATCGCTGTGAAAATGTTATATGAGCTATAACTTAACCACACCCCCTAAAATATAACTTTTGCAGAAAAACGAATTATGTCGTTTACACTTAGAATGCTGCATGTCAAGTTGTTTTTTAGAAGCATAAACTGAAACAGTGTATAGAGTGATGAAGGGAATTATAAATAGCGGTGTCTGAACGTGATCTAAGATTAAAATTTGAAAACAATTTATGAAAAATGAGAATTTTAACTAATTTCTGTAAAATTTACAACATTGTCATTAAATTTTGATAGGTTATGGTATAACACCACCAGAACACTGGTTATAATGGTTTATGAGTGAGACTTGCGTTATACAGAATGGTATTTTCTTATTTGTGCCGCGCATGTCGGGACAGTGATCACAACTGACAAGTGACAATAGATATGGCATTACATCCGCTACATATTTGACAATAAGTTATGATAGCATCCAAAACGGCCAACAAAATCGAAGTTTCTCACACTTTCCGTCACAAACGTGACTGAGTTTGTTATCTTGGGACAAGGGAATTGTTAATGATGAGTTAACTGGTAACGGTAAACAAACAGAAGAACCCTACTATTGTTTCAATTAATTTAAGCTAGTGAGTAATTTATTATCTTAAGGACTATAGCTACTCATTTATTGGGAGAATACTTGATAAAACGATATAGGAAGATTAAAACAATCATGACTAACATGTGCTTTTTGGATTAGTTTAGATAAGTAATATCAATTTATATAAGTTGTCTGAAGAAAATTGAAATTGTATGCCCAAATTACCAGCCTCCAATTTCAAGTTGCCTATCTCTCTGATGTAAACATGTGTTAAGGTGAAATGCATTATATTAACCAAAATTAGTTGCTATACAGAGTATTGTTTTGTCAATAAAGAAATGAATTTTGCAGTATATAATATTGTGTTGCCAAACAGTTTTCAAGACATGCTACTACTTCCTGTTCTATAATCTGAGTATATATAGTCCTTAAATGTTCTCTCACTCTGCTCATCCTATCAGTCGTAAAAAGTTACACTATTTCGGTTATTGTAGACATTCTCACATACATCGTTACATGGTCAGTCTGCATTGAAACAAGATCATTTGTTACATTCACATGAATCTTTGCAGCCAAAGCTCAGTTGTCACAGTAGAACGGGAGGAAATATAAACCGACTGGTTTGTAGGACTCAAAGAGCGACCAACCATGGCTGTCAGAACATGGTACACAACACGGGGGAGTCATTATGATGTGCCAATCACTGATACAGTTCGCACGAAGATGTGTTAATGTGATTTCTTAGGGACTCTGTGGCTGCTGGTGGTAGAAGGTGTGTTCCAGTGTTCGGTTACACAACATAAGAACGTGTGCGTTAATTTGTCTAATTGACGACATTATAGCTCACCATAATTTATGCCAACTCTTGGTGGGATATATAGCGTCATCGTCAATATTAATAGATTGCACAAATTGATGCAAAAGTCGCATCACATTTTACTACTTTTGACTACTAAGACAAACGGCTTCATTCTATAGGTAATTGTGAATGTCGTAGCCTGTCAACGCGTGAATTAGAGGCAAGGTTTCACACACCTCTTGAACAATACTGCCCGCTGTGTCGTTCACGGAAAAGACACATGACCTATTTTGATTTCAGTATGAAGAATTATCCTAGCTCATATTCATCGTGAAACATAACATTCTAATATTTCGACATTTACGTCAGGGGAATAAAACAATAACTAGCGTCCGACCGAGGCGTGCTGCATTGGCTGCTTGTAACAGCATACAAGTATCCGCTTCCTCGTGGTAACATACTAGCATGAGATCAGGAACTAATTCTAAGCTAACTTCGCCATTGACGGACCGTATCACGTTTCATTCGACCCCATGGCAAACATAATTCAGTGATTTTGAAACAGCACTCGACCATTCGCGAAAAAAATAGAAGCCTGTCAAGGAGTCTTTGTTGTCACCACCTGATAAATATTTGGTATTAACTGGAAATGTGTCATGGACACAGGATATGTGAAGCCTTGCCTGAATACCAGGATTGTATTCTCGGGTTGCAGGAAAAAGGTAGCATAATGACTTATTATGAAAAGGGGTGCAATGTATCATACTATGCAACAGGAATTAGTCTGTCAAAAAAATATTTGTTTTATCGTCATAATACTAATCATATATATCTAACAGACCCATTTCGCCAAGAAAATTCAAAATCGAACAGAGAGTATTTGTATTATTATGATATTAAAAAAATCGCGGAAATATCCGAAGTGTAAGTCACGTGAGTTCGACCACATGACCATAACGCGGTCACGTGACCGATCATCTGCATCGACGCTTACCGGTGACAGCGGTGGGTGGAGCTTGAAATAATTCCGCCAATCGCGTAACGAGTTGATAAATTAGGTATAAAATATTTCAGTCGCCGGTTAATTACCTAGGCCTTTACGATAAATAGCGATCACGGAATAAAACTGTTCGAATGTGCTGAATTATGAACTGGATTTGCTAGAATGTTGGATTATATAACGAATAATGAAGGCGAAAATGCACTTTGAGGCGATAACAGTTTTGTGAAATGAGATTAATTTATGCAGAAATGCAATGAGCGAGCGCAATTTCGTGCGAAACAAATTTAACTGTTTCTGAAAGAATACCAGTTAGGCCATTTAGCTTCCTGTTCGTTGTATGGTACCAATTTCGGAAGCTAGTTTACACACTAGTGGCATCCCGTTGTGCGCTATATGAGTACGATTAAACACAAATGGGGCGTGATTAAAAAGGTGGTGGTTATTAAATACCTTAAATATTCATGTTCTTTCTCTAAGAAACCATATCACGATATATACTGTCTTCTGTACATATTATTGTAATATATTCAATATCTCCATAGAAGGAGGCAATAAAGATATATATTATATTCGTGGTGGTGTTATTATACTAGTACATGTATCATGGTGGCTTATATTCGTCATAATAATGTTCCTGTCTGTTTCTTCACACGAAACATATTGTGTGGAGAAGTGCACGACTGTGAACAGCTTGCTAAAATCCTTCCAGTCAAGATCGATAAGTGCGTAAACAAAATAATTCTCTCGAATACACAACAAACTGTCGAAACTACAATAATTATTAATTAGGCTGCAGTTTGGCATAACGACATTTTTTTTAATTGAAGGCTAGCCTGGCATTGTTTTTCAGTTTGTGTTTGTTGTTCGTTTTATTTTCGTTTTATTTTACGTTTTGGTGGCAGATATTGGATTTCTAGAGAGAATTGTTTTGCCTCTAATAAAGAGCGTCCATGTTTTCGTCGCGGTATAGACAATAAAGAGCGTTCTCAATTATGAACGTGCTCTATTTCGATATGTCATGGGTGATTTTGTATGTGGTGTTGTGACATTTAAATATAAAGAGCGCCCATGCTTCCGTCTCCCAAAAGCGGTAGACAATAAAGAGCGTTCTGAATTACGCACTGTGTTGTCTTTTTGGAGGTACTTAATAATGGATCGCTAGCCCGCCCACAACCGAACACACTACATCTACTAGGCATCTTGGCATATGTGGATATGACGGATACTCGGGATATCTATATCGAAAGTAAAACAACAAAAAAACACAAAACAAAGGCGCCTAAATAGAGTTAACATTATTCAGCACAGTGTTTATATAACATTTGGGCGCTTCTTATGTATGACCAGGTGAATGGGATCCTCCGTCGCCCTTAATGTTCACTTTGGGGAATTTTACAGTGCAAACAAGTTCGCGACTGACAGTGATGAATAGTCACTGACATGGCTACAAAAACAACCATTCTAGGCGCTACTAATGACATAATCACATAATTATTTTTTTCTATTCCAGATAAACGGCCAAAGAGGCCACACTTTCTTCATTAATTAGATAACACATTGAATAGCGACGTAATCTATACACCACACGCGCGCATACGATTCCGCATTTTAGTATCGGCTGACTTACGATTACGTCATCGTAGTCAGCATAATAAACTCCGGCTCCGAATCTGTGTTTTTAATATGCTCGCCCACACCTACGTCACTCGTAGTCAAGTCACGGAAATCTCCGAATACCGGTGGTGGTATTATTTATTTATTTATTTTACGGGTTATTTATTATGCGATCGGAATGGGACTTGGGTCATTTTAATCACATCAGGAAGGGCTTTCCGATTGCGTTTTGTAGTTTCTAGACCGAATAAATCCTTTAATAGTGTGTACTGTGAAGTGAGAACTTCCATGAATCTCCATTTAAGTCGAATATCAATATTAAAGACGAAGAGGGAGGTGGATAGAAAAATTAGATATTCCAACTGTTGCTACCCCCTCTATTGAGTCCCAAATACTTATATTCCATTTGCACATTGCTCCCTCTGGGTTGGAGTTTTTGCAACTGGTCTCTCAAATTTTCCAAATGTTGAGAATTTACAACATGACACACTACTATATGGGGAGGCCATTTATAAGTTGTAGTCAACCAAATGGCCAGACCGTCGGAACTGAAAATGTTTATATAGAGGTAATTTGACACTGTGAGCGTTATTATATATGACCCGTTCACATTAGTTGTCTTAAATTGGCACTAACAATTATTTATATATATTTTGGCTAAAGATCGACGACCAAACGGTTGGACCATCGGAGCTGAAAATGTGTAATATTGGTAATTTGATCCCAGAAAGCTTAGTAGATAGGTTCTGTTGACCTCATATGTCTTAAAAGGGCACTAGTAATTAATTTAACTAAATAATTAATTATGTTCCCAAAATGGTTGCAATCTGGACGGTGAATATTCAAACACAGGGATAAATTGACAGGTAGAGTGTAATGGGATAGATTCCAATCACCTCAGATGACTTAAAAGGGAAAATATGAACAATAAAGAACGTTCCTTACCAGCTTAGAAGATATGTAGGATATGTGGGGAAAATCAGCCGGCACCATGAATTTCTCATTAAAAAGTACATTAGATGCCATTCGAAAAATAAAGTGAGCACCATTTCCATAAAAAGCGCATGTCTGAGACCGACCAGTTCAGTACATTAATGCACCTGCTCTTCCGTAATTTCGTGGACAAGATAAATTAGTAAATACTGTAAAATTCCAATAACTGCAGTTAACTGTGCAGTATATTGATGCTAATTTATACTAATTGTGTAAGACTTATTCCAACTGGGATGAGACCATAACATTTCCAGCTATATAGGATTTGATCTAATAAAATTTCCAACTATATATAGTCCGGGAGCTAATAGGGGTACCCTTGCACCCCCCCCTGGGACTTAACTTCACCCCACTCATTTTGTTCCTTATTATGTCCTTCAACTTTTAAGCAATGTTAACAAGAAAACAAAGTGGCCGTGTAGACTCCAGACAAGATGGCGTCCATCATGGCCGCCGTTTTTCAGACCAGACCCTTAGTCAGTTTTATGCAAATTATAGCGGGAAAATCTGGTAAAGTGTACAAAAATGTATATATTTTCGTGAAGCTAAGACATAATGACACTTGTTTGGGCCAAAACTGAAACTCACCATCCAAGACGGCCGCCAAAATGGCCGCCTGAAGTTGAAAATATGACATTTTTTCACATATATCTTCTAGATCAATTCATGCTGTTTGGAACTGGTTGAGTAGTATGACTTTATTTTGTGTTTTGTATATTAACTGATCATTGGAGCAATTAAATATGCTATTAATGGGATCCTAGCCCCTTCGGATCCCTCAAAAATTCGATTTTACAGAACGCGGTACAAAATTTTACAAAAAATCACAATTGGGATTCTAGTCATATTTCAACAAGAAATGAAAAGAACATTGTAATGTAAGTGAGGCATATCATTAGCTATGAATATTCCAACTCTCTGGAACCAAAAATCTTACCTTGGCTCAAAATGGCTGCGAAAATGGCCGCCAAAATATGGAAAATGGTAAATATTGCACCAGGGTGTCCTGCAATCGCTTACAAGTTGTGGTTGATGTATACAATTGGCTAATCTGTATTATATACACTGCATACTAACATGACTGATGCACCATGGATCAGTTTTACTATTTTCACCACTGACATCACCAGAAATATTGGATTTTTCTCTCACAAACTTGACATAAATATCGGCAAAAATTAACTTTTCAGGGTTCGACCATTTGTTCAAGTAAAATACAACTATCTTTGGTATCAAAGGTGTTTATTGTTTTGGTCTATCTTAAATGTGTCACACTACGGTGTTTATAGACTAAATTGCTCAAGATGGCTTCCAAAATGGCAACCAAATTTGTAAAAAGTTAAAAGTTAACATATCCCGAACATTATTCTCTGCGTTATCCGAAAAAAGGCAGCCAATTGTGACTCACTTGATTATTGTACGCGTTAGTTAATTAACTGACAACTATGTTCTATTGTGTTTGTTTCAGTTGCGTATGGGGCATGACAAATTCATTTTAAAGTTGCAGTATGGAATTTTGCGAAGAACCTCTTTTGTGATTCTGGCCATATTATTGAAAGGAAATGGGCAGCACTTTGAGACGAACTGAGATGAACCATGATATGTGGGTATTCTGGCCCATTGTGATAAAAATTTATCAACTGGATACAGGGTGGAAGCCAAGATGGCAGCCGGGGAGTTACTCTATGATCATAGATGAGGATAATAGGTATACAGGGAGTTATTGTATGGTCATGAATGATGGGTGGGTACATAGCTAGTGCCTTGTTGGTAACGGTGGGACGTATATTTATATATGTTGTGGATGTGTTATCATTTGTGGTGTATGGGGAGTAGATGTATGCTCATGGATGGCGTGTATGAGTATGGCAAGAATGGAACTTATGAGTGGTCGTATGTGCGGGTATTGGTATATCTGGAAGGGCTCACCATTGGTGATGTACATATGTATACCTGGATTGACTCTATGGTCATGGGTATGGCGAATATGTATAAATGTAGTGGTTGTATGGTCCATGGTGAGGTGAATATTTATACAATGAGTGACTGTATGATCGTGAATGTAGTGAATATGTATACATATAGTGACTACATGGTCATGTGTCGGGTGTAGGTGTATACCTGGTGTTCATGCATGGTGACTCGTGGCTGTATCTTCAGTTGTGGTATGTACGGGTATAACCAAGTATGGCTGTATGATCAGGTTTATGTGTATAAAGTGGGTGATTATGTTGTCATTTGTGCGGTGTTTATGTACACATGGAGTGGGTTGGACATGTGTATCTTGGCTGGCTATCGCTTTCCACAATAACTCAAGGATATGTTAATCAATAGAGAGGTCATGTCCGAGAGTCATATCGTGGAAAGCGATAGCCACCCATTATCACACAGTCATTACATATATACATAAACGCCACAGACATAACAATATAGTGACCCACTGTATACATGTACACCTGACCCATGACCACGGATGGCCATACAGCCACGCATCACAATGCAGGAACACCGGGTATACTCCTAAACATGACCCATAACCATATAGTCACTCCTTGTATACCCATTCATCTCACCATTGGCCATAAGGTCGTCCCCTGTATACCTATTCTCCAAACGCATGGTCAAATAGACAATCAATATATACATCAACACCACAACAAAGACCACAAAGTCACTCCGGTATACATATGCACATCACCAATGGCCATATAGCCATCCGCTTCATACACATACCCTCACCCATGTCACCTGGTATACTCCTTCACATGATATATGGACATATAGTCACCCCGTGTGTACCTATTCAAAACATTCATACATGATCATGGTCAATCCTTGTATACATATTCACCTCAACATTGGCCATGTCACTCCCTGTATCCCTATTTGTCACACTACAGCCGAATAGCCACTCAAGATATACGAATACACCACAGCCATGTCAGAATAGTCACTCCATGTATACATATGCACCTCATCCATGGCCATATAGCCACTCGCTATATACACATATCCCTCGCCCATGACAATAAAGCAACACGTGTGTATACTGGTATAACCTACACATGACCATACCGCCACGAGTCACCAAACAGGTACACTCATACGCCTGACACATGACCATTTAGTCAGCCCCTGTATAGATGTCCATTACATTTATGATCGTACAGTCACTACTTGTATACCTACATATACTCATCTCACCATTAACCATACAGTCACTACATGTATACCTATTCGACACACATAGTCATATAACCACTCGATATGCATATGCAGCCCACCCTAGACCATAGATTCACTCCAGGTATACATGTAAACCCCACTGATGGACATTCAGCCCTTCCAGATATACAAAAATCCCGCACACACGACCACTCAAACAATCCATACCTGCATATACACCTTACACATTACAATTAAGCAATTCACTGTATAGTCATACACGCCATCCGTGATAATACAGCTAAGCCCTATACACCCACCAATGATAATACATCCACGAGATATATAAATATACATCCCACCCGTTACCACAAGGACACTCCCTCTATACCCACACGCTCGATAATGTCCACCCTGCTTACTCCAGGTATTCACATCCAGTCATGACCGTACAGTCATTCCATGTATACCTATACACATTACTCGTAACCAAAAAATAACTCCATATTTATCCACACACCCCATCCACGATCACACAGACAACACATGTACACCCCACCCATGACCTTACAGTCACTCCATATATACATAATCAACACATAGATGACCAAGTAGCTATATCCATACACCACACAAATGACCATACAGGCACACCGGGTGCACCCGTACTGAATATACACATGCATACACCATGCAGTCACTCCATGCATATCGATTCACCTGACCATGACCTCTCCCTGTATACCTAGATGCATCTTACCATGGACAACCCACTCATAACCATATAGTCACTCATTGTATACCTACTCACATCAGTCATGACATACAATAACTCCCTGTATACCTATTCACCTCACATAAAGTTATGATCATAGAGTAACTCCCTGGCCACGATCTTTGCATCCACACTATCATTTTTTTATCATAATGGACCAGAATATAGCCAAAGATTATGGTCCATCTCAGTTCTGTCTCAAAGTTCTGCCCATTTCCTTTCAATAAATATGGCCAAAATTACAAAAGAGGTTCTCGGCAAAATTACATACTTTAAAATGAATTTGTCATGCCCCATACCGAACTACAAGTGAGTCACAATTTGCTACCTTTTCGGATAATGCAGAGAATGTTCGGGATATATGTAAAACATTAACATTTTACAAATTTGGTTGCCATTTTGGAAGCCATCTTGAGCAATTTGGTCTATAAACATCCTTGGGTGTCACACTTAAGATAGACCAAAACAATAAACACCTTTCAATCGAAAGATAGTTATATTTTACCTGAAAAAATGGTCCAAACCTGAAAAGTAAATTTTTGCCAATATTTATGTCAAGTTTTTGAGAGAAAAGTCCAATATTTTTGACGATGTCAGTGGTGACAATAGTAACAATTAACTATGGTGCATCAGACATGTTAGTATTCAATGTATAGAATGCAGAATAGCCAATTCTATACATCAACCAAAACTTGTAAGCGATTGCAGGACACGCTGGTGTAATATTTACCATTTTCCATATTTTGGCGGCCATATTGGCAGCCATTTTGAGCCAAAGTAAGAATTTTTGTTCCAGTGACTTGGATTTTATTGGTAATGATATTCCTCACTTACATTAGAAAGTTCTGATCAGTTCTTGTTGAAATATGACTAGAATCCCAATTGTGATTTTTTTGGTGAAATTTTAGACCACATTCTGTAAAATCGAATTTTTGAGGGATCGGAATGGGTTAGGACCCCAATAATTGCATGTTTAATTGCTCCAATGATCAGTTAATATACAAAACACAAAATAAAGTTGCATTACTCAACCAGTTTCAAACAGCATGAATTGATCTAGAAGATATATGTGAAAAATGTCATATTTTCAACTTCCGGCGGCCATTTTGGCGGCCATCTTGGATGGTGAGTTTCAGTTTTGGTCCAAAAAAGTGTCATTATGTCTTAGCTTCACGAAAATATATACATTTGTGTACATTTTACCAGATTTTCCCGCTATAATTTGCATAAAACTGACTACGGGTCTGGTCTGAAAAACGGCGGCCACGATGGACGCCATCTTGTCTGGAGTCTACACGGCCACTTTTTTTTCTTGTTAACATTGCTTAAAAGTTGAAGGACATAATAAGGAACAAAATGAGTGGGGTGAAGTAAAGTCCCAGGGGGGGGGGTGCAAGGGTACCCCTATTAGCTCCCGGACTAATAGGATTTGGTTTTGAGTAATGCAAAATTCCAATATTGGCTTAATGGCTTAATAATTTGGGTTTAAATACCGTTTTAAGTTCGAGTGAATTAGAATGGGGATATCAGTGTGGCTTAGCCACACCGTTACCCCCTAAATATACTATAGCAAAACCACGATTTAACTACAGTGACCACGTAACGTGCAGGGCAATAATATGGTTTTAATTTACCGTGTAAGAGTATACGTTGACCATGGATTAGATATCGTAAAACCATGTTCACAGCAAGTGAATCCATAGTTTATGATCACACAAATATACAACACTAGCTGTCACATACCACTCGCATGTTCATATATAACCGGTGTATAATAAAATATGGTACTGGCATTATGTATATATACCACAGTAAACTATATTAAAACTATATTTGAGTATAGATGATATTCAGTCTGAGAATTGTTCTACCACGAAACCATGGTAAAGTCGTGCATCGGACACGAAAACTATAGTAATATCTTAGTTATCGTAGTAAAACCATATTTAAAATTAACTGTGGTGGGTTGGGGATTAAATAGTTATATAAATATGTATATAAATATGGTTTAGAGAATTCGTATGGTGTATTAAAACCATGCTTACTCTGGTATAAACATAGTTTTACTATAATGTAGTTGTGAGATTGATTACTTTCATCACAGTTTTACAAAACAAAAACAAAAACTACAGTTACCACACAAACTATGGTGAATCCAAACATGGTGTTTGTGGTAACTGTTTATTTTTTGTAAGACTTTTTATATTAGTTTACGACACAAATTATGGTAAACCCAAAATTACTATAGTAACTATGGTAAAACCACGTTTACAATAAAATTACTTTAGTAAAACCATGTTTACTGTATAATTACTACAGTAAACTATAGTAAACCGTTACTTGCGAATCCACTTAAAATTGCTTCCGGAATTAATTTTTGTTTACGTGGCAGTCACCTCACATATGGACAAACCTCACATTCGAACATTTCGTTCTAATTAGTTATCTGTATTGCCTTCCTGAGCACAACAGTAACCAAAAATCGAATACAAGTGTTTCATTGTTTCTACCGCCATAATACAAATACTAACAATAGCTAATTATATTAACACTCGCGCCAATCGTACCAAATACTTCAAATCGTCCTTAAACACAAATTTCCACGGCCATTAGCCAACCTAGATCTAGCCCGATAATCTCTGGAAGGCAATACATATTACGTACATCAAAACTTATCACCATGTAAATACGTTTGTATCGTCATTTTGATTTCATGTGTGTTGATATATTGTGTTGGGAGAGGGGCTTCATAAGTTGTAAAAACTTGTGCCCCAATCCCTTTTGTATATTATGCAAATAAAATATGTTTCAAGTCAAGTCAAACC
This sequence comes from Siphonodentalium dalli, assembly GCA_032622095.1. Taxonomy (NCBI): domain Eukaryota; kingdom Metazoa; phylum Mollusca; class Scaphopoda; order Gadilida; family Siphonodentaliidae; genus Siphonodentalium; species Siphonodentalium dalli. The sequence goes on along the minus strand of CP136064.1, from coordinate 132,180,013 downwards.
GTGGGAATTTTTTTTATAAATGTTCGGGAGACTTAATTTATTCAGCGTCGGAGGGCCTTGCGGCCCCTGTGTGCGCAAAGTTTATCTTATTGGAATGTACTAGAGTTATACTGCAACGACCTGAATCGCTTAGAAAAATAGCCACGATCACAATGGCGATGTAAATGACACCTATACCGACACGGTGTCGCTGTCGCTGACGACAGACGATACTCCCCCAAATTTCCCTAGAGGGCGCTTTACTTACACAGTCGCGGGCCATGTCATGAGTATACTGGTTATTATGCAAAAAGGGCAGACGAAATTATCTATGATCGATCACACGATGCTTTAATATTCTCAAGGCGCCATTCTCTGTGAACCTATACTGTCATGTGGCTTCTCTTTCTGATTCCCAAAGAGAAGCCCCATGACAATAAGAGCCGCGTTGCCAGTTTGGGACGGAAACGTTCAGATACAAGAACAAAAAAAGGTAAAAGCATCAGATCACCCATGAATTATTTTACAAAGAATTAGTCACATGCAGTGGGGAAATATTATAAATTTAATATTGAAAGTTTAAAAATACGCATCTATATATACTAAGGGTGGCGGAAGCTACTGAAAAGTGTGGGGGCACCGTTTTTTTAAAGTAATAATAATAATAATAATAATAGATATTTATAAATATCTAGGTGTAGACGAATATGATGGCATAAACATGCAGACATGAAAGCTGGGATAATGAATGAATACACCAGGCGTGTGAGATGGCAGTCCCTGTCGTTTCATATAGCTATGGTATTATTGACTGGTTCACATCAGAACTGAACAAGATAGATAGAAAAACTCGAAAGTTGCTAATACACAATACTAAATCAGACGTCCACAGGATATACACGGCTAGAAATACTGGAGGACGCGGGCTAATTGAGATCGAATCCTCATTCAAATGTGCAATAGTTGGTCTTGATGAATACATCAGAATAAATAAAGATAAAAACATCAAATGTGTTGCACACCACCACAATGGTAAGGCAAAACATTCCATCACAAAACAGGCCCATAAATTCAAACAAGAATACAATGTAAACCAATACATAATCAAGAAAATAGTCAACCAACAGAACAGGCTAAATGTGTTAAGAATGAAATTAAGAAAAAAAAACAGATAAATGAGAAAGACAATAGACATATGAAAAGAAAAACATGCATGGCCAGCATGCTAAGTATATAAATAGTCCAAATATAAATAAAGAGGAATCACACCAGTGGTTGCAGCTAGCGGGCTTTAAAGCAGAAACAGAAGCTACTATTATAGCGGCCCAAGACCAAGCAATTACTACCCGGTATACTATACACATTACTTCATCGACCACTCTGTAGACCCAAAATGTAGAGTTTGCCATGCCAGTCCCGAAACAGTCGAGCACGTCATCTCAGCCCGTTCTGTTTTGGCTCCAAATGAGTACACTCCAAGGCACAACAATGTAGCCCGATATGTCCACTGGACACTGTGCGAGGATACTGATATTGAAGTAAGTTCCAAGTGGTACCAACATCAGCCTCAAAATGTCACCACCAAACACGATGTGACGATAAATTGGGACACAGAGGTGCACACGTACAGACACACCCCTTGCAACAGACCCGACATTATCTTGAAAGATCGCAAGCGGGGTATCTGTCTCTTGCTGGATATTTCTGTCTCCAGCGACTACAACGTTGTGCAGAAAGAGACAGATAAAGTTAAAAAATATGTTGACCTCAAAATAGAATGTGAAAAGATGTGGAGTCTTGAGACAAGTGTGATTCCAATAGTTATATGGGCTACTGGTGCAGTTACCAAGATTTTAATAAGTGGCTAAAACAAGTAACACCAAGTATCGCACCATACCAACTACAGAAGGCAGTATTGTTAGCCACGGCATATATACTGAGAAGAATCACCAACATGAAGATAGTAACATAAAGGAAGAAACAACAAATGGTCGATTGCATGGTTACCATAGTGACATGTGGCCTGTGCAATTTCTTTGCTCACCTCACAAAGGTGATGATAAGTAAACAGTAACATACTCAGCATCAACTGGTGATATTGTATATAGCATGTGATCCCATATCAGGAGTTTGACCACCATGGCATGAAATTATACATCTATCAAGCAAAATGTTTGCAGTTTAATTGAATGCACTCGAATTTAAACCTTTGTTTGGTATGGTGAATGTGATTTGAATTAGACAAGCTGTTGTGTCCTGACGGTATCCTCAAAAGACCTGGATCTACAAAGAACTCAAAGTATGCAGTAAAATTCACAGGGAGGCAACGACTCACCCAGACACAGTGTCAATATCATTGACTCAGACACAGTGTCAATATCATTGACCACAGCAATTAACTTTCTACGTTGCTAGCCATGGCCATAGTGGATAACTGATAAGATTAAACATATATGTTTATACTAATGGAATGTTTTCATGGGAATCATAAATTATTTACTCCAATGTATTTAGTATTGGAAGATTATATACCCATAATCCAGTGGAGGGGGACTGCAAACAAATTCCGTACAGACGAGTAAAACAAAAATTCCGCCGAACCATGGATCCACCACCCACCTATGTCCAAAAAAAATTTGTTCCTCCGACAAATTGGGGACCCACCGCCCTTTTTCCATTATTTTTACACTTATAGCAGCCTTTTTAAAATTAATTAACTCCTAATGTTTGTATGCTGAAAACTGAAACATTTAGCCTTAAGTTACATGTAATGCTGATTAATGTATAATACAAATCTCTCAGTGATAAACAACCTGATGCAGATTTCTCCGTTAACCGCGAAGCAATATCATATTTGTCAGCGTACATGACCAAGATTTGACTGCTAATTTGCAACTAAAACGTTTATTCAAAGTTCTGACTCACTTGAGTGGTTCACCTTTGATTTTTTTTATATTTTGTACATCTGCATGTATTTGACCATATTTGATAGTCAATTGTGGACATTTAGACATTTAGAAAACTTCTTGACTTGAAAGTGTGAAACGATTGTTTGATATTTGAATAGTAAAAATATTTAATGTTGTCTTGAGGTGCATCGCATCCGGGTATGTCTACATGGTAACGCTATAATGGCTTCATATACTTGTTTTGACCAACGGTTGATATTTGTGTAGAAATATTTCGCTGTCAGTGTGCCAGCCGAAATCGCGGTTTACCAATATGAGTAAATGTTAGCCCGAAATCAATATTGCTTTCTTTGTTATATTATGGAGTTGTATTAAACCAGCCCCAATCGTATCAAACCAGCCAAATATATATTGACAGCTATCAATGGTACACATGTTTACCCAGAACAATCGAAATAACCGACTCCTATCTGAAATATATATATATACGCCCTATTTAATTCAACCTTTTAATTTTGTTTAATTCAGATTGTAATCCTTGCTCAATTTAACAAACCAATTATTTTCTATTTTATTATAATTATTACATTGGTGGAAATCGGTCCAGGGGTCTGGGAGAAAACTCGTTAACAGACAGACACATGTACATATAGATAGACAGATCCTACACTTTTATATACATAGATATGAGAGATGGTCAGGAACATGCTATGTATATATAACACACCACATGAATCAACCCAATTCCCTATGTTATAAAACTTCATATGGGGTCACGATGGTGGCGGTGTCATCTGATTTGACAAAAAAAACATTCGATTATAATATAACACACGCGTGACACTAATCCCAAGCAACGTAGCCGTTTTCGCCTCATTTAGCTCGGTTAGAACGTGTTTATGCGTTAGTGTATGCATGTGACTAGATGGGGCGGGGCGGTTGGGGTATCTCATCCCTCATTTTGGCAAACCAATTCAAAGATTGGTAGTTTCATGCCTGACCCAACATTTATTGGACAGTTCAGACAAAAAGTATGTTGAATTGTTCCGATATCTTGATATTCCAACCATGCAGTATTCAAATTAGTTCTTTCAGACAAGTCCACTGATAATATTTACGGTCAAAAATGTCTGGACCGAAACCCAAATTGGAATTTCTCGACAATTATTCAACGAGTTCACGGGTATAATCTTAGCAGCAATACAATATCATATTTTCTGACAGACAGCTTCTTGCAGCTCCACATGCTGACTAACTGGAAGCAGTATATATGTTAACTGACATTAATTCTAAGATTTCAGGCCGAAAAGAGTAAAACAGAAATATACTATAAGTTACGGGACGCTTAGTGGTCGGATATGGTGTCATGTGAGGCGAAGTGAGATCAATATTAGGCCGTATGCCGAGCCTAATATTGATCTCGCCGAGCCTCACATGACACCATATCCGACCACTAACCCTTGGAACAAACGTCGCACTACCGACGAATCGAATTCAATTAGAATTAGACTCGAGTTTAATTCATAATTCGTCTGTTGGAACAAACGTCGCATTTAATTCAAGACGAATCTAAATAATTTCTTAAAATGGCATAAAGCGTTCATAAGGGTTTTGGTCAAAACTGCTAAAATAGGAGGTTTTATATCAATTCTAAAACGTAAAATTCAGTGAGAACATGTGGCTTTTGAGTTCCAAGCGACGAAATTAATGTTACTATTGGTTTTATATAGCTATTTCGTAGGTATTTTATACATATTTTAGGTCGGACATGTACTTGTACCTTTTTAACAATTTAATAGCAAGTTGAGGTCAACGCGGTATACACTATATTGCGTCAGTATGCCTATCTAAAACCACGTGGTAAAATAAGCATAGCGGACAGGGACGTATGGCTAGAGACTCTCCGTTTGGGGAGGGGCAATATATTTGCGTAATTCAATTTGCAACCCGCTTGGCTGTTCTTTCACATGCCTGACTGAATGGATCAGTAAACTTGTGATCGTGCACTGGGCGGACCATGTTTCTGCCAGTAGAAGACAAATCAGAGATCTGAACCTGAAAATCCGATCATAGTTGGGCACATCGGGAGAAGAACTTTGAACATGAAAACCGCAACCAAAAATCCATATAGCATTAGACTGGCCTCAAGCTTTCCAAGTGTTGAAAATTTACAATTTGACACCCCCACGAAGGTTGGAAAATTTCCAACTGATGCAGGGGGGGGGGGGGGGTCGGAAAAAAAATTCAGGCACGAATGGCATTTTTTTCCCTTTCGATCATTTTTTGTACCCACCCACCGCCAATTTTTTTCCCGTTTTCGGCAGTTTTTTCCGACCATTTTTTGACACCCACCCCCCTTTTAACACTAAAACAGAGATTTGCGGGAGGGATTCACTGTAAATAGCTGTATATGATTTTCTGTGCATACTATTTATCATGGATGTTAACATGGACATGTAAATAGGAATGAGTCATTTTGAGGTCATTCGGCCAAAAAAACATAGGAAAATAATTAGTATTTTTTTTTTGGTTGGCCACGGGGGTCACGAGGGACCAGGACACAGACTTCCCGACTGATGGCCATTTCAGTCAAAATGTTGCAAATGTTGGTCTAAAAACAACAAATTCCCCAATAATTCATTGTTGGAGAAAATCAAATTACAAGAACAATTTCAACCCATCGTTGATGTGAAATTTGCACACGCGTCCATGCACATGCAGTATAGCGTGTATATCCAAACGAAATAAATATTTATTTAGTGCGTCTACTCGCATTTAATTTGAAACAAACGTCGCACTATCGTCGACTCGAATTCAAATACCACCAAATTACGTCATGCTCGTTGGTGTTTTCCAGTTTGCATTGGAATTCCCTCATTAGCATACCATTATGTAGCTCGTTTGCATGTCTCCGATTTAAATTCGAGTCGACGGTGATGCGACGTTTGTTTCAAACACGGATCTCAGACGCATCAGCAATTAAATTCGTGTTGACCACACGCATTCTTCGTCGGTAGTGCGTCTACTCGCATTTATTTGCAACAAACGTCGCACTACCGACGAATCTAATTCAAATAATTGAATTCGATTCGTCGGTAGTGCGACGTTTGTTCCAAGGGTAGTGTCCCGTAACGTATGTATTATGTCAGTGGACAAAATCCAGCATATCCCTTTAATTAATCGTCGCTGTAATTTAATCAATTTGGTAAGATAAATGTGTCGTCTATGGCCATTAACTTATGTAACGTCACAGTGACGCGTCATGGGCGTTGAACGTCAACGCATTGAGTCAATGGCTAATTACCAGATGTAGGACAATTTGTTGAGTTTGATAGTTAATTTATGAGTCTTTAGAATTCCTCAAATATATCGCATGCAGGTTTTGGTACATAGTACTATGTCTTTAAATTCACAGAAAATTATTTCCGACAGATATCCCCTTTCTTGCCGCTAAAATACACCAAATATATTCTCGAGGCGACTGAGTTTCTGAAAAAAACAAGATGGTGGATAAGCACCTTATACTGATTTCATACTAGGTCACCGACCTAATATGGGTTCATATACCGTCGCTATATATCGACACTGATTAGGCAATTGCAAGAACTGACATAATAAAATCAAATATTTGTTTGATCACCCGTCAAACGTGCTCGGAAAACAATTAAAACGTCACCCCGCCCGATTCGATGGAACACACGCTGCTCACACACGTGCCAGCATTCAAAATAGTCCACAAGGTGGTGCGATAACTGACAGTAAGTGAAATGGGAACAACTATAATCACTAAACTGTTTTACTGTTGTAAATTGACCCGATCTCTTACACATTTAGATGTGTGCTACTATGTTGAATATGTATTATACAAAAATGAAGTATTGAATTTATCTTAAGGGTGCATTTATATTGCTATAGAACTGTACACAGATCTGCACGCAGACTAGTGTAAACGGGTTGATATAGAAATGCACACAGAAAGAAAACGGTATTATTTCGTGTGAGCAAAAATCCAAACCAACAATAGGTTGAAAATGATCTTGTAGTTTGATTTTCAAACATTATATTGGGGGGGGGGGGGGTATTGTTTTCGGACCAATATTTGCACAATTTCCTACTTTTTATAAAAAATTTGGGCTGGAATGGCCATCAGCTGGAAGTTTTCCAACCTTATGGGGGCGGGTGTCAGGTTGGAAATTTCCAACACTTGGAAACATTGTGTCCTGGTCCCTCCCCGTGGCCAGTCAAAAACTGCTAGTTAATTTAAGGAAAAAATATTGTCCTACATCTGGTCAACATTGCCATTGGAATTTTCATCAGTTTGAATTTTTACTACATTTGGTCAAATAAAGGGTGGTGTAGGGTGGATACCCATTCCACACAGATCCAAAATGGCCACCGCCCAGATGGTGTCAAACAGGGGACCTATAGATATATAGATGATCACCTGAAATCCTAAATATTGGTGGAATCGCCATCTAAAGCTATATGGGTGCTCTCTAGCCTCTCTATTTGTGCACACAGTTGTTTGTTGTGTATTCCTATGCGATTTTCATTCTTTCTTCGAACCATTATCAAGTGGTATAAGGATACACTTTAAATACATGCGGCACATATAAAATCGCTGTTGTCTGCTGATAGTTGCTCCATTTTTTATGTCTGGCCTAAATTGACACGACTCGTAATGAATTGTCAATTACCCGAGTACTGATCAGCGCGCGTTCACTATTAGTAATTATGTTGTGATCACATTAATGCGCGACACGTGACTTCATACAGATCTGTATACAGATCTATAGCAATGTAAACACAACCTAAAACATTTTTGTCTGACATATACATGACTTTAATTCTACATTTCAAATCACTGCCATACAAACGGAACCACTTTGAAACCATTGTCGAATCCAGCTCACTGCTTTATATAAAAGTTCATGCAGCTTTGGCTATTTGTTTGTCTCCTTTTGTAAATTCTCCAGACGAACTAACATACCAGTTAATTTTACAAATTTCTAAGACAAGTGCACGTGTTTGATGTGTGCATGGCGCGGTTCTGTTAAACAGTTTATGTCACACCAGCAGCAAGTTGGTTTAAACAACATAGTTCGCAATATAACCTACATGTATATACGCTGCAGTCAAGAGTTTTTTCTTGCGGGATTTATCAGCAAGTTTAAAGCTTATTTAAGTCGATTCCAGCAGCACGTTGGCACACATTCGGCCCAAAATCCAATACATCATATATTTGCATCAGAATTAGACATCAGTCTATCGACATATGATTGCAAGCACATCTAGCCGCATTAGGTTCTGACCGGCGATTTCATCTCGAGCACGCCACTCATGTTGTGACAGGAAACAACAATCCGAATCCTCGGGGAGTGAGCAACGAATGTAGACAGATAACCAAATGCAACTATTTATTCCTCTGGCAACATGCCGCAATTAGTTATAAGGGAAATTGATCAATTTATTCCAATGTTGAACGTAATTTTCTACTGGCAATGTTTATGTAGTAACATAGTTGCTCCGTATCCCCAGACGATAACTATGTGGTCAATACTTCAATGTGCAAACGACCGATGTTTTTCATTGGGAAATTACTTTGCAAATAATAGTAATAAATTGATGGCTAAAATTCTGGCCTACAGAATACCACATCATCAATCTTAAAGGGGTACTGTACCCCAATTTCAATAAATTCCTGGTGACAATAGCTATCTAATATCAATATTATATTTTAAAATAACTAATTTGAGTCGATGATGCCTACTGAAAACCTTCCGGTTAACAGGCTATCATAAAAGTAAAATTGAATTATTTAATATAAATCAATTTATGGCTGGAGTCATAAAATGGAGAATTATGCCATTACGAGTTACCGTTCTTGAAATCTCATATGTTGGGTGACTTTTATCGACGGACGTTCGCGAACATTATTGAGTTGCAAACAAAACATGTTACCTGCAAAAGAAAGGCCCGCTATAACCGATTCGGAAACAAACGAGAAAGAAACAAGATTCAAAGCGTCAAGTATTTTTATAGGGAGTGAGATTGTTCGATGAAAGAGATTGAAGCTGCGAACAACGAACTTCCGGTTCTTCATGCGACCTGCGTTTTCTCTGGTGAAGGTCAAAAACATGGCGCGTAGTTTGAAATCGTAATATTTTTGTTTCCAAGATCAATATTTTCTTCGCTAAATTAGGTTTATACGAAACTCGTATAAACGCGAACACAATCTAACTTGAAAGTTATTTCAGTGGGAGTAAATAAAAAAATCGTCTATCTCTGTGTACAGTACCCCTTTGACTCTGTCCATTAATCTAACCCCACCAGAACCCAAATCCCTCCATAACACAAACCCTATCCAAACGCATAACCTATTGATAACCCTAGCGCTATACATAAGCATATCCATAACCAAACTTAACCCTATCCTTAACACCAACACTAACCCTAACATCATACCCATAACCCCGACACTATCCAAAACCATATCCCTAACCATAACCTAACATATCCATAACACTAACCCTATCCTTAACCCTAAATCTTTCCATAACCCTAACCCTAATCATAAACCTTTCCATTATCCTAGCCCTAATTGTATCCACTGCCCTAACCTTATCCATAATACTAACCCTAACTTTAACATTAACCCTAACCCATAACCATAACCCTGACCATAGTCTAATCTTAATTCGATTCCTAGCCCGAACTATAACACTTGCCATAACCCTAAACCTAACGTTAATTATAAACAATAACCCTAATCATGGCCATAACCATGACCATTAGCCATAACACGAACAATAACCATGACTCAAACCGAATCCATAACAACAACCCTGTCCACAATGCTAACACTAACCCATAACTTCAACACTGACCGCAACCATCACCCTAATTATAACCATAACCGTAACACTAACAGTAACCCTAACATATAAATCCTAACATTATAACCCTACCCATAACCCTAGTTAACAGTATCCATAATTCTAAACCTTACCCATAACCCTGACACTGTCCATAACCCTAACCATACCCCTACGAACATTTAGCTATGTCCTAGTTAATTATCAGCCAAGGATAAGCCTATCTAGCTATTATCTAGTTAAATTCTAACATATATCTCAGTTAACAATTTAGCATAGCTAGATATAATAATATATAATATACTATATATCTCAGAACAAAGGTTCTTGGTTAAGACAATGAGCGTTAGCTACTTTTTTAACCGTTACATATATGTTAATTGGGCTACAATATAGCTAGCTATCTAATTTGCATATTTGCAGCTAGCAGTTAGCCGCTTTCAGCCAAGTCTGATTAAAATCAGATCGTGACTGCTTCGCGGTACACAGTCGGGTGGAGAGAAAAAGCTATGTCTCACAATGCTGTCATAGTCAGTGGGCCAATTCTCAGAAAGCCTCTAGTTTAGAAGTTGGCTGCACCCCCTCCAACAAAGGATTTTATATATCAAATTGAAGGTCATTATATGACGCATCCGATTTTGCGTGTTGCCCGCTTCAGAGTGTGTCCCAAAATATATTATTCAGGGAAGACTCCTAACCCTAAAATAAAATAAAAATTTCATCGAGTACAACTGTCAGCGTATACAAAAATGACTGCTGTTATAAAGTGAACAAGACATTGTTTATATTAATTATAGATCACCATAAAACAACATGAGATACAACACTGGACCAATATATAAGCTAGTTCGAAAAAAAATGCGATAACTATTTTGAAATTGCGAAAAATTACTTGGATTTTGAAAAATAGTGTCACATATAATTAGCTATAACTTGTGAAACACATGGGCTAATGACGCGCAACATATCTCAAAAATTGCCCAAAAGACATAGCAAAACAATTGGGTTGATGGAATGCCAATTATATTTCTGTAAAAATGCGCTGTGGGCGTAAACTTAACCCCACCCCTTAAAATATCATTTCTCAGAAAAATTAAGTGTATAGTTTACACTTAGAATGCCGCATACAAAGAAGGCTTTAGGAGCATAAAATGAAACAGTGTAGAGATTGATGAAGGGGAATGATAAACAACCTTATCCGAACGTGTTCTAAGACGAAAATATGGGGGAAAAGGTGAAAAATGGTAATTTTTACTAATTTCTCAAAATTTTACAACATTGTGATTAAATTTTGATAGGGGTATGGCAAAATCAGACGAGGATACCGGTCCAGAATTTGTAAATTCATTAAACCTCACATTATCACTTTTTTGTCTACTATTTTATATATTTTTTAAATTTTATTTGAATTTTTGTACAAAGCCGATTATATATTTTTATATTTCAACTGGTCATATATGGCTACCAAAGGCTGATGAGTGAGACTCACGTTTTTTAGGGAGATATTTTCTTATTTTCTGACACTAGACACAAATTACGATACATACAGCATCGGACACTTCATGTTTTGGATGTTTTAAGATGGCGTCCAAAACGGCCACCAACATAGAATATTTTCAATCTTACCGACACAATTTAAACTGGGTTCGTCATATGCGGATAAGGGAATTAGTCATTAAGAAATGCATTCACTGGTGCTCCTCCACAAACTATAGTACTCTAATATCTTGTCTCAACTCATTGATTGTGATGAGTAATTGATTGACGAAAATGCCCAATAACTCTGCTCATCCTCAGGGTAGCCAGTTAAGCCAAAAAACCATTCCCATATAATCCCATGCACTCATATATCTCATGCACGGTAACTATGCTTTCAATACCGGTACTTTTAACCATGCCTATTTTCAAGCTTGAGGTAGACAAGCAGAACGCCCATGGCTTGATTATATATTAGCGCTGGGGACGGACCGGGCTACCGCGGCGATCCGATACACTGCATGTCAAAAGGTTCAGTACTTCATGATTTTTAGGATTGTTTTTACTCTATTTAGCTGTTATGTCTCTGCCCAGCTTGTGGGTATATATTCTGGGTCAACTGAAATCATTTGAATTTGTTAACAATGCGAAGATTATAATAGTAGCATGGTGTTTATCTATGCTATGAACCCGACAGGCATGGAAGGGACAATGAGATTGGACTGGCTGGTCATGTTTACGCCTGAATCTTGCTTCATCATTGGTTATAGCTTCGTTCTTAGGCATGTGCATCTGGGTGCTGACTATTCCCGCTCTGTGTCCATGTTATAACATTATTTACATTACACTCAAACGGGCATATAGGTAAAGGGGCATACTTTAGGGACACCTCATGTCACTATGCCTAGTGTTGTTATCATATAACCATAAACATGTATCTCATGCACTAGAGACAGTGCTATGGTTATATATGTCACACAAGGTATGGCTAGATATGGAGGGTTATAAGGACGTGGCATTCCAGAATGGGTGTGAGTTATTGTGCCAAGTAATTGCCTGATAGTTTGCACGAAAAATGTGTTGCTTAAGAAGTCTGCATTTGGTGTTATTGTTCTCGTTTTACAACAGGAGAACATTTATCGTAATTCATTGACTTGAATACATGTCGGCTTGTCACATAAAGCAGGATGTAAGTAGGTCATCATCGATATTAGTAGATTAATATAACAAACATATTATATATTCATGAAATCTAGAAATACTAATTAAATAGCAATATCATTATGACAATAGTTCCAGATTGCATAATTCAACCAGCTCAGTTCTCTAGCTATCACAAACTGGAATTTACTAAGTCTATCTTATCATATACGAAGTCGGGGGAAATTTAGCTAATTTTAGTAACGTTATCAAATGAGCGGTCCCAATCACATGTTCCACACCGACGCAGTGGTTGTTAACATCGTATCATTGATAGAGTGTACTTGATATTGAGCATGCTTCAAAATAAACTGTTTTATCATGTAATAACTCAATAGTACTGCGATAATTTAAATACGTTTAAGGTAGTACCTGTCAAAACTAGTGCGGTTCCAGTCGGCATACATTTGCGTTCATCGACACTTTGAACTTGAAGACTAGATAACTTTATATATAACATTATATTTTGTATAGACTAATAATATGTATAATTACAATGAAATATCAAATTGAATATTTAAGTATTGATGTTTTCTTGATTGATCCTCCTTAGCGATGGTTTATTTTACTAGTAATGTGGTTATTTACAACCCTGAACGCCATTGAAGATCAACTATGGTTTATTTCACTATGATTTATCAAATGGCCATTGTGAACTATAGTTTTACCACCAAAAACACTGTTTTGAATTGAGTTGTTAAACTATGGTATTCACCATTGTAATATCAATAGTAAAATGAACCAGTTAATTTACAACGGTCTTTTGGCGTAAAACTATGGTAGTACTATGGCAAGTTATCATATAGTTTTATATACAGCACAGTGACGTACACTGTTGTAGAAACTATGGTTAATTTACAACAGTTATTTTTGTGGTGAAATCACACTAAATTTACAATGGCCTTTTGGATGGTAAATTATAGTAATCACATAATACCATGGTAATTACTACTAGTAGTACAGTGGAGGAATAGTAATTATCATGGGTTCAAGATTATAACTGTGGTAAATTAACTACTGTTTTTTACTATAGTTTTACCACCCACATAACCGTTGCAAAACTATGGTTTCACTATGGTTTTCACGACACAAATAACCGTTGTAAATTAACCACCCAAATAACCGTTGTAAATAAACCACCAAAATAACCGTTGTATCTTCTATATCTATATTTGCGAATGTCTGTCTGTCTGTCTGTGTTCTATATAAATTAACAGAGGACCATCTATATGGCACTAAAGGGGTCTACTAGGGGTATCTTTTCACGAGAAAGATAATGGTGCTGGTTAGAATTTTCTAAAGTGACGCGGTTGTTGTCAGGGCAAAAAATGGGGAGGGGCTGGAGAAAAAAATGTCGCCGATTGCCACGAAACTTATATATAATCATCCTCATGATATACGGAATCTGATGGTATGGTTTAAATATGTCAAAAGTGGCGCCGTTCGAGTCAGGGACGCATGGAAGAGGAGAGGGGCACCAAAATTGATAAACTAAGTTTAGCGCCGAGGGACCATCTAGATGGCACCAAACGGGTCTTCTAGGGGTAACGTTTTGCGAGAAAGATAATGGTTCGGCTTAGAATTTTCTAAAGTGACGCCGTTGTCAGAGGCAGAACAGGGGAGGGGCAGACAACAATTTTGCCGCCGATTGCCACGAAATTTTTATAAAATCATTGCCATGATATGAGGAAACTAATGGTGCTGTTAAAATATGTCAAACGTGGCGCCATTCGCGTCAGGGATGCACAGAGGGGAGGGGGCCACCAATATTGATAAAACTAATTTTAGCGCCGATTTCCACCAAATTGATGTATATTCTTTTTCATGATAAAAGGAATCTAATTGTGCGATTTAAAGACTCCAAATTGATTTCGTTTGGATGAAAGATTGTGGAAGGGGCACTCAATTTGAATGGGTTTAGTCGCCACCACATTTATACTTAGCATCCCCATAGTATGGTGTGGCCTAAATCCGTCAAAAGTGGCGTCATTCGAGTCAGGGAAAGGTAGAGGGGCACCAAGATTGATACGCAATAAGTTTAGCGACAATTTCCACAAAAGTGATACACTCTTATCCATAATACGAGGAGTCTGATCGTGTGATTTAAAGAGGCCATGTTGGTGCTGTTTGGGTGACAGTTGGGGGTTAGTGAGCACTAAATTTGATCAACACTGGTTTAGTCGCCGATTAGTACCAAACTTATCAATAATCATCTCCATGATATGAGGAGTCTAAATGGGTGGTTTAAGGATGTCGCAAACTGTCACACATGGGCCATTCGAGTCAGGATTCATAGAGGGTGAGAGGAACACAAAAAAGATGAACAATATGTTTAGCGCCGATTTCCACCAGATTGATATATCTTCTCCGTGATACGAGAAATCTAATCGTTTGGTTTAGATACGCTAAATTAGTGCCGTTTTGGTTGAGAGATATGGGGGCCGTAAATTGTATACGGATTTGTATACTCGCAATTTTATACAAAAACTTTTACAAAATCATCCACAACTGATTTTAACGCCGATTTCCACCAAATTGATACACATTCTTCTCCATGAAACAAGGAATCTAATTGTGTGATTTAAAGACGCCAAATTGGTGTCGTTTGGATGTGAGAATGGGGGGGGGGGGGCACTAACATTGTTAAGAATTGTTTTAGTCACCCATTGCTACCGAACTTTTTTTAAATCCTCCACATGGTATGATGAGTCTAATGGTGTGGCTTAAAACTGTTAAAAGTGGCGTCATTCGAGTCATCATTCACTGAAAATGAGAGGGGCACCAGAATTCATACACAAACTTTTAGCGCCAATTTTCACCAAATTGATAAACATTCTTATCCATGATATGAAAAATAAAATCATGTGATTTAAAGACGATATATTGGTGCTGTTTGTGTGAGAGATGGTGTGGGGTGGGCACTAAATTTGATAAAAAATATTGTTTAGTCGCCGATCAGCACTAAACTTATAAATAATAATCTCCATTGTATCAGGAGTCTAATTGTGTAGTTTAAAGATGTCAAAAGTGGTGCCATTCGAGACAGGGTGAGAGAGACACAACAATTGATAAACAATAAATTATGTTTAGTGCCGATTTCCACCAGACTGATACATATTATTCTCCGTGATTCGAGGAATCTAATCGTGTGTTTTAAATACGCCAAATTTGTGTCATTTCGGTGAGAGATGTGGGGGCCCTAAATTGATAAGAATTTGTATACTCGCCAATGTTAATTTGTTATATATATATTCATCTCTATAATGAGTCGTAAGTTTGGAGTTTAATTATGTCAAATGTGGTGCAACTTGAGTCCTAAATAGGGACGGGCGGATTACCAAAACTGATAGAATTATGTTTAGTGCAAATTAACATCAAATTCATACACGTTCTTCTCAAATGTTAAAACGTCACATTTGATACTTAAATATATATATGCAAATATATGTCTGTCTGTATGTGTTTTATATATAACTTCACGGGATACAATCGAGATTGCACCAAGGCATTCTAAAAGAGGTAACTTTTTACGAGGAAGAGAATGGTACATGTTACAATATTAGTTACATGTTAATATTATAACACAATTGAGTCTGCCCATTCAATATAGTTTCCATACAAAAGTTACAAGAGATATGGAAATGTATATATAGAAGGCCTGTTCAACAATATTGATCACAGTGTGCCGTCAAATATAATTTCTTCTGAGATAAAAGAAAACGGAGTCAGTGGAACATAACTTTTCAGGATCCTCAAATACTGACATCTGACAAGGTTATATCTGCCCAATATACAGAAGATATATTCATGTTTTAGAACAGACTCATCGCCTAACATAAACAACTCAAAATCTCGCTCTGAGTCGGGCACATGCAGCTGATATAGCTGCATAGCAATATTTCTTTAAAACTGAGAATAATTAGCCAGTATATAGCACCATGAACAGAGGAGCACCTGGATATTTCTTTAAAATATCTGTATCTTCATGGAAATATGATAACCAGGTGTCCTCAAAATCTTAGTCAAACCCACTAGATTGATTGATACATCTCCATATGAAAACCCATTGTCGTCTTTTATTTTTGCGAACTAATGTGTTTATGATGTTCATGTTATAACGTCTGAAGTATACACAGTTGTAAATAAATAAATAGTTCTTTATTGGTGGGACGGATTAATCGCGATAAACAACATGACAATCGCTCCGATCCAACAAGGTGAGCTACTACTTATATGTCGAGTGTAAGAATCATGTTTTGTGATGCTATTTGGAAATATAATTTATGAAAATATGAATAACACTTTGAACAAGAGTATCCTCTATTCCAGCCATATATCCACACTATGCAGAGGGTTTCACATCACTTTAACCTGGGCAACGCCGGGTAACCCTTCAAGTATTAACTATAGCTTCAGATAACCGTTGTATATAAACCACCCAAATAACCATTATAAAATATCAACACAAAATAACCTTTGTCAATTAGTTATAATTTCAGATAACCGTTGTAAATTAACCACCCAAATAACCGTTGTAAATTAACCTCCCAAATAACCATTGTAAAAATACGGTTTAACTATGTACACCACACAGATAACCGTTGTACATTAACCACCCACAATAAATGTTGTAAATTAACTATAGTTTCAGATAACCGTTGTATATTAACCACCCAAGTAATCGTTGTAAACTAACCACCCAAAATAACAGTTGTAAAACTATGGATTCACTGTGGTTTTTACCAAACAAATGACTGTTGTAAATTAACTATAGTTTCAGATAACCGTTGTAAGTTAACCACCAAAATAATCGTCGTAAATTAACCACCCAAATAACCGTTGTAAATTAACTATAGCTTCAGATAACCGTTGTAAATTAACCACCCAAATAACCGTTGTAAATTAACCACCCAAATAGCTGTTGTAAAAATATGGTTTGACTATGGTTTTCACCACACAAATAACCGTTGAAAATTTAACCGTTGTAAATTAACTATAGTTTTAGATAACCGTTGTAAATTAGCCACCAAAATAACCGTTTTATATTAACCACCCAAATAACCGCTGTAAAATTATAGTTTCACTATGGTTTTCGCCACCCAAATAACCATTGTAAATTAACCACCCAGATAACCGTTATAAATTAACAATAGTCTGAGACATCCGTTGAAAATTAACCACCCAGATAGTTTCAGATAACCGTTGTATATTAACCACCGAAATAGCTGTTGTAAATTAACCACCCTAAATAACAGTTATAAATTAACAATAGTTTCAGATAACGGTTGTAAGTTAACCACCCAAATAAACATTGTAAGTTAACCACCCAAATAACCGTTGTAAATTAACCACCCATACAACTGTTGTAATTTAACGATAGTTTCAGATACGTTGTAAATTAACTTGGTTTTTTTTATTATGGTAAACCATGGTTTTACTATGGTAGAACAATATGAATTTTTATAAAGGAAGGGAGCCTGTTTGTTTCAGCTAGTATTATATATGCGTAATAACACAGGATGTTTCTAAGATTCTTAGTGTATTAAGCAACACAAAAACACATGTTTGTTGCCGATTAGTTTGCTGAAAATTCCAGAGAGGTAAGTTGGCATTTTTTTCTTTTAAATGTCATTTCAATGATTAATTCAGAGTGACAATTTTCCAGAAATGTATGTAAGATATTGAATTTTGGTTGAAGCCCAAGTTCTCAATGTTTAATTTGGTATTTTTGCGTTATATTACCGTAATACTAATCATCACCTTCTACCAACAAGAAAGGCAATTATGTGGATATCCGATATGTTCATATGAGATTTTTTTTATCTGACAATAATAACATATTGTAATTGTACTTATTTCATAGTGATAGTTTCATTACATGTATACATGGGGTGTATTGGGAGCACGCACTCTGAAATATTTCATTATTATAGTTATTTTACATCTATATGTGTCCACTTTGATGAGTAAGCAACATGTACTATTATATTGCATGTATATTCTAGTACACCGATAACATGACATGCCCTCCCAAATTTCCCAAATTAAACTATGTCAGCTTAAACTTGGAAGATTCATTCATGATTACTTATTATAAAATCACGAAATTGATAGAATTAATTTATGTCAGTAAGTACATGTATGAAATCGAGCATGTCACTCACTGTTAAAGAAGGTCTATCTTTTCCTGGCTATAACTATAAAAACAATTTGCATATAAACATACTTGCACTTTCTATATATAGTACGCGGCCAAAATGTTTGCGATGTGAGGTTGCACTGGTTGTCATTACTCTTGGCTTGTTAATAGTATGACTGTAATAGTTATTTTCCAGCACAGTTAAGTGATTGGTGGGATTTTATCAGATTTTATAACACTGTTGTTATACAATTGTAATATTAAGAAGTATCATATGGGAGATATACCGTGTTAACTTAACGTACTCTGAAACTATTGTGTAAAATTATTTATGAGGATAATTCAAATGTTGAGTTCTCCATAGTCACATATCGGTAGGTCACCAAACCTCTGGCATAATACGAATGCACAAATATATCACCACAAGTTCGCGTCATTCTGACATACACAATTCCAGAGAGAGTATAGCCAGGTGGAACAGGTGAGTCACATGAATAGTCATACTCAGAGCTTTCTGGCATTCCGCGTTCTTACATTATTTGGGAAATTTGAAAAATATCCAGGTCGACCCCAATTTCGACATGTCGGTCGGCAGTCGGAAACAAAGGTGTTTTTCTTTTGCATTACGCACACGAATAAACTATAACTATGAAATGCCACCCACATAGGTCTTTCAATGAAATGATCATGAGTGGGTGAAATGAAAATAGACCTGCGACGATTCTAGCAATACATGGTTGTATAAAATGTGTTGTTGTTGTGGAAAACGTCTTTAATCACTTTAAAAATGTCAACGGGCCCCAATTTTCAGCAAACGAGTCATGTTTGGTCCCATTGTGTCAGTTGTGAAATTTGGTAAAGTTGTTATCAAAAAAATATAATGTTTCGACCAAAAACGTGTTTGAGGGAGCGGTAGCTAAAATCCTGTACCTCGCAAAACGTTCAAAATATATGTTAACTTCTTTCTACATTGTGCTTGTTAGATAACTGATGCACCATATGGATTAAATATTTCGGCATTATTGCAAAATATATTTGAATGATAAAGTTAGGAAAACAAATTCGTGAAAAAAAAGCGATTTTTCAGCAAAATATAAATATTTCGGCTCCATATGGCAGGAAAATCCCAAATAATAAAAAAAAAATTCATATGAAGTAGAGAAGTGGTATGATGTAGTAAATATGACGCCAACTGTGTTGGCAGATAAAACGTTAGGACTTAGCCACAGTCCTCGCTTTACCAAAATTGTTAATTTCGGGGAAAAGTCATTGGTGGGTATCGTTCGTCGCCGATTTGACTATTTGACGATTAGCCAACAGCGATTCCGTTATGTTAACTATCATTTTCGTGAACAATATATATTTCCTTTTAAACAAAAATTGGTTTCAACTTGTTCTACAGTGGGTAGGGGCATCTCGAAAACTAGAGCTCTTTTTCGATTTGGCCGCTGCACTACAAAACGCGTGACTATATATGAAGCGAACATCGGTCTGGGGTTCTGCATGTCGAGAATTCGCCACGTACGTGTCAATCCATTTATCGGAAAATCAGGCACGTTCATTTATTCTGAAGATGTATGTCGATAGCCATTTTGGGTAAAACTGCTGCAGTTCTTGGTCCGGATTCAGCACAATTAGCCACTTAATATGGCAAAACTGCGGAAGTAGGTATACACGTTCATGTATTCTGAGAGTTTGAATCGATAACATCGAACGACGTTCCACCACCATTGTCCTATGTAGTATCTTCTTCTATTAGTATATGAATTAATTATCACTCCACGCTGCCCCATTTCGATGGTCAATACTTGTTTTGATGGCATACTCTCCGAAGAGGTTTCATAATTGATATGCATTACGCTATAGATAACCCCGCAGAATCATTATGAATAATATACGAATAATACGGATAGCCTAAATGTCTCCTAGTTTATTATCAAGTAACTGGCTCTTGATTTATCTATGTGTACATAATGCATTGGGACGGACTTCGATCAAGGAAGCGTCGAGTGCAGATATGCAGCTCTACGAATGTATCCACACAGACAACATGAAAGGTTAATGCTAACGCGAGGTCTGTCACCTTTTGGATCGTTATGGCAACCGGAAACAGAACATAAGACCTCCGGTCTATGTTCGTTGCCGTTGTAGAACCATTTTGTAGTATTAGCATTTCGTTCCGAGCAATTACTGATTGGATGTTGTGTTTATCGATTTTGGCGCCGAGACCCTGGTTATATACGCCATAGAGAACCGCGTCTGGGGCATTCATTTCGCTTCCAGTGTGAATACCGACCATACAAACTAAATTTGACAGTTTGATTAGCGCATTGTTTGGAGCCAAGGACACCATTAGAACTGAATCCTGATACTATACCATCTGCCGCTATCATGCACTGAGTTACGATCTGCTCGATAGTTTCTTAATAACGATCTACTGTTGTAACTTGTACGTACAATTGTCATATGCACTGGATGATTCTATGACACATATCAACGTCATCCACCTATCTGCTTAACCCTTTGAATCATTGCTCCTCACAACGATCGGCACATGACCCGGGGTTCCCAAAGAGGTATTTTAACTGATTGTAGACAGTGCTTAGGCAAATCGTGTTGGTTATGTTTAAGTGGTGCCACAGGTTTGAAATTAACTTTTTTCAGGCATGTTCCAGATCGACCACTGAGTAGTTTAAGTTCGGGATACTTTGCCACACGATCGCTTCCTGGTAACCATTGCGAGGCAACTAAAATAAAAATTCAATTATAGCTTTTATTGTCAAAAATCAGCCCTAGGAAATGGCGTTTTCGATGCAGTTAATATACCCTATTGTGAAAATTTATATATATCTGGCCAGAATAGTGAACCTGACTATTATAGCAACTTGCTAAGCAAATACCCATAATGATCGAAGGATGGCACCATTGCCCTGAGCATACAATTGTATTTTGTTGTATACATTGCCTATATGCTCATGGTTCTAGTTATGCTCAAATGGTGCCATATGTTCTTAAAATATACATGTATATTTTGAAGATTGGGATACTTTTCTACACGATCACTCCATGGTAACGGTTGTTAGGCTACTGATCGGAAATGAAAGTAAAATACAATTATAGATAAAAAGCGTCGTAATTCAGCGCTAAATAATTGCGTTCTCAATGCAGTGATTATATGATATTTCAGTTACACACATATCACCTGTGCTTATTTGGTAATTGAATAATTAGTGCTCATTATCGAGACTATATCAGGTTTTTTTTGGTATATTTTAGGCAATAGGATGACCGATGGTCGCGCAATGTTGGTGGATATACATATATATGAGGTAACTTCAAGTGGGATTTAATGCGATGTAAACATTAGCGCGACCAGGTAAGATATGTATATCTTGTAAAAAGAAAAAAATGAGAATGGCATACTCTTGATACATGTATGTCGTTTAAACACATACCATAATATTTGGACACTATGCCCAGAGCACAACATATTAATAGTACAGAGTTAAGATGAGGTCGACGTAAGTGGGGTATGTTATGTTGAGCTAGCTGGTCGCCCTGTGTTTGTAAATAAATATATATATATATGAGAACATAATCTTCAGGTTACATAATCATAATGTGTAATGAACATTAACGTCACTTCCGAATTTTGGTTTGATTGTGACGTCATTTCCCTGGATATTTATTCCACTGATGTTTTTAAGTTTTTTTCTGCATTTGGTTTCGGACGAAGTATTTTTCTAAACATTGTTTCCATTTGTATTATTTCCAATGGGGCCATCGATAGCATGTTGTACAAGGGGAACACTTTGAACAAGAAAACCATAGTCAGAAATGGTAACACCACCAAATCATATTATTAGCCATAAATATAAATTATAATATAAAATATATTGGTTACGTGAATGCACCGCCTCAAAATTCCGTTAAAACAACTAATCCTTCAAATTATTACAAAAAACTACGGCTTATTACTACAGGTTTCTCATTCACCACAACAGAAAGCTTCTAAACATCGGAGGTATTGTGTTCCCGCCAAGAGTGCATGGCACAGCCATTGTCCATACCTAAACGTCGAAAGCAATTAACGCGGTCATAATGGTTACATACTGCAACTTTAAGACATCCAGCGAATACACACCCCACCGAAAACCCGAAATGTGTTGTCCTGCGAGATATCCCATCGCTTTAGCTCAATTTGCCTTCCTACAATATCCATAAACAAGCTCATATATTATATACCCACGATTTTAATTATCTCTCCTATATATTTTGATACAATCTGTATTCGAGAGATAACCCACATCCTCCGGACCTCAATGATATGATCGTGAATGAGTATTGATATACCCCACTAAACTTTGACAAACACCAGTAATGGTGTGTAGATAATTTACACACCTCTCCTATATATTTTGATACCTCTCTTATATATTTTGATACAATCTATCTGTTTGTCTGTCTGTTATTTATACATATCTACGATTCTCCACCGATCGAGACCAAACTTCCTATCTAGGGGTAAAATTCCACGGACACGGTCGTTGTCGTATTGGCGACCCCGTGCGACGCCCGTGCAGCGCATGCGCAGACGAGATCTCTGAAACGGGTGGAGTTATCGACTTGAAATTTGGTATTTGAATGTATCTTGCCCCGGATACGAATTTTATCGGGTCGCCGAGCCCGTGCGACGCCAGTTTCGCGCATGCGCAGACCAGATCTCGGAAACGGGTGGAGCTATCGACTTGAAATTTGGTTTTTGAATAGCTATCGACTTGAAATTTGGTTTTTGAATAGCCCGGACAACGTCGGGCTCATCGGCTAGTCTCATATATATTTTGAAGACCTCTGTTTGTTTGTTTGTTTGTCTGTCTGTCTGTCTGTCTGTCTGTCATTAATACAAATCTACGATTCTCGACCGATCGGGACGAAACTTGGTACGTGAGTGTAGTTTGACCAGGCGGTGAACGTTGTCGTATTGGCGAGCCCGTGCGGCGCCCGCTTCGCGCATGCGCAGACGAGATCTCGGAAACGGGTGGAGCTATCTACTTGAAATTTGGTATGTGAATGTATCTTGCCCCGGATACGAATTTTATCGGGTCACCGAGCCCGTGCGACGTCAGCTTCGCGCATGCGCAGACGAGATCTCGGAAACGGGTGGAGCTATCGACTTGAAATTTGGTATGTGAATGTATCTTGCCCCGGATAAGAATTTTATCGGGTCACCGAGCCCGTGCGACGTCAGCTTCGCGCATGCGCAGACGAGATCTCGGAAACGGGTGGAGCTATCGACTTGAAATTTGGTATGTGAATAGACGAGATCTCGGAAACGGGTGGAGCTATCGACTTGAAATTTGCTATGTGAATGTATCTTGCCCCGGATACGAATTTTATCGGGTCGCCGAGCCCGTGCGACGCCAGCTTCGCGCATGCGCAGACCAGATATCGGAAACGGGTAGAGCTATCGACTTGAAATTTGGTTTTTGAAACGGGTACATACCCCGTTTTAAAATTAACAATTGTTTTGGGGTAAGACATAACACCAGTTATAGAATCCTGATAACTCTGGAAGCGCAGTTTAGTAGAAAAGATACTAATGTCTCATGTTAAGCTTGTCATCTATTATATATTTTGAAAGATCTGTGTGTGTGTGTATCTGTCTGTGGTGTGTGTGTAATCGATGGACTCAAAAACAGCTGAGCCAATTTCGATGAAACTTGGTATGTAGGGGTATTTTCGGGTCAGGAGTAACATTGGCCTATTAATTTGTCCGTGCGAGGTCAACTTTTCACGTGCCGAGGTCAAATCTGTTTTTACGCCGTTTTGCGCTAATATATTTCAGTTCGGTGCTCACAAATCGATTCGATATAGCGCGAATAATAAATTGCCAGTCATATAATTTGCACGGTTAGAATCTTTCCAATGATGTATCACACGCCTGTGTACGTTTAAAGTTTCTGCCTTAATTATCGGGAAGAACACAGGACCATGCTTCGCTCATCGAAAAAAATATATTACGCCATCAACAAATCGTGACGTGATCGCGTTAACTCTTAACCGGTCGATGTCGCGTTAACTCATCACCGGCCGAGGTATCCGCAAATGACATTGTGCTATATATCTCGGAAACGGGTGGAGCTATCGACTTGAAATTTGGTATGTGTATGTATCTTGCCCCGGATACGAATTTTATCGGGTCGCCGAGCCAGTTCGACGCCAGCTTCATGCATGCGCAGACCAGATCTCGGAAACGGGTGGAGCTATCGACTTGAAATTTGGTTTTTGAATAGGTCAACTCTTCACGTGCCGAGGTCAAATCTGTTTTTACGCTGTGTTACGGGACTTTAATTTGAGTTCGGTGCTTACAAATCGATTCGAAACAGCGCGAATAATAAAATGCCAGTCATAATAATGACACTGCGAGAATCGTTCGTGTTTCCTCTTTCCAACGATATATAATGCATATGTATCCGTTTTAGTTATCTGCCTCAATTATAAAGAAGAAGTGGTACTATCTCCCATCAGGATAAAAACAATGCGTAACTTCTATGACGTCGTTAGAGGTGATAAAGTTAGATCACGTTAACGCTTAACCGGCCGATGCATTTGACTGTTTTAGACGTCTTGGGGATATCTCGGGCACGGATGGTAATTTATCTTTAGGTTGAAACTTGATAATTAATGAGTGTGTGTATATGAGGCGCATTTATATACTTGAGTGGGAATCAAATCTGGCTAAACTGGCGGATCTTTACGGACGAAATTTGATGCATAGGGTATCTCGGTATCCGCTGGGCTGATTTCCCGGTATCCAATGGGCCGATTTCCACCATTTTTCGGGTGTTGGTGTTGGACCACACCTGGCCTTGACCTTCAAAATGGTCCATTCAAGGTCAAAGCCCGGACGAAGTCGGGTCACCTTCTAGTCTCATATATATTTTGAAGACCTCTGTCTGTATGTTTGTCTGTCTGTCTGTCTGTCTGTCTGTCATTAATACAAATCTACGATTCTCGACCGATCGGGACGAAACTTGGTACGTGTGTGTAGTTTGACCAGGCGGTGAACGTTGTCGTATTGGCGAGCCCGTGCGGCGCCCGCTTCGCGCATGCGCAGACGAGATCTCGGAAACGGGTGGAGCTATCGACTTGAAATTTGCTATGTGAATGTATCTTGCCCCGGATACGAATTTAATCGGGTCGCCGAGCCCGTGCGACACCAGCTTCGCGCATGCGCAGACGAGATCTCGGAAACGGGTGGAGCTATCGACTTGAAATTTGCTATGTGAATGTATCTTGCCCCGGATACGAATTTTATCGGGTCGCCGAGTCCGTGCGACGCCAGCTTCGCGCATGCGCAGACCAGATCTCGGAAACGGGTAGAGCTATCGACTTGAAATTTTGTTTTTGAATAGCCCGGACAACGTCGGGCTCATCGGCTAGTCTCGTATATATTTTGAAGACCTCTGTATGTTTGTATGTCTGTCTGTCATTTATACAAATCTACGATTCTCGACCGATCGGTACGAAACTTGGTATGTGTGTGTAGTTTGACCAGGCGGTCGTCCTTGTCGTATTGGCTAGTCCGTGCGACGCCCATGCAGCGCATGCGCAGACGAAATCTCGGAAACGGGTGGAGCTATCGACTTGAAATTTGCTATGTGAATGTATCTTGCCCCGGATACGAATTTTATCGGGTCGTCGAGCCCGTGCGACGCCAGCTTCGCGCATGCGCAGACGAGATCTCGGAAACGGATAGAGCTATCGACTTGCGCAGACCAGATCTCGGAAACGGGTGGAGCTATCGACTTGAAATTTGGTTTTTGAATAGCCCGGACAACGTCGGGCCCATCGGCTAGATGTATCTTGCCCCGGATACGAATTTTATCGGATCGCCGAGCCCGTGCGACGCCAGCTTTGCGCATGCGCAGACCAGATCTCGGAAACGGGTAGAGCTATCGACTTGAAATTTGGTTTTTGAATAGCCCGGACAACGTCGGGCTCATCGGCTAGTAGAATATAAAATATATTGGTTTCGCGAATGACCAACTCAGAATTCCGTTAAAATAACAATAACAACCAGGACCTAATTAACGAACTGGCGGCCGACTCAGCCGTCTCGAACAACAACTATCAATGGGCTGCAGAACGAAAAATATCTATAAAAGTTGAAATATAAGACTTACAAATTATCTTTTAAATGTTTTTATTGGTAATTGACATAGCTTGTCACAAACCAAAAATCAACATTATTGACATAATAATGTAAAGGACAATAAACGAAATTGAAATTCCCAACTACACCTTTTACCGGACTCGGACTCCTGGTCGCGTAGTTCGACTTTTAAATAAACCGGAATTTCCCATTCTATAAATAAAACACCCACTGTTAATATCAGCGCCCACATCTTTCTAGAATCTCAAGGACAGCATACACCGGTGGTGTTAATGAGCAACCACCACAAACTTCAAGATGCTCGCTGAGGTCAGTTTGTCTCAGCTCTGTTGTCTGATTTGTTGGGGGTGTTTTCTCATGCGCTCACATACAGTGTTGCCCGTCTGTCCCACATAAAACTCATGACATCCAGAACATATAATTGTATAAATTAAGTTCCGTGATTTGCAGTCCATATCTGCGTTGGGTTGAACTACTATCGCATGTTTTAACTTGAGTTGTGTACCAGTAACTATGTTTTTGCATGTACCGCATCTGTGTTCTCTACATGTCCGAACTGTGTATGTTGTTTTGTTGCTGGTGTCGAAACGGGCTCTTGTCAGTATATTCTTCAAATTGGGTGGTTGCCGATTACTTTGAAGTATATTGTCCTCGCTGGTGAGATTTTTCATTTTAGGACTCTGGTGGTGTAGTATTGGTATTTGCGGATTGAGTTACATCAGGGTGGCGTGGGTTGTGAGTTTTGACGTACGGAATGAGATCGACTCGGGATCGGCTTGTCTCTCTTTACCTTTTCTCAGTTCTGCTTTAGGTTTTTTTAAAGCTTCTGTATTCAACTGTTTATTAGCTTGTCTGGATAATGTTGGTCTTGTAATGAAAGAGTGAAGTTCTTGTAACCGCAATCTCTATTCTATACATCATCTACCATGTTACCAATACGTCTGGCTAGGCAATACGGTATACTTCTCCTCGTGGAGTAAGGATGACATGAATTAAAATCCAAGTATTGATGAGTATCTGTACTTTTGTAAAAGATATAGGTGGTGATGTGTTGTCCAGATTTATTAATTAGAACGTCCAAAAATACATATATATATATACATATATATACACACACACACACACATATACATATATATATATATATATATATATATATATATATAGTTTACCTATTATTGTATCAGCATCTGGCTATCTGATTTGACCCAAAATATCGTTAATAACTTTAAGCTCTGAGTAGCGGTTCCAGACCGATGCACAATGAATGCATTCGGCACACAAAATACTCGCATCCTCGCGTGTTCGATTCATTGCCCTCCGTCTCACAAAGAGATGCAACATGTTGAACTATTGAGATGAGACCCACCATGCACACACACACAAACTCAACACGCGACAATTATGGACTAAATTGTTGAGCTCTGCGGACCTGAAACACAAGACACTCCTATAATGACCCAATATTATGTTGTTCCTGTCCGTTATTGGTTCCTCTGTTATCCACGCATTGAGACGCAATTCCAAGAATAACTTTCCTCCTGATATATAAAGTCCACTCAAAACCCCCAAAAAGGGGGTAGTGCGTTGGTCAATATTGTAACCACAGTTGCCATGTCATCAATATTCAATTGTGGAGTTGAAGACAAGCTTGGAACAAAATAGAATTGTCGCAATTGCATGTGATGGTAATATCGTTAATAGCTTTAAGCTCTGAGTAGCGGTTCCAGACCGATGCACAATGAATGCATTCGGCACACAAAATACTCACATCCTCGCGTGTTCGATTCATTGCCCTCCGTCTCACAAAGAGATGCAACATGTTGAACTATTGAGACCCACCATGCACACACACACAAACTCAACACGCGACAATTATGGACTAAATTGTTGAGCTCTGCGGACCTGAAACACAAGACACTCCTATAATGACCCAATATTATGTTGTTCCTGTCCGTTATTGGTTCCTCTGTTATCCACGCATTGAGACGCAATTCCAAGAATAACTTTCCTCCTGATATATAAAGTCCACTCAAAACCCCCAAAAAGGGGGTAGTGCGTTGGTCAATATTGTAACCACAGTTGCCATGTCATCAATATTCAATTGTGGAGTTGAAGACAAGCTTGGAACAAAATAGAATTGTCGCAATTGCATGTGATGGGTAAGCACATTGTTACATAATTATAGGACAACATGGAAATTAATTGGGTTGTTATTACTAACGTATCTATATCTATATAATATCTGCATAATTATAAATTATCCGTACGGGCCAGAGACTGTGATGACTGTATCCCACCCAAGACATTTTGCAAGTTTGAAATTGGGGCATTTTCGGGAAAATTGGGCCAAAAAATTTGGCATTTTGTATGGTGACTCGGTGGGTAAATTCTGGTAAATTCAGGGGGGGGGGGGTCTGAAAAAAATTCCAGGCACGTATGATGGGATGGGTGGGTGTCTCTCGTGTCCGAAAAGCAGTTTTTTCCATGTGCCAAATTGTTTTTCCATTTCTGTTATTGAGTCTTATTTTGATGTGTTTTGAACAGAAACAGGTCATATATAGTTAATAGCAATGCTATACTATATATAGAGGTTATCAGAAGTTGGATCAGTTGCACAATGGCCAACAATAACCCAAATTCAACTTGATAGAACAAGAAACTGCGCTATATGGAAAAATAAAATTTAATCAGGATTCCATCTAATGATACAACAAAATAAGAATAACTATGCAGAACTCAGCTGAAAATAAGCAATAAAATGAAAGCACACTTGACCATATGTGACATGGAAATAAAGATATAATAAATAATGGAATAAAATAGACTTTTGACAACGTAAAACATAAAATCTTAACATATAAATTGAAGGCCAGTCGGGCCAGCTTGAACAAGTTCAAATTCTTTTCCGTATTACTTATCTAAGCGTCCTCGTGGTATAGACGGTCGGCGTATTGGTATAACAAGTTATTTAGTATTATTTAGGAGATAAACGTACCCTGTTTCGTTGTACATTCTGGGATTCGAGCATGAAAACAGTTTGTGAACGAGCCGGCTTGCCGGCGAGTTCACAAACTGTTTTCATGCTCGAATCCCAGAATGTACAACGAAACAGGGTACGTTTATCTCCATTGTAATTCAATCTATCAAGAAATTTGCCCAAAAAAACCGTATAAAAATTATCATTTGGTCATTTTCATGACACGAATAGAGACTTTCGCGTTGTCGTTGTCACCGTGCACAAATCGTTGGGTTTGTTCATTGCGTTACTCGGAACACTGCTCTGTAACAATTTCCTTGGGGCGGGTTGGCTCGTTCGCTACTCCGTTCTGCGCCGATGAAATTTTACCGTGCTACATTCAGATTTGATGCGCACATAAGCGGCCGATGACCGGTATCTATAGACAACAACGCGCGGGTGTGCTCGTTTCGCTACTCCGTTATGCGCCAATGAAATGTTACCGTGCTACATTCAGATTTGATGCATGCTGAAGCGGCCGATGTCAGTGAATCGAAAACTAAAGTTAGCCGCTCTCGGCCAATCAGAATGCTTGCTTTTAGTGACAAATACTCAATTGAATTACAAATGAATCTATCTACGTTTTTTTTAAATTACAAGATGTATATGTATATTCTTCAAGACATGCTCCTATCGATCGAATTCGAAAACGTATACCAATTTTTATAAAACCCAGAGAGGTGGCTTAATTTTTCAGAGAGGATTCTTCATTATATTATTAGTAAAGATAACACGACATGATTACAAAACGAATTTGACAGTGACTGCTGGCATAACAAATTAGCACGTAGTCGGATTATAGACTTATAAATCATTATTACAATAACACATGTATCAACTTATATGGCTCTAATAAAAGTCGGTCTCAATATCGTCACCGATTAAAATATTTGCCACTTAATGTGTGCGGTCTCATATTACAAAGCTATAAAGACTAGAATTTGTTTATTATATAGCATCGACATTGCGAATTTTCATATTATCGGTGTCAAAAATCAGAGAACGAATATCATAGTATCTGGAGGCATATTTATATAAGATGTCAAATATAATGAAATTAGTCTCACTTGTCATAACCCGCAACGAGAAAACATTGAGACAACAATTATTAATCATACAATATGCGCTACAAATACCAGGCAATTCTTCAAGGATTGTCCACTTATAAATGGACAATCGGTACCTAAAATGGTCATTAATAAATGGACAATCCAACCACGCGTGGCACGCGAGCTTGGGATTGTCCACTAAATGAAGACATGTTTTGTTAATCCTGCATGAAGGGCAATAATTCTATAAATAATGTTAATTTTCTAAATAACGGTGATTTGTATGAGAAGAAGTGTTTTTGACGAAATAACGGACAGATTTGAAGAAGAGTTTTTGACGAAATAACGGAAATATTCGAAGATAAAGTGGGTAAAGTGGACAATCTTATGCGCATTAGGTGACAAATACTACCATCTGAGTCCTCTTGATACTTAAGTCACATAGCAATTCACAAGTAACACCCAACGACCATGCGAATTCCGGACCTATTTGGAACTACAATGTATGTGAGGAATAATATATAGCATAAAGAATATTTTCGTAGCATGTAGCCGGGTCATCTGTCAGGTTAGGTAGAGTACAATTTAACAACATAAGACACGACTGCATCTAAAATCTGTTCGACTTCATACTAATCATGCGAAAATAATAAATAAACCATGTGCCGAAATTTCTTCGATTGAGTGCCGAAACGTCCAAGTGTTTGGGCCGATACAACCAAGTGCCTAAAACCCAGATGCCGAAACGTCCCGAAAACCGGGTGCCGAAACGTCCAGGTGCCGAAACGGCCTGCACCAGTATATAGTGCTATAGGATTTGTCGACCATATATGACGCTATTCGTGCAGACTTGGGTAATGTTGCACAACCTTTCAAATGCAATGGCCACGTTAACTTCGATCTATACTTCGCAGTGAATACATAAATTTGACTGGGGCCACAGGTTTCTACTCGGTTATGAACATCATCCTTTAGACTGCAATAAGGCGTCTAGCACTGGCACGCTGCATATTCGAACCATACATTTACAACGCATCAAGGTCTACAAGTAGATCAAGAAGAACCAGACATAACGTTAACATGAGAAGAAACTAGCTTGTTTGTTGTTATTATAAAAGTTGTATTTCGCTTCACGTGTATTTCCTAGATCTAGCACTACATTCTTCCGAGTGTTAATAATAATAATAATAATAATAATAAGGTTTATAGTCACGACTCCACAATTGTGCTCTCGGACTTAACAATATACACATAAAACATATACAACATAATTCAAATATACAACATAAACTGCGCTATTTCTTCACTTTACGCAATGTGGGCCGAAGACCAAATGCCACTTCAAACAGGTGGGTTTTAAGTGCTGATTTGAAATCATTTATGGTTTGTGGAATCCTTAAGTGATCAGGAAGTAGATTCCACAGCTTTGGGCCAGCCACAGAAAAAGCGCGATCGCCGCATGTAACCAGATCCCTAGGTTTATAGACAAGTTGATTTTCCTTGGCGGACCTGAGGGGTCTGACGGGCTGATAGCGCTGAATGAGATGCGACAAGTACGATGGTGCCAGATTATTTGAACACTCATAAGTGAAAAGCAAGACCTTAAAATGGATCCTCTGCTCAACGGGAAGCCAGTGTAATTTAGCTAGAATTGGAGTGATGTTATCAAATTTCTTTGTTTTGGTAACAATCCTAGCAGCACATATGCAGTTTTGTACAAGCTGAAGTTTCCGAATATTAGGTATGTGTTGCAACCAAATAAAAGTGAGTTACAGTAGTCTATACGGCTTGTGACCAATGCATGTACGAGTTGTTTGGCCGTCTCTTCGTCGACCACATTTCGCACCCTGCTGATATTTCTCAGGTGACAATATGCCAATCTGCAAACTTGAATTACATGCGCCTCCGCAGATAGATTGTCATCCATCATATACCCCAGGTTGCGGACCATAGTCGACTTAGAGACTACACTATCTCCAAGCACAATATCGTGGGTAGTTGCTTTCTGCAACTGATGCGGAATAGCTTAGAACTGTTGTAACCACGCACATGTGTAAGGACTACATGACTGTATAGCGCTTGACATTCTTAAAATAAGTTATATCAGTTGGCGGGACGAGGAAATCATATACAGTTGCATGCTGAAAAGAAACAACTTCCCGTGCGTTTAAGCGGTTTGTCCACAAACTCGTTAGTCCCCCTACGATTCCGTCGCCAAGAATACATTATACGTATGTGCCTATAAGGGACAGACAGCCTACTGAAGTTCCCACATCGAATTACTCGCCAAACAATCCTCGAGACTGTTTGCGTCTTTGGTATCCCGATGTGGAGAAATCGGCTAAATATCAAAATATGTTTAATGTTAAATAATGTATACTCCTAAAACCTCAGTGGAAGTGAAGGAAAACTTGTTCATGAAGTAGCCAGACTTGCATATGATTATAATACGTACGCATGAGAGCCGAATATAGAGATACTAGTAATATGTTTTACCATGCAAGCAACGCCATCGCGACTGTATCAACATGGTATGCAAATTTATGCTTATCGATAGAAGATCAAATAACGAGTATGTAATCCAAGGTCTTCGCCGCCGATATTTCCCGTTTGGGCAAATAGTCGAACTTCACCACATTTGACATTAAATTTCCGCCGTTTTGCGCTAAAATAAATACCCACATATTCGTACATGCATGATTTCTGGTTGCTGTAGTATGCATGCATAATACTTTTTATCGATAAATCCACTAATGTTATAGACTACACCGTCAATTGGAACTGCACACATTTTGATTATGTGATATGACTCCCACTCATTATATATAGTATGTATATTGTTGAAGTTTAAAATTCGAATATGGACACCCTTCCTTAAAAACCCTTTAGCCGTATCATTGGTCAAACACGTATGCTCAGACCAAAATTAATTACTTTTCTACTCAGCCAGAGGGGACAATTAAGGCTACATTCACAAAATGACATATTTGCCTGTAAAATGTTCTGGTAGTTCATGTGAGGTATGCATTTCAAATGTTTGAGATATGCACTTCGGAATAATTGAATTGAATATTGTAAACCATATGCCACTAATTAAATTTGAACAAATGTTGTAAATGTGAAGTGTCCGGATTTGTTTACCACTTACTCACAGAAATTGTTTGAAATAAATTTTATTACACACCAATCCTTACCAATCAGTGCAAATTAAGACCTGTAGATGAGGACATAGTCTGCGGTCTGGATTTCACAACAGGTAAATACTATATTTATTTTTAATCAGGAATCTATTCAACCGAGTCAATGCCGTGAACGATATCCCATATAAATTTGCCCATTAACAGTACCATGTTATGGGAGCTATTACTAATCCGAAATTGCATAACATTTTACGGCCTTTCCTTTCCTCGTGCCATTGTTTACATTCCGGCTGACCACATAGAAGCGAATCACGAATTTGGTGAAATAGAACCGGGGACACTCAATAATGTTGCATTCGTCGCAAGACATTGATCGCAGGGTCATACTGATGATGGGTGGAGGCTCTGGAATGTGACACTTGTTTTCCTTTTTCAAATTAGTTCCAACTTTCCAATTGAGATTTTGCAGAACGAAACAATGAAGGTTGTCTTTTTAAAGATACGGGCGGCGTTGGCGGTGGTTATGATGTTAAATATTCACCTCCGCCAAAAACCGCCATAAACAGAAAGAATAGTAAAATATAGACAGACTTTGTTCTTTTACCAATCAGAAATATGGCATAAACAGTATGTTATTGTCATTTGTTTTCCTTTGTTATGTAAACGAAAGCCAAAAACGTTACGTTACCTGGCTTTTGTTTAGATCCGGATATGGCAAACATAAAGAGCATTATTTGTTACCTTTTTCCTGATATGGAAATAATAAAGAGCGTTTATACCATTTGTTTGTGATTAACCAATATAATTGCACTGTGTTATGTAAACAGAAGCACAACTAAATATGGGAACTCAATGTGGGAACTCCGTGGAATATTGTGTTTCCTTTTCCAATAAATTTAGTTGTGATCATAAACTTGTGAGCATGAAAGTTATTCATCTATACATAAATATTTATCTATATAAATATTTTATTCCATAAATTGTTCTTATCATTCCTGCAGATATGGAATTATGGATCCCCTGATATGGAAATAATAAAGAGCGTTTATATCATTTGTGTGTGATTAACCAATATAATTGCGCTGTGTTATGTAAACAGAAGTACAACTTATGTAACACGAGCAGGCTCTTGTTTACGTACACCATCGTACGTCTTGATGACAATATACTATTTACGCGCTGATTATGTTTGGCATATGAACAAAACTATATATATTAAAACAAATTAATATTACTTCTGTTGATGGCGTTTTGAACAAATATGAATATTTCTGCAACGAACGCCGCCCGTGCCTTTAATATCGGTTTTAGCATTTGAATTTCAGTTGTCAAGGAGTGAATTAATTAGCTACATGTATGGAAGATCGGGTTTCGTGTATCCATTGTTAACCCTTTCATATAATTTTCCTTTACAGGCAGCAGGCACGATGATCCCACTAATCCAGATTATGTACCATCGTAAGAAATGTGGCACTTCAAAATGAGCCTGGCAACACCTGAATCGAAGATTGGCCGTAAGAAGAGGCACAGAAAAGGGAACTCAGCCAAATTACTGATATATGACGAAGCAGAAGCTGCACATCCTCATCTGATAACACAACGGTCTCAACAGATTACCAGCAAGTTGAAGGTATGTTGAATGTACGACACCTACTTCGATAGGAGAGAGATCAGCTCAAGCAGAAAACATCAAAATGAAGTTTGGAGTTAATCAACGATGACGCCAAAACAAACATTTTCCACCGGTCTGTCATCTTTTGGAGTATTCCTCTGGCTGGTGAAATTGTGTGATTGTGTTCTACCATATTCAAACGTTATTACCGACCAGGAAGTTATGATGATCATTCTTATGTGCATAATTGGTACACTGAGCGCATACTCTATAGCTGGGTCCATAAGCTAGATAATGATGTAGTGTGTTTTTTTTTGTTGCAAATATTTCCTGTCAAACTCGATCGACCCACCTCAAAAAAGTTTTTATTTTGTTTTAAATGACTTATTTTTGAGCAATTAGAACATATCTATCATGTTGCGAATCTATAAGGGTGAACATGTGTTGTTATAGTAGTATAGCATACATTAGTTGTAGAGGATGATTTTCCCTTCAAATTTATAGTTTGAAATTGAGATGTTTTGAAAATTAATGAATTTAACATTCTCACAGCTGTTACACTATACTGGTATGCATGTCACATTGTGTGCATTACTAGTCCGTGCATGGGACAATATGTACTTTATGTGTATAGAGAGGGACTTTTCTTTGTCTCTGTCAGAATGGTGCACAGAAAATAAATAATAAAAAAAATCAAATCCCCATTCCCCACGCGCTCTAATTTTCCAAGATAATCTGATATTCTAGGTATTCATTTTATGGCGTAATAACAACAATTTAATAACTAAATTATGTCACATGTATTTTTTGCAATCTACATGGGAGTTATAGTTTCAATTTTGGCATTTGGTGGTTCTTTTCTCCATTTTACTCACACATACATACTAACATGTTAAATTATGATGCTGAATTTCAGTACTATGTTATATCCTTCGTATATTACCTGAATTATATTCAATTGAAATATGTATGAGCTCTATGTATATTATGTTTTACAATTTATGTGTGACTTCATATTCACTGAATATTACAAATGAATAAACATGTATATGAACTAAACACCTGGTTGTGTTTATAAAGTGCGACAAGCCATATACACCTGGATCCATTTATTTAATAAACATATTGAGGTGTTTACTCTACCTAAACACCTCGTTTATTATCTAAACATGTGATGTGTTTAATTACTTAAACAACTAGGTGTTTATTTAACTGAACACATGCATGTGTGTAGCTTACATAAACACCTCGTTTAGGTTATAAACACATTCTTTAGCATGCACACATGATAACGTGTTTATAAAGTGGGACAAAAAAGTGTTTAGCTTTGTGTGTAGAAGTTAAACACTTGTTTTTTTCAGTGTACGAAGGTTGACCATGCTAGGATTGATCATGGTTAATAGCATCAATGCAGTCGAGTAACGTGGTAATATCGGTGGTCAACGTCGTTAATTAGAGCTTAGCTTTATACATACATGTACATGTAGACCATTCCAATGTCCAGATGCATCATGTTCTTATCAAAACATGTGTGGCTATCATTCTAAACGATTCGGCCATTTCCGCTTTTCTAGGAAATAACCTCTTCCATAATTGGAAACCTTATTCGCGAAATTCTACATAAGATGGCTCTGGTGATCAGGCAATGACATTGACTCGATGACGCATAGCTGCGAATGGAGAATAATATATTCGCTATTGCTGTACCAAACTGGATTATATATTAAACTAGAAGGTGACCCGACTTGGTCCGTGCTTTGACCTTGAATTGTCCATTTTGAAGGTCAAGGTCAAGTGGGGTCACGATTTGACCAGTCCAAAACACTGCCCGGACAAAAGTACCCGACAAACGTGCCCGTCGAAATCCATCCGATTTTACCCGATTTGACCTCGAATTGATCATTTTGAAGGTCAATGTCAGGTCGGGGTCACGACTCGACTCGTCCAAAACACTCAGTGGACAAAAGTAACCCCACGTATCAAATTTCGTCGAAATCCCATCAAAATTCGCGATTTGACCTTGAATTGACCCGATTTCAAGGTCAAGGTCACGTCGCACGGGCAAATGAATAAGCTTATGAGACTCCCCATACGAAAGTACCCCCACATACCAAGTTTCATCGAAATCGATATTCGGGCGTTTGACCTTGAAATGACCCGATTTCAAGGTCAAGTCGCACGGGCAAATTAATAGGTTTATGCCACTCCCCGGCCGAAGGTATTTCCACATACCAAGTTTCATCGAAATCCAGTGATATTCGGGCGTTTGGCCTTGAAATGACCCGATTTCAAGGTCAGTGTCACGTCGCACGGACAAATTAATAGGCCCATGCCACCCCCGGCCGAAAATACCCCCACATACCAAGTTTCATAGAAATCGGCTCGGCCGTTTTCGAGTTCATCGCGAACACACAGACACACACACACCCACACACACACACACATAGACAGATCTTCCAAAATATATAATTAATACATTAAACTATTAGAGCTTGAGCTGCATGTAGACCCCCCTCCCCTATGCGGATTTTTGGTGGTTATGATATCTATATCAGTCCTTCCATTTGCCGGTTGTTTGCCATCTGGCTATGGGGGCTTTATAGAGTTATCGGTCTTTGAATCCATGATGGCCGCACACATTGAATATCTGACCAGGTAAATTTCAATTCGCAATTACTCAGGAAGTTTATGAGGTATTACGTCGTGCGACATGTCATTCTATTGATAATTGAGTACTCCTTATTTATTGGTATGTATATTTATGTATAAATTTCATATTTAAAAATGGCTGCCAAAATGGTCACCAGAAGTGGAAAATATGACACTTTTCACTAATATCTTCTATATCAGGTTATGCTGTTCGGAACTGTTCGAGAATTGTCACTTTATTTTGTATATTTTATATTAACAGATCATTGGGGCAATGAGATAATAAATTGTTTGGGTCCTAGCCCCTCCGTTCCTTGAAAAAAATTGATTTTACAGAAAGCGGTATAAAATTTTCACAAAAAATCACAATTGGGATTATGGTCACATTTCAAAAAGGAATGAGCAGAACTGTATTATGTAAGTGAGGCATACCATTTCCACCATTACCCGTGAATATTCCAAGTCATTGGAACCAAAATTGTCACTTAATTACTTAATTAGTTACTTAATTGCTCAAAATGGCCGCCAAAATGGCCTCCAAAATATGGAAAATTGTAAATATTACCCCAGCGTGCCCTGCAATCGCTTACAAGTTGTGATTGATGAATAAAATTGGCTATTCTGCCTTTTATCCGTTGAAAACTAACATGTCTGATTCACCTTGGTTAATGTTCAGTATCGTAACCACTGACATTACCAGAAATATTAGATTTTACTTTCACTAACTTGACATAAATATCGGCAAAAATTCACTTTTTAAGTACGGACCATTTTTTTGAAAGTAAACTGAAACTAACTTTGGTATGAAAGGTGTTTATTGTTTTGATCTATTTTAAATGTGTCACACTGAGGTGTTCAAAGACCAAAATACTCAAGATGGCTTCCAAAATGGCAACCAACTTGGGTAAAAAGTTAATTTTTCACTTATATCCGGAATATTATTCTCTGCTGTTCCGAAAATTTGG
Source organism: Siphonodentalium dalli (assembly GCA_032622095.1). Taxonomy (NCBI): domain Eukaryota; kingdom Metazoa; phylum Mollusca; class Scaphopoda; order Gadilida; family Siphonodentaliidae; genus Siphonodentalium; species Siphonodentalium dalli. The sequence continues at coordinate 132,140,825 of CP136064.1, read as the reverse complement.
AATTTGTGACTCACTTGGTTATTATGCATGTTAGATAATCAACTGACAACTAAATTTTATATATGGCTGTCCCATTTCATTATGGGGCTGACACATTAAGTTTAAAGTTGCAGTATGGAAATTTGCCGAAAAACACTTTGGGGATTCTGGCCACATTTTTTAAAGGTAAAGGGCAGAACTTTGGCACGGAACTGAGATCAACCATAATCTGTGGATACTCTGGCTGATTTGGATAAAAAGACAAATGAACTTGATACAAGAGGGGGGGTCAAGCATCATGAGTGGGGTGTCCATTGTGAGATGTACATGTATAGGCATACACGTATTGACTGTATTGTCATGTGTGAGGTCAAGGGAGGTCAAGCATCATGAGTGGGGTGTCCATTGTGAGATCTTTAGACATACAAGTAGTGGTTGTATGGTCATGTGTGAGATGAATATGTCTACAGGGAGTGACTGTATGGTTGTATTTTCACAGGTGTTTGCACATGTACACATGTGTTGTCTGTGTGATCATGGATGGGGTATATGGATAAATAGGGAGTAGTTGAATAGTTATGTGTAATGTGTATAGTTGTACATGGAATGACAGTACGGTCCTGTATTATCATGCCTGGGGTATAGCTGGGTGATCGTCGGCGAGCGTGTGGGTATATATGGAGTGCCCTTGTGGTAATGGATGGGATGTATATTTATATATGTCGTGGATGTACATTGTTATTGGTGGGTGTATATGTACACAGGGAGTAGCTGTATGATCATGGATGGCATGTATGGTTGTACAGCGGGTGGCTGAATTGTCATGTGTGGGGAGTATAATTATACAAGTTTGGAAGGTGCTTGTGATTTTTCGCAAAGTTATTTTGTGATTTATCGCAGTTTGCTCCCCTTATTCCACATGCATGCTGGCTGTGAAAGATCTATCGGCCTATCTTAGCCGACCGTGCTATTATAGATCGATTGGTGGTTCACCCAGACCTGTTGAAGATGTCTGATTTATATTTATATTTATACGGTTCAAGGTTGTGCCAACGCATAAAAATACATCTGTGATAAATCACAACCATTGCGATTTATCGCAAACCTTTGTGATCAATCGAAAACCTTTCCACTAAATCGCATATAATTATTGCAAAGTAGTTTGCGATTCGCAAATGTTTGTGATTTATCTCAAGGTAGTTTTTTATTTATCGGGGTATTATAGCTCGATTGGTGTTTCACCCAGACCTGAAATTTAAGATGTTTGATTAACAATGTTTACTTTAATATTATTGCACACAAATTAAGAAATTTGGACGATTATATTAGTCATTCAGACAAATTTTACTCCACATGCAGGGAATAGTTCAGGGAAATCCTGAAATCGAGATATTAAACCTTGAATTAAGTACAAAAACACGATCAAGGTTCTATACTAATAAAAGTAATTAATTTCATTTGGTACTATGCACGGGAGTTCATGTAACTAACAACATGATCTCGAAGAACCTCGATCGTGGTTTTGTGCTTATTGTTAAATTTGCCGTCGGCCATTTTTCGTAATTTCGAGTGCTTGGTATCTGGGCAGGTTCTCCACATAGCACCTATATATTTGGTTCTCTGAAGTACCAAATTTCTAGGTACTATGCACAGTACCTAAATATTTGGTACTACAGATAATTTGGTACTCCCCACGGGACAAGTTCAGTACCTACGTAGGTACTCTGGAGTACCTATTGTTTTAAGAATATTTATAATGCCTGGATCGATGTCTCCAAAGAACCTAAATATTAGTACTCCACAGAACCTAAATATATAGGTACTCCAGAGAATCTATATATAGGCCCTCCTGGGTACCTAAATATTTGGCAGGTACTCTAGAGTACCAACAATTAGGTACTCCCCTGGGACAAAGCTCAGTACCTACATAGGTACTCCATAGTACCTATTGTGTTAATAGTGTAGTAATAAATTGTTCGCAGCACGACTCCAATGACACAACAATAACGATAGTCACCTCTTTCTCAAGAATAAGATAATTATGTTTTTGGTCACCCAATACTAAATCTGGTAACTACGATTCAATTTCTGAGCTTAAGGCGTTCATATAAATGGGTAGCCTTGCTTTGATATTTCATCGCTGAAAAATGCACTGTGTGCATGTAAACCCCACAATGGTCAATCTATGAGCGCGGTCAAATATCTTGATTGGATAATTCTGTGCCGCGGCGATGACTTCATGTGCATCGACGACAGCGGACAGCTTCATATTGAGCTTCGCCCTGTTAAAACAAACTGGACTATATGTAAACCCCGTTGGTGAAAATACAGACTAGTGGTTTTGAACAAACAAACGACATGTGAGCGAGCTGTTGCATATAGCCGTTTTGCAGGAAACATGGCTTGGATAATAATTGTTTAGAGTCTACTTTATACTGATCCCAGAGGAAACAGGTCTACTGGCTTAGTCGATTGAACGCACCGCCATGAGGAAAATAGAACAGTATACTCCAGAGACGCGAATCCTATATATAAACCTCACAAGTGTTATATCGTCAAAAATCTAGTGGATTTTCGGAAATAAACATTCCAGTATCAGTCGCGGTGAAGCTTAATACATATTGTGCGTTCAAATTTGCATCAATTATTTTAATTAATTCTATGCGTTATGGGTTGCTATACACTAACGTGTTTTATATTAAATCGTATGTGTTTAAATACAAAACCTAGTAACTGCTCATTCAATCAATATGTGACGTTTCATGAGATCGAAATACCAGGTCAATAAATACATTAAATACTTATATACGTACTTCAACACTCTGAAACCACACGCCGAACTGATCGAAGTTACCAGGTGTTTTCAACTTTCCACATTCATTTAATTTTATAGCATTATAGCAACACGCTCTCAATATTGTTTAAGAAATGTGAGTATGTGTTAACATTCCCGCCACGACCTTATACATGTACTTAATTTCCAGGGCGGCGTCTAATAAGCATGCATGCAGTTTCAGCAACAGAGCGTTAACAAACATTCACGATGTATCATCCATATGTTTAAACATAGAGACTCGCATTGCTGGATTCAAGCCAAAGACGCAACGACTACCAGTGGTATATCGGTGTGTGTATTTTAAAATCAATTTAATTGGCAAAGTTTTGAACTAGCAGTAAGTTTGGAACAGAAAGCCATTTATAACGTCTATCAACTGGGTACTGTGTATTACCAGCATATAGGAGCAGGGGACACACGGTTGTTGAGTCCGCTGTCACTCAGTTCGTCTGGAGATGGACACCCTACCACCGAGGACACAGGAATACCACGGCCTGGTGTCCCCCATCTCCGCCAGCACGAACAACAACCACAACAACAACAACAGCAGCAGCGGCTCCGTCAATTCAGTTAAGCCGACTGTCGAAGCAGGAAATCAACAGAGGGACTGACAGACAGAAGAAAGAGCAGAATTAATCGCCAGAGCTGAAGAACAAAATCCTGTTCCCACAAATTTAGAACCACCAACAACAACACAGACAACGAAAGACCCAAAAAAAGCAAAGAAAGAGAAAACAAAATAACAATTCATCCATTTACGATCCCCCATAACAGTTCCAAAGTGGGTTATAAGAGAAGGGGGACACCCCTTCCAAATCCTCGAGGTCGGGTCATATCCCCAAATCGTTAATAAAGCGACTGCATGTGTATTATGTTCTACCATATCCATATCCATATGCATTTGCCAATATGCAGTTTAAGAAAGGGACGTGAATATTTGTTTATAATGTGAACATATATAAGTTATAGAAACATGCATTTGTTTCTGCGTTGACTTGATTGATTAACGCGTTAATCTGGAGTTGAAAATGTATACGAATTTGTTTAGCATTCTTATCTAAATGATCCGTTTTCATTTAGCCATGTAGCTACACGGGACAGAGCCAATGTCAGTCAACAAGCAGCCTATATATCAGATGACAGAACCTGACCCAGATATACGTAAGGTCTATTGAAATAATTGAAAAGTTATTGTAGGAATTTTGAAAATTCGGCACATGCATGCATTGCGATACTATACAAAAAAGCACACATAAGTAATACGCCGTAAATTACATATAAAGCTCATAATCTATCTACGCTCTTTATTATATACAGCTTTAATTTAGCGGGATGGAAGCATGAACGCTCTTTATAAACGGCGATGGTTGGATATTTGTACAAGCCTGATAAAAAAATAAAACGTGTTGATCATGCTATATTAAAGATAACATAAAAACAACTAATCGTGGGGTGAAGGAGAAGATCAAATAGGTGGGGTGAAATAGAAGATCACTCGATTTGTTCGACCATCTCGGGCGCTAATTCGCGCCCAACTTCTAGTCTCTCTACTATAGTTCTAACGGCCACGTATGGGCCAGAGACTGGGAGGGCTGAAACCCGCGCCGCAGAACGATTTGCAAGAATATAATTCGGGAATTTTTTGGGCGAATTGGGGGAACTTTCGGGTCAATGGTATGGTAATTCGGGTGAAGGTTGTGTATCTTACTGTAATTTCCACATATAGTTTTAATTATTTTAAATGTATCATGCTGCGTACATGCAATGAATACTCTACTAATAATGGACCGACTTCTCCGGATACCAAATTCAATTGTTACAGAGTGGCTATGTTACCTTATGCGTGGAATGACATGCTATTAGAAATGAGAATCGAAATTATCAATTGTATACAGGGACTGTATGTTCGAAAGTTCGTTTCGGTAACGCGTCGTACTTTTTGAAGAGACCGCGTCCCACTTTTTGAAGAGACCGCTTCCGTAGCCGTAAATAAATGTCAAGTTTATTGCTTTAATCGGATTATACCAGTGATGTTGGCATTAATTAAGGGAGGCAATTAATTAATAAAAGCTTTAGCAACTTCTTTGTTAGTTAGTCCTTATTGTTTATTTTAGCGGACACCCACATTACAGCCGTGACCAAATTAAACTTTAAAAGTTACATGCATCATCTGATCTACATGTAGTCCACAAATCTGACGTTAATTATCAGAGCACGGCTGACTATTTGATTAGTTGGGTCCACCAACTACATCTGATCATGATTCAGACTGTTAAATGTATAATAACAATTAATTACGCTAATTTCAGATAAAGTCAAAACAAATTAATTTTATTTCTTATTTTAACTTTTTAAATTTTTTATTGATGTTATAAAATAAAGCGATATTTGAACATTGTCAATTTTTGGTAGTCTCCCCACTTCTCCCTGAAGTCTCCCTAAATTTCCTGAAGTCTCCCTAAATTTCCTGGAGGGAGACTTCAAGTCTCCCTGTTCTGAACCCCTAGGCTGAGGCCTGCAAGGACACCATTCGTCACTGTGTTGAAATTTAAATAAATGTTCAAGTCTAAAGTGAATTGCGATATATATATGATATCCTATCGTCGGTACAAATAGCGCTGCGCTACCTATCATATAGCGATTCACACCCGTCTTCAAGCTATTGATGCCATGTACATGTATGCATGGTGATTGTGGGTCTGTATTATTCGCTCGTAACCCTCACTGTACACGATTCCACACCAGGATATATGCAGCATTCATAAACAGCGCGCAGCTGGTTTCTGCATGTTATATATCTGGTTAATATTTCTTGGTCAATGGTGGTAACAAGAGATATGGTCTAAATAACTATCAGTGCTTTGGTTTTGTCCATCAGTCTGTCTGAACACGTCATGTTTTACTTTTACTAACATGTCAGAGTTAATAAACGGTTGATATATTAAAGGGTCCTATTGTTCTTCTGAAGAATCTTCCAAAATGAGGACTTTGCACACCATATATGCTCAGGTACAATAGACATAAATGTTGGATTTAAATAACTGATAGGTTGTATTAAATGCTAGTTCTAACTCAACAATGCCATAAACATGTTTTGTATCCATGATTGTGACCAGCAAAGTCCATGGCTTGTAAGTAGTTAATGTTAACGCTGGACCGAAAAATATGTTGGCCATTTGTTTTGTTTTTTTGTCAATTCTTATTTTTATTTTTTTGCCAAATTAAAAAAATAATCTGGCCAAATTAAACCCTCAGTTTCTGGTCTCTCAATTAATGGATATTTTTGTTTTCATTAACATCTAACATTCTATACAATTATATCCATACCTTCATTTACCGTGTCTATAGACTTCTTACAACAGTAATGAGGATTAGCACTAATCAATCCGTTGTCTGTCATAAGGCTGAATGGTAGCTGGTGGGTAACAGTTATATTATATATTTACTAGTGAATGGATGTGTGGGCGTTGTTTTCTTTAACATACATATATTAGCTAAAAAAAACTGCATGCACGCACGCGAATATGCATGCTCGAATATAATTTTCCGACTGCATGCGGTTGCTATTTCAGTGCTATTTCCAGATATATACTAATGCATGCACAGCAGCACAAGATGATTCTGCCTGTGTGCAGCTACTATATGATCACTGCTGAGATAAAGAATGTTTTTTATTTAAAAATCACTTGATTTAAATAACCAATATCTAGCGCGAAAAGATCAGCATAAGTTATATCGGCATTCAGTAAATTAAAACGCATATGTACATGTATACACACATTCAATAACACACATCTAAAATTTGCGTATAAATGACGTGTTTTACAAACTGATAATGATATAGCTATAGACAATTCTAAATTGATATCAGACTATTACTGTTAGACTCACCATCACTCTCAGCACAGTCATAGTTAAATCAAACTAAATTCCCGAATGTTCATTTAATATCGCGAATCATTGAGGTTAGCCTCCTCTGTAAGTACGGCTCGGCGCAATCACTCCGGGAATCACCCAACACAACACGTGATGTGGTGTGTACGATTCGGTGGAACGGAATAATCGATTTACTGGAACTGAGAGGGTATGCGCGCTCTCGTCGGCATTATCACGGTGCAACTATCTACGGGTTTGTCGTATATACTCTTTGTCAAAAATAAATTCGGCAGATCATTATTACCAATCAGTAGCGATCACGCAATTTCTCGTTTACTTATCCTAATCGATGAATCGTAACATGAGTGTCTTTGATGGCCGCGTAGCTAATAATAACAGCTGCACTGGCCTCTTCATTCCCTTGAGAGCCGAATTTGTCACCGATTCGGAGCCATTATTTCAGCCATTCGATAACTCATTTTCTTCTCGTTTACACCTCACGAAAGATTTATGGGATAGTTCCGTTGACAACACGGGGTAATAATACCACTGCAACGGCGGAAAAATCGGGCTTGTGGCAATCGATTGATCAGACTCCCATCTCCGGATAGCTCCCACGAACAGTGTCACACATCTAACTGTATCCGTATGGTGTATAACACACGGATAAGATCTCAAAGAGACATCTGTGGTATCTAGGGGTGATTTCAGTAGCCATAACCGTGCGGAGGTGCCGATATTAACCCGTAAACTTGCCAGATTCAGCCAGAATTACACTATTGTGCATGGTCCGGGCTGTTAGCTTCGTTAGCGTAAACATATTCGGCATTTTGGGGGTTAATTGCCAGTCTGTGGTGTGCGATTCGCCATCGTTTCTTCGTTAATGTAGTCGACGGTACTTCCGCAACATATGTGTATAAGGAGTTATTAGCTGCACGCCGGCGATACGGGGGTCCGGGCTGCAATTCTTGTTATTGCGGGCAAAATAGTGTAATTCTGGCTGAAACTGGCAAGTTTGTGGGTTAATATCGGCACTGGTCGTGACCACCGTCCGTGCGTGTGCGGGTTTCTATGGCACCCACTAAAATGGCCACTAAAATCAACCCTAGATGCCATAAGGGCGGTCGGGCTGGCTCGGGCTGTTAGCTTCTTAACGGTAAACATATTCGGTGACGGCGGCATTTTGAGGGTTAATTGCCAGGCTTATATAGGTGGGTGGTTCGCCCTTGTTTCTTCGTGGGTGTAGCCGACAGTAGTTCCGCTACATATATGTAAGGAGTTATATATTAGGTGTACGACGTACGGGCTGCGAGTCTTGTTATTGCGGGAACAATATTGTAATTCTGGCTAAATCTGGCAAATTATGGGTTAATATCGCCACTTCTGTTCTGGTGTGACCACCGTGCCTGTATCGATGGCTTTCTATTACACCCCCGCACGGTTATGGCTACTAAATCATCCATAGACACCACAGGGGCTGTCCGGGCTGTTAGCTTCATTCGCAGCGAACATGCATATTCGCCGAGGGCGGCATTTTGAGGGTTAATGGCGACACTTCTGTGTGGCCGCGACCCATGCCCGTGCGTGGGCGGGTTTCCATGACACCCCCACAAAGATATTGCCACTATAATCACACTATACTCTGCAGGGGTGGTCCGGGCTGGTCCGGGTGGTGTTTAGTTACAACGGTCGGATACCCGTTTGCGTTTATTCTTTTAAAGATGGCGGCGCCCATCAATCGATATCTTGGGTACCTGTTGATATTGTGACCAACCATTTCCCAGCGACATCTTTCGGCTATTTTACAAACCCGCAGCAAGCATGACAGGCATGATTGTGTAAGTTGTCAAAATATTTCGAAACTTTCTCAACCGGCTGAATGTTCGCTTTTTCGTATTAAATTTTGTTTGGCCCTGGACTCATGGATCCGCGAATCTATGTATTGCATGGGTAGATTAGGTTATCACACATCTTCGGAATGCAAAACCGGCGATATTTTTATTGTCTAACACCGAAAAAATACCTTGTTCAGGTTCAGATTCGCAATATTTCCGATGATTTTGTTCAAGTTCAGACACAATTTTCGTTCAGATTCGGAAAATTTTCGTTCAGGTTCCGACACACCACAATGCCAACAAGAAGCAAAATTTCTGGAAGCAGTCGCATTGTTATTGTGTTTTTGGTACATATTTTTTTTATCTTTTATTCGGGTTGAAATTTCCAAATATAGGTGAAAATTAATCGAATGGGGTGTAATATGTGTAAAAGCCACAGTTCAATATTGTTGCCACTATTCCCGAACAATTCCGGCTATACACCAGCTAGTAGGGAATGAAATTATATTGCCATATTACATATAGGAACAACAGTAGTCAGAGTTTTTTTTTATTATATGCTTCCCTATGAACAGTTGATTAGATATTGTTATGTATAGATAAAAAACTTAAACAATAAATTATTATTGGCGCGTGCGTATTAACACTGGAACTATGCGAAATTCGGCGGAAGACTGTAAAAAGTTCCAAACCTCGATATGTTCTAAAGAAAAACAAACGTTCCTGTTTTTATTAAATTGTTATTTTTCTTTATAATTGAATTTTTTAATGTAATATTTAACCATTGGGTAAGAACTATGTTTTTAGTCGCAAGTAGGAATTTGTCCACACAATGCGTACTATACCAATGGCAACAGCTGATATTGTTTACATTAGTTTCGCTCCTTCGGCGTCTAAATTCTTTTTTTAATAGGCAAATACTTGTGGTATAGAGGAATGACTTACATGTACTACAAGCATAAAATAAAAAGAACATGCACCTATGGTTTCTCGAATAATATCTTACATATCACCGCTCGTGAAGATTCACATGTTTCATTGCAGCCACTCACGAGATCACTGTCGGATTCAATATGGCGGCGCCCAGTGGACAGGATAAACGGTAAGTGAATATATTGTCTTCATGCATCAATTAACATGTTTCGGTGATATACCTTTAAACAGTTATGTAGGAATTTGTATGCCCAACACATATGTAACATGCCTTTCGCATGACAGGCATGCGAAATGTTGTATTTGGCGTGTCAAGTCGTCATAAATTTTCGAAATTTTATCGAGGCGGCGAAATGTTCGCTTTTTCGTAATTTTTTGGCCATGGGCTCATGGATCCGCAAATTTATGTATTATGCTATACCACACATCTTCGGAATGCAAAACTGGCGATATTTTTATTGTCTAACTCCGAAAAACGACCTTTGAAAATTTCAAAATGTTCAGGTTCAGATTCGCAATAATTCCGATGATTCCGTTCAGGTTCAGAAACAATTTTCGTTCAGGTTCGGACAATTTTCGTTCAGGTTCGGACAATTTTCGTTCAGATTCGGACGCATCAAAACCTCACCGAGAAGCGAAATGCCCCAGCTGCAGTCGCGCTGTTATTTTGCGTGTTGCTTTCTCCGCATGTATAATGTTTCGCTGATTCTTGGTATACATGGGCGTTTTATTTATAGAAATGGGAATTTTTGGGACGGATTAAAAGTCGAACTGCGACCCGGAGACCGAGTCCGGTAAAAGGTGTAGTTGGGAATTCTGGTGAGAAGCATGAGAAACCTTCAGTGATAAGCTGTATATATAGTTGTAATAATTTGAAGGATTGGTTGTCTTAACGGAATTATGAGTTGGTCATTCGTGAAACCAATATATTTTATATTCTATAATTACAATCATGGGTATATAATATATATGATCTTGAGCGCGTTACCATTTCTGACATTGTTTTTATTGTCTCTATTCGTAAAAAACAAACACGATAAACGGGGAATACGTGGCATGGTTTTAGCCATGCATGCACTCGGAATAATTTTGGCGGATTTTCATATTGCGTGGTTCCCCTCCCAGCCCGCATACGAGGTCAATAAGGTCGCCGCAGGTAGATGATCAGATAACTGTCCACAACTGTCAATACATCTTCCTGTTACATGTTAAGTATGCATGGCCATTGGGATTAGACTGGTATTCACTGGTGATGATGTAACATTCCAAGCTGCAAAACAGGGTTAATCAGAGCGCGAACGCTATGCGAACATAGAGAATATGGTTTCCCGAATACTACCTGCAATATGCGAATCTTCACGAGCGGTGATATTTCAGGAATATATTACTCGAGAAACCATAGATGTTCTCTTTATGTTATGATTATGGTAAGTAATTCTGCAAAACTACAAGTATTATATGTCTATCGAAACAAGAATTTAGACGCCGAAGTAGCGAAACTAATGCAATCAATATCAGCTGTTTCCGTTGGCAAATTACGCATCACTAAATTTGGGCGGAAAGTTTCCTACTTGCGCCTAAAAGAATAGTTCCTACCCAATGGTTAAATATTACACCCAGAAAATCAATTATCAAGACAAATAACAGCTGAATACGTAATAAAACAGGATCATTTGTTTTCTTTAGAACTTATCACAGTAATGAACTATTTTCAGTCTTCCGCAGGGGGGTGGAAAAAAGATTTTTCCGGGCACGTATGCCGGGGTGGGTGTGTGGTCGATAGGACCAACAAACATTTTTTTCCGCAACTCAAACATATTTTTCCTGCAAGTCTTTTTGACTGTTTTTGCAATGAGTTTGGCTTAAAACACATATATATATATATGTCAATATTAACATAACTGACAAATTTCATGATGATAAGACAAACAGTATAGCCTGTAGCCCATGCTAATGGATTGAATTTTGAAATCAAAGATGGCGGCTGGCAGCCATGTTTTTTTGGACCGAATGACCCCAAAATGACTTGTTCCTATTTACATGTCAATGTTAACATCCATGACTAATAGTATGCACAGAAATTCATATACAGTTGTTTGTTTTTTTTTAAATCTCAAAAATTTATAACGAGTTTTCGGTCTCTTACCCAAATATCGGCCGACTATTAAATGTCGAATGTTTTTTAATTATTTGCGTTGCGTGTAATATCTTTTTAATATCTTTTGTTATTGGCCAACTATTTTTGTTCAAACAAATTTTAAATATTTTTCATGAAACTCTGTTAATTTTATTAATCGATATTTAGAAATAGCTTTATACCAATTATATGTGTATGGTCTGGTCCGAGTCGCTGTAATCTTGGCCATTGACACTATAGGTATGACTGCATACATTCCAGTGTTTATCATCAGACGCAGTCTCGTCTATTACATCATATAATTGTCTCCACAATACCTGAAATAATTTGACGCCATTACTCTTACATAAATAATAAAGAGCGTTTATTCTTTACTTCTCTATCACGATGAAGTTATTGAGTATATGACACGTGTGCATTATCGCGAATTATTGGAACAATTATTGAGAGGTTGTACTATTTTGAAAGCAGTCACGATCGGACGAAGAGCGTGATGCGAAATTACAACCCGAATGAACTGACATATTCTATGGAACAAATTTTCAATTATGTACACACACATATTCACACGCGTCAATAGGGTAACACTGTATAGGTAGAAAAGAGTGACACCTTGGATAAAATTACCAAATGACTGCTATTATATCTGTTGACAGCTATGTGTGGTCCGACTCGTTCAATTAAGTTATCGATAGCTTGTCTGAACATCATTACCTGTTTAACGGGATATGATCACGTAAGGTTGATAAGCTGTGTCATTGTTAACATTAACGCGATAATTAGTTATCAAAAATATGCATACATAATACGTACATGTGATAAGACACTCAATAATAGAAGTTACTTTGGTGTTATTGTTATAACAACATTACGTAATAACCACTTATCGACCTATTCATACTTACGCTCATATATAATCTTAAATAATGTTGCCTCATCGGTGCTAACTATGTAAAATACCGCAAAACGCCGCAATTACGTCACTACCAATGACGAGGGAACCTCTCGGTGAAATTGATTTTGTAAATCGAAAAGTGATACCGAGGATAGATTGACCAATGACGGCTATTGTATCTTTTGACAGATATGCGTGTCCAGACTCGTTTGATGTTCGTTATCGCATTACTATGTTTTAATAGCCGAGACTTCACTTCTCGTCTGACTCTCTTACCGTAAGACCTGTAGATTCCCCGTCTACACAGTGCTTCTCCGCAGACTATTTCATCTACATAAAGTTATCAAACATACGGACAGGACATATTTTAGGTTATAAGGAACATTTGTATAAAGGAAATCAATATACCGAGACATTTTAGTCAAGTATAAATGAAGCACCAGTGTTCAATTTGCTCTAGTGAGTATGTGCGGAACCATGATTTGATAAGACATGTACAATCTAAGCACACTGAGTTTGTTAACCGACACCCACAGCAGCAGCACCAAGCATCAGCAACAACCAGTAGCAGCAACAGGCAGCAGCATCATCAGCCACAACAACAGCCATTACAGCAACACCAGATACTACAACACCAGCAGGGGAAACATCAACAAAGCGACTTAACATCCTGCTTTGATGATCCAATGGCCAATGTCCAAGAAGATTTTATTTTCAAGCATCCATTCACGGCATGTGTAAGTGGACCGACATCTAGTGGTAAGACATACTTCGTGAAAACCTTGCTACAAAAGTCTGCCTCAAAAATATCACCCGCACCTGACAGAATAATATGGTTTTATAAATATTGGCAGCCCCTATATAACGAAATAAAGTATACCGTCACCCCTCAGGTCAACTTTATACGAGGAATACCAGCAAACTTGGATTCTCTTATCAACCCCCGGTATAAAAATCTAGTTATACTCGATGACTTGATGCAAACTTCATCAAAAGACCAGAGAGTTAATGATTTGCATTCCGAAGGAAGTCACCATTTGAACTTATCTTTGATAAGTTTGAACCAGAATTTCTACTACAACAAAGATCCAACGCAACGACGAAATTGTCAATATTTGGTATTGTTCAATAACCCAATCGACAAGGGATTAATTTCAACATTATCAAGACAGATGTATCCTGAATGTCCTCAGCGTATGGTTCGAGAGTTTTCGGAAGCGACGAGTGAACCGTACGGTTACCTACTGGTGGATTTAAAAGCCGCAACACCGGACACATTACGTCTGCGACAGAATGTACTAAAAGAGGACACGAACCAACATATGGGTGAATGGAATGGCATGAAATATAATCTCCAAAAAGACAGAGAACACACAGATGAACAGAATGGGATGAAAAAACATACAAAAGACACTGAGACCCAGGGTCAACAGAATGCGATGAAATACGATGACAGAGAACTCCCTGGTCAACAGAAGGGCATAGCATATAATTATATTGTGCCCCAGGGTCAACATAATGACTATACTAACGACATAAGGCCACCTGGTGAGCTCGATGAAATTAATAAGAAGAACCGTCAAAACATAGACATTCGAGAAGACATGTCGTACCCTTGTAATGACTGCGGGCTTTTGTTCGAAGATCATTATGATGTTCAGAGACACGTAAAAAACTGGTGTCAAGAAAATAAGTTAAAACGAAAATTAACTGAGGACACGGATGATAGTCAGAATAAGAAAATTAAATTGAATGAAGATGAATACTTCAAAAGTTTGTGTGATGAGAGTAGAGATAAAACACGTGAGGAATGGAGTGATATAGTGGGCACGTATAAGGAAAATGGCTCGAAAGAAACAGAAGCAAGAGTACAAGCTGACAAGGACCTTAAAAGTAAAGATATGAAGCAATTTATGACTGGTTATGCTATGACAATATTGACGTATCTGCAGCTGCGCAATGGGACTCTGCACAACAGAGTCATGGATAAAGTCGACAAATATTTGAATAATGGTTATGGAGAATGTGATGCATTGAAAATGTCAATATTAAAGTACAAACCGATGCTAGAAAAATTCATGGACGAAACAAATGACACTTCTGACGAAAGTGATGACAATTCGGACGATTAAATTTCAATAAACTTCATCAACATGATATTCTCGTTTTCGTTATATATCTATAAGCGGGGAGAGAGTGAGTGGATTATTGGGAATTGTAGAGTGAGAAACAATACGTAATGATAAAAGGTGCATTAAGTGCCCGAAAATTTGAACTTTAAATATTGTTCTGTGTCATTTTAACTTTCAACCACTGCGCTTGTATTGTTAACATTCATTCATAATGAGTGTCTTGTGTCCCTTTAGAGTTTCTTGTGTTCCTTTAATATTCAAACACCAATATTGCATCACGTCCCTTGTTTCGTGTGACTTTAACTCCTTGAGTGTATGGCCCCTTCTAATGATGCCATGTGTACACATGATACAATTCTAGTCATACCTGAGATTAAGTATAATGTAAACATAGGATTTGCTCATCAGACGATAATCTGACAATATTTACGCATGGTAAATTTATATTCATGCGTAATGGTAAGGTAATGTTTTTTGTTATGGTCATGATTTTGTTGCGGCCATGTTCTAGCATAGATCGATAAATAAGTTAAAGATTGTTATAAGTCATCGTTGTTTCACAGACAGTTCTATTGGTGATCGAATTTGATAACTATTTTGTTGGAAAAACTAAGAGTGTTAGAGTAGCCTCCCTGTTATTTAAATAAAGAGCGTTTGTTTCGCTTATGTGCGATTGTGACTGTAACTAGGTCTATCGAGTATATAACATATAGCGCTATCATATAAAAGATGAAAGAAACATATCAACAGCTTTGTTTAGTCTGATATTACGTATGTATACGTGTGTACGTCTAACATGTGACCTTTGGTGAAATAGTGCTACACGATGCTTAATAACTTCATCGTGATAGAGAGGTAATGAATAAACGCTCCTTGTTATTTACGTGAGATTATAATGTCCAATTATTGCAAATAAAACATTGCAGGCATCGGTGGATACCCGATTGGCACACTTACTGATCACGTTCTAAGAACAATAACTCTATAAACGTACGCTCTTCCAATAATTCTTCCAAATCCCGTTAAACAACTAATGATGTTCAGACACGCTATCGATAGCTTAATTGAAAGCGTGTCTGAACATGCATAGCTGTCAAAGGAAGCTTCGTCATAGATATTTGTAGACCATAACTCCCTAACATAGTTAGCACCGATGAGGCAACATTATATAAGATTATATATGAGCGTAAGTATGAATAGGTCGATAAGTGGTTATTACGTAATGTTGTTATAACAATAACACCGAAGTAACTTCTATTATTGAGTGTCTTATCACATGTACGTATTATGTATGCATATTTTTGATAACTAATTATCGCGTTAATGTTAACAATGACACAGCTTATCAACCTTACGTGATCATATCCCGTTAAACGGGTAATGATGTTCAGACAAGCTATCGATAACTTAATTGAACGAGTCGGACCACACATAGCTGTCAACAGATATAATACCAGTCATTTGGTAAATTTATCCAAGGTGTCACTCTTTTCGACCTATACAGTGTTACCCCATTGACGCGTGTGAATATGTGTGTGTACATAATTGAAAATTTGTTCCATAGAATATGTCAGTTCATTCGGGTTGTAATTTCGCATCACGCTCTTCGTCCGATCGTGACTGCTTTCAAAATAGTACAATCTCTCAATAATTCTTCCAATAATTCGCGATAATGCACACGTGTCATATACTCAATAACTTCATCGTGATAGAGAAGTAAAGAATAAACGCTCTTTATTATTTATGTAAGTGTAATGGCGTCAAATTATTTCAGGTATTGTGGAGACAATTATATGATGTAATAGACGAGACTGTGTCTGATGATAAACACTGGAATGTATGCATTCATACCTATAGTGTCAATGGCCAAGATTACAGCGACTCGGACCAGTCCATACACATATAATTGGTATAAAGCTATTTCTAAACATCGATTAATAAAATTAACAGAGTTTCATGAAAAATATTTAAAATTTGTTTGAACAAAAATAGTTGGCCAATAACAAAAGATATTAAAAAGATATTACACGCAACGCAAATAATTAAAAAACATTCTACATTTAATAGTCGGCCGATATTTGGGTAAGAGACCGAAAACTCGTTATAAATTTTTGAGATTTTTTTAAACTTTTGTTTTTGAAAATTTTGGAGAAAAGAAAATTAGGTTTTGAATTTTGTTTTTTTAATATTTTAGTACAAACAATTTTACACGCCACAAAATCTATTTTTAGATGTGGAGTCAACGAGCCTCCTGTACTACTTTTACTGTGAATTTCCACACGCAAATCTCTGTTTTAGTGTTAAAAGCGGGTGGGTGTCCAAAAATGGTCGGAAAAAACTGCCAAAAACGGAAAAAAATTTCGACGCAGGGGTGGGTGGGTCCCAACAAGGGTCGAAAGTCAAAAATCAGCATACGTGCCTGCAAATTTTTTCCCACCCCCCTGTCTTCCGCGGAATATCGCGTATATATAGTTCCATTGTTAATAGTGCGAATATAATGTTTCGCTGATTCTTGGTATGCATGGGTCATGCATGTGCGTTTTATATAGAAATGGAATTTTTTGGGACGGATTAAAAGTAGAACTGCAACCCGGAGGCTGAGTCCGGTAAAAGATGTAGTTGGGAATTCTGGTGAGATGAATGAGAAACCTTCAGAGAAACAGTTGTAATAATTTGAAGGATTAGTTGTTTTAACGAATTATGAGTTGGTCATTCGTGAAACCAATATATTTTATCTATATATATATTTTGAGACTTCCGTATATATATATGTATATATATGTGTATATATATATATATGTGGGTACTTCATAGAATCGAAAACGCGTGGACGGATTTAGCTCAAATTTCGTATATAAGTGTAAAAACCCACGGGAATCGTCGGCGTCGTCGCGTTGTGGACAAGCTCAGAGCACCGCTTCTCCCTTCCCAATCATCAAAATCACCGCAAACGCCACTTCGGGGGTTAAGGCATCAACGATCTTTATATTGACCATATTCGGAAATGTTAACGACGAACGCTCTTTATTGCAATCGACATAGCTAAACGACTACCCCATGCGTGCGAAATACGGATGAGAAACGCAAAATGCAATTATCTCGATTAAAAAGGCAGAATTGATCTAAGAAGCGTTTGTTTACAATCCAACGCAACGTTATCGCTCGAAATATTACGCAGAGAGATGTCACGACGGGATTAATTGACTGTCCGATCTTTTCGGGGACTATTTACCATCTTGTAAGGGTGGACAACCTCTGTCAGGGGCTGCTCAATGGCCACGGGCAGGTTAAATAACAGGGAAGTTTAGAACGGGTACCATGTATTAACTCATTGAAAAACAAAGAATGCGTTGTCTGTCGTTCCTAGGAAGGGGGGATTTCATCGGGTCAATTAGAATAAAAATAAAATAAATAGGTTAATTAGAATAAAAATTAAATAAATATTAAAAAATTCAAAAAAACATAAATTAAATTTAAAAAACATTATATTAAAAATAAAAAAATAAAAATTCAAAATTCAAAAAATATATAAATAAAAACAAAATAATAAAAAAAAATGTCATTTTTCTGACCAACTCGATTAAAAAGGCAGAATGGGTTGCTGTGTCATATATGTCCTAGGAACAGGGGAATTTTTCATCGGGTCAGTCTTTGAGGGACGGGTACCATGAATTAATTCATGAAAAACAAAAAATGGGTGTTAGGCTGTCCTTCATAGGAAGGGAAGGGGGGGGGGGGGGTTTCATCGGGTCAGTTTTCCGCCCGAAAAAGGCCGAATAAAGGCCGAATAAAATTTAAAAAAAACAATTAAATTAAAAAAAAAAATTCAATTCAACTAGCAGGTTAGCCCGCCACTGGCGTGGTTGGTCAGAAACATGACATTTTTTAAATTATTTTGTTTGTATTTAATTTTGTTTACAAACAAAATAATTAAAAAAATGTCATGTTTCTGACCAACCACGCCAGTGGCGGGCTAACCTGCTATCTACTATATATTTTGAGAACTCCGTATATGTATATATATATATGTGTGTGTGTGTGTGTATGTGGGAACTTCATAGAATCGAAAACGGCTGGGTTGATCGAGCTCAAATTTCGTATATAAGGGTAAAAACCCACGGGGATCGTCAACGTCGCATCTTGGACAAGCTCTGAGCACTCATTCTCCACTCCCAATCATCAAAATCACCACAAACGGCACTTCGGGGGTTAAGGCATCAACAATCTTTATATTGACCATATTTGGAGTTGTTAACCGACTAACGCTCTTTATTGCCATCGACATTGCTAAACGGTTAACCATGCGTACGAAACTACGGACGCAAAACGCGAAATTTATCTTGATTAAAAAGGCAGAATTAACGTGTTGTGTGATTCTTATGTCTGTCGTTCCTAGGAACGGGTTTTTTTTTCAATCATACCTCTTTTAGGGACGGGTACTGCGTGTTGTGTGAAAACAAAAAATGCGCGTTGTGTGATTCTTATGTCTGCCGTTCCTTGGAACGGGGGAATTTTTCATCGGGTCAGTTTTTCTGCCCGATGTACCTTAAATCATACCTCTTTTAGGGACGGGAACTGCGTGTTGTCTGAGTCTTATGTCTTCTACGCCTTAATCGGGTAAAATAAGGTCTAATCGGGTAAAATATTGCGTACGAAATAAATAATTTAAAAATCCAGTAAATTAAAAATGCACAACTAACTCATGTTATAAACAAAAAAATAATATTAACTCATTGAAAAAAAAATTTAAATTAAAAATAAAAATTGTCATGTTTCTGACGAACGCCGCCAGTGGCGGGCTAACCTGCTAGTCTTCTATACTATATATTTTGAGACTTCGTATATATATATGTACTTCATAGAATCGAAAACGGTTCGCTCGATTGAGTTCAAACTTCCCATCTAAATGTAAAAACCCACGGGAATCGTCGTCGCGGCGTTTTGGAGAAGCTCATAGCACGCGTTCTCCACTCTCAAAATCACCGCAAATGCACGGTGTGGGTTAATCAAGTGATTATTTAATGAGCGTTTGTTTTTGACAAATCTCTATAAAGAGATTCTGTTTACCATTCAACGTTATTAGCATATGCAGAGTCATATACGGGAACATTGAGTGCTTGCCTATGCGGGGAGATTTATTGGAGCTCTTACAACATCATTGTTATAGAATGTATGACACTTAGGTCAGGGCTTAGGGGGGGGGGGGTAGTTATAGGCATAATGCTTTTCAGAAATCCCGGTTACAAACCAACACTCACAATTTCGTATTTACGCAAACGTTATCGCTCGAAATTTATTCCCTGCGAGCACGGATGGCGCGCTTTGTTTTTACAGTATATACCTTGGGTATATACCGAAATCATCCCAGATAATCACGAATATAGCATCAGATTTCTCCCCAGATATACCGTTATAAAGCTACTGGAATCTGCCAATCTCATATATATTTTGAAGACCTCTGTTTGTTTGTCTGTCTGTCTGTATGTCTGTCATTAATACAAATCTACGATTCACGACCGATCGGGACGAAACTTGGTACGTGAGTGTAGTTTGACCAGGCGGTCGTCGTTGTCGTATTGGCGAGCCCGTGCGGCGCCCGCTTCGCGCATGCGCAGACGAGATCTCGGAAACGGATAGAGCTATCGACTGGAAATTTGCTATGTGAATGTATCTTGCCCCGGATGCGAATTTTATCGGGTCGCCGAGCCCGTGCGGCGCCCGCTTCGCGCATGCGCAGACGAGATCTCGGAAACGGGTGGATCTATCGACTTGAAATTTGCTATGTGAATGTATCTTGCCCCGGATACGAATTTTATCGGGTCGGCGAGCCCGTGCGACGCCAGCTTCGCGCATGCGCAGACCAGATCTCGGAAACGGGTGTAGCTATCGACTTGAAATTTGGTATGCGAATGTATCTTGCCCCGGATACGAATTTTATCGGGTAGCCGAGCCCGTGCGACGCCAGCTTCGCGCATGCGCAGATCAGATCTCGGAAACGGGTAGAGCTATCGACTTGAAATTTGGTTTTTGAACAGCCCGGATGAATAGCCCGGACAACGTCGGGCTCATCGGCTAGTCTACTATATAATTTGAGACTTATATATATATATATATATATATATATATATATATATATATATATATATATATATATATGTATGTGTGTGTGTATATATGTGGGTACTTCATAGAATCGAAAACGCGTGTAGAAACGGGCATCCTCACGGCAATGTCGGCTTATAAGACATCTTTACTACACATGACAGCCGATGGACAATTGGTCTCTATATATGTACCAAAATTACGCCGCGTTGGTGACTGGGAAATTCCAGGGAATGCCGATTGATCTCAAACTTGCTACCTACGGGAAGTGTCATATATATGAGTGTGTCCTTTATAGACTCGAACCGATTGAGCTCAAACTTGCTAAATATTGACTGGGAAATTCCAGGGAATGCCGATTGAGCTCAAACTTGCTACCTACGGGAAGTGTCATATATATGTGTGTGTCCTTTATAGACTCGAACCGATTGAGCTCAAACTTGCTAAATACGGGAAGTGTCATGGACGGGTTCATTGAAAAACAAAAAAAAATCGGGTAAAATTGAAAAACAAAATTAAAAAGGCACAATTAACTCCTTGAAAAACCAAAAAAAATCGGGTAAAATTTAAAAACAAAAAATTAAATTAAAAAATTAAAAAGGCACAATTAACTCATTGAAAAACAAAATAATTAACTCATTGAAAAACCAAAAATTAAATTAAAATTGTCATGTTTCTGACTATTGCCGAAATTTGCTGCAAATGCAGCACAAGTGTCTCGGAACCTGTTGCAATTGCTTTTTCGAACAAAGCCATGGGACGAATGCCGCCAGTGGCGGGCTAACCTGCTAGTCTACTATATAATTTGAGACTTCCGTATATATGTGTGTATATATATGTGGGTACTTCATAGAATCGAAAACGCGTGGACAGATTGAACTCAAATTCGTATATAAGTGTATAAACCCACGGGGATCGTCGACGTCGCATTTTGGACAAGCTCTGGGCACTGATTCTTCACTCCCAATCATCAAAATCACCGCAAACGCCACTTTGGGGGTTAAGGCATCAACGATCTTTATATTTACCATATTCGGAGTTGTTAACGACGAACGCTCTTTATCGCAATCGACATTGCTAAACGACTACCCCATGCATACGAAATACGGATGAGAAACGCGAAATGCAATTATCTCGATTAAAAAGGCAGAATTGATATAAGAGGCGTAACTCTACATTTTTTATATCGTACAATGAGTTGTTGTGTCTTTCTTATGTCTGTATGTCCTAGGAACAGGGAAATTTTTCATCGGGTCAGTCTTTTAGGGACGGTACCATGAATTAACTCATGAAAAACAAAAAAATGCGTGTTGTGTGATGCTGTCGTTCCTAGGAAGGGAAGGGGGATTTCATCAGGTCAGTTTTTCCGCCCGAAAAAAGGCCGAATAAAATTTAACAAAAAATTCAATTCAATTAAATTAAAAAAATATATATATATATAAAAAAATAAAAACAAAATTAAATGTTAAAAAATAAAAACAAAATTTAATAAAAACAAAATAATTTTTAAAATGTCATGTTTCTGACCAACCACGCCAGTGGCGGGCTAACCTGCTAGTCTACTATATATTTTGAGACTTCCGTATATATATATGTGTGTACTTTATAGAATCGAAAACGGCTGGTCAGATCGATACAAATGATATACATGGGTGTGTCCTTTATAGTCTCGAACTGATTGAGCTCAAACTTGCTAGTGTCGTGGTCGGGTTAAATTGTGACCCCGACCTGACCTTGACCTTGAAAATGATCAATTCAAGGTCAAATCGGGTAAAAAACAAAAAATTCAAACTTCCCATCTAAGGGTAGAAACCCACGGGAATGGTCGTCGCGGAGTTATGGAGAAGCTCCGACCACCCGTTCTTCACTCCCAGTCACAAAAAAACGGCACTTCGGAGTTAATCGCGTTGATAGTTAAAGAGCGTTCCTATCCGCAGTGTAGTTGATAAAGAGCGTATGTGCGTAATGTGATTCTTACGTCTGTACACGGGCGTCAGCGTCGGTTACCAGACATGAGCGTGTTGTGTGATTCTTACGTACTTACCACTTCCTAGGAACGGGGATAGGGTCAGTTTTTCCGCCCTATGTGATCTTCACCTTGACACGGGTACCCACAAATGATATATATGTGTGTGTCCTTTATAGACTCGAACCGATTGAGCTCAAACTTGCTACCTACGGGAAGTGTCATGGGCGGGTTAAATTGTGACCCCGACCTGACCTTGACCTTGAAAATGATCAATTCAAGGTGAAATCGGGTAAAATCCAGTAAATTAAAAAGGCACAATTAACTCATTGAAAAACAAAAAATAAATTATAAAAATCCACAATTAACTCAGTGGCGGGCTAACCTGCTTGTCTACTATATATTTTGAGACATACGGAATATATATATCCTTTATAGACTCGAAAACGGATCGACTGATTGAGCCCAAACTTGCTATCTAAGGTAAAAAAACAACAACGGGAAGTGTCATCGCACCGCTTCTGAGAACGTCCGAGCACTCCTCCGCCCTTCAACTGCCATCGTAATGGGGATTGATGGGTCAATTGCGTGATAATTAATGAGTGTTTGTCTATGAGGCGCCGCTAATAGAGAGCGTTTATATACTTTAGTGAATATATATACGGCATTTGACCGTCTCGGAAACTGGGGATATCGAGACGAAGTTTCGTACTTAGGGGTTCCACGGGACGGGGGAGATTTTCGTCGGGTCAGTTTGTCCGCCCGATGTGACCTTGGCCTTGAAACGGGTTCCCACAAACGACCTTGGGCGATATCTCGGTAGTCAGCGGTGACATCGATGTGAAATTTGTTATGTATGGTCAACTCGGGACGGGAAATATTTGTGTCCGGTTATTTTGTCCACCCAACATGACACGGGTACCCGCAAATGACCTTGGGCGGTATTTCGGGCATCAGCGGTGGCAGCGATGTACGGGGTTACCTTGAAAAACAAAACTTAATGGATCGACCAAAGCCATGGGACCAATCCCGCCAGTGGCGGGCTAATCTGCTAGTCTACTATATATTTTGAGACTTCCGTATATTTGTCGAGCCCAAACTTGCTATCTAAGGGTAAAAAGCCTTCTGAGAACGTCCGAGCACTCCTTCACCCTTCGCCCTGCCACCGTCGTTGCAATTGATGGGTTAATGAGTTAATGGTTAAAGAGCGTTCGTATCTGCGGTGTCGTTGTTAAAGAGCGTTTATATACACAAGTATAAATACGGCTCAATCGACCGTCTCGGAAACAGGGGATATCGAGAAGAAATTTCCTACTTAGGGCTTCTGAGGGACGGGGGAGATTTTCGTCGGGTCAGTTTGTCCGCCTGAGGTGACCTTGACCTTGAAATGGGTACCCACAAATGACCTTGGGCGATATCTCGGTCGTCAGCGGTGACATCGACGTGAAATTTGTTATGTATGGTCAACTCGGGACGGGGAATATTTTTGTCGGCGTGTCTGTACGGGGTTACCTTGAAAAACAAAAATTAATGGATCAACCAAAGCCATGGGACCAATCCCGCGCTAATCTGATAGTATTCTATAATTACAATCATGGGTATATAATATATGATCTTTACCATTTCTGACATTGGTTTTCATGTATGTAATATGGCAATGTAATTTCATTCCCCTTTAGCTGGTGTATAACCGACATTGGTCGAGATTATTGGCAACAATATTTAACTGTGGCTTTTGTCCCACTCATTCGGAGAAATTACCTCCTATATTTGGAAATTTCAGCTGACATCTTTAGATATAACAATGCGTGTTCGTAAACAACACGCACAATAACAGCGCGACTGCAGCTAGGCATTTCGCTTCTTGGTGAGGTTTTGACGCGTCCGAACCTGAACAAAAATTGTCCGAACCTGAACGAAAATTGTCCGAACCTGAACGAAAATTGTTTCTGAACCTGAACAAAATCATCGGAAATATTACGAACCTGAACCTGAACATTTTGAAATTTTCAAAGGTCGTTTTTCGGAGTTAGACAATACAAAATATCGCCGGTTTTGCATTCCGAAGATGTGTGGTAGCCTAATCTGCCCAGGACAATACATAAATTTGCGGATCCATGAGCCCATGGCCAAAACATTACGAAAAAGCGAACATTTCGCCGCCTCGATAAAATTTCGAAAATTTATGACGAATTGACACGCCAAATACAACATTTTGCATGCCTGTCACGCGAAAGGCATGTTACATGGGTGTTGGCCATACAAATTCCTACATAACTGTTTAAAGGTATATCACCGAAAGATGTCGTTAATTGATGCTTGAAGACAATATATTAACTTACCGTTTATCCTGTCAACTGGGCGCCGCCATATTGAAACGTCCAAACCTAAACGGGTATCCGACAGTGGAGATATTTGATGAATGTGTTTGATATTCACTGTGTATATCCGACACCGGAAATAATGTAGGAATTTTGCCAATTTTGTCTAATCCAGAAGCAAAGGGCCAATTTTAGGGGTAAGTAAAACTTTTTTCTCAGCGGATTGTGATTCTGGATGGCATGTGGTTCAATTTCTTGGTGGGTGTGGAGTTCACATCCTTTAGCATTTCCTAGAATCCAAGATGGCGTCCAACATGGCCGAAGTGTTACAAAATATGCACTAAGTCAGTTTAATCTATTTTGTTTGAGACAATATCTTTTATAATGTATGCAAATGTGTATATTACTGGGATACCATTACATTGTATTACATTTTACAGGAAAAAATGGTACTCCAATAGCAAGATGGCTGCCAAAATGGTGACATGAATTGGAAAATAGACACATTTTCAATCATATCTTCTATATCCGTTTCTGCTGTTTGGAACTGGCGATAAATTGTTGTTTGTTTTCCTATTATTCATGTCCTATGATTACTTGGGCAGTGAATTTTGATGTTCATTTGTTTTTAGCTACTTCCAATTCCTAAAAAAAAGTTATTTTAAAGAATGTAGTATGATATTTCATCGAAAACTCACTTTCGGTTTCTAATCATATTTTAATGTGAAAGTAACAAACCTGAAGGAGTTAAGCCAGTGGAAGTATTGCCGACAAAATGCAATCGCATTAGGGCCTGAAATTGTTAATATGGTTTATGATGGAGTCAAAATGGAGCCAAATTTATGGAAAATTCAATATTTTGTCCTTATTCATTTAGATGTTGTGGTTGATGCACGAAGTTGGCTAATCTGCATTGGAGACATTACAATTGTTATTTCTTTGGTCTCAGTGCATTTCAATCCCAAACAAATTTGTATTGGTGTAACTTCGTGTTTCTAGCCATATTGTAACGTGAAACGAACATGAACTGAGTCACACACAAACTAGTAGTACCTGTACAATTCAATCTCATTGGTGCTTGAAAATATTGAAAATTTGAGATGGTCGATACAATCAATCAAAATGGCGGCAAATGTATCGGATGTGTTAGATTGGTGACACATACCTGAACAATCAAAATGGCAGCTAAGATACGTAGTTAGCCTTATACGACTGGACTGTGACATCGTTTATGTTTATAAGTAGTGAGACAAATATTGACACTTCTTTGTAGAAGCTATACAGTTCGGTCTTCTGCTAAGGAAGTAAATCATCAAATGGCTCATATATTACGGAAATACAAAAAAAAACTATTATGGTCAAAGTTCAACATAACCTGGTTGTGGGAATGGTGTAGTATTAGTCGTGGTCTGGTCTATCGACTGAAACGACAAAACAAATAATCAACAATCAATTAACTTTTTTTCTGGTAACATTGTTAATGATAAATATTTCATAGAAAGCCGCACTAACTACTGAATAATGCTATAAGGTGGCTGATTATTGCTCACATTGTGTTTTCAGAACACTGACGTAGCACCCATCATGATCACCACGGCATACGTAACTATCACCACCCCTTGACGTAGAACTGTTCGAAAGCATGCTTCACTTGAAGGACATACAATTTGAGTTTTTGTTTTGAATCTGCGCTCTGGTCTTCTCGGGTCTGAAACTTCCAACCAAAATGCATAAATTTGTTGAGTTCTGGAGAGAGTTAGTTGCATATCTATGCAGTACGAATGTGTCTACACCAAGTGTGGTGTGTCGGTCGGAAAATATAATTTAGCATAACCATGTTATCTATATAGTGGAGACTGTGGTGATGATTGTTTGGACAGGTCATATTTAATAAATAGAGCAAGGCTTGGGGTTGACTATGCGAAACTACACCCACCCCATTGGACACTATATCCACGTAGTAATCGACAAGAAATACTCTGTTATATTTCACCGAACAATTCAAATTCAAATTGGTGGGCATGCATACCTGTTTTGGAGATTGTAACCGCTGTCCATGGCGTTTGTTGTGCTAGTTTCGTGTAGTAGTGTGCTAAATTTAGCACAATTTAGAACACAGCTCTCGACCAATCAGAAGGCGCCATTTTTGGGTGAGGTGATATATATAATTGTCTACAATGGCTCTCGAAACACTGTACATGTACATTCATATTGATTCTTCAAAGTTGCCAGCTTTCGCCTGGTAAATTTGTCTTTTAATCTCTACCGCGATCTTTGATAACCGGACGTGCAATACAATTAAATACCATCATTTCGTCAAGAACATGTATATTTCACAAAGATCACGGACAGAGGTCCAGAGTATGAAAACAAAAGTTGTTTTAGACATTTGCACTTAGAATATAAAATTAAGACAGAAGTGCATTTGCTCCTAATCCCAAATTCTCATTCCGGTATTGTTTTCCATCACCTCTAATCGTTGAGTATTGCAATATACTAACAGAGCCTGGAGCTAGTCGTTTTGGTGCCAATGTCATAATTATTATGCCCTGTGTTGTGACCACAATTGATTAAACTCACCCGAATTTGGGATGTGCCATGGGCGAACAACTGCTTCAGAGAAACTGATATCCTAGCATATTACTGGTTATCTTCAAGTTTATTCCACATGACCCGAATTTCTCCGCAAATATTGCTTACAAGCAACAATTATCTTGGGCATACTTTGAAAGTTATCAACAGATAGCAACCGGCAGTAGTCGCCAGTTTGATTTTTATTTCAATGAATAGTCCAAATTTGCACACTTTCGTGACTAGAGGTAGCATATATTCAACCAATTGTGTGCTATACGCTTCAACCAGTTTATAATATATTTACCATACTCACTTTGGGATCCGGGTCATTATGTATGTTATATCATTCATTGGGAAATCAACGTCTCCCAACTGTCGCTGAAATTCAATTGTATTCAGGTTCTTGTCCTACGTGATTTCACAAGGTATATAGATTGGTACATGTGAAAATAGGAATCATGGCATCCCCTCTAATCGTATTGCACACATAAATTATATTGTTCTTCGTGCATGAAGAGGCTGTTGAATAAATGTTAGTTCGGGGTCCAAAAGGTCAACGACACCCGATACACGCTGGAATCTAAACTCCCACAAGGTTCGAAGCTCTCATCTGAATTGTGTGAGTGATAATGGAATGTCATGATAGCCCCGTTACATTGTACCGGCAGCCCAATGTATCATCTTTTGATAATGCTGTGATCAAATTATATCCTTGATTTAATAGGACATGACAACATTTTATGTTGAAATATTTATTTCAATTAGTCTGAGACTTACTCATATCATTGCCCGCAATAACATTATGACACAATTGCCGTGTACATAGGATCAAGCTTAACCACGTCAGTATGCACCAGTCATATTATCGTCCTACACTGAGTGTTCATTCTCCACATAGTTGAGGTCATACAAGGTTGTATCTTGAATAAATAAAATATAGCGCAGGAGTCTGTGGTCTTCTACAATATATATCTATTACCACATGTGAATGTAATATCCCTTGTTTATTTATTCTCTTCTGTTTTATCCAATTTTTAGTGTTTTTTTTATAAGTTATCTAATGCAGATTATCCAACTCCATGCATCTATCAGACAAGACATACAAGCTCATACAAGGACGAAATATATATTTTTCTATAAATTTTCTGCCATTTTGATTACCATCATAAACCATAGTAACCGTTTCAGTCCCTAATGAGATTACATTTTATATGTAATACTCACACTCGCTTAATTCCTTCAAATCTGTTCTGTTCATATTAAAGTATGGCCAGGAACCGAATATTGATTTTTCGGGAAATTTTCATACCATGTTCTGTAAGATCAATTTGGTTAGGGATTAGAAGTGGCTGAGACCGCAGGAACAACACATAGTACCGAGCAAATAAGCATTCAATATGAATAATAAGAAAACAAGGCATATATTGTAACCAGTTCAAAACAATAGTAATGGATATAGGAGATATGAGTGAAAAAGTCATATTTTTTACAATCCGGTCGTCATTTTGACAGCCATCTTTCTAATAGAGTGCCAGTTTTTCTGCAATCAGTAAGTATAATGTAATAGCAACCAACTAATATATAAATTTGATTACGGTCGGTGAAATATATTTTCCAAAAACAACAGATTAAACTGATTTAGTTCATATTATATACTACGGCGGCCATGTTGGACGCCATCTTGGATTATAGGAAATGCTCAAGGGTGAGAAATACACACCCACCAAGAAAATGAACCACATGCCATCCAGAATCACAATCCGCTGAGAAAAAAGCTTTACTTACCCCTAAAATTGGCCCTTTGCTTCTGGATTAGACAAAATTGGCAAAATTACTACATTATTTCCGGTGAAATTGATGTACACACTACCCACAATCACAATCCATAGAGAGAAAAACTTTAGCAGAGAATTTTTACTTCACCCCTATTGCTCCCGGACTTAATTTTATCAATTTCATTAATAATGCGTAATCATTTTGACAAAGTCTCTCGCTGAATACGTTCGCTATACAATGGCCTTGGTGGATTATCGACGAAGAGTTGAACGCTTCAATGCACTCGGAGTACTGTTCAATGACAGCGCGTTCCTGCACGGGAAAATATCAATAGAGCTAAAACGCCTCTCATTTAATACACCCTCTTCAATTGTTTTGAGTCATCAATGTGTTCCTGAAGAGATTGTACCACGAAGAAAGGGGTGGTAATTTGTATGGCACACAATCATACTTAAACGTTAGATGTTAAAACCACAATATATTTACTGTCGTGCGAATTGGCGCAGTCGCCTTCCACAAAGAAACAACATCGTAGCCCAGAAATCGACACATTTTGTGTTTTTTTTGGATAAAGGTCAACAAACGAGATAAATACGATCGACTGACTACATTTAAGATGAATTAACTCGTAATCCGATCCCCTGGTTGTTATTCGCTAGAACGAAATGTGCTGAAACGAAGTCAGACCAGGTTTTTAAGAAGATCAATTGATCCACCTTGACTTGAAATTTATTTGACATCTATAATATACAAAAGGGGTTAGGGCAAAATGTTTTGCAACTTATGAAGCCCTTCCTTGATGCTCCAGCTCCACGGAACTACAGCACGGTTTACATATTTGGCTCCTCTCAATTAACATTTCAATGTAAGTATACGTTTTGCCTTCATATTGTAGATGCTGGTCAACGAATATATGCATCAATGCAATAGCTTTGTTCATATTTTGATTTAAACAATATTGATGCTCAATTAATATTACATTTATGATGAACAACATTTTGATGATGGAAACATGAGTAGAATAGAAAAGTGGAAGAGGATCTATAGCAGCAAGCATATATCTGCTTTTGTTGAGCTATCTCCTCAGAGAAGTAGAAAGATTGTAGAAATCAAGAAAGCGCGAATGGTAAGTGGCCGAGTTCGAGAAACTATAGGTTTAAAATACGGGCGGCGTTGGTGGTGGGTATGCTGTTAAAATAGTCAGCTCCGTCACAAACCGCCATAAACAGAAAGAATAGTAAAATATAGACATACCTTGTTCTTATACCAATCATAAATATGGCACAAACAGTATGTTATTATCAAATGTTTTTCCTTTGTTATGTAAACAAAGGCAAAAAACGTTACGTTACCTGGCTTTTGTTTAGATCCGGATATGATACAAATAAAGAGCGTTATTTGTTACTGTTTTCCTGATATGGAAATAACAAAGAGCGTTTATACCATTTGTTTGTGATTAACCAATATAATTGCGCTGTGGTATGTAAACAGAAGCACAACTAAATATGGGAACTCAATGTGGGTACGCCGTGGAATATTGTGTTTTCCTTTTCCAATAAATTTGGTTGTGATCATAAACTTGTGAGCATGAAAGTTATTCATCTATACATAAATATTTATCTATATAAATATTTTATTCCATAAATTGTTCTTATCATTCCTGCAGATATGGGATTATGGATCCCCTTGGTTGATTTAAGGGGGTGTTCAGCAATGGGACTACTTTGCAATCACTGCATCCTGAACAAATGTCAGTTGTTTAAATTGGACATATACATGTAGATTTATAGATTAATGGGTTGGTTCTTGAATTTACACGGGGTTATCCTGTAAGGACATGTGACATAAAATAGATGGCAGCGACCATAAACGTTAATAGAATAGTCCAAAATGCTCTCTATGTGGAGCGCTTTGGTGTTGGGAGGGTGGGTGTCATCAATTTTGTTTTATAAATAATCGCCGAAACTGCATGCTGCGGGTGTGACAAACGTAGCTGCCAATAATTTCACCAGCAATGGCATTACCACATCAGTCATGCACTGGGGTTATCATGGCCGTTCTATTTGCAATTCATGTCAGTAATAGGATTACACCATGCATGTCCACATAATGATGTCCGTTCATTGCGCCTTTCACATGTACTGTGTGCATGTTTGAATGGCACAAATTGCGAACGAAGTATTCATTTTGACTAAATTGTCATCATTTCAGATTGCACCCGTTGTAGAGTCTGTCCAGGTGGACAACGAAACAACATGTGAGATATATGCAGATTTAAAACTAATAAGTTTTACCTGAAGATACATACATCAAGACGTCGTGGAAGCATGTCGCCAAGTGTGCTAATACAACCATTTGAGATACAAGCTCAGAAAAAACACAATGTGAGTGGAATTTTGCACATGAGGAATCAGTTTTATTTTTGTAGTCGAAAAAGGGAGATAGCTCCTTAAAAAATCAGAAGATCTGAACCACATTCAAAGCTGACTTGAACAATGTGATGGATATTCATGATGTCAAGTTAGTAGTTGGGATCAGTTGATATTAACTTGAATTATCCGGACAACACGTATACAACGGTATGAAAAGGACTATAGCTCTAAGAAAAACCTATATTGCGCATTCATCGATTTTTCACAAGCATTTGATAGTGTTTGGCGAGAAGGCCTTTGGAGAAAACTTTTACATTTTGGCGTAAATGGAAAAATCCTGAATACTATCAAGAGTATGTACCATAATTTAAAGATGTGCGCGATGACCGATGAGTCATCTGGGTTTTTCTCAAGTCTAATTGGCCTAAAATAAGGAGAGTGGCTAAAATGCAAGCTTGGCGCCAAGCTTGGCAGTTTTTAAGGCAGGTGACTAAAAGACAAGCTTGGCGTTTTCAAATTTTTTAAAAGCCTTTTAAACGCAGTTTTCGGGTGAATTATGCGGGAATAGCACCAGTTAATTACTTATATGGCACATTTTCGTAAATTAATCGACAATAGTGGCAGTAATGTCCCCGATTGGTTGGTTAATAGGGGGCGTGGTCACAAAATCAAAACATCGTCTTTTTACGCAGATTTCTTGTCGGTTTTTGGTCGATTTCTCTTTTTAAACATCAGTTGGACTCAGTTTTTTATTCAAAACATGTTGAATGGTTATCATTTATCACTCTCGTAGTCGAGCTTGGCGGTTTTGAACATTATATGCGAAGAATTTTTGACTTTTAGATGACCGACCACCGAACCGCCAAGCACGAATAAAAAATCTAAATATTAAGCTGAATTTTCGCCGATTTCTCGTTTCTAAAACACGTTGCATCTAGTTTTTATGTAAAATGATTATCATTCTTCACAAATATACTCGAGCTTGGCGTTTTTGAACATTATATACGAAGAATTTTTGACTTTTAGATGACCGACCACCGAACCGCCAAGCACGAATAAAAAATCTAAATATTAAGCTGAATTTTCGCCGATTTCTCGTTTCTAAAACATGTCCCAGCTATTTTTCATGTAAAAACATGTAAAATGATTATCGTTCTTCACATATATACTCGAGCTTGGCGGTTTTTAACATTGAGTACTTAGAATTTTCGACTTTTATATGACCGCCCACCGAACCGCCAAGCCAAGGCAAAATGATACCCAGACCAAACCGAGGCAAAATGATACCCACCAAATATTGTCAACGTGTACCCATTAATGATCGTCCATGCAACTAATCAAACTTGTTCAATTATGTTATGTTCTTGTTTCGATGTAGCATTGTGATTTAAATGGCACGTGTCTGGAACGGTCACAATGATAATATACATGAATTCCAGAGGGAAAACTGTAATATAATTTAATTCTCCATCCACATTAAATTATTATTATTATTATTTGTTTTTGGGGGGGGGGGGATTTGACCCAGGAGGATTTGAAAGGACCTGAGACGTCATTCTTTCTTTCTTTTTAGTGTAAACATATTTTTATTTCCAACATAACATAATATGCACGTGTACAGGTGATACAAAATTAATATGCAAAATAGAAGAGATAATGTATGGAAATGAGGACCAGACAACAAGCCCGATGGCTTATATGAAGTCTTTTCCTCTTTGGCGACATGCCACTTCCCCGATAAGTGAGGGAGGGGTATCGATCAGATGGGAAAGGCTTGAGATAATGTTTCTTTTTCTTAGCTTTCTTGAGTTTTCTTTCATCCGTCCCCATTAATTTAGGTTTCATTTATTTTATATATATCACTGACTAGCCAAGAACCGGTTAGTTGCAATTCGAGTAGTTTACTCACCAGGATGAAGTGAATTATAATCGACACGAAAACTCCGTTACAGAATAGATCCATACCCTCTGTCAGAATTATCAAACTAAACGCGTTGGTTCAACGTGGGAATCTGAACCCCAACTCATGATTTGTTTTAGTTTTTTTTGACACAGCTCAATTGACTAGCAATTGCTTTAAAAACAATTCATGACGCTTACTAAATCGGACAAACTGTTATCGCTCATAAACACACCATACAGTGCATTGGTAAGTGAAGTGGTGGAACTGTTTATTCAGTGACACGTCTATGTGCCGCTGTTTTGATAGGGTTGTTTTTTTGCTTCCCCACAGAACACTCGTCACTTTTGTGTACATGCCGCCGATCATGCGAAGTGTTAACGGTGACACGCACGTGCGACGGTATGGGTTTCGTTTGAGTTGATTTAGACACGCCTTCTTGCTATAAATTCCCGCTGGTGAGCGAACAACATCAGTTCCAGAAAGACAGTGGCAATGGTGAGTAATATATAATATTGCATATGTATATAGCATTCAACTGTACTCCGGTTATTGGTCCGTTTTTTCATGGGAAGTCAAATAATATATTTTTTCTACAGTATATTGTGAAGAAAAAACATTTAGATGATGCAAATAATTGTGATATTAGAAAAGCCTAATATAAACACTATAGTTAATGTCGACATCATTCCACGACAACAAATAAAATCATAACCTTTGAATGTATTCTATTTGTCACTAATTGAATTGTTGTATCGCACTACGATTTAGTAGTTTCATGTGCGGTGTCCTATTCGATATCAAATGATTGTTCAGTTTACTTTACAAAAAAAAAAACGAGAAAATACATGAAGTCACGGTAAAGTGAACGCTCTTTATATGAGACGGTCATTATAATTTATAAATATAGGCTAACACAATTCGAACGTTAAGACTTCGTTGAAATTCGTACGATCTAGTATCAAATCGTATATTTTATCTTTTAACTAATATGATTGCAATAACGTGTATTTAACGTTGACCTTTTGTCTTTTACAGGATTCGGGGATAGACACAAATCCTGATGCTGAAACTGCAGCCAGTCCAAATTCTGAACTTGATAGCTGGGACGGTCCCCTTTCAAATGACGATGCGATAGACATACTTTCATCAAACCAAAATCGACTGGTCAAGGTTGGTAACACCCCACCCGTTAAGCCAATCGGTGGCACGTTATATATCTACAAAAATGATGACCCAGTTAAGCGTGACGATTGGAAAGCTGATCAGCATCGTTGGGTTAACAAAGGGCCTAACAACTTTCCAAAGAAGGACCCTCTTATCACAAGAACTCGGTTCTATATAAAACAGGGAGCTGGTGATCGAACAGGATCAGGCTCGTTTGTGCGCACTGCGTATACCCTATATGAAAATTCAAATCAAGTGCTGATCCATTATATGGGCAGCGAATCATTATCTTCTGGCTTCCCTCATGGCAATTCCAAAAATAGTCGTTCCAAATTCAACCGAACTGCACCTTCTGCATTGCATTCTATCAGAGAAGCTGTGACATCTTCTGAATCCAACCCCCATACCATATACCAACGCCTCGTGTCAGATCATAATATTCAGCCAGATCATAACGGTGTCCTCAATCCAAGAAATACGAAACAGGTACGGAATTCAAAGGCGCATGTAGTTGCGGGCACAAGGTCTAAAGATCCCATTAGGGACCTTTTGCAAATGGCACATCAGTTGAAGCATTTACCTGAAGTTTGCTACCTTGACAACGATCTGTATGTCATTCTTCATTACCCAGAATGGTCCAATGAGGTAAATGATCTTCTCGAAATTGACCAGGATTCTCGTCGATTCGTTCTCGGTTATGACACAACATTCAACGTTGGTGACTTCTACGTTTCATCTCTTGTCATTCGAAATATTTTGTTTGAAGGTTCTCCTGTTTTTCCACTGGCGTTTCTCATCCACGAGCGGAAATATCAAAAGCCACATACTCGTCTTTTCGAGGCGGTGAGGGAAAAGATCCCAAACCTTGCAAAGTTTCAAAGTCGAATCCCCATAGTTTTTGATCGAGAGGACGCCTTCTCGAATGCTGTGAGCACAATCTTTCCAAGTATGCCCATTTTTTTCTGCTGGAACCATCTCAAAAGGGATCTCCATCGATATTTACAAACTGAACTCAAGGCTAATGTAGACGAAATTGCCATTTATAAGCAGGACTTGATATCTTTGTTGAAGGCAAATTCTGAGGATGATTTTGAGAAGAGGTACGAAGACCTCACTTCTAATTGGACACAGTCAGTTAAATCTTATTTTGATAGAAATATGAAAAGCGACATCAAACGAGGCGCTGGTGCCTGGTTGCTCCGTCCACATAAAGTGTACGACTCTCTCTCTGGCATCACAAACAATCAGTCTGAGTCATTCAATGTTGTCTTGAAACAGTTGCAAGGTTGGAAAGAGGCTCCGATTGACGCAATTGTACTTTCTTTGTATTTTCTTTGTAAATTTTATTTTTACGAATACAAAAGAGGACGACTTGGAGTAGGCAACTTTGTACTAAGAGAGGTTTACGAGTCAGCCAGACTCCAAGATGGAGAGTGTATAATGCCTCCAGGAGTAACACATTGGCGTGACATTGTCGAGGAAACAAGGAATGGTCGTCTCAATATGGATGATTCTGATGGTGACGACGAGCAAATATATATATATAGATTGCTCTCGCTAATGAAGTTATTAGGTCAAACAGAATATCGTTTGTCCCCGAACAGCATCTATTTTGTGTAGTTGGCAGCAGAGGCGACAACTACTGCATAAAACTCTTCCCCAAAGAGACATGTGGTTGTGCATCAAATGCCACATGTTACCACATTTTAGCCGCCAGATTACTCGTCGGCATGGGAGTTGATAACCCAGAAACCAGGCCTGTTAACCTGACGGTTCTCCGGAAACGCGGTCGCTCGCGTGAGGATAAAAAATCTGGCAACAAGAAGCCAAGAAAAAACGATTATGATCGTCTGTCCACACCCGCACCAGATTCTTTGATCTGTGAGTACACCCGCATCAGATTCTTTGGCCTCATCAATTGTAAGCTCATCTCCGACTACACCAGAGCAGTCTCAGTCACCTCGACCAATTTCTGTGACCGCATCAAATGTGAGCTCACCTGTCAGAACATCACCGGAAGTTGTCGCGATAACCACACCAACTCCCCCAAAATCTTGTCTAAAAAAGACAAGACATGGCAACCAGAAGATAACTTTCAACGTTACCCGAACTCATCCTATAACCACAATTCGTGCCGCCAATTCAAAAATGTCTACACCATTGACTACAACTCCTCCGCTCCCTGCATCTCAGGGAAATACATCACAATTGCCTGATTTCACACAGATACTCTCTAGTTCTCCGACAAACGTGTCTTTTACACCAGAGCGTTCTGAATCACCAAAAACAAATCCGGCAGTATTCACCGATATCCAACTTTCACCTTCACCCACAGTTTCTCCAGTCTTATCACCGGATCAACCGATTATTCTGCCCACTATATCCACCGCAAAGCGTAGAAGGCTGTTTTCGCCGGCGTCGCCGCCGCCGAAAATGTCATCACAACAATCATCTCCGGTAAGGACGCAACATACTGTTCATAAATTGACACCCAGTAAAGTAATGACTATCAGCACGGGTCAGTGGCTCTGTGACAGTATAATTAGGGACTCTCAGACTATTCTCGCCGACCAGTTTCCATGGTTTCTTGGATTTCAGGACACACTTTTTGCGCCTAACGTAGACATGTCATTAGGAATGACCTTGAATTGACCCGATGTCAAGGTCACGTCGCACGGGCAAATGAATAGGCTTATGATACTCCCCATACGAAAGTATCCCTAGACACCAATTTTCATCGAAATCCCGGGATATTTGGTGGGATTTGACCTCGAATTGATCATTTTTAAGGTCAATGTCAGGTCGGGGTCACGCTTTGACCCGTCCAAAACACTCAGTGGACAAAAGTAACCCACGTATCAAATTTTGTCGAAATCCCATCAAAATTCGCGATTTGACCTTCAATTGACCAGATTTCAAGGTCACGTCACACGGGCTTATGAGACTCCCCATACGAAAGTATCCATAGACACTAATTTTCATCGAAATCCC
Source organism: Siphonodentalium dalli (assembly GCA_032622095.1). Classification (NCBI taxonomy): domain Eukaryota; kingdom Metazoa; phylum Mollusca; class Scaphopoda; order Gadilida; family Siphonodentaliidae; genus Siphonodentalium; species Siphonodentalium dalli. The sequence continues at coordinate 132,103,033 of CP136064.1, read as the reverse complement.
GTGATATTCGGGCGTTTGACCTTGAAATGACCCGATTTCAAGGTCAATGTCATGTCGCACGGGCAAATTAATAGGACTATGCCACTCCCCGGCCGAAAGTACCCCCACATACCAAGTTTCATCGAAATCCCGTGATATTCGGGCGTTTGACCTTGAAATGACCCTATTTCAAGGTCAAGGTCACGTCGCGCGGGCAAATTAATAGGCATATGCCACTCCCCGGACGAAAGTACCCGCACATACCAAGTTTCATCGAAATCCCGTGATATTCGGACGTTTGACCTTGAAATGACCCGATGTCAAGGCCAAGGTCACGTCGCACGGACAAATTAATATGCCTATGCCAGTCCCCGGCCAAAAATACCCCCACATACCAAGTTTCATCGAAATCGGCTCGGTCGTTTTCGAGTTCATCGCGATCACACAGACAGACACACACAGATCTTCCAAATATATATAATAGACTAGCAGATGAGCCCGTTGTCCGGGCTATTCAAAAACCAAATTTCAAGTCGATAGCTCCACCCGTTTCCGAGATCTGGTAACCAAATTTCAAGTCGATAGCTCCACCCGTTTCCGAGATCTGGTCTGCGCATGCGCGAAGCTTGCGTCGCACGGGCTCGGCGACCCGATAAAATTCGTATCCGGGGCAAGATACATTCACATAGCAAATTTCAAGTCGATAGCTCCACCCGTTTCCGAGTATATCTCTCTGCAGATGCTAATAACGTTGAATGGTAAATAAACATTGTTACATTTAAGTATGACTGCAAGGTCATTCAAATACACGGTGATCTCTTTCGGTTGAGCCCCTAAATGTTGTTTGATATTAAATCTGAAATCCCTCTTGATGTGATTCCAACAAAATAGAATTGTTAAATTTGGCATATGCGTCTTGACCGCATTTGTGATGGCACTTTCTAGCGTGATCGGAATTGACGACTTACAAAGGTTGGGAATCTTTTCTTTTATTGTTTCGAAAAGGAACTCCATAATATGCATAACTTTTATTAAAGGTACTCAATCCGATCAGGCGCTCCTAAATTACTATTTCTTTGGCTTCGAGGGTAAAAAATATTTGATTCGAGTCGAGGAACCTACCCGTCAAAGCTCAAGAGTGATCAGATATCGATTTTTGGGATTTCAATTGTTACGAGCCCAGAGACTCGAGTCCAAACGGACGTTCTTGCAGCTAAATGTGGATAACTAAAATCGAGTGCTAATGATAACCACTTAATTTTAGTGCTATCGATCTTTACAGAAACGATGCCGAATATATATATATATATTTCTACAAAAACGTCCGTTTGAACTCGAGTTTCTGGGCTAGAAACAATTGAACTAACCTCAATCATCAATATCTGATCACTCTGAGCTTTGACGGGTATGTTCCTCGACTCGAGTCAAATATTTTGTTTTACCCCCGAAGCCAAAGAAATAGTAATTTATGAGCGCCTTATACCGGTAAAAACATGAACAATGTAATAAAGACAAAAAATGTGTATGTATATATATATAGGTCATCGAAGGTCAGCGTGTGTTGTGTCGGAAAAACAATCTTTGCACAGCGAAGAAATATTTTCTGATCCCAACGTTGGAGTCGTCAGCTGGTTCTTTCAGATGGATCATATCGTCGCTGTAATCCGCAGGCTTGATCTTTTTGAAAAGAATGAAATCGCGTCCCATGTATTTGTTCATCAGGGCGTTTATCCGTTTTCTTTTTTTCTGGAACATTTCGGGTGTCAGGCCCGGAACCTTATCGGTGTTTCCGCGCCACAGGATCTCTCCGACATAAACAATTGCCCCAGTTTCTCTAATCTCGTTGACGATGCTTTGAAGAACTTTGGCTATTTCGTCGCCAGGCATATCTGGAGAAATGTCGTTTCCTCCTAGCTGCAGGAACACAACCTTGGGCCCCCATACCTTCAGCAAATCTAGGTAGTGTCGATAATGTTTTATTTCTCTTGGAGTGTCAATCCGCATACCGCCTTTGAAGAAAATCATTCCACGAGCACCTATCACATTCATGTCGTGGTCGTTATACATTGCTAGGCGTTTTATATAGCTGCTACCAAGCAAAGCATACTTGAATGAATTATCCATGGTGAAACTTAGTTAAACAATAGTTTAAGTGAACAGAATGATCTGCTTCGTGCAATACGAGCCTTCATTTAAAGTCGTCTCCTGTCGGAAACCCATGTATGATCAACAGGCTCTGATTGGATACCCTAAAATAAACATGACGCCTCCGTTTGTCGGTAATTCAAGTTGATATCAGTTTGGTTACCGTGACCTTTCATGGCATACCGCGATTCTTCTATGCAAACATGATATGAAGCCCAGTGAGATCTATTCTCACATCGCTTGTTTTAATTGTTTTCATTGTCGGTGTTGCTTTGCGAGAAGAACAATTCGGTATTCAGGAAAGACGTCAATCACGTAATGGGAAGCCAAACGGACGCCAAGGTACTTACTATATAGACCATATCGCATCACACTAAAATCATTCCGGGTCATTTCCCAAGTGCCTAATAACGTTTCAAAACATAATCACCGTCACTATGGATAGATTATATGGCGAACGCTTCTATCAAATTATGTCCGACCAATTGCTGTGGAATTTACGACACAACAAAGACTTGATACCAAGTAAGTTATTTTCTCTGTAAATAAATAAAAAAAAACATTGTAATGGAAACAAATTCCAAGCCGACCCGCCATATAAATACATATACTTTTCAACACCACGTCAAGCTTGTATTACGAGAAGTATTAATTGAATGTGCAAATATACAGAAGTATGTAAGATAGCACCATTTCGAAGAACACGGAGAAGTAGATTCGTTGTTGATATGTTTCCAATAAAATAATATCTTGTGTTAAAACCGTTAAGTAAACAAAATTGTTACAGCGATTGCTAACAAAACACGGCTATTCGCTTAGTATACGGTCATACAGTTCAATCTGACATTCTTAATATGTTTCAATGCTTTAAACTTTGATGTATTGTAATCACTCATCGTGCATGGCGCGACTTTGGCAGACTCTCAGTTTTTATCTGCGACCAACTAAAATATCCGAGAGAAAGACGATGATACATTGTTTATTTGATGTTGCAAATGCGAAAGTTGTATCCACATTTCTCGTGTATAACTACACGAAAATGAATGGGGAATAAACCTTTATTGATTCAATCATTGCCCGACACTCTATTGTGTTGGATTTGGCATACTACGAAGAAATAAACTGGCATCGAAATAACCAGGAAAACGACTAACAACATCTTCCATTTTTTTTAGCTGATGGGCGCCTGGAAGGTAACCACCTTGCATCAGTTATATCCAGAAATTGCAGGAAACTAATTGTCTGTCAGAACCTCGTCGACGTAGTTTATCAAGGATATCTTGGTGAAAGAGTGACAATTATGAGAGAACACGGACAGATATGGTTCAGAGCAGAACAGGGACACACCGTTAAGGTATACATTGCATAATGCATGCATTCAATCCAATAGACCATTAATATTTCAGACCACACACGATAGTTACCAGTATTCATTGTTATCAGACAAACATAGATGTTGGAACAACTTACCTGGCTATATCAAATATTCGGGCATGTACAGATCTAAAGTTAATAATGTGCCGCTTACAGTCGGGCTGTATCAGAATATTCGAATGAAATTGAATTATATTAGTAAACGAGAGCGATATCATGTACAGTCGTGCATTATTTTGTGAATATATCACTTTGAACTTCAATGTACTTGCCATGTCTTACTTCTAAAACTGTTATTCTCTCGTTTCAGGTAAACCCAGTAGAGATGGAATACACCATCTTTGAACCAAAAAGAACGGACCAGCTAGTCCATATGACAAAATGGGAGAATGTTCTGTCCATTCTCGATGTTGGCGTGAAGAAGATGGGTAGAACGTATGTGCACTTAATCACGTGTGAACGATCGGCACTTGACCGTGTAATAAGAGGTAATCCAAACTATCAATAGTTATTTAATAAAGAAATGAAAGCATGTCCATGTGCTTAATGTGAATTTGTATAGTTCATTGTCGTATAGAGACATGGCGATAATCGTATCGTGGTGCAAACAGTATGTATCGCCACAGTAACTGAATGTTTATTTACTTATTTTATATGGATGCAAACTGTTTACAGTATGAGTGACACCCCCCCCCCCCCCACACACATGGCGTCCGACGCATGTCGATAACCGCATACGAGCATCAGTTTTACTCACGCAACAACCAAATCTTATTGTGAACACATAATGAAAATTCCCCACCATTGTCATCGTCTCGTGCATATCTCTTCTACTTCCTTTCTCCTTCTTCAGTTTCTTCTTTCTATGCATTTTGCTGTCCCGAACACAGTGCAACACTATCTGCTTCCTTTTTGTTCCACCCTAACTCAAATCATGTTATATATCTCAATGCGACTGCCCCAATCACTTTTGTATAATATGCAAATTCAGTGTGTCATATATAGTAACCATTTACATGTAAATATATTTTTTCCAGGATTAAATGTGAAGAAGAAGTACACCGCTGCTATTTTCTTAAAGACGAAGATGTTTAAGAGTATACAACTTTACAGAAACGGTCAAAGGCACACCGTCCTCTGCCCTACCCACATTCTCCCCGAGCAGATTGGAAGTGTGGAGAAAATATAAACCAAAAATATGTGTCAAGTCGGTTTATTTTGCTATACTTTACGAGATCATATTTCGGACATTTTACTAAATATTATTTATTATAGCACTGATGTGAGTGACATATATTTGTCTCTGTTATGTCAACATGTACGACGATTTGAGATTAATTGAATTCTGATTCTGATTCTCTTCTATTTTGCATATTAATTTTGTATCATCTGTATATTATGTTATGTTGGAAATAAAAATATGTTTACACTAAAAAGAAAGAAAGAATGACGTCTCAGGTCCTTTCAAATCCTCCTGGGTCAAATCCCCCCCCCCCCCCCCAAAAAAACAAATAATAATAATAATAATTTAATGTGGATGGAGAATTAAATTATATTACAGTTTGCCCTCTGGAATTCATGTATATTATCATTGTGACCGTTCCAGACACGTGCCATTTAAATCACAATGCTACATCGAAACAAGAACATAACATAATTGAACAAGTTTGATTAGTTGCATGGACGATCATTAATGGGTACACGTTGACAATATTTGGTGGGTATCATTTTGCCTCGGTTTGGTCTGGGTATCATTTTGCCTTGGCTTGGCGGTTCGGTGGGCGGTCATATAAAAGTCGAAAATTCTAAGTACTCAATGTTAAAAACCGCCAAGCTCGAGTATATATGTGAAGAACGATAATCATTTTACATGTTTTTACATGAAAAATAGCTGGGACATGTTTTAGAAACGAGAAATCGGCGAAAATTCAGCTTAATATTTAGATTTTTTATTCGAGCTTGGCGGTTCGGTGGTCGGTCATCTAAAAGTCAAAAATTCTTCGTATATAATGTTCAAAACCGCCAAGCTCGAGTATATTTGTGAAGAATGATAATCATTTTACACGTTTTTACATAAGAACTAGCTGAAACGTGTTTTAGAAACGAGAAATCGGCGAAAATTCAGCTTAATATTTTGATTTTTTATTCGAGCTAGGCGGTTCGGTGGTCGGTCATCTAAAAGTCAAAAATTCTTTGTATATAATGTTAAAAACCGCCAAGCCCGATTATATTTGTGAAGAATGATAATCATTTTACACGTTTTTACATAAAAACTAGATGGAACGTGTTTTAGAAACGATAAATCGGCGAAAATTCAGCTTAATATTTTGATTTTTTATTCGAGCTTGGCGGTTCGGTGGTCGGTCATCTAAAAGTCAAAAATTCTTTGTATATAATGTTCAAAACCGCCAAGCCCGATTATATTTGTGAAGAATGATAATCATTTTACACGTTTTTACATAAAAACTAGCTGAAACGTGTTTTAGAAACGAGAAATCGGCGAAAATTCAGCTTAATATTTAGATTTTTTATTCGAGCTTGGCGGTTCGGTGGTCGGTCATCTAAAAGTAAAAAATTCTTTGTATATAATGTTCAAAACCGCCAAGCCCGATTATATATGTGAAGAATGATAATCATTTTACACGTTTTTACATAAAAACTAGATGCAACGTGTTTTAGAAACGAGAAATCGGCAAAAATTCAGCTTAATATTTAGATTTTTTATTCGTGCTTGGCGGTTCGGTGGTCGGTCATCTAAAAGTCAAAAATTCTTCGCATATAATGTTCAAAACCGCCAAGCTCGACTATGAGAGTGATAAATGATAACCATTCAACATGTTTTGAATAAAAAACTGAGTCCAACTGATGTTTAAAAAGAGAAATCGACCAAAAACCGACAAGAAATCTGCGTAAAAAGACGATGTTTTGATTTTGTGACCACGCCCCCTATTAACCAACCAATCGGGGACATTACTGCCACTATTGTCGATTAATTTACGAAAATGGGCCATATAAGTAATTAACTGGTGCTATTCCCGCATAATTCACCCGAAAACTGCGTTTAAAAGGCTTTTAAAAAATTTGAAAACGCCAAGCTTGTCTTTTAGTCACCTGCCTTAAAAACTGCCAAGCTTGGCGCCAAGCTTGCATTTTAGCCACTCTAATAAGGTGATTGTCTCTCATCGAGCTACTTTTCGCCATGTACATCAACGATGTCGAGGAATACCTACAAAATTGTTGGCCATGAACCAGGGGTATATATGAAGTTATTCCTATTAATATACGCAGATGATACAGCTCTAATTTCAGACTCCCATTCCGGATTACAAAATGCCTTAAATCACTTCGCATCGTACTGTGACACATGGAAGATAAGCATAAATGCCTCCAAAACTAAAATCATGGTTCTTGGTAGAAAATCAATGTCATTCAAAATAAACGGTAACGAAATTGAGATTGTGGATAGCTTCAAATACCTGGGCACGTGGTTTAGTAAAAATGGAACATTTAGCAGGGAACGAAACATAAGATGCAAAGATGCAAAGAAAGCTATGTACGCACTCATAAGTAAAACCAGACAAAATAACCTCTCTTATGACAGCGTTCTTGAAATTTATGAAAAAGCAATAACCCCATAATGACATATGGAGCCGAAGTATGGGGTTTTGAAAACACCACCTGCCTAGAAAAGTTAGAAATTGTGTTCCTTAAATTTGTACTTAACCTGCGCAAAACCACAAATACATGTTTTGTTTATGGGGAGACGGGTATATGCCCAATTGCGCAAAAGATACAATTTCGATGTCTAACATATTGGAATAAACTTATGAACATGCAGTGCAATAGACTCCCACTTATACTCTATTATGTACTGTATAGCTATCACTGCACAAACAACTGGAGAAATGGTTGGACTGACTTTATACAAAATAACCTAAATAATCTCGGCCTATCCAATATTTGGATAGACCAAGCAACTATCAACCCACCATCTTTCAACAGACTCATCATAGGTCGAATACAAGACGCATTTGTATAATCATGGCATGGTGATATAGTATAAAATCCAATAAATGTGCCTTCTACAGAATCATCAAGATTGACTTTTCAAAGGAAATATATCTCTCTTTAGAAAATCAAACAGTAGTAACGCGTCTGATTAAATTTCGTACAAGAAATCATAACTTACCGATCGAATCAGGATCGTGGGCAAAAAAAGACTACTCCGATCGAAAGTGCACGCTATGCGACGTTGAACTTGGTGATAAATACCATATCATACTCAAATGTGAAAAACTACGCGATTTGAGACGAAAATATCTTAAATCATACTATTACACGCGTCCCAATGCCCACAAACTCAGTGCCCATTTCACGTGCACAAATAAAAGAATCCTCACCAATCTTAGCATGTTCATCCGAGACGCCCTTCGCCTAATGGAGCCCCCTGTGGCATAACAACGCGAACCTTGAAGCACCCCCACCTAAATCATCTCACGTACGTTCACATACAGCGAAATTATACGGGAGGCAAACAAATATGATCAACACGAATGTCACCTTACCCCAGTGATTTATGCCAGACCCGATGTTAGTCCCCTATACACACACCTCACCCAAAACCCCTCCCCACCCTCTCCGCGCGTATATACACGATTATTGACCTATATATTGTTTTCATTTGCAATATTATCTATATGTACATATTGAAGTGTGTTCATAACTAATCTCTGTTATACCGGACACGTCCGGCGATTTGAGAATAAACAATTCTAGTCTATTCTAATAAAAATCATGTGATCGGAACGATATTGAAAATCGACCTCATTAGTGTAATGTTTATTACACATATATACCAAGTATCGTTCCGATCGGATATTATTATCCGGACAGCATGAAAATAGCAATTTCTAAGTTAAAAAAAGAGTCATAAATCAGAGAAAAAGACCATCGGACTAGAACCATAACTGAAAATTACCTCAATAATGTAATTGTCATTCCTCATACGAAGTGTCGTTTCGAGCGGATAATTTGAACTGGAGTTAACAGCCTGGCAAGAAATCGGACGGACACACGAACGGACGCGCGAATGAACAGACGCCGCTGATTACAATAGTTCTCCGAAATTATCAGGGGGGGGGGGGGGCGATAAATAAACTTGAAAGAGAGGTTTTATCACAAATAAATATGTTTTGCATTTTCACTTTAACTCCCTATGCATGAATTATGCCATGTCCCTAACTGACATCGGGAATGATAGGTGTACGTAAGTGGAGACTTCAAAATAAAAAAACGGTATTCGGAGCTCAATAGCCCACGACATGAACGGGTTCACCACTGGTCAAGAGGTCCTGCTAATATGCTATGATGCGTGTGGTCCTGCTAAATTGCTATGATGCTGTTATGGCAAACTTATGCCGTTACGAAAAAGTACCGTTATTTTTTTTAAGTTGTTATTTTCGCGGTGTTTAGCTATAATCCGAGCGATTTGAGAACAAACCATGCATGTGTTTTTGAATGTTTGATACGCATAATGGTTTTACCTGGATATTTTCAGATTATCGGAACACCGCGAAAAGAACAAATTAAAAAACTATAACGGTACTTTTTGTTAACAGCAGCAGTTTGCCCTATCAGCACCATATCAATTCAACAGGACCCAACCGCATCATAAAACATTAGTAGGACCAATTGACAAGGGTGGGGCTAACGGCAGTCACTCAATTTTGCCAAATCGAGAAAAGCCTTTCCATAGATATTTCCCATACAAAATTTTATTGTCTCCAGCTGTTGCTCCACGTGGACACATAATAAAGATATACATTACCCATATCTTGTTGCAATTCCCTAGCGAAAATAATCTCAAAAATGCCATTCAATCCTTATGTTTTTGTCTGATGGATTCAGCTAGGAGTGGCAGGCTCAAGTCCAGGCACATTAGACATGAAATTGGAAAAGTAAGGAAATAAATCGGGAAAAGCCGATTTTTTAATATTATTTAGGCCATAACATCGCGGACGCGTCACGAAAAGTCCCCTAAAATCCGGGTTGAGCTTTCTGAGTTACACCATTTTTTCCATATAATTAATTTTTTTTTTTTTTTTCACAATCTTGGAAATAACTGGATGCTGTAACAATTTTTCAGCCGAAACATATACAAAAGGCACTCAATATTGTTCGATACACAATTCTCGAACCAAAAACACCCATTCAAAGGGTGCATTTCGCAGATATGGATATGAAATAAAACACTGAGCCAAAATAATGACGATTTTTAAGGCAAATTGTTGTATTCGATGTCGGATTGCTCGGGCTTCTAATAACATTGACAACCTACCAATTTTTGCGCATGCGCCGGTAGAGCTGGTCGAAAAATCTCGACGCTCCGTGAAAATTTTCTATCTATTATAGAATCCGCCTAAATCCTTTTATTTATCGTTAAATTCCAGGACGTAACTTCAAATATATAATAAAAGGAACATTTGTGTGTGTGTTTTTCGATAATTTCGCCAAAATGGAAGGTGTAACAGACATTACAAAGAGGAAGGCAAGCCAAGAACTCACACCTCCTCCAGCAAAGGAACCAAACATGGCGTCAACACCAGACTTCAGCAGCATGGGTGAGATCGCTTCTGTTTATACCCAATCATATAATATTCTAGATCCCGAAAATACGCCAATCACGTTTCAACCCAGAAGTATAGACAAAGTTGTCAAAAATCAGGACAGATCGAGTGAACTGTGCGCACCCATCCGTTCCAGGATCATTTTCGATGACCAAACTAATCCCAAAACCCCTGTCAATGCAGGGCCCAACAACAAATCAAGTGATGACAAATCAGACGTGCATAAAATATTCTCAATTTTGCAACAAATGAACACTAGATTAGACAAACTGGACCAAGTGCATACAGATGTTAGTCAATTTGGCCAGAGGCTGGAAAGTGTGGAGAATATAGTCACAAACATGGGTAGAGAAATACAACACACGAAGTCAATCGCGGCTCAAAGTGCGTGTAATATGGGAAACATAACACAAAAACAATTCGAAATGGGCCAATCTATTGATCAGCTTGTGCACCACTTCAATCGAATAAATCATGAGCTGCAATCACTATCCGGTCAGCAGACAAAAACAAACGAACGGGTCATTGATCTTGAATCACGTGGTATGAAATGTAACCTTATATTTTCCGGAATAACTGAAACGGAATCCCAGGATGCTACCACCGAGGACATACTGCGCGATTTCATACGCGACGAGCTCGATATTCATGAAAGAATGGAATTCGGGAATGTTCACCGCCTGAGAGGTACCTTTCCCAACAAACCAAGGCGCGTCATCGCACGATTCGTACAATTCCGTCAGCGTGAAGATGTTAAAAGGGCAGTCCGCGATAAGGGAGACCAACAATTCTATATCACCGAACAATATCCGAAAGAGATTGACGATTATAGGAAAGCTATTCTATTCCCGGTAGCAAAGAGTGCCAGAAGCAGTGGCAAAAAAGCCGTCGTTGCAGGTGACAGACTGTTTGTGAATAACTATCAAGTGTGCCCTGATGACCCACCGATGTACAGATGGAATCCCGATCGGTCTTACCCCCTTGTGCCGATGATACAACAAACCAACTTTCGTAATATGAACTATAGGCTGATTGAGTCCCCGATTGACCCAGCAGCAGGGAATTTTTCCCAACCTAGAGTACAATCAAATTATGCGAACACTGCAGGAAACAACAGTTTTCGACAACAAGTACCGCCCATAATTTCTGTCCGCCCAAGAATGCCTGCCCCTGCATCCTGCCCTGTAGTGAAAACACCGGATATTGAAATGCAACCTGATACTCAGGATGAATTTCGGTACCCAGGTAAGCCAATGAACTCGGTGAGTGACCATTTTAGGCCACCCCAGGGACGTGCACCAATCAGAGGAGGTGAAAGCTCAGCCAGACCTCCGGTGGTTGGTGTACCACAACCGGGCTTAGTGGCAACATCCGGACAGGATGCATTGGGTGTTACAGCAGATGAAGCCGTGGATATAACCCCCGGTCCCACCCCTGTGGTCCCTCTGGCACAGGGACGGGACAAGGGGACATGAAGCATGAGATGGAACTGAAAATATATTCTCTAAATGTAGCAGGAATAATGAGTAAGCAAAACGAGCCAGAATTCATAAGTTTCATTGAACAATTTGATGTGCTATGTATACAAGAAACCAAAACCGACGAAGCGGATGTTATAGAGGTACCTGGTTTCAAAACACTAATACAACAAAATAGAGAAACAATTTCTAGATACAGATCGGGAGGTTTATGTGTTCTAGTTAAAAATAATTTGGTAGATTTTACCGAGCCACTTGATATTAAAAATGAATTTGTTGCTTGGTTTAGATTCAAAGCAGAACCGAATTTATCTTTGATTTTTGGAAATGTTTATATACCACCGGAAGGTACAAAGTTCAGTTCTAACACATGCTTCAATGAAATCCATGCCTCCATTGTTGAAGTTAGAATGATTAGTGAACATATTATATTGATGGGCGACTTCAATGCTAGGACAGCTCGCCTAGTTGATTTTGTTACCCCTGATAAACCTTTCCCCGGTGAACAGTTTGAATGTTCCAAACGGTCATCACAAGACACAAAAACGAATAATTATGGGTATAAATTGGTCGACATGTGCAAGACTGTGGAATCCCTCATAGTAAATGGTAGAGTTGGTAGTGACGATGGAATTGGTAAAGTAACTTGTCGAAATGTAAGTGTAGTGGACTACGCAGTCGCGGCATATCTGTTCATGCCATTGATTAGCGAGTTCTGTGTGGGCGATTTTAACAACCTCCTTAGTGATGTACATAGCCATATTTACTGTAAGATCTCATTTGAAGTGTCTGTGAGTAGTCCAACTGTAGCACCGAGTACTGGTAAGCCAATATCATTAGTGTCGGAAAACTCAAACCATGAAACTATCAAACCGTGGAACAATGAATACGAACGTGAGTATATAGAAAACATTGATCCAAAATTAGTGACTGATTTGAATGAAGACATTTTCTCATTACATATGAGAAGTGACGTGTCCCGCATTGATATAGATGATGTAAATGATAAGCTGAAAACTATTTTCTTACGTAGCGCGGCCGCGAGTATGGGGACGAGCAAAAAGCGAAAACATGCAGCCACAAACATGCGAGTAAAAAATCCGTGGTTCTCTAGAGACTGTGCCAACTCAAGACGTCAGTATCGCAAAGCATATAAACGTTTCCGATTGAATCAAAATAACACAAATAAACAATGCCTTGAGAAATCCCGAGGTGAATACAAATCGACAATAAGGCGGAGTAGACTAAAATACAAAGTAGACACCGGTAAGAAAATATCCGAATTGAGATCCCGAAACCCCCGCGGATATTGGAGATACATTGGACGCGGCAAAAGACAAACCCGGCCCAGTCGAGTACCCGATTTGAAGGATTTTCATGACTATTTTGCTGCACTTAACCATTCAGATTCAGATGTAGATATCACCGATCACACAACGAGTAACGTGGCAGATATTCAAACGTCTGCGCTAGACTACGATATTAAACTTGATGAAATCGACGAAGCACTCCGAAAACTTAAATTTGGGCGCGCCCCAGGTATTGATGGTATCAAGAATGAATATATCAAAATGGCAACCCCTTTGAAGCCATTTCTACAATTATATTTCAACCTAATTTTAAAAACAGGCATCATTCCCACCGAATGGGGCATTGGCGTTATACAACCATTATACAAGGGTAAAGATTCGCAACTCCCAGAAAATTATCGACCAATTACGCTTGTAAGTTGTATTGCGAAGTTATTCACATCGATAATTAGCGAACGGATCCAGCTTTTTCTGGACCAAAATGCAATACTCTTTGAAAACCAGGCAGGCTTTAGAAAGGACTACTCCACTGTCGATCACATCTTTACTCTAAACGCTGTGATAGACTTAGCGAAAGCTAGAAAGAAAAAGTTATATTGCGCATTTATAGACCTATCTAAGGCCTTCGACAACGTCTGGCGGGCTGCACTCTGGCGAAAACTGATAGAGGTAGGAATATCAGGTAGAATTCTTGTAGTTATCAGAAATATGTACGAAAGTATAAAATCGTGTGTCATCTCAGATAATGAATATTCCGATCTATTTGATTGTGAAGTTGGTGTTAGACAAGGTGAAAATCTGTCACCCGTGTTATTCTCCCTGTATACAAATGATTTGGAGATGAAACTTGGCGCTAATTCTGAAAATGGCATACATATAACCGATTTTCAAAACTTGAATGAAAATTATCTGAAATTATTTTGTCTTCTTTATGCCGACGACACAGTGCTATTCTCATTCACACCCCAGGGGCTACAACATATGCTAAATGATTATGCAGAATATTGTGAACTCTGGAAATTAAAAATCAATAATTCTAAAAGTAATGTTGTCATATTCGGTCGTCACAGAAAAAAAGATAAACTTCCACAGTCCTTCGCGTTCAATAATCAACATATCGAAGTAACTGATGGATACAAATATCTTGGAGTAACTTTCCATAAAAACGGCTCCTTTTTAAATGAGAAAAAGTCTCGATGTGAACAAGCAAAGAGAGCAATGTTTGCGTTAATTTGCAAGATCAGACAATTTGACTTATCCGTTGAATGCATAATTGATATCTATGAAAAAACTGTCGTCCCAATTATATTATATGGGTCAGAAATCTGGGGTATTTACAACAATGATATTATCCAGAGAACAGAGCTGTGGTTTTTGAAATATGTCATGAAGATGAAAACTAGTACACCAACGGCATTCGTGTATGGAGAGCTAGGACTATATCCGATAAAAACCAAAATCGAACTACGAATCTTGAAATTTTGGGCGAAACTCATCAGTGGCAAACGCCAGAAAATAAGTTATCTACTCTATTGGTCATTGTGTACGCGATTCAGTCAGAACAGACAGCTCCGCAGCAAATCGATATGGATAAACTACGTTAATAACCTGCTGAATTCACTCGGACATAGCCATATGTGGGAAACACATGATGTAAGTTCAATTAAGGCCTTCAATACGGTTATGCAGACTGCGGTTCAAGACAAATACACTCAAGAATGGTGGACCATATTAAACACATCAAGTAAATGTAAATTGTATAAAAACATTAAGCCCGCTTTTGGGTATGAAAGCTATTTTAACAGTCTAAGCAGAAAAGAAGCACATACACTTCTCAAATTCAGAACGAGAAACCACAGATTACCGATTGAAACGGGAGATTGGGCTGATGAAAACCCTTCTTCGTGTCGCTTTTGTTACTCCGGCGAAATCGGCGATGAACTACATGTGTTACTTATTTGCGATAAATTCGAGTATCAGAGACGCAAATTTATCGCACCATATTACTATACTAGACCGACAATGGTGAAAATGAATCAATTGATGAATAACAATAAGCCAAAGGTTTTACGAAACTTGTGCAAAGTTATTTCCTGTATTTTCAGTGCCCTAATGCAAGATTCCTAGAAAACCGTTATATATAACTTTAAACATGAAATAAACAAGTCGTTTATACAACCATATACTGATGGAACAATAGTCTGTGGCAATATTGGGGTCGCCCGATCTATTCATATTTTATTTTGTTATACATGTTTTGTTCGTGACTGTATTCATATATGTTTCAAAGTGGACGTCATAGTTGCCGACTATACAGTAACAAGTCATACTCACCCATCTCTTATTATCATATGTACCGTTACGCTGGGAGGTTGTTCTCAGTAGCCAAGTGCCAGGGTGCTAATATATCCATGCAATAAGGAGGTAAACGATGAAATGCAGAAATTCACGTAGATCACGAAAACACAATCCGAACCCAAGTCGAACTTCGCGACACTGACCTAAAGAGATCTGAAATGTTTATATCGAGATGCGTCCATCGGTGTCGCCTGAGTTTGTTTTTGAACGCTTAGCACGTGCACTGAGAACATCTCTCCCACCGGCTGCGAACGGTGTCAAATGAATTTATTGGATTATTGGTGGGATGGTGTCTGGGGGAGGGGGTCGTCACTATGTAAAAGGTAGATACATGTATAAGTGAGGTTTTTTTTAAGAACTAACGCAATTATTATACAATCAAATGTGTGTGGATGTATATTCATACATTTTGGTCACACTAGAACGACTCTATCTAGCCACATTGATAAAAAATTTAACTGTTAATGGAAATAACACTCACGTTTATATAAAATAGACGTATTATATGTTTGCCGGCGCATGCGAACTAATAGCTATCGGCATCGCTCACCCCATGTGAACATAGTTACTTCGGTTTAATGAAAATGCATAATTATACATGAATATTTTATATGAAAATAAAATTATGGGGGGGGGGGCATGTTGATATATTGTGTCTCTATTACCATATATATTTGGTTTGAGAATAAATATTTGAATTTGAATTTGAATTTGAAAAAAAATGAACAGACACCACTCCTTCGCTATAATAGGCAGAATTAACGAGTACGCATATCATAAGTGGTCAAAACGTATAAAAACATAACCCTACCCCAAAACTTTGTTGTCTACGACCTGATCATATTTTGCTATTCTATTTTGTCTAACCTAGTCATATGAATTACGCAGTTATACCAGTTTATGTTAAATATGAGTACGAGAGCGAATATAGTGACATGGTCAGAATAATACAATCGTGCTAATGAAATGACTGTCAAAATAGCCGCAACCGCCATGCCACGACGAAAGCAACATATTGTATAATCACCTAGTAGGTAAAATACGTATTGGTAATATACAAGTCTGTTGTTAAATATCTTTAAAGGTACACAAATCATTAAAACGGATCCATCTGGAAGATTAATCGTCATTGCAATGCTAGTCTAACCTAATTGTTTACGTCTTTAAAAGTTCCGGGTTTTCTTATTACAGTCGGGCCCAAAAATAATAATTTCGGGCATGCAACACACGAAGTAATGCTTCGCCCCACAGTGTATGGTAGTTGCTTTCGGTGTGATGATTAATTGTTGAATGTATAACGCAGAAACTTAAATGCAAATCCTTGCGGTATAAATAATAGCTACATTTCCGGAATTTTCAGCACTGTCCGTGATAATATACCATTCACATATGTTGCAATGCTTATTATATTGCAAAGAATCCGCCATCTCTTTAAAAAATCAGCACTCTGTCTCACCAGATCAAATATACAGTACATCGCACATTTTATATAAGACTAATTTTCTTGCTGTTTCCAAAACCGTTGTGTTAGTAGACACTTTTGTTCAAATTACTTCATTGGCAACTTGCAATTGGAATATGCTATTACGCAATGTACATGCAATACTAGATTTCAGTATCTTGTCATTTTAAAATATCTTACCAAAACCACCCATGAGCTTGTACAAAATATCAGGTGATCAGTGCTTAAAGCTGTTATTTCAGCGTTGACCATTGACTCAATGTTGCTATTTATGGTTGTGAGTCCAGCAGATATGTGTAACATTAGGGAGAAGGCATACACACGTTAATGCGGTTGCAGACAATAGAGTACCTTCGCGTATATATGTCACATTGGTGGATATAACCAAGTATTATTTCCAGGTATAAAGACAATCTCTGAGTATGTAGGCAATTTTGGTAAACTTTAGATTTTTGTGAATATAGTATATGGTACTACTTTGTGTTTTGATAAATTGAGTTCATAGTATACCACCACGCATTCGTCTGATTAAAGCGAAATATTCGCGTTTTATTACTTGATCGCAGGCAACAATGACTAATATTTTAAGACGCGGACAATATAATCTACACATTTCACCCATTACTCTATGAATATCTCTCGTACTGCTCTATATATAGCAGTGTATTTTGCAAGGTTTGATGGTGTATATATCAAAAGAAACGATGACTGGTCACATTCGTGAGACTGCTATGAGCACATATATTTCGGCTTCTCTTAAATTAAGGTAACAGAATCAGTTCATCGCTATTATATTTCATTTTACAGTTTGGTGTACATATATCACACGGTTCAAGATCAATAGTGCAGAAAAAATTGCCTTATTCTTCCGTTTCTTTGCGCCCAAAACGTCCAGATTTAACCATTGTACGAGACATTGCTTTTCGCTATATCTCTCGCGAGATATATTAGATAGAATTCGTACATCTCTGATAACATGTTTGTCTTATACTCTGCAATCATTCTTCCTCACATAATTCGAACTTTTTGTCACTTTTATGCGAGTATCTATTCGATTTTGCAATGTTTTTTTATTTTAACTCTATTTTGGCCATTTTGGCGGCCATTTTGGGATATACATTTTACTTATTTGTATATATATCAATGAATTATGAATTTGGCATTACTTGATCTACACATGACTGCATTCGCATATGGCCTAATGGAAATGCGTCAGAATTTGAACAATTCCGAAAAATCAAGATATCTAAAAAAAACTCAACTGTAATACTGTTTGCATTTCAGTTCTGTATTTCCGCCTCATGCTGACGCTTAAAATGTCGTCTCAAAGTTGTCATTCGTACAAATGCATGATTGCATTTGTCACAGGCGAAAGGCGCTTCCTTATTTTGCTTGGTCGATTAGTGGACTGTTAACGAAGCCTTGTCGATGAACTCAGTCCCATGCACAATCCTCACATGTTAATGTCGCCTCCATGTTTATGGAGCAAATGCTTCCGCACCCCACTGCTCGTGAGAAATGACATTCCGCACCGATCACATATGTTGTCTCTATCCTTATGAAATGAAGTATCCAGAGCAAAAATCATTGAATGCTTTAACTCAGTTCCGAAATAAATGTTACATCATTACCAGTGAATACCAGTATAATCTCAATGACCATGCAATGCCAGTTTTTTTTTTAAAGAATAGAAGATAAACAATACGCACAAACACAACGCGACTGCATCTCGCCATTTCACTTCTCGGTGACGTTTTGATGTGTCCGAACCTGAACGAAAATTGTCCGAACCTGAACAAAAATTGTCTGAACCTGAACAAAATCATCGGAAATATTGTGAATCTGAACCTGAACCTTTTGAAATATTCAAAGGTCGTTTATCAAAGTAGACAATACAAATATCGCCGGTTTTGTATTCCGAAGATTTCTGGTAACATAATCTACACATGCCAATACATAGATTTTCGGATCCATGAAGACAGGCCCAAAAAATTACGAAAAAGCTGTCTTTCGTCGCCTCGAGGCAATTTCAAAATATTATGACAATTTTACTCCAAATGCCACATTTCAATTGATTGTCATGCGAAACGTATCTTATTTGATGGTTGGCTGCCAATTCCCACAAAACTGTGCAAAGCTGGGTCTCAGAAAGATGTCGTTGATTGACGCTTGAAAACAATATACACCAATATATATCCTCACCACTGGGCGCCGCCATCTTAAAAAGTACAAACCTAAACCGACAGGGATTATGCTGCATTAATGGCATGCCTTTACATTCTCATGACGCTCTCATTTTGTTGCTGATAGGGTTGAGATGAGGAGTAACACTGATTATCATATGAATTGCGTGAAAATTGATGGGTTCAACTATAAAACGAAAACTATCGTCAACATTCATGAATTGATTTGCGCACAAATGTTCCGTTTGAAAGATTAACATTGATTCAAAATCATCCTGCTGTTCACGTTAGTATTGCAGCTTTGTGGGGGTGGTGGTTATAGTTATGAGCCAGCATACGACTGTGGAAAATCATGAATCTGAGTACGATGCGGACATAGACAAGTTATTATTAAAACAAAGTAATAATAACACTTTGTACAAAACTAATTATGATTTAAAACTCTTGAGAGCTTATCTGTGATCTCAAGGTGAATATAGTGAAATTGAAATATTCCTCCCGAAGAACTGAATTTGGTGTTATGGCTTTACAAATTTGTCACCCAGCTGAAGAATTGCGAGCCATCTTCATTGAGGGGTTTCACGAGTAGTTTCTATTTTACCTGTGATTTATCTGTGATCTTGACCTTTGCTGTAGTTCTTAGCACAATGTTTACTATCTGTGGTATCTGGCGACTTGATTATATGTATACATATTAAAACAAAATAATTTTTGGTTTTTCATTATTAAAATTTGTTTGCTCTTCCTCTGCATTTGTCGTTCAGTATGGATTTAAAATTGTTCCCATCTGCTACTGTGATGCATATGGCTGTCAGGTTATTCCAGTTGTTCGTGCTGCGTGGTATGAAGTCATTTACAGTGACATTGTTTTTATGAATTATTTTTGTTTTTCTGTGTGACCTCTAATTTGTTTTAGAGTGATTTCTTCAACGATGGGGGAACGACCATGTCCTTCTGGTTGATGATATTATACATTTGGATCATATCACATTTCTCTGCAGGAAAAGTTTATTTTTTTTCTTGGCAAGTTTTATAAATTACCTATTGTGAACGGTTGTTAAAATATGTGGCCTGCATTATGGACACCAACGGGACATTGTAGACAGTTATGTATATAAATGTTCAAAAGCGACATAAAACCCAAACCATTTAACCTTACTTAACGTTATTGAAATCGATTCATTATTGATTTCATTTCGATATGAAAGAGTAGACACTGGGCGGACGATACACAAAGAAATCCTGGCCATGTCTACAAGAACCACGGTCAAATATTAACGTAAATAAGGTTTCTTGTCGACATTATTTATGGCGTTCTCGTGTTGTCCTGGGTTCTTGTTGGCATGATGCTGCATTTTAAATATCATTCGCCAACTGTGGAATATATCGATCTGTCTCCGACTGTCGCGCTCATATTCATGGGAATTCCCGGCGCCGATCAGAGAATCTTCGGGTTTCATGAGCTTTGTAAGATGTATTGCCGTTGACACGATGTTTTAGCCAACCCCAGGTGGAATATCATATCGATTTCCGTGGCACGATCCGATCGTCACACAGACATAGTTAATGGTAATCTAATCCTTACCAGAAGTGCGCTGAGTTGTCGAGCACCGGAGAAGTCTATTGAGATAGTGTCAAGTAATGAATCAACATCCATGTCGTTAGCCATGTCCCGCTGAAGGTTTGTAGCGAAAATTATCACCATAATATACCGAAAAGTACAAACTATCAGTACCATGTGTATTTCCGACTTTTACTTTAATTTAAGAATATTTTAATGTATCTGAAAAATAGTTACAAATACAAATGGAATTGAAGCAATTGCACGGATCCTCGTGTCTGAATTGAAAAAATACATTAAAATTACAAGATAGCAGAAATTATTCGAATACCGGGAATGAGTTTCTGGGGCTGGTGTGTTTCGTCTGTATTCCGAACTAGATATTCTAGAAGTTGCCGAGCAATATGACGTTGTACAGCGACATATTTGTTATTTGTCTTCTTCTTGAATAGATAAGGCTACGTTCATACGCTGGCAAGTTTGCACGGTATGTTTTTGCAGTGAATTCGTCATAGAAAACCACATGGTGCCAGAATATGAACGGAACCGTGTACATAACATGCATCTTTACCAAAGCGAAAGACATGAGGAGGAACATTTATCTAATTCCACTTGTAACAGTGCTATTGGAATTTGCCTTCAAATACCTGTATGATTTATTCTTGCGAGATAATTGCATGATATTTACAGGCTAATTCCGGTATCATCGTTACTAGTGGAACTACTATATTTTACCTCGCATCTAGATGGAAATTCTATAAACTATTAGCTACCAGCAACCCCGAACTTCAGAAATGTCTAGGTATTTTAATTAAAATAGGACTGAAAAGGATCGACAAATAACGACCGCGGTGATGATATTGAGGATTATGAGGACGATTACGATAATAATGACGATGACGAAGATGATGTTGTTGATGATGACGATGATGATGATAGCAAAGGTGATGCTGATAATGACGACGATGATTGATGATGGTGACGATGAGGACGATGGTGATGAATGACGATGATGAAATGACGAGTAGTTGACGATTATGATAATTGCATGATATTGGTGGTGATGATGGTGATGATGATGATGATGCGACGATGATGATGACTGCATGACTATGTTGTAAATAGTGTATATATGTTCACATTCATCTCTAATTTCATGTTAATTCATGATTGAGTAAATAAAGCATTCCTTAAGCATGTAGTTAACTGTGGTATAGACGCACTTTATATGCTTGTTTCCGTTCATATTATGGCACCATATCGTTTTCTATGACAAAATGCCTGCAAACCATACCGTGCAAACTTGCCAGTGTATGAACGTACCCTAAGGTTGCTCGAAACGCTTTGTTTTAGCTATGTACGTTATTTATTTAGGCTATAAATAGTGGAATTTTGGTCGCTCTGCTTCTTAAAGGAAATGTTTCGTTTGATTGGATGAAAGTCGTGTATGCATAATTTCGACAAAGATCAATCCTCTCGTCATAATATAATGCGCATATATTGAAATAATGGTTGTTTTCTTAAACAACTGGGGTGCTATTCACCGGCTGGGTTTATAATATAGTCCAGGTAGTTTTACGAGGCGACGCTCAATGCGAAGCTATCGTTGGACATCGATGGGAAGACATCGCCGCGCCATATAGGATTATCCAATCAAGGTGATTGGCGTCAATCATAGATTGAATACCGGTCACATAAACATGCTGCGTGTAACAGTACACGTTTGTACACATTTCAATAATGAGCAACCGAGGAAAAGGACGTGGGGCAAAATATACCACCGACGACATGGGGGGGGGGGTCTACAAATAAAATCCGTATATAGGGTCGGGGTGGGTGGGTGGTCCAGAGACCGAAACAATCGTGCTTGTAATTTTTTTTCCAAAATGGGTTTTTTTTCAAACAATTTACAAGTACTGACCATGTAATGTTGTTTGTAAGCATGTTAGTATCATGTTTGTTGGCATATGGCTATATAGACAGCTATAGTGACTATTTAGCCTCAAATTTAGCAACATTCTGGATTTCACAGGATCCCGTCCCACTTCTCAGTGGAAAACCGTAATTTAGTAAAAAAAAAACTTAATGTATTATCCAGTTGTATTACCCGAATAAAAGTAATAAAAATTGGTGAATACTCAATGATGACTAGATATCATTGACCCGATTGTTGCATACCATGAAATTTAAAAGGGTATCTCATAAATGTCTAATGTCTGAAATACTGTCTTGTTCTGGCATGCAATCAAATTCATTCCTTCTGGTTATTTCTCATCTTTTTAATGATTGCAAGTAATGTTAATTTGCAGCACTTATCCAAATAAAACTGAATTGGTTATGATGAATGGCCGTTACTGTTTATTGTTCAGACAATCCCAACTGAAGGTGACGCTATTCTCCTTGAATTTACGAACTTCATCTTGAAGCTTAAGGACTTTGCTAACCCAATTTTCCCCAAATTTGATGGAGTCAAAATAAAGGTTTATGTTCACTTTTATTAGTAACCACAGTAACCAAACCCATGAATGCAACATCTTAAGAGTATAATTCATGGTGGAATATTGTTAGAAATACTAAATGTGAAATTTATAGAGGTTTTTAAAATCAATTTTTTCGAACCCAAAATCAACAAACACAAAGTCCATATCAAAGAAAAAAATTTGGCAATGTGTACTGAACACTCTGAAGAATGATGAACAATAAAATAATATTCATATTTATCAAGCATTCTTTGATAAAATTACTAAGAACCAATTGTTTACAAATATTTGAGTAACTTGCCTGACATCCCTTGAAGTGAGGTGACAGTTAAGTGTTAATAACTGTGTGGACAGTGGTGTGTTGTGAATCTCTTGACAAAAGAACTGTGTAATGATTAATCCCTAATCTCTGGGTACCCCATAACCCAGAAACTAGGTCGCCAATCATCCTGAATCAGGATGTAATCTTGTCATGGCTCAAGCACCTGGACTGT
Organism: Siphonodentalium dalli; assembly: GCA_032622095.1. NCBI lineage: Eukaryota > Metazoa > Mollusca > Scaphopoda > Gadilida > Siphonodentaliidae > Siphonodentalium > Siphonodentalium dalli. The sequence goes on along the minus strand of CP136064.1, from coordinate 132,079,583 downwards.
CCTGCTGGTCATAATCTTAGCTGGCTTGAGTGAACATTAACTTAACCCATCAAATTCAGTTCCCAAATAGCTTTTCTGAGCAATGAAAGCTACCATCTGTAAACAACTGCTTCCAAGCCAAAAATCTTAATGAAACTAAAGAAATGTGAGTATATCTTTATTGTTCATCATTCTTCACAGTGTTCAGTACATATTGCCATATTTTTTCTTTGATATTGACTTTGTGCTTGTTGATTTTGGGTTCGAACAAATTTATTTTAAAAACTTCTATAAATTCCACATTTTGAATTTCTAACATAATCTACCATGAATTATACTCTTAAAATGTTGCATTCATGGGTTTGGTTACTGCAGTTACTAATAAAAGTGAACATAAACCTTTGTTTTGGACTCCATTAAATTTGGGGAAAATTGGGTTAGCAAAGTCCTTAAATACTGCTCAACAAGACTAAACTACAATACTAATTGTATACTGTTATCGCTTACAAATAGATGAACTGAAATAATGTGATGCATTCAGATGCTTTGAGAAATGACATTCTTCAATGTTTTCAAAGTTCAAACTAAAATTAAGAATAAAATCTGACTGAGACTATACTGCAGACTCTAGTGCACAAATATACATACAAATGGTTGAGTTATAATAATGCAAAATGTGTTTACGGATGGAACCAAGTTGGTAGCTCTGGTATGCATCGACAGGCAAAACCTGTGATATGCAGTAATATCTGCACACATCCTTCCCGTATCATTCAGGTCTATCACCATACCAAACCACTTCAAAATTCGACAACCGACACTTCAACTTATATGGCAAAAACTGTGTATGGATTGAATTTCATAAACAGGGCCCATGGATAAATCTGGTAGGCATTGGTACTCACAATCCGTGATATTATGCATATTCGTTCTCCATTTCTGGTCCGTCACATGTCATAGAGCATCAAAATATGACAACCGACTCTTGAGTTATGACGCAAAATGTTTGTACGGACGGACGCACGGACGGCTCGAGACGTCAACTATATACCCGCCGACTAATATCGGGGGTATAATAACCATATATCTATGTGTATTATACCTAACCAAAACAATTCCTCTCCTCACCCACCCCGGTGAATAAGACTAAAGAGTTCTTTGATCATGCACAAATAATTGTAGAACCCCTGACCTGTTTACCACTATTTACACTGGCCAGTGTTCTCTGTCAGACTAAACACGCTCGATATATATTAAGGCTATAATGCGGTCCAGGACAATTTGTGACATACAGTGTACCTACACAATGCTTTATTATTGTTGTTAGATACTGGAAACACGGGGAAACACCTGGAAATACAGTTTATTTTTCGTTTTTCTGACCTTTGCTTTACCGATTAAGGATGTTATTGCTTGAGTCTTAATTTTACACACTTTGCACCAAAAGAGGATAGTGTAATGGGATTGAAAGGCAGTTAACACAGTTATTGAAGAACGGCTAAAAAACTCTGAAATTTTGATAAAAACATGATAAAGGGGGTGGGTCCCTAACATTTGGAGGAATAAATTTGCACAAATGGGGTGGTGGGTCCCTCGGGGTCGGAAAAAAACTTTTTGGGCCCTATATGTGTAATTGTTTTCAGACCCCCCCCCCCCCCCCCCCCCCCCACTGCCGACGAGCGTAACAGTTTTTTGGGCATTGTGGAGAAAAGAATCAAAATATTAAAGAACAAAGAAACCGGCACCATTCACCAGCGCCGGAAAAATGATGCATGGAAAGAAATTTCTTTGGAAATAGCAGGGAAATATCCAAACAGAACCAAAACACAAACAAAATTCTTCTGAGACGTTATCTTCTTGGCTCTTCATTTTCACACTGTGATAATTAAAAAATACTCACTAATATCATTGAAACTCATTCTGCAGATATATAAACGCAAGCATGAGTCTCCACACAATTATACCCAAAAATTATACCGCTATACATGCCGATTGTGGCCGGTGAGTGTTCATGAATTAGTCGTAAGACGGCGTCAATTGATAGGTGACAAATCTGATAGATTGGATCAATCACACCATCGACAGCGTGTGTCGTTTGCGCTAAAGCAAAGATACCTTTGCGTTCAGCCGCTACCATATAAACTACCTGGGCCCTGTTTCATGAAGGCAACTTATGACATAGTTGGGACTTAAGATGGTCATAAGTTCAAACTTCAGTCATAAGTGCGTTTCACGAACAAAGTCTTAACCTAAGATGGTCTTAACTTTGGTCTTAACTTTAAGACTGGTGTGATGTGTCATAAGATAATCTTAAAGTTAAGACCTACGTTGTGATCCGCAGTTGGTCCGAAATGTGGATGGGATCTAGTTCATGTATATATTATTATAAACACATTTAACTGAATAACACCTTGCTAGCACGGAGGGGTGTTTCAGAAATGGTAGTAATTAATAACCAACTGGTAAGCTATAGCAGTGACGTGGCCAGTGGTTGCAAGATTGGCGGGGTGTCCGCTACTAACTGTAAACCACCAAGACCGGACTATATATACATTTCTAATTGCTGTAACAAAAATAATATATTTACATAGAGTTGAACATCATTTGCGATTCAAATAACCCAATCGCACTGTAGACAATAATCATGTTGAGACAATTAGTCCGAACATTTTCACATCGAGGATAATAGTGAATGATCTATACTCAGTTTTTTTTATAAATGCATATGTCAGCTATTATTATTATTATTTACTTGCCTTTCTATATTATTATGTTATAATTTGATTGTAAAAATGTATTGTATATGTACCCCGTATATATATCAACAAGATAATAATACATAATATGTGTCATTTTATTATTATTATGTATATTATCATAATCTATTAACTATGAAATAAAAAGATATATAGCATGTATATAGTATACGGACCGCGCGGGCACACCGGGATCCGCGAAAGAACATATAATATCACTGTGAACTGGCCCACAGACCCCTGGGGGAATTACTAAAATACCAATATAGACTGTACCAGTGGTATAGTCTATATTGGTATTTAGTAATTTTCCCCAGGGGCCTGTGAACCGGCCGTCTGTTCACGTGTTGTTAATTATAAACGCTCTTTATTAGAAGTCGTTGATTTGGTTTTTATTAAAACATATATGCAGAATGTCGTTCAACGTAACGTACTTTCGAAGTTCATACGCAGTTTGTGAATTATAACAGGCGTTTAGCACATTTGTCAACAGAACCAGAGCAAATGGCACTAACATCATTTATATATGGCTTCTACAAGTATGTCTCAGATTGGAAATAAGTCTATTTGGAGCACGATATGAAGTCCTATTCACATTATAGCAATATCAATAAAGAGCGTTTTGTGTTAGTATTCCATGAATGTTGACCATCAATAAAGAGCGTTTAGCTCAGTGCTTCCATTGTGGTGTATTGTATGTGTATGCCGTCGTGGCGACATATTCGGTTTCCTGGTATTATAGATGCTTCAAAGACGTATAATGTATTAGAACCTAATATCCGCATTGAAAGGAGCGAACATATGTCTCGCGTCGCCTTAATGGCATGTTATATGTGTGAAGGTTCACATTCTGAGTTAGGATTTATAAGTCCCTTTAATAACTGAAATAATATATTTGAGCTCGATACGTTTGTATAAAATAGGCATTGGAAGCATGCAGCTATGTGTGGATGGGGTCTGACGCGAAAACACAGTTAAAAAGCGCGCTCGTGCAGTTAAGTATGCACCAGTCATTATACTGATTATCGCCCTCGCATTAAAATATCATAATTATTATTAGACACGCCCTAGTATATGTCACCAGACACTGTACCTAGGCATATAACACACACAGAACCAACATTTTCTGTGCATAGCTGTAATAAATTGTCGAGAGCCAGTCTAAAAGCGCGCGAACTTAAATTACTACTTAAGTAGGACTTAATCTTGTTTTGTGAAACGCGTTCTTGAAACGGAAAAGTTACATCATAAGATCCACCTTAGATCTTAGATTAAGTCCATCTTAAGATAATCTTATGACATTGCTTCATGAAACAGGCCCCAGGTTTATAAAATAGTCTCGCTTGGTGAATAGCACCCCTGGGGTGCTATTCACCGGCTGGGTTTATAATATAGTCCAGGTAGTTTTACGAGGCGACGCTCAATGCGAAGCTATCGGTGGACATCGATGGGAAGACATCGCCGCGCGGTATAGGATTATCCAATCAAGGTGATTGGCGTCAATCATAGATTGACCACAGGTCACATAAACAGCATGCTGCGTGTAACAGTACACGTTTTGTTAATTTCAACAATGAGCGACCGAAGAAATGGACGTGGGGCAAAATCTACCACCTACGACAGTGCGGGGGTCTACAAAAAAGATTCTGTATATAGGGCCGGGGTGGGTGGGTGGTCCAGAGGGCGAAACAATCGTGTTTGTAATTGTTTTTCCAAAATAGGTATTTTTTTCAAACAATTTACAAGTACTGGCCATGTAATGTTGTGTGTAAGCATGTTAGTACCATGTTTGTCGGTATATGGTTATAGGCAGCAAGAGTGACTATTTCACAGGATCCCGTCCCACTTCACAGTGGACCACCGTAATAGCGTTCAGGAACATTTGATCAACGGAAGAAATATTTAGTAACAAAATTAATATATTACCCAGTTGTATTACCCGAATAAAAGTAATAAAAAAAAAAAAAAATGAATCACAAATACTACATGGTGAATACTCAATGATGATTAGATATCATTAACCTGATTGTTGCATAACATGAAATTGAAAATGGTATCTCATAAATTTCTAATGTCTGAAATACTGTCTTGTTCTGGCGTGCAATCAAATTCATTCCTTCTGGTTATTTCTCATCTTGAATGATTGCAAGTAATGTTAATTTGCAACACTTATCCAAATAAAACTGAATTGGTTATGGTGAATAACCGTTACTGTTTACTGTTCAGACAATCCCAACTGAAGGTGACGCTATATTCTCATTGAATTTCCGAACTTTGTCTTGAAGCTTAAATACTGTTCAACAAAACTAAACTAAAATACTAATTGTATACTGTTATCGCTTACAAATAGATGAACTGAAATAATATGATGCATTCAGATGCTTTGAGAAATGACATTCTTCAATGTCTTCAAAGTTCAAACTAAAATCAAGAATCAAATCTGACTGAGACTATACTGCAGACTATAGTGCACAAATATACATACACATGGTTGAGTTATAATAATGCAAAATGTGTTTACGGATGGAATCAGGTGGTGGCTCTGGTATGCATCGACATGCGAAACCTGTAATATGCAGTAATATCTGCATACATCCTTCCCCTATCATTCAGGTCTGTCACCATACCAAACCACTTCAAAATTCGACAACTTATACATGTATTGCAAAAACTTTGTACGGAGTGAATTTCATAAACAGGGCCCATGGATAACTCTGGTAGGCATTGGTGCTCACAACCCGTTATAATAATTATGCATATTCGTTCCCCATTTCTGGTCCGTCACCATGCCATAGAGCATCAAAATATGACAACCGACTCTTGAGTTATAATGCAAAATGTTTGTACGGACGTACGCACGGCTCGAGACGTCAACTATATGCCCCCCGACTAATATCGGGGGGGGGGGTATAATAACCATATATCTATGTGGAAACCTAACCAAAACAATTCCCCTCCTCACCTCACCCCGGTGGATAAGACTAAAGAGTTCTTTGGTCATGCACAAGTAATTGTAGAACCCCTGACCTGTTTACCACTATTTACACTGGCCAGTGTTCTCTGTCAGACAAAACACGCTCGATATATTAAGGCTATAATGCAGTCTAGGGCAATTTGTGACATACAATGTACATACACAATGTTTTATTATTGTTGTTAGATACTGGAAACACTTGGAAATACAGTTTATTTTTCGTTTTTTTCTGACCTGTGCTTTACCGATTAAGCATGTTATTGCTTGAGTCTTAATTTTACACAGTTTGCACCAGAAAAGGATAGTGGAATGGGATTGAAAGGCAGTTAACACAGTTATTGAAGAACGGCTAAAAAACTATGAAATTTTGATAAAAAAACATGAGAAAGGAGGTGGGTCCCCAACATTTGGAGGAACAAATTTGCACAAATGGGGTGGTGGGTTCCTCGGGGTCGGAAAAAACCTTTTGGGTCATATATGTGCATTTTTTTCCAGAAACCCCCCCCCCCCCCACCCCACCACTGTCGACGAGCGTAAAACTTTTTTGGGATTTGTGGAGACAAGAATCAAAATATTAAAGAACAAAGAAACCGGCACCATTCATCAGCGCCGGAAAAATGATGCATGGAAAGAAATGACGTTGGAAATGGCAGGGAAATATCCAAACAGAACCAAAACACAAACAAAATTCTTCTGAGACGTTATCTTCTTGGCTCTTCATTTCCACACTGTGCTTATTAAAAAACCTCATTAATGTCATTGACACTCATTCTGTTGATATATAAACGCAAGCATAAGTCTCCACACAATTATACCCAAAAAAATGATACCGTTATACATGCCGATTGTGGACGGTGAGTGTTCACGAATTAGTCGTGAGATGGCGTCAATTGACAGGTGACAAATCTGATAGATTGGATCAATCACATCATCGACAGCGTGTGTCGTTGGCGCTAAAGCAAAGATACATTTGCGCTCAGCCACTACCGAATAAACTACCTGGTTTATAAAATAGTCTCGCTTGGTGAATAGCACCCCAGGGGTGCTATTCACCGGCTGGGTTTATAATATAGTCCAGGTAGTTTTACGAGGCGACGCTCAATGCGAAGCTATCGGTGGACATCGATGGGAAGACATCGCCGCGCGGTATAGGATTATCCAATCAAGGTGATTGGCGTCAATCATAGATTGACCACAGGTCACATAAACAGCATGCTGCGTGTAACAGTACACGTTTTGTTAATTTCAACAATGAGCGACCGAAGAAATGGACGTGGGGCAAAATCTACCACCTACGACAGTGCGGGGGTCTACAAAAAAGATTCTGTATATAGGGCCGGGGTGGGTGGGTGGTCCAGAGGCCGAAACAATCGTGTTTGTAATTGTTTTTCCAAAATAGGTATTTTTTTCAAACAATTTACAAGTACTGGTCATGTAATGTTGTGTGTAAGCATGTTAGTACCATGTTTGTCGGTATATGGTTATAGGCAGCAAGAGTGACTATTTCACAGGATCCCGTCCCACTTCACAGTGGACCACCGTAATAGCGTTCAGGAACATTTGATCAACGGAAGAAATATTTAGTAACAAAATTAATATATTACCCAGTTGTATTACCCGAATAAAAGTAATAAAAAAAAAAAAAATGAATCACAAATACTACATGGTGAATACTCAATGATGATTAGATATCATTAACCTGATTGTTGCATAACATGAAATTGAAAATGGTATCTCATAAATTTCTAATGTCTGAAATACTGTCTTGTTCTGGCGTGCAATCAAATTCATTCCTTCTGGTTATTTCTCATCTTGAATGATTGCAAGTAATGTTAATTTGCAACACTTATCCAAATAAAACTGAATTGGTTATGGTGAATAACCGTTACTGTTTACTGTTCAGACAATCCCAACTGAAGGTGACGCTATATTCTCATTGAATTTCCGAACTTTGTCTTGAAGCTTAAATACTGTTCAACAAAACTAAACTAAAATACTAATTGTATACTGTTATCGCTTACAAATAGATGAACTGAAATAATATGATGCATTCAGATGCTTTGAGAAATGACATTCTTCAATGTCTTCAAAGTTCAAACTAAAATCAAGAATCAAATCTGACTGAGACTATACTGCAGACTATAGTGCACAAATATACATACACATGGTTGAGTTATAATAATGCAAAATGTGTTTACGGATGGAATCAGGTGGTGGCTCTGGTATGCATCGACATGCGAAACCTGTAATATGCAGTAATATCTGCATACATCCTTCCCCTATCATTCAGGTCTGTCACCATACCAAACCACTTCAAAATTCGACAACTTATACATGTATTGCAAAAACTTTGTACGGAGTGAATTTCATAAACAGGGCCCATGGATAACTCTGGTAGGCATTGGTGCTCACAACCCGTTATAATAATTATGCATATTCGTTCCCCATTTCTGGTCCGTCACCATGCCATAGAGCATCAAAATATGACAACCGACTCTTGAGTTATAATGCAAAATGTTTGTACGGACGTACGCACGGCTCGAGACGTCAACTATATGCCCCCCGACTAATATCGGGGGGGGGTATAATAACCATATATCTATGTGGAAACCTAACCAAAACAATTCCCCTCCTCACCTCACCCCGGTGGATAAGACTAAAGAGTTCTTTGGTCATGCACAAGTAATTGTAGAACCCCTGACCTGTTTACCACTATTTACACTGGCCAGTGTTCTCTGTCAGACAAAACACGCTCGATATATTAAGGCTATAATGCAGTCTAGGGCAATTTGTGACATACAATGTACATACACAATGTTTTATTATTGTTGTTAGATACTGGAAACACTTGGAAATACAGTTTATTTTTCGTTTTTTTCTGACCTGTGCTTTACCGATTAAGCATGTTATTGCTTGAGTCTTAATTTTACACAGTTTGCACCAGAAAAGGATAGTGGAATGGGATTGAAAGGCAGTTAACACAGTTATTGAAGAACGGCTAAGAAACTATGAAATTTTGATAAAAAACATGAGAAAGGAGGTGGGTCCCCAACATTTGGAGGAACAAATTTGCACAAATGGGGTGGTGGGTTCCTCGGGGTCGGAAAAAACCTTTTGGGTCATATATGTGCATTTTTTTCCAGAAACCCCCCCCCCCCCCCACCCCACCACTGTCGACGAGCGTAAAACTTTTTTGGGATTTGTGGAGACAAGTATCAAAATATTAAAGAACAAAGAAACCGGCACCATTCATCAGCGCCGGAAAAATGATGCATGGAAAGAAATGACGTTGGAAATGGCAGGGAAATATCCAAACAGAACCAAAACACAAACAAAATTCTTCTGAGACGTTATCTTCTTGGCTCTTCATTTCCACACTGTGCTTATTAAAAAACCTCATTAATGTCATTGACACTCATTCTGTTGATATATAAACGCAAGCATAAGTCTCCACACAATTATACCCAAAAAAATGATACCGTTATACATGCCGATTGTGGACGGTGAGTGTTCACGAATTAGTCGTGAGATGGCGTCAATTGACAGGTGACAAATCTGATAGATTGGATCAATCACATCATCGACAGCGTGTGTCGTTGGCGCTAAAGCAAAGATACCTTTGCGCTCAGCCACTACCGAATAAACTACCTGGTTTATAAAATAGTCTCGCTTTGTGAATAGCACCCCTGGGGTGCTATTCACCGGCTGGGTTTATAATATAGTCCAGGTAGTTTTACGAGGCGACGCTCAATGCGAAGCTATCGGTGGACATATCGATGGGAAGACATCGCCGCGCCATATAGGATTATCCAATCAAGGTGATTGGCGTCAATCATAGATTGACCACCGGTCACATAAACATGCTGCGTGTAGCAGTACACGTTTGTACACATTTCAACAATGAGCAACCGAGGAAAAGGACGTGGGGCAAAATATACCACCGACGACATGAGGGGGTCTACAAAACAAATCCGTATATAGGGCCGGGGTGGGTGGGTGGTCCAGAGGCCGAAACAATCGTGCTTGTAATAATTTTTTCCAAAATGGGTTTTTTTCAAACAATTTACAAGTACTGACCATGTAATGTTGTTTGTAAGCATGCTAGTATCATGTTTGTTGGCATATGGCTATATGGACATCTATAGTGACTATTTAGCCTCAGATTTAGCAACATTCTGGATTTCACAGGATCCCGTCCCACTTCTCAGTGGAAAACCGTAATTTATTAAAAAAAATTAATGTATTACCCAGTGTAAATATGTTTGGCAACTCTAATGCGTGTTGACTCACGATTGAGTTCATTAAAGCATACCATATATTACCCGAATAAAAGTAATAAAATAAAAAAAACTGTATCACAAATACTACATGGTGCATACTCAATGATGACTAGATATCATTGACCCGATTGTTGCATAACATGAAATTGAAAAGGGTGTCTCATAAATTTCTAATGTCTGAAATACTGTCTTGTTCTGGCATGCAATCAATTTCATTCCTTCTGGTTATTTCTCATCTTTTTAATGATTGCAAGTAATGTTAATTTGCAGCACTTATCCAAATAAAACTGAATTGGTTATAATGAATGGCCGTTACTGTTTATTGTTCAGACAATCCCAACTGAAGGTGACGCTATTCTCCTTGAATTGACGAACTTCATCTTGAAGCTTAAATACTGCTCAACAAGACTAAACTACAATACTAATTGTATACTGTTATCGCTTACAAATATATGAACTGAAATAATGTGATGCATTCAGATGCTTTGAGAAATGACATTCTTCAATGTCTTCAAAGTTCAAACTAAAATCAAGAATAAAATCTGACTGAGACTATACTGCACAAATATACATACAAATGGTTGAGTTATAATAATGCAAAATGTGTTTACGGATAGAACCAAGTTGGTAGCTCTGGTATGCATCGACAGGCAAAACCTGTGATATGCAGTAATATCTGCACACATCATTCCCGTATCATTCAGGTCTATCACCATACCAAACCACTTCAAAATTCGACAACCGACACTTCAACTTATATGGCAAAAACTTTGTACGGATTTAATTTCATAAACAGGGCCCATGGATAACTCTGGTAGGCATTGGTACTCACAATCCGTGATATTATGCATATTCGTTCCCCATTTCTGGTCCGTCACATGTCATAGAGCATCAAAATATGACAACCGACTCTTGAGTTATGATGCAAAATGTTTGTACGGACGGACACACGGACGGCTCGAGACGTCAACTATATACCCGCCGACTAATATCGGGGGTATAATAACCATATATCTATGTGTATACCTAACCAACACAATTCCTCACCCTGGTAAATAAGACTAAAGAGTTCTTTGATCATGCACAAATAATTGTAGAACCCCTGACCTGTTTACTACTATTTACACTGGCCAGTGTTCTCTGTCAGACTAAACACGCTCGATATATTAAGGCTATAATGCGGTCTAGGGCAATTTGTGACACACAGTGTACCTACACAATGCTTTATTATTGTTGTTAGATACTGGAAACACCAGGAAACACCTGGAAATACAGTTTATTTTTCGCAGTTAACACAGTTATTGAAGAACGGCTAAAAAACTCTGAAATTTTGATAAAAACATGAGAAAGGGGGTGGGTCCCTAACATTTGGAGGAACAAATTTGCACAAATGGGGTGGTGGGTTCCTCGGGGTCGGAAAAAACCTTTTTGAGCCCTATATGTGCAATTGTTTTCCAGACCCCCCCCCCCCCCCCCCCACCACTGCCGATGAGCGTAACACTTTTTTGGGCCATTGTGGAGAGAAGAATCAAAATATTAAACTAACAAAGAAACCTGCACCATTCACCAGCGCCTGAAAAATGATGCATGGAAAGAAATTTCTTTGGAAATAGCAGGGAAATATCCAAACTGCAGAACCAAAACACAAACAAAATTCTTCTGAGACGTTATCTTCTTGGCTCTTCATTTTCACACTGTGCTAATTAAAAAAACCTCATTAATATCATTGAAACTCATTCTGCAGATATATAAACGCAAGCATGAGTCTCCACACAATTATACCCAAAAATTATACCGCTATACATGCCGATTGTGGCCGGTGAGTGTTCGTGAATTAGTCGTAAGACGGCGTCAATTGACAGGTGACAAATCTGATAGATTGGATCAATCACACCATCGACAGCGTGTGTCGTTTGCGCTAAAGCAAAGATACCTTTGCGTTCAGCCGCTACCATATAAACTACCTGGTTTATAAAATAGTCTCGCTTGGTGAATAGCACCCCTGGAGTCTCAGATATATGGTTTCGGAACATGTTTCAGAACAGTTTGCAATGTATTATATTTATTTTTCTTCAAGTGTGAACGTAGCGCGCGACTTTACTAATGGATATTATTAGTCCAGTGCATTAATGAGAAAAAAGTGCCAAACCTCATACTAATTGGAACACAATGTTTCTTAGCAGGATTATGTCTATTAACCAATTATAAACAACATACTAAAAATCAAAAAGAATCAAGAAAGGCGAAATTGGTAAATTTTGTGAAATAAATTTGGTAAAATTTGGTAAAAGACTCAATTTATAGCTTTTCAAGTATGTTTATAAAAAAACATCATTTCACATGTCCTTCCATTTATATATCCATTTTGTTGAGTACGCAATCATTATTACAGAACAGAAAACATATTCCAGATACGTTGTGTATTTTTCGAGTAATGTGCCTCCAAAATTGGATGTTTGTCTAATTTTGGGAGCTCAATTTCCAAGAATTAGCTAAAATCCATATTTTATGGTCTAGTATTTTAAAAACAAGAGAAAAATAAGATATCTTGATGTTGTATTAGTTTCCTCACTATATTGTGCACAAACAATTATTACATTATGCATCTATGATCGAGAAGACAAAAATATTCTTAAACAAATTGTGTGTCCCATTGTATGGACTTTGCCAAATTTGCTTTGTGAAACAGAACTGGTGTGATGAAATACCATATTTGGGGTCATATGCCCTGCATTTCTCACAATCTCTTTATAATAAGTGTACTAGGCTAAATACAACTTATGGCCCTACGATTCCTTAGTATTGTCTCTTTTCCAAAACAAATTCATTTTGGACTGTTTTGGGGTGTTTTTGTCCATTTTTAAATGTTTTTTTTTTGGCACAAATAGTAAAACAAAAGTGAATACAAATAGTATTTGATGTGTAAAATCATTTGAACATTCCTTATAAAACAGTTATTGTTAAGATAAGATAGATAAATATTATTTAAAAGTCGGAGGTATAAACATATCACAAACACAAGCTCTGAAGAGCTTTTGACCGACTGTATTGTTGGGAAAATTAGGATTACATTGGTTATGCCAATCAACAGTCTCTGGATTTCACATATTTTTCAAGAAACTGACTCCAAATTTGAACATTGATAATTGGGTAGGTGAAATCACATCACAAAGGCTATGGTCTTGTCACCATATTCTAGTCATTGGAGCCAAAGGGCTGTTTTATTCCATTTTGTGTAGATTATTCTTGCACAATAAAAAGTTTAGTACATTAGTGGAGGTTTATTTAGAACTTTATGAGCATGTTATATTGAACAACCTGGAAATAATGAAGCACCATTTCGCCATCGAGTTGCAACAAAAAGGATCGTAGCTCTAAATATGAACATCAAAACAGAAATCAGTATACTCTGTATCAAAGAATAATGATTGTAGGAGCTGGTGATAGTAAAGTTTTATTCACCAAGGTCCATATTTTCTGAGATTTTGTCAATATGGTTTCTCCTACCCCATTTTTCAGATATTTGACGTCCGTTTCCAGAAAAATGAGTGAAATTCATTGACATTCATTGACATATCCAATATAAGGTTATTTCAACACTTCAAAGTGTTTTATGAGTAAAGTACACATGTTTTTTTACACATTAAACGCACTGTTTTTTACTATTCGTCCACAAAAGCCTTTAAAAATGGACAAAAACGGCCAAAATGTCATTTTTATAAGAGTCAATTCTCAGGATTCATTGGGCCATAATTTGATTTACTACACCATAATTTTGGAAATTCCATCAGAGGCATGTTTAACCATATATACTTAAGTGATTGTGAGAAATACAGGGGAAATGGTTATATATCTATTAAGTTGTATGACCTCCAATATGCTATTTCATCATGCCGGTTCTGGACCACAGGTAAATTTGGCCATACAATGGTGGAACACACATTTTGTTTAAGAATATTTTTGTCCTCTCAATCATAGATACATAAAGAAATAATATTTTATTGCACAACCTAGAGGAAATGACTAAAATAACAAGAAATCCCTTCATTTTCTTTAGTATTTAAAATATAAGACCATAAAAAATGGACTTGAACTAATTTTGAGAAATTTAGGCTCCAAAATTAGATAAACTCCAAATGTTGGAGGCACATAACTAAAAAAAATACTCAACATATCTGGGAAATGTTTTCTGTTCTGTAATCAGGGTTCTGTACTCTACAAAATGGATATATAAATGGAAGAATAAAGTTTTTTATAAACATTCTTGAAAAGCCATAAAATGAGTATTTTACAAAATGTTGACAAATTTATTCCACAAAATTCATCAATTTTGCCTTTCGTGATTCTTTTTGATTTTTAGTATGTTGTTTGTGATGTGTTAAAGTACTTATTCCCATTGAGATACTTTGTGTTGCAATTAGTTTGATGTGAAACTATAATTAATGCTATGGACTACAAATCATCCTATGACGTTGGCTTTGAAGTCAGATTGGTTTCATTTACTATTTTGTGTTGTTGGCAGCTTGTTCCATTCTAAGACGATTGTGCGGAGAAAAGAGTGTCTAAAGTATTCAGTGTTTGGGAAATAAGGATGGAACTTATCATGGAATCTTAGACGATATCCCGTGCGTTTAGTCCTTGCAGAAAATTATATGAATTTCTTGTATGTGACGATGTCCTCGTCTCTCTAGTGTACGCCACCTAACCTCTTGTCATAATATATTTAATGAAAATGAACGCTTTAAACCAGAGACATTTCGTGCGACATATGTATGTACTCGATCGAGTTTATCCATTAAGTAGCCTGGAGCAGCCGCCCAAAAATCATCGACATGGTTTAAAATAGGAAGTATATATGTATACGTGTGATATAATTTTTCAAGGGTCTTTCTATCGATATTGTTTTTAAATTTCCTAAACTGTGATAGTCTGGATGAAGCATTTGATGCCGTATAATCAATGGGTTTTTTCCACAAATTAGATTGAAGCTCATGCAAGACCGATGTGTTTATGCGATTTTTCTTGTATTGTGATTTCATTCTGGAATATCAGGTTTAAAGGGTCGTCGTTTATTTCTTGACTTCTTATATCTATTTCAATTGTTTTTCAGTGAATGCTGGACGTTTTGGCACCTGGACGTTTCGGCACCCATTTTGTTTCGGCTCTTCGCACGTTTCGGTACCTGGTAATTTTCGGACCAACAAACTATCAATATTGCCGAGAAATAATTTTCTTTTCTTTCTATATTTCAATAGTATGTGATACGATGGTAGTGAATATATACATACCATGAACGAGTCATAAGACATATGGAATACTGTTATGGCCAACCTACAATGGGGCACGGAAAATGGAAACCGCCAAACGAGGAAAACGACACAATGTGCAGACGCGCACACATATTGCCACGCGAGCGAACCACAGAAAGCGCCAAAATGAAATTCAATATCGAAATTGCAGCACTTTTCATAACAGACAACAAGAGAACATTGGGAAAACAATCATTATTCAAACGAAATGCCCTATTCATTTCCTTTTCCTTTTGTATCATGGGGCGAAAGAAGATTCTACTACATCTAAAAATTCTCGACGGCATACTTAATTATGTCAAAATTTTAAATAAATAAATGTCTTCGATGAAGTGCTTTGGCCGAAAAAACCAAGTGCCGAAAACCATTTGCCGAAACATCCTGAAAACTAGGTGCTCTAGAAACAAGGGACATAACTCTATTTTGATTACAGTTTTAACTATAAAAAATACAGAGCGACTGCATGGTGTTGTTTTGGATTTGATTTTTTTTTAACTTGAGCAAGAGGGCGGGTGGTATGAAAGTTTGCGTTTTTGGTTTGCACACACTCATGTTAAGGTGATGCACCAGACCTAGTCTTGATTTCAGTCAAGGGATTTTGCCGTCTTCGAGGGTGTTCGTCGTTAGTTTCTGACCATTCGGTGGTTTCTTACAAAATACCCGCCCGTCAGAAATCAAATAAGAGTCAATTAGTTTCGTTTTTTGCGGGTCGGAAAGCACACGGACTATTGCCGTAAAGAGTTACGACGAATATTTATCTGTCAGCCCTCCTCACAAAGCGATATCAGAGCATCTCATCGCCAGCCCAGGATATATGGTAGTCGACCTGTCTGTCGTTTCTGGAATGTGCCTGATTTATCGTCTCATCACGATGATTTTAAGTAAATGATTCCGACAAACATGTTAGTCCGGGAGCTGATATGGTACCCCTGCACCCCCATCAGGACTTAACATCACCCCACTCATTATTTTTCTTCCCTTTTATGTCCCTAAACTTTTAAGCGACGTAAACACAATACAAGTGGCCGTGTAGACACAATACAAGGTGGCGTTCATCATGGTCGCCGTTTTCAGACTAGGCACTAAATCAGTTTGATGCAAATTATAGCGGGAAAATCTTGTCGAATGTATACAAATGTATATATGTTGTAAAGTTATGACATAGTGCCAACCAAGATGGTCACCAAAATGGCCGCTGGAAATGGAAAATATGACGTTTTTTCACTAATGTATTCTAGATCAGTTTTTGTTGTTTGGAACAGGTTGAGAATTATGACTTTATTTTGTATTCTGTTATGTTAACTGATCATTGGAGCAAAGTAAAATGCAATTCTGGGGGATACTATCCCCTTCCAATCTCTCAAAAAAAATCGATTTTGCAGAACACGATATGAAATTTCACAAACAATAACAATTGGGATTCTAGTCATATTTTAACAAGAAATGAGTTGAAGTGACGCATACCATTAATCATTGGAACTTTAGCTCAAAATGGCTGCCAAAATAGCCGACAAAATATTGAAAATTGTAGATAGTGCCACAGCGTGCCCTGCAATCGCTTACAAGTTGTTGTTGATGTATAAAATTATATACATTGCATGTTAACATGACTGATGCATGCTAACATGACTGATGCACCTTAGTTATTTGTTATTAATTGTCACCAATGACATTACCATATTTTCTTTCTCACACACATGACAGAACTATCGGCAAAAACTCACATTTTTTTAAAGAAAATGCAACTATCTTTGGCTTGAAAGGTGTGTTTTGTTTTGATATATCTTAAATGTGTCACACCACGGTATATATAGTCCAAATTATCCAAGATAGCTTGCAAAATGGCAACCAACATTGGTGAAACAATTTACAGATATCCCGAACATTATTCTCTGCTGTTCCGAAAAGGTAGCTAATTGTGATTCACTTGGTTATTATACATGCTAGTTAATCAACTGACAACTAAATGTTGTATTCTGGTTGACACATTCATTTTAATGTTGCGGTATGGAATATTGTCGAGAACCTCTTTTTGGGATTCTGGTCATATTTTTGAAAGGAAATGGGCAGAACTTTGAAACGGACCTGAGATAAACCATAATATGTGGCTATTCTGACCCATTAGAATAACAATTGATCAACTTGGTACATGGTAGAGGTCAATATGGCAGCCAGGGAGATGTTATGTAGTCATAGGTGAGGTGAATATATAGGTATACAGGGAGTTATTTTATGGTCATGGATGATGTGAATATGTATAGAAGGTGTGACTATATGGTCATGAGTGGAGTGATCACGGTGAAATGTTGGTATACAAGGATTGGCTGAGGTGAATAGGGGGTGAATGCATGGTTGTATGGTTATGTGTACCAGTATGGGTGTACCCGATGTGGTTGTATGGGCATTGATGTTGTGCATGTAAATAACAATAAGAGCTACATATTCACCTGTGTGTTGTTTATGTATATACGGAGTGACTGTGTGCTCATGGGTGGGGTCTACATGTGTACATTGGCTGGCTGTATTACCACAGGTGAGTGCATGTGTTTACATGTGTTGTCTGTATGATCAGTGTTGGCGTGTATGGGTAAATATGGAGTGGTCGCATGTCTATGTGAACTGTGTATAGGTGACTACATGAAATGAATGTACGCGCGGTCATGATTGTGGTGTTTTCTGTTGAATATATTATCAAACGAAGATAAGTCGAGAATTTGTATCGAACACTAGCCAAACCTACCGACAAAAAGCGGTCGTCAGTTCTGTCCGGTAAGTAATGTGATTATACACGGATATCAGTTCAATTATTAGTATCACAATTGCCGAACCTTTTGCTATATATTAATCGCTAAAATTTTCGGTACGATATCTCGACTTCTCTTCGTTTGTTATACTCGAATTATACACCAAAAAAAAAAGAAAGGAAATTTCATGGTTTATAAGACACATTGAAATATACTGTGTCAGATATATGTGGTGTGAACCGTGTATATGTGGTGTGTATGCATGTGTCGAGTGGCTATAAGTATATGGGTATGGCGATTCGTTATGCAGGGAGGAGTGACTATGTGGCCAATGGTGAGGAGAGTAGGGATACAAGGAGTGACTGTATGATAATGCAGGTATAGGCACAGAGTGGATGACTTTATGGCCATTGGTCAGGTGTAGGAGTATGCCTGCATCGTGACTCATGGCTGTATGGCCATTTGTGGTGTGTGCGGGTATAACCAAGTGTGGCTGTATGTTCGTGGGTCAGGTGTATGTGTATGAAGTGAGTGACTATATTGTCGTGTGTGGTGTTTATGTATATATGGAATGACAGTATGGTACTGGGTGGGTTGTACATGTGTATATGGGGTTGTACATGTGCATCGCTTTCTACAATAACTCAAGGATATATTAATCGATAGAGAGGTCATGTCGGAGAGTTCTCAATCTTGATGGCGTTTTTCCACAATGCCTGAAACGTTAAACGATTTTCCTGAAAATAGTTGATCAAATTTGATGCTAATTGGTAATAGTAGCCACATATTATGGTCCTTTTCAGTTCAGTTTTAAAATTCTGCCCATTCCCTTTCAGAAACATGGCCAAAATCTCAAAAGAAGTTTTTGGCGCAATACCATACTGCATACTTTTAAATGAATTGTACATGCTTCATAAGGTACTGGGTTCTTTAAAATGAATTGTACATGCCTCATAAGGTACTGGGACGACCAGAATAGAATATTTTGTTGTCAGTTGATTAACTTACATGTTTAATAACCAAGTGAGTCACACTTTCCGATCATTTAGGACAGCTGAGAATGTTTGGGATATATGTGAAAATCTACTTTTTACCAAATTTGGTTGCCATTTTGGAAGCCATTTTAAGTAATTTGGCATATAAACACCTTTGTGTGCCACATTAAAAATATATCAAAACAATAAACACCTTTAATACAAAAGAGGACTCATCTAAGACAAACCAAAACAAAACAAAAACATTTCATAGCAAAGATAGTTCCATTTTACTTGAAAAAATGATCCAAACCTCAAAAGAGAATTTTTGCCAATATTTATGTCAAGTTTGTGAAAGAAAAATCAAATATTTCTGGTATTGTCAATGGTGACAATAGTAACAATTAACCAAGGTGCACCATACAGGTTAGTATTCATTGCATAGAAAGCTGAATAGCCAATTTTATTTATCAACCACAATTGCGATTAGAGGGCATGCTGTGGCAATATCTAACATTTTCCATATTTTTGTAAAATTTTATACCGCTTTCTGTAAAATCGAATTTTTTCAGGACCAAAAGGGTTAAGACCCCAAAAATTTCATATTTGTTTGCTCCACTGACAAGTTAACAGAAAAATGCAAATAAAGTTACAATTCGCAACCAGTTCCAAAGAGCATAATCTGGTCTAGAAGATATTAGAGAAAAAACTTCATATTTTCCACTTCCGCCAGTCATTTTGGTTCGGAAGTTTTGTCATATAAAGGTGGCATTGAGTCGCCAAACCCCCGGAATTTTTTTATAGCGCCCTAAAAAGTATACCCCCCCCCCCATTTTTCCCAGACGTAAAACCAGTAGCTTGGAATTTGTTGCAAATTCACATGAGTAATCTAGTAAAATGTATATATTATCATGAAGCTAAGACATAATGACACTAGTTTGGGCCAAAATTGAAACTCACCATCCAAGATGGCCACCAATATGGCCGCCGGAAGTTGAAAATATGACATTTTTTCACAAATATCTTCTAGATCAGTTCATGCTGTTTGGAACTGGTTTAGTAAAATGACTTTATTTTGTATTTTATATATTAACTGATCATTGGAGCAATTGAATATGCAATTATTGGGGTCCTATCCACTTGTGATCCCTCAAAAATTCGATTTTACAGAACGCGTTTAAAATTTCACAAAAAAATTAAACTGGGATTCTAGTCATATTTCAACAAGAAATGAACAGAAGGTTGCAATTAAGTGAGGCATACCATTACCTATGAATATTCCAACTCACTGGAACCAAAATTCTTACTTTGGCTCAAAATGGCCGCCAAAATATGGAAAAATGGTAAATATCGCCTAGGGTGTCCTTCAATCGCTTACAAGTTGTGGTTGATGTACAAAATTGGCTATTATGCCTTCTATACATTGAATACTAACATGTCTGCTGCACCATGGTTGATTGTCACTGACATCACCAAAATTATTGGACGTTTCTCTCAAAAACGTGACATAAATATCGGCAAAAATGTACTTTTCAGGTAATATGTAATTATCTATGGATTTAAAGGTGTTTATTGTATTGGTCTATCTTAAATGTGTCACGCTACGGTGTTTATAGAACAAATTGCTCAAGATGGCTTCCAATATGGCAACCAAATTGGTAATAAGTTATTTTTGTTAAATATATCATTATAACATTATATATATAACATTATTCTCTGCGTTATTCGAAAATGTAGAAAATTGTGACTCACTTGGTTATTATACGTGTTAGTTAATTAACTGACAACTAAATGTTCTATTATGGTTGTCCCAGTTCCGTATGGGGCATGACTAATTTATTTTAAAGTATGGAATTTTGCGGAGAACCTCTTTTGTGATTCTGACCATATTGAAAGGAAATGGGCAGAACTTTGAGACGGAACTGAGATGAACCACAATACCCTGCTGGACAAAACAAGTGTCCAGTGGCACCACGGTTTATTTGCCGTTCAGCCGCGGTGTCGGAGTTTGTAACTGCAGTTGAGCACCGCGGCCGAACGGCATGTACACTGCGACCAAACGGCAAGTACACCTTGGCCGAAAGGCAACTACAACGCGGCCGAATGGCATGCACACCATGGTTAGACTTCTGGTTTGTATCGTCTTTTTTCAGTTTAATGAACGTACACCGTGGCAACTACACCATGGCTGAATGGAAAGTACACCGCGGCCCAACTGTAGTTAGCCAGTGGAGCTGCGGTGTAGTAGCATTTCGGCCGCGGTGGCAACACTAACCACACCTCCGTTAAGTGGACACTTGTTTGTCCAGCAGGTATGTGGCTCTTCTGGTCCATTAAGATAAACCAATATCAACTGGATACATGATGGATGCCAAGATGGTAGCCAGGGAGTTACTCTATGATCATATTTGAGGTGAATAGGTATGCATGGAGTTAGTGTATGTCATGAATGATGTGAATATGTATACAATGGGTGACTATATGGTTATGAGTGTGTTGTCCATAGTAAGATGTATAGGTATACATGGAGAGGTCATGGTCAGGTGTGGGTGAATCGGTAAGAATGGAGTGACTGTGTGGTGTATGGTTGTGTGTATCTTGTACGGGTGCACCCGGTGTGCCTGTATGGGCATTGATGTGGTGTATGGTTATAGCTACATGGCCATCTATGTATTGATTATGTATATATGGAGTGACTGTAAGGTCATGGGTGGGATGTACGTGTGTTTTCTGTATGATCATGGATGGGGTGTGTGGATAAATCGTGAGTGAGTTTATGGTTACGGGCAATGTGTGCGGTATACGTGGAATGACTACTGTCATGATTGAAGTGTATATGCATACCTGGAGTAAGCTGGTGTACATTATCGTGTAGGTATATAAGGAGTGTCCTTGTGGTAACGGATGGGACGTATATGTTTATATCTCGTGGATGTATTATCATTGGTATGTGTGTATGGATTAGCTGTATGCTCATGAATGGCGTGTATTATTATACAGTGCGTTGCTGAACTGTCATGTGTGATGTATATATGCAAGTATGGATGGTATGAGTGGTCGTGTGTGTGTGTTTTTTGTATATCTGGAAGGACTGAATGAATGGCCAGTGGCGAGGTGCATATGTATAACTGGAGTGACTCTATATTCAAGGGTGGGCTTCATATGTATATATCGAGTGATTACATGTATATGACTGTGTGTGGAATATGTATACATGTAGTGACTGTATGGTCAATGGTGAAATGAGCAGGTATACAAGGAGTGACATCAATGTAATGAATATCTATGCCGGGAGTGACTAAATGATCATGTGTGTGAGTATACCTAGTGTTCCTGCTTGGCGACTCGTGGCGGTATGGTCACGTGTAGGTTATGCGGGTATACAATGGTGTTGCTACATGGTCATGTGCGAGGTGTATGTGTATATAGCGAGTGGCTATATGGCCATGTATGGTGTGCATATGCAGACATGGAGTGACTATACTGACATGGCTGGGTGTATTAGTATATCTTGAGTGGCTATCGGCTATGGTGTGACAAATATGGATACAGTGAATGACATGGCCAATGGTGAGGTGAATATGTATACCATACACATTACTCGTAGCCATAAAATCACTCACTATTTATGCACACACCCCATACGTGATCATACAGAAACACATGAATGTACATCCCACCCATGACAATGTAGCTATATCCATACACCACATCAATGTCCATACAGGCACACCGGGTGCACCAGTACAGTATACACACAACATACCGGTACACCATACAGTCAACTCCATTCATACCTATTCACCACACACCTGACCATGACCTCTCCATGTATATATATACATCTCACTATGGACAACACAATCAGAACCATATAGTCACTCATTGTATACATATTCATGTCATTCATGACATACACTAACTCCATGCATACCTATTCACCTCAAATATGATCATAGAGTAACTCCCTGGCTACCATCTTGGCTTCCATCCTGTATCCAGTTGGTGGCCATCTTGGGTGGTGAGTTTAAATTTTGGCCCAAAACCGTGTCATTATGTCTTAGCTTCATGAAAATATATACATTTTACTGGATTAGTCATGTAAATTTGCAACAAATTCCAAGTAACCGGTTTTACGTCTGGGAAAAAATTGGGGGGGGGGTATACTTTTAGGGCGCTAAAAAAAAAATCTCAAGGCTGACAGATGTCGGATGTCGGATACCTGAATTTACAAAATCCGCAGAGAAAAAAAATGTATACGCCAAAACACGCATCCGAGACCTGGCGGCCGGACTGAGGGTCTATTCTCATTGCACACGCGCGTGCGATTAATCGCAGCGTTTTTTAAGTCGAGCGGCTCTATATGTGTGTTCGATGGCATTCCTCCCACTGCTAAGAGTTCTCCCAAATAGCGGTCGGGGTCTGACGAACAAATTCATACACAGGGCTAGGGTAGGTTGGTGGATGATAAAGTACTTTTGGTTGGGGGTGACCACATGTAGGCCTATATATGCTGACACATTAACTTTAATTTTCCTTTGACGCGTTGTAATACTTATGCTT
The DNA here is from genome assembly GCA_032622095.1 of Siphonodentalium dalli. Taxonomy (NCBI): domain Eukaryota; kingdom Metazoa; phylum Mollusca; class Scaphopoda; order Gadilida; family Siphonodentaliidae; genus Siphonodentalium; species Siphonodentalium dalli. The sequence continues at coordinate 132,056,004 of CP136064.1, read as the reverse complement.
GAAGGTCCACTGTTATTTTCTGCTGCATCAGTGATACTGTAATTGGCCCCACGCCATACATTGCCTATAAATCATTTATATATTTTTTAATAATATCAAATTAGCGTCATTGGTGTACACATGTGCATTTTTGGGTCAGTTTTTCATCTCACAGATGTATTACAACTCCAGCTACCATTCTCCTTCGACTGTCAGATAATGACACACCAAGACGTACATTCGGTAAGTGCTACCCGACAATTCACATGCGAATTTCCATTATTCCGGGTGGTATTGACAGTAAACCTGCCAGGGTCGGTAATATACATGTGTCTTCCCATAAATACCATACGTTCACTTTGTATGTTATAAAAACATGCTGGAATTTCAATTGTAGACGTATATACATGTACTTGAGATAGAGGAAGGAATGCAAAAACAGCCTCCATGACCAGTCCAAGATAAAATATGCAGGCGGTGCCCAATGAAGAAGGTTGAAAGTGAATATAATTTTGTGATGACATGTGCGGCATACCATGTGCAAGATTAACGTGGAAATTATTTTACACAATTAGTCAATTCCTTTCTTAAGTTTTTAGATCTTTCGGAATTTGATAAATTCTTAATGAGTAATGAGATAAAGGAAGCTATTAATAAAATATGAGACATGATCTGAGCCTTCTATGCCAAAAGAGAAATTTACGATTTATCTCCTATATATTTTGAGACTTCCTATGTGTGTACTTTATAGAATCGAAAACGGGTTGACCGATCGAGACCAAACTTCCTATCTAAAGGTAAAATCCCACGGGAATCGTCGTCGTGGCGTTTTGGAGAAGCTCAGAGCACCCGTTCTCCACTCTCAGTCACAAAAACGGCACTGCGGTGGTTAATCAAGTGATAATTTAATGAGCGTTGGTATATGACGCGTCGCTATAAAAGAGCGTTTGTTTACAATTCAACGCAACATTATCGCTCGAAATTTAGCATTGAAAAAAATTTATTTCTTTTATCAAAAACATAATTACGTGTTGGACTCTGTCATTTTAAGAAAATATAAGTATTACACACATACACACCAAGTCTCAGCTTAAAATATTGAAAAATAAGAGTTTTATCGACATAAATCGATTTTAATGGGAAATCCTATGTTAAAATTTAGCATCGAAAAAATCTAATTTCTTCCATCTAAAACATAATTACGTGTTGGACTGTGACATTTTAAGAATATATAAGTATTACACGCAGTCACACGAAGTCTCAGCTTGAAATTTTGAAAAATAAGAGTTTTATCGACATAAATCGATTTGAATGCGAAATCCTATGTTAAAATTTAAATATTATTTTCGATACACTGTTAAAAATTCTATGGAAGCAAAATGGTTAACTCGGGACGGGTCAACCGATTGAGCCCAAACTTGCTACCTATGGGTACTTTTGTCCCGAAAGTGCCACGGACGGGTCAAATCGTGACCCCGATGTGACATTCACCTTTAAACTGGTCAATTCAAGGTCAAATTGGGTAAAACAGGCGGATTTCTGTACTTTTGTCCGGGGAGTGTTTTGGACGGGTCAAATCATGACCACGACCTGATCTCGACCTACAAAATTGTCAATTCAAGGTCAAATCGGGTAAAACTTGCTGATTTCGACGAAATTTGGTACAAATGCAGCACAAATGTATCGGAACCTGTTGCAATTGCTTTTTCGAACAAAGCCATGGGACAAATACCGCCAGTTGCGGGCTAACCTGCTAGTCTATCTTCTCTTCTATATATTTTGAGAACTCCTTGTATTCGAGAGATAGCCCACACCCTCCGGACCTCAATGATATGATCCTGAATGAGTATTGATATACCCCACTAAACTTTGACAAACACCAGTAATGGTGTGTAGATCATTTACATATCTCTCCTATATATTTTGATACAATCTATCTAATTTACATATCTCTCTTATATATTTATGTTTGTGTGTGTGTTGTACTTCATACAAATCTACGATTCTCGACCGATCGGGACGAAACTTGGTACGTGTGTGTAGTTTGACCAGGCGGTGGTCGTTGTCGTATTGGCGAGCCCGTGCGACGCCCGTGCAGCGCATGCGCAGATGAGATCTAGGAAACGGGTGGAGCTATCGACTTGAAATTTGCTATGTGAATGTATCTTGCGCCGGGTACAAATTTTATCGGGTCGCCGAGCCCGTGCGACGCCCTAGCAGCGCATGCGCATACGAGATCTCGGAAACGGGTGGAGCTATCGACTTGAAATTTGGCATGTGAATGTATCTTGCGCCGGGTACAAATTTTCATGCGCAGACCAGATCTCGGAAATTGGTGGAGCTACCGGGTACAAATTTTTCTTATTGAAACGCGTGGAGCTAAAAATTTAAAATATATATATAAAAATGTCATGTTTCGGACAAGCCGCCGGTGGCGGGCTAACCTGCTAGTACTATATATTTTGAGACTTCGTATATATGTGTGTACTTCATAGAATCCAAAACGCGTGTACAGATTGAGATCAAATTTCGTATGTAAGTGTAAAATCCCACCGACACCGCCGTAATCGTGTTTTCGAGAAGCTCTGATCACCCTTTATCCACTCCCAGTCATCGAAATCAGCTCAAACGGCACGGCCGGGGTTAATAACGTCATTATATATATATATGAAGTCAGAGTCTTCAAAGTTATACCGGAACAAACACGTGTTTACGTCGTCTTGGGGGTCCACGATGGGAGTCTGACTTCAATGCAATGTTATCGCTCGAAACACGTGTTTACTTCGTGTTGAGGTTCACGATGGGAGTCTGACAATTGTTATCGCTCGAAATAGTACATTAGGACGGGAACGGCTGGACAGATTGAGCTCAAACTTCCTATCTAAAGGTAAAATACCACGTACGATGTCGTCCACGCGTTTTCCAGAAGCTCCGAGCACCCGTACTCCACTCCCAGTCATAAAAATCAGCTCAAACGGCACGGCCGGGGTTAATAACGTCATTATATATATATATACGAAGTCAACGTTATTAGCATCGGCATTGAGTGCATTTCCTAGAACGCAACACGTGTTTTACGTCGTCTTGAGGTTCACGATGGGAGTCATTTCAATGCAATGTTATCGCTCGAAACACGTGTTTACTTCGTGTTGAGGTTCACGATGGGAGTCTAACATTTCAATGCAATGTTATCGCTCGAAATATTATGCAGAAAGGCAGATCTCGGAAACGGGTGGAGCTATCGACCTGAAATTTGCTATGTGAATGTATCTTGCACCGGGTACAAATTTTATCGGGTCGCCGAGCCCATGCGACGCCCGTGCAGCGCATGCGCAGACGAGATCTCGGAAACGGGTGGAGCTATCGACTTGAAATTTGCTATGTGAATGTATCTTGGGCCGGGTACAAATTTGATCGGGTCGCCGAGCCCGTGCGACGCCAGCTTCGCGCATGCGCAGACCAGATCTCGGAAACGGGTGGAGCTACCGGGTACAATTTTTTCTTATTGAAACGCGTGGAGCTAAAAATTATAAAAAAATATAAACAAATGTCACAATTAACTCATTGAAAAACAAAAAATGTCATGTTTCGGACAAGCCGCCGGTGGCGGGCTACCCTGCTAGTCTCCTATATATTTTGAGACTTCCGTATGTGTGTACTTTATAGAATCGAAAACGGGTTGACCGATCGAGACCAAACTTCCTATCTAAAGATAAAATCCCACGGGAATGGTCGTCGCGGCGTTTCACGGTTTAGGAGAAGCTCAGAGCACCCGTTCTCCACTCTCAGTCACAAAAACGGCACTGCGGTGGTTAATCAAGTGATAATTTAATGAGCGTTTGTATATGAGGCGTCGCTATAAAAGAGCGTTTGTTTACAATTCAACGCAACGTTATCACTCGAAATTTAGCATCGAAAAAAAATAATTTCTTTTATCAAAAACATAATTACGTGTTGGATTCTATCATTTTAAGAATATATAAGTATTACACACATACACACCAAGTCTCAGCTTCAAGGTCAAATCGGGTAAAACTTGCTGATTTCGACGAAATTTGGTACAAATGCAGCACAAGTGTCTCGGAACCTGTTGCAATTGCTTTTTCGAACAAAGCCATGGGAAGAATGCCGCCAGTGGCGGGCTAACCTGCTAGTCTACTATATAATTTGAGACTTCCGTATATATATATATATATATATATATATATATATATATATATATATATATATATGTATGTGTGTATAGATGTGTGTACTTTATAGAATCGAAAACGGCTGGCTCGATTGAGTTCAAACTTCCCATCTAAGGGTAAAAAACAACGAACACCGTAGCTGTCACGTTTTGGAGAAGCTCTGAGCACCCTTTCGCCACTCCCAAAATCACCGCAAAGGCACGGCGGGGGTTAATCAAGTGATAATTTAATGAGCGTTTGTTTTTGACGCATCGCTATAAAGAGCGTCTGTTTACCATTCAACGTTATTAGAATCTGCAGAGAGATATACGGGAACAATACTTTTGAGTGGTTAGCTATGCGGGGAGATTTATTGGATGCCATAGTACTCTTACAACATCATTGTTATAGTATGTATGACACTTAGGTCGGGCTTATGGGGGGGGGTAGTTAGTGTGGAAATAGGCATAATGGACAAATCATAATGCTTCTCAGAAATCCCGGTTACAAACCAACACTCACAATTTCGTCTTTTAAATCAGATACCAACACCTCGACCGATCGGGACGAAACTTGGTACGTGAGTTTACTTTGACCAGGTGGTCGTCGTTGTCGTATTGGCGAGCCGGTGCGACGCCCGTGCAGCGCATGCGCAGACGAGATCTCGGAAACGGGTGGAGCTATCAACTTGAAATTTGGTATGTGAATGTATCTTGCCCCGGATACGAATTTTATCGGGTCGCCGAGCCCGTGCGACGCCAGCTTCGCGCATGCGCAGACCAGATCTCGGAAACGGTGGAGCTACCGACTTGAAATTTTTCATCGGGTCAGTTCTTTCCGCCCGATGTACCTTAAATCTTTTAGGGACGGGTACCATAAGTTCTCTTGATTAAAAAGGCACAATTAACTCGTTGAAAAGCCAAAAAAATGTCATGTTTCTGACCAACGCCGCCAGTGGCGGGCTAACCTGCTAGTCTATTATATATTTTGGAAGATCTGTCTGTGTGTGGTGTGTGTGTGGTGTGTGTGTGTTCGCGATGAACTCGAAAACGGCCGACCCGATTTCGATGAAACTTCGTATGTGGGGGTATTTTCGGCCAGGGGTGGCATGGGCCTATTAATTTGTTGGTTGGTTTTCGACGGGCACGTTTGTCGGGTACTTTTGTCCGGGCAGTGTTTTGGACTGGTCAAATCGTAACTCCACTTGACCTTGACCTTAAAAATGGACAATTCACGGTCAAAGCCCGGACGAAGTCGGGTCACCTTCTAGTCTATCTATTATATATTTTGGAAGATCTGTGTGTTTGTGTGTGTGTGTGTGTTCGCGATGGACTCGAACACGGCTGGACCGATTTCGATCAAACTTGGTACGGACACGTAATTCGACCCGGGAACGAACATGGGCCCGTCCTTGTCCGTGCGGCGTCACATTGACCTTCAAAACTCATATCTCGGGATCCGCAGTGCGAACACGCCGGAATTTAGCACTGCGATGCAGGGAGAATAACTCTATATTCATACGTTGACGAACGTAAGCAATTTGCAGGCAATTACGCATCGTGTATATTCCCCATAATTATAACATTTACAATATATATTGTCAATTTGCCGGCTATTAAGAATCGTGTATCTATCCCAAAATAAATCATTTACAATTTCTGATATATAAATTTTGTTACAGCTGATATTCTTAGGTCTATTGTCGATAGATTTATTTTTTGTATATTTACACCACGCATAGGCTCAAGTTGTTTACATTAACCCGCGGGTCTGGAATCTCATCCAAGAATCCATTTAGCTTAAATGCTATTTCGCTGTTGGAATCTACGGGTGGCCACAAACCGTCAATGCCAACAACATCGACATTGTTCAACTTTGACGGCGAGAAAATAATTAGTTAAAATTTACTACACAATGCTAATTTATCTTTACGTTGAAGCTTGATAATTAACGAGCGTGTGTATATGAGGCGCGTTTATATACTTTAGTGGAAATCAAATCGGGTAAAACTGGCGGAATTTTACGGACGAAATTTGATACATAGGGTATCTCGGTATCCGCTGGGCCGATTTCCCGGTATCCGCTGGGCCAATTTCCACCATTTTTGTGGTGTTGGTGTTGGTAAACTGCCAGACGGATTTTGACGAAATTTGATACTCAGTGGTAATTGTTTCCAGGGAGTGTTTTGGACTGGTCAAATCGTGACCCCACCTGACCTTGACCTTCAAAATGGTCAATTCAATGTCAAAGCCCGGACGAAGTCGGGTCACCTTCTAGTCTATACTATATATTTTGAGACTTCCGTATATATATATGTGTGTACTTTATAGAATCGAAAACGACTGCATCCATCGAGCTCAAATTTCGTATATAAGTGTAAAAACCCACGAACACCGTAGTTGTCGCGTTTTGGAGAAGCTCAGAGCACCGTTTCTCCCTTCCCAATCATCAAAATCACCGCAATCGGCACTTCGGGGTTAATAGCGTTGATATATAAAGAGTGTTCGTTTTCCGCAGTGTCTATATAAAGAGCGTCGTTTTCACTATCTACTTATTTGTATGACGGGAGTCTAATTGTAGCCTGTCGCTCGAAATATTATGCAGAGAGATTTCACGACGGGAAGCGTTTGTTTTCAATTCAATGCAATGTTATCGCTCGAAATATTATGCAGAGATATTTCACGACATTAGGACGGGTACGGCAGACTCGAAATATTATGCAGAGAGATTTCCCGACGGAAAGCGTTTGTTTTCAATTCAATGCAATGTTATCGTAGAGAGATTTCACGACGGGAAGTGTTTGTTTTCAATTCAATGCAATGTTATCGCTCGAAATATTATGCAGAGATTTCACGACATTAGGACGGGTACGGGCAGGTTAAAAAAAAAGAAAACAAAGAATGCGTTGTCTGTCGTTCCTAGGAAGAGGGATTTCATCGGGTATATTTTTCCGCCAGAAACAAATAATTTAATTATAAAAAATAAAAATATTAAAAAATTCTGAAAACAAATATATTAAATTTAAAAAACATTAAATTAATATAAAAAAAAAAAAACTAAAAAAAAAAAAAAACTAAATAATTTAAAAACTGTCATGTTTCTGACCAACCACGCCAGTGGCGGGCTAACCTGCTAGTATATCTCATATATATATTTGAAGACCTCTGTCTGTCTGTTTGTCTGTCTGTCTGTCCTTAATAAAAATCTACGATTCTCGACCGATCGGGACGAAACTTGGTACGTGTGTGTAGTTTGACCAGGCGGTGGTCGTTGTCGTATTGGCGAGCCCGTGCGACGCCCCTGCAGCGCATGCGCAGACGAGATCTCGGAAACAGGTTGAGCTATCGACTTGAAATTTGGTATGTGAATGTATCTTGCCCCGAGTACGAATTTTATCGGGTCGCCGATCCCGTGCGACGCCAGCTTCGCGCATGCGCAGACGAGATCTCGGAAACGGGTGGAGCTATCGACTTGAAATTTGCTATGTGAATGTATCTTGCCCCGGATACGAATTTTATCTGGTCGCCAAGCCCGTGCGACGCCAGCTTCGCGCATGCGCAGACCAGATATCGGAAACGGGTGAGCTATCGACTTGGAAATTTGGTTTTTGAATAGCCCGGACAACGTCGGGCTCATCGGCTAGTTCTATATATTTTGAGACTTCCGTATATATATATATGTGTGTACTTTAGAGAATCGAAAACGACTGCATCCATCGAGCTCAAATTTCGTGTATAAGTGTAAAAACACACGAACACCGTAGTTGTCGCGTTTTGGAGAAGCTCAGAGCACCGGTTCTCCCTTCCCAATCATTAAAATCACCGCAATCGGCACTTCGGGGTTAATAGCTTTGATATATAAAGAGCGTTCGTTTTCCGCAGTGTCTATATAAAGAGCGTCGTTTTCACTGTCTACTTATCTGTATGACGGGAGTCCAATTGTAGCCTGTCGCTCGAAATATTATGCAGAGATATTTCACTACGGGAAGCGTTTGTTTTCAATTCAATGCAATGTTATCGCTCGAAATATTATGCAGAGATATTTCACGACATTAGGACGGGTACGGCAGACTCGAAATATTATGCAGAGAGATTTCCCGATGGGAAGCGTTTGTTTTCAATTCAATGCAATGTTATCGTAGAGAGATTTCACGACGGGAAGTGTTTGTTTTCAATTCAATGCAATGTTATCGCTCGAAATATTATGCAGAGAGATTTAACGACATTAGGACGGGTACGGGCAGGTTAAAAAAAAAGAAAAAACAAAGAATGCGTTGTCTGTCGTTCCTAGGAAGGGGGGATTTCATCGGGTAAATTTTTCCGCCAGAAACAAAAAAATTAATTATACAAAAATTAAAAAAAATTAATAAATATTAAAAAATTCAGAAAACAAATATATTAAATTTAAAAAACATTAAATTAATATTAAAAAATAAAAATAAATAAATAAAAACTAATAATTAAAAAAATGTCATGTTTCTGACCAACCACGCCAGTTGCGGGCTAACCTGCTAGTCTATCTATACTATATATTTTGAGACTTCGTATATGTGTGTGTGTGTGTGTACTTCATAGAATCCAAAACGCGTGTACAGATTGAGCTCAAACTTCCTATGTAAGTGTCAAATCCCACCGATACGACCGTGGTCGCGGTTTAGAGAAGCTCAGAGCACCCGTTCTCCACTCTCAACTCACCGCAAAGGCACGACGTGGGTTAATCAAGTGATTATTTAATGAGCGTTTGTTTTTGACGCATCTCTATAAAGAGCGTCTGTTTGCCATTCAACGTTATTTGCATCTGCAGAGAGATATACGGAACATACATTAAATTTAAAAAACATTTGTTTCTGACCAACCCTGCGAGCACGGATGGTGCGCTTTGTTTTTACAGTATATACTTATATACCGAAATCATCCCAGATAATCACGAATATAGCATCAGATTTCTCCCCAGATATACCGTTATAAAGCTACTGGAATCTGCCAATCTACGGGAAATTCCAGGGAATGCCGATTGAGCTCAAACTTGCTACCCACGGGAAGTGTCATATATATGAGTGTGTCCTTTATAGACTCGAACCGATTGAGCTCAAACTTGCTAAATAAGAAAATAGCCCCCAAGCCGTAAATATCAACAACAACGATATTACTAAATACACGTTTTCGGCAATGTGAGAGTTTTCGGGGAGCCGTGATGCCAACAACAACGACCCGAAGCCCTGAATGCCAACAACAGATTCAATGCAATGTTATCTATTATGAAGAGAGATTTCACGACATTACGACGGGTACGGCAGACTCAAAATATTATGCAGACAGATTTCCCGACGGGAAGCGTTTGTTTTAAATTCAATGCAATGTTATCGTAGAGAGATTTCACGAAACAAAGAATGCGTTGTCTGTCGTTCCTAGGAAGGGGGGATTTCTACGGGTAAATGTTTCCGACAGAAACAAAAAATTTAATTAAAACAATTTAAAATTTAATTTCAATTCAATGCAATGTTATCGTAGAGAGATTTCACGAAACAAAGAATGCGTTGTCTGTCGTTCCTAGGAAGGGCGGATTTCTACGGGTAAATTTTTCCGCCAGAAACAAAAAAATTAATTAAAACAATTTAAAATTTAATTTCAATTCAATGCAATGTTATCGTAGAGAGATTTCACGAAACAAAGAATGCGTTGTCTGTCGTTCCTAGGAAGGGGGGATTTCTACGGGTAAATTTTTCCGCCAGAAACAAAAAAAATAATTAAAACAATTTACAATTTAATTAAAACAATTTAAAATTAAAAAAGATTAACAATAAAAAAACAATTCAGAAACAAAATATATTAAATTTAAAAAACATTAAATTCATATTAAAAAATAAAAAACAAAAATAAATAAAAACAAAATAATTACAAAAATGTCATGTTTCTGAAACAAAGCCATGGGACGAATGCCGCCAGTGGCGGGCTAACCTGCTAGTACTATATATTTTGAGACTTCGTATATATGTGTGTATGTATGTACTTCATAGAATCGAAAACGGTTCGCTCGATTGAGTTCAAACTTACCATCTAAATGTAAAATACCACCGACACGACCGTGGTCGCGGTTTAGAGAAGCTCAGAGCACCCGTTCTCCAATCTCAAATCACCGCAAAGGCACGGCGTGTGTTAATCAAGTGATTATTTAATGAGCGTTTGTTTTTGACGCATCTCTATAAAGAGCGTCTGTTTGCCATTCAACGTTATTTGCATCTGCAGAGAGATATACGGAACATACATTAAATTTAAAAAACATTTGTTTCTGACCAACCCTGCGAGCACGGATGGCGCGCTTTGTTTTTACAGTATATACTTATATACCGAAATCATCCCAGATAATCACGAATATAGCATCAGATTTCTCCCCAGATATACCGTTATAAAGCTACTGGAATCTGCCAATCTACGGGAAATTCCAGGGAATGCCGATTGAGCTCAAACTTGCTACCCACGGGAAGTGTCATATATATGAGTGTGTCCTTTATAGACTCGAACCGATTGAGCTCAAACTTGCTAAATAAGAAAATAGCCCCCAAGCCGTAAATATCAACAACAACGATATTACTAAATACACGTTTTCGGCAATGTGAGAGTTTTCGGGGAGCCGTGATGCCAACAACAACGACCCGAAGCCCTGAATGCCAACAACAGATTCAATGCAATGTTATATCTATTATGCAGAGAGATTTTACGACATTACGACGGGTACGGCAGACTCAAAATATTATGCGGACAGATTTCCCGACGGGAAGCGTTTGTTTTAAATTCAATGCAATGTTATCGTAGAGAGATTGCACGAATCAAAGAATGCGTTGTCTGTCGTTCCTAGGAAGGGGGGATTTCTACGGGTAAATATTTCCGCCAGAAACAAAAAAATTAATTAAAACAATTTACAATTCAATTAAAACAATTTAAAATTAAAAAAAATTAACAATAAAAAAACAATTCAGAAACAAAATATATTAAATTTAAAAAACATTAAATTCATATTCAAAAATAAAAAACAAAAATAAATAAAAACAAAATAATTACAAAAATGTCGTGTTTCTGAAACAAAGCCATGGGACGAATGCCGCCAGTGGCGGGCTAACCTGCTAGTACTATATATTTTGAGACTTCCGTATATATATATATGTGTGTACTTTATAAAATGGAAAACGACTGCACCCATCGAACTCAAATTTCGTATATAAGTGTAAAAACCCACGTACACCGTAGTTGTCGCGTTTTGGAGAAGCTCTGAGCACCCTTTTTCCACTCCCAAATCACCGCGAACGGCACAGCGGTGGTTAATCAAGTGATAATTTAATGAACGTTGTATATGACGCGTCGCTATAAAAAGAGCGTTTGTTTGCAATTCAACGAAACGCAGAGATATACGGGAACAATATTTTGAGTGCTCTCCGCATGCTCGATTGAGTTCAAACTTCCTATCTAAGGGTAAAATCCCACGGACACCGTAGTTGTCGCGTTTTGGAGAAGCTCTGAGCACCCGTTCTCCACTCCCAATCATCAAAATCACCGCGAACGGCACTGTCTACATTGCGTCATTGTACAGACATGAGCGTGTTGTGTGATTCTTACATACTCATGGCTTCCTAGGAACGCGGATCGGGTCAGTTTTTCCGTCCTAGGTGATTTTCACATCGAAACGGGTACCCACAAATTATATATATGTGTGTGCTACCTACGGGAAGTGTCATGAACGGGTTAAATTGTGACCCCGACCTGACCTTGACCTTGAAAATGATCAATTCAAGGTCAAATCGGGTAAAATATTGAAAAAAAAAAAATTAATTAAAAAAAAAAAACAATTTAAATTCCAAAAGCAGTGAACTATATGAAGTGAATTAAGCACTACAAAATTACATGACAATTTGACAAACAATTTACATCATAACTGGACTGGAATGTCACTGTTTCAGATAACTATAATTGATTTCATGAGATTCATATACAAAAAAATATATATATACAAAAATTAAAATAAAATTAAAATTTATCAAAACCGTTCCACATTTTTGGTATCAAATGACGAATTTCCTATAGGTTGAAATGCAGATATACTTACTTACCCTGTATGCCAGAAATTGATTTTCAAAAGAGGCACTTTCCACTGGATTAGATGTGGCATAAAATTAACAGATCAAAAATAAATGGCATTTATGATTTTGTTGCTCTATAGTTTTATAAATTAAATAATAGTGTAGGTCAGTATGATGCTGAGTATGTGTATATAACATATAATAGTGTATGTCAGCATGATGCTGAGTATGTGTACACACACTGCTATTGAACTCAATTTCAAATTACTCAAGTTGTACCTAAAATTTGATTACAATCTTTTGATTAATTTGGTGTAAAGTCAGACATATGTTAGGCCAATGTATTATCTATACTATATATTTTGAGAACTACGTATATATATATGTGTGTACTTTATAAAATGGAAAACGGATGCACCCATCGAGCTCAAATTTCGTATATAAGTGTAAAAACCCACGGGGATCGTCGACGTCGCATTTTGGACAAGCTCTGAGCACTGATTCTCCACTCCCAATCATCAAAATCACCGCAAACGCCACTGCGGGGGTTAAGGCATCAACGATCTTTATATTGACCATATTCGGAGTTGTTAACGACGAACGCTCTTTATTGCAATCGACATTGCTAAACGACTTTCCCATGCGTACGAAATACGGATGAAAAACGCGAAATGCAATTATCTCGATTAAAAAGGCAGAATTGATCTAAGAGGCGTAACTCTACATTTGTTATATCGTACAATGAGTTGTTGTGTCATTCTTATGTCTGTATGTCCTAGGAACAGGGGAAATTTTCATCGGGTCAGTCTTTTAGGGACGGGTACCATGAATTAACTCATGAAAAACAAAAAATGCGTGTTGTGTGATGCTGTCGTTCCTAGGAAGGGAATGGGGATTTCATCGGGTCTGTTTTTTCGCCCGAAAAAGACCGAATAAAATAAAAAAAACAATTAAATTAAAAAAAAGGAGAATTAAATTCAATTAAATTTAAAAACAAATTCTGACCAACCACGCCAGTGGCGGGCTAACCTGCTAGTCTCCTATATATTTTGAGACTTCCGTAAATATATATATATATATATATTTGTCCTCTATAGAATCGAAAACGGCTGGCTCGATTGAGCTCAAACTTCCCATCTAATGGTAAAATACCACGGGAATCGTCGTCGCGGCGTTTTGGCGACACTCTGGGCACTCATTCTCCACTCCCATTCATCAAAATCACGGTCCTCGGCACTGCGGGGGTTAAGGCAGTCACACTCTTTATATTGACCAAATTTGGCGTTGTTAACCGAGTAACGCTCTTTATTGCCATCGGCGTTGCTAAAAGGTCACATATGCGTACGAAACTACGGATGCAAAACGCACCGGAACCGAAATGCATTTATCTTGATTAAAAAGGCAGAATTAACTCATTGGAAAACAACAAATGCGTATCGTGTGATTCTTATGTCTGTCGTTCCTAGGAACGGGGGAGATTTTCATCGAATCACAAAACGCATCGGAATCACAAAACGCACCGGAACCGGAATGCATTTATCTTGATTAAAAAGGCAGAATTAACTCATTGGAAAACAACAAATGCGTATCGTGTGATTCTTATGTCTGTCGTTCCAAGGAACGGGGTCAATTTTCATCGAATCATACCTCTTTTAGGGACGAGGGAGAATTTCATCGGGTCAGTTTTTCGGCCCTAGGGACGGGTACCATCATTTCTCTTGATTAAAAAGGCAGAATTGAAAGGCAGAATTGACTAATTGAAAAAAAAAAATGCGTGTTGTGTGATTCTTAAAAAAAATTAAATTAAAAATTAACTCATTGAAAAACAAAAAATTAAATTAAAAAATTAATAATTAAAAATTAATTAATTAACTCATTGAAAAAAAAAATGTCATGTTTCTGACGATTGCCGCCAGTGGCGCTCTAACCTGCTAGTATAATATATAGCGACATGGCAAATCCCATGGCTTCTGAAATATTCATATAGTGATCGCCTGATTATTCTAAATTTGGTGTCTCTAAAATATCACAGAATGCACGACGATATGATTGACAGGGATATAAAATACTCAATTAATATTACAACATACATTCAAGCTCAATGTTCGCAAGGGCGATATACAAATCCACGAGGTGACACGTAAGATGCAGCATAAGCATATCAATTTCGCGTAGAGATGTAACAAAATACTTCTCGCAAATAGCTATATAGCGCCGTGGAACACTTTACCGAGTGAAGTTGTCTGTGTGGATAATATATATACATTTAAGAGTCGCATAGACACACCTGGTTGATGCACCAAACCTACACAATATGCTTCGACCCGCGAAAATAAGTCAATTATCAAAATTCGAGTTAGGAAGCTAAGCATCGAATAGGCCCAGTATACTATTATATTTGAAAATTTGTACAAACAATATTCAATGATATTTCATTAAACTAATTATATCCATTATATTTCAAATATGTAAAGAAAATATGTATATACACATGAACATCTCAAGATTAATTTTTTTCTGACAAGGGTAGACTCCATTTTATGACCGATTGTGAACGTCATTTGCATTGGTCATAATAGTTCTAATTCGAAATTATGTTATTACTATGTGTAAAGCTTTAGTTTGTGTTTAAGTCAGAATTGCTTCTGATGCGACCGGTGCCATGGGGGCATAAATGCTATAGGACAATAGGCATAACGCAAATCATATATAATGCACATTTTGGGTGGAAGATGAGGTACTATAAACAAGCGAACAAGGATCTCAATAAAACATGTATATCAAAAATCCTTCAGAAAAAAACATCGTTAATATGTGTCAGTGGTACTGGCAGCTGAACTGTAGAGGTCTCTTTGTAATGATATATCACATATCATCGTTGGCACACCATTTGCTATATCAATGGTTATGATTATTACACTACTGGGTTCCGTCAGTTTTCTAGGATTGCTGGAGCAATACGGATAACACAGATATCGTTAAATTCGGTGTTTGTAGAACGCAGTTCAGTATACGTGTCCTGTATTGTCGTGCGCAATTGCCCTTAACAATGTTTTTATCTCGACGTCCTTCGACATATTCCAATTACTTGTCACACACTTTGCATGATTTCTGGCAATGTCTTAGCATGTATGACACATTCCTTGTGCACTGACCACCTTTTGCCCATTGAGCGCATGACTCGTCTTCATCCCTGCATCCTAGAATGGAAGTATATTAGACTTAAACTGACGAAAGTATGGACGTCACAAACATATAATAAAATGCAGCATCAACATCGATCACAAAATAATTATAACCGATTGTTGAATACAATCAATGTAATAATAATGGACAATCTCTAGTTTTCACACATTACCCAGTAATGTATATGATTCGCCTAGCGCATTTGATCATCTGAGTCAAATTATTTATAGTCGAAACAGGCTGCGGTCGCTAAGTGGGATATGGGCCTGCGACCCCTTTGTGTAGTTAGCCCACATCTTGATTGCTTACTTTTTTCTGTATTTAAAAAACAAACATTTTAACACAATTTTTGTATTTCTTTTTAGATTGAACAGCTTGCTAAATTTAACCAAATGCATTTATATGTTGTTTTTGTGTTGTTTTTAAAGGATTGTGGTCCTGAACACATACAAGAGATGGACTGTCGTCCGGTGCATACCCCCTCATGGCATACCGCCTAGTGTGGGCACATCTATAACTTACGATGGCTATACTCAGACATATGGACCCAGAAATCAGCATTTTCATATAAACAAAGATGAATAACTATAGAACAAAAAACCAAAACAAACATTTGAATGTGCCATTAAATGTCCTCATAGTGGTGAACATCCATACAAAATTTCATTGAGATCCGAGCATTACTGTTCAAGTTATGAGCTGAACAGACATCGGATGGATCAAACAGCCAACATTTCCAGATAAACAAAGATGAATTACTCTAGAATGGAAAAGCAGAACAGAACAATGGAACCCCCTATTGAATGTCCTCATAGTGGTGAACATCTATACCAAATTCCATTGAGATCCCAGCACAACTGTTGAAGTTACGACATGAACAGACACCAGATGGACCAAAAAGCCAACATTTCCAGATGAACAAAGATGAATAACTCTAGAATGGAAAAGCGGAACAAAACGATGGAACCCTCTTTTTAATGTCCTCATAGCAGTGAACATCCATACCAAATCCCATTGAGATCCCAGTACAACTGTCGAAGTTACAATATGAACAGACACCAGACGAACCAAAAAGCCAACATTTCCAGATGAACAAAGATGTATAACTCTAGAATGGAAAATCCGAACAAAACGATGGAACCCTCTATTGAATGCCCTGATAGCAGTGAACATCCATACAAAATTTCATTGAGATCCGAGCACTACTGTTCAGGTTATGACATGAACAGACACCTGATGGACCAAAAATCCAACATTTCAAGATAAACAAAGAGGAATAACTCTAGAATGGAAAATCCGAACAAAACGATGGAACCCTCTATTTAATGTCCTCATAGTTGTGAACATCCACACCAAATTTGGTTGAGATCCCAGCACAACTGTTGAAGTTACGACATGAACAGACACCAGACGGACCAAAAAGCCACTATTTCCAGATAAACAAAGATGAATAACTCTAGAATGGAAAATCCAAACAAAACGATGGAACCCTCTATTTAATGTCCTCATAATAGTGAACATCCATACCTAATTTCATTGAGATCCGAGCACTACTGTTCAAGTTATGACACGAACAGACATCGGACGGACGTACGGACTCACGGACGCACGGACGGACGCACGGACGGACGCACGGACGGACGCACGGACAGGTGCAAAACAGTATACCCCCCTTTTTTTTTTAAAAGGGGGTATAATTAGTATTTTCTCTCAATACCGATAATATGAATAGACACGTCCTATATAAAGACTACTTATTTACTAATTTATGCTTGGCACGCGACGTTATATATACAGGTATATATATATATATAGACACAACAAAATTCAACTCTGATTCCGTATTTAAGTTTGTCAACTAATATGGAAGATAGCCAGAAAACATGTGGAGGTATTATTTATATATAATTTAGGCTTATTTATTCTGCAAGAGTTATGGGACCTGGTCATTTATTCATAATTGGGAGGGCTTTCCGGTAGTGTTTAGTTGTATTCTCCAGGGTCAAAATTAAAAAGAGAAATAACGCCGCCACAACACCCGCTGGGTAGCCACACCAAATCTGGTTGAAGTCGGTCCATGCGTCTGGAAGAAAAATTGCGAGCAGACTGACTGACAGACCATACACTCTTATGACTTTATATATATATATATATATATATATATATATATATATATATATATATAAACATTTCCCATATATGTGCTCACGTGTATTGACATTTATCCCCTCTGTAGAATTGTAAGCCTTCTTAGGCACCATTGTTCTTCTAGGGCCATACCACGCCGTATCCCGGTGTTCTTGTTCGATATATGTTAACTAAACAGGAAACACTTATTTCGTATTACCCGGCAAAAATTGTCGTCGCTATATAGAGAAGACAGATTTTACACGGGTCATAACAATCTCGTATGCCCCTTGTAAAACTGATATTACCCGGCAAAAATTGTCGTCGCTATATAGAGAAGACAGATTTTAACGGGTCATAACAATCTCGTATTCCACTTGTAAAACTGATATTACCCGTCAAAAATTGTCGTCGCTATATAGAGAAGACAGATTTTACAAGGGTCATAACAATCTCGTATGCCCCTTGTAAAACTGATATTACCCGGCAAAAATTGTCGTCGCTATATAGAGAAGACAGATTTTAACGGGTCATAACAATCTCGTATTCCACTTGTAAAACTGATATTACCCGTCAAAAATTGTCGTCGCTATATAGAGAAGACAGATTTTACAAGGGTCATAACAATCTCGTATGCCCCTTGTAAAACTGATATTACCCGGCAAAAATTGTCGTCTCTATATTTTACACGGGTCATAACAATCTCGTATGCCCCTTGTAAAACTGATATTACCCGGCAAAAATTGTCGTCGCTATATAGAGAAGACAGATTTTACAAAGGTCATAACAATCTCGTATTCCCCTTGTAAAACTGATATTACCCGGCAAATATTGTCGTCGCTATTTTGAGAAGACAGATTTTACAAGGGTCATAACAATCTCGTATGCCCCTTGTAAAACTGATATTACCCGGCAAAAATTGTCGTCGCTATATAGAGAAGACAGATTTTACACGGGTCATAACAATCTCGTATGCCCCTTGTAAAACTGATATTACCCGGCAAAAATTGAAGTCTCTATATTTTACACGGGTCATAACAATCTCGTATGCCCCTTGTAAAACTGATATTACCCGGCAAAAATTGTCGTCGCTATATAGAGAAGACAGATTTTTACACGGGTCATAACAATCTCGTGTGCCCCTTGTAAAACTGATATTACCCTCAAATATTGTCGTCGCTATATAGAGAAGACAGATTTTACAAGGGTCATAACAATCTCCTATGCCCCTTGTAAAACTGATATTACCCCGCAAAAATTGTCGTCGCTATATAGAGAAGACAGATTTTACACGGGTCATAACAATCTCGTATTCCCCTTGTAAAACTGATATTACCCGGCAAAAATTGTCGTCGCTATTTTGAGAAGACAAATTTTACAAAGGTCATAACAATCTCGTATGCCCCGTGTAAAACTGATAATACCCTGCAAAAATTGTCGTCGCTATAATTATAGAGAAGACATATTTTACAAGGGTCATACAATCTCGTATGCCCCTAGCAGAATTTATATGACCTGGCAAAAGTTTTAAAGGCGAATGTACATTTTTCAAAGCCACGTTGATTCCTGGTGTGATGTTATCTTGCTACCCTTGCTTGATTTATTTAGGTTGTCTGACTCATTTACCATTACTATTTTTGAAGTGTATTGCTCTCTTTTATATCCTCTAACATATAGATTCCAAAAGTAAGCTAGGCCAGCAAGTATTTATAGACAAATTGTGGAATAGCTATATAAATATATTCATCGTATGAGCAGTCTAATCAAATAGAGTTACTGTTCGTGGCTCGTTTCCGCGCTTTATGTCTGTGGGAATATCTTGTTAATAGAGACCGGGGATAAATACATTACACGGCTTGTTGAGGGGGGATACGGTGTGGTATGCCCCGGTCGACTCTGGTATCCGCCTCGGCTATCGCCTCGGGGGATACGAGCCTCTACCGGGGCATACCACACCGTATCCCCCTCAACAAACCGTGTAACTTATAGTATGTCCCGGATAGATATGTTTTCTGTTTTCAAACGAGATTTCCCTTAAGATTTTGAACTTATTGGAAAAACTTCAGAATTAATTAAAATTTACACAATATGCATAATATGAAGGCAATGCCTATATATAATTCAAGAATATCATCTGTCTATCTATGTATCTAAATATCTGTTTGCAATTTTCTGACAGATCCTTGTGTGCAGATTTCATCAACGTTTGTTGTGGTGCCCTAGCTGGCGGATCCTATTAAGGCGTTAGTTTTTGTTTCAAAAGTTTGATTTAAAACACAATAATAACAAAATTAAATTGCCAAGGAGTTCATTCTAAAAAAAAACAAGTATGTACTTTAATTTGGAATTAACTGATCCAACTGTTATAGCAGACAACGGATGCTGAATGAGTTATAAGATCGCACTGTCCATTGGAAAATCAGACGTTAACATGTATGATCGTACTCACCATTACAATTCTGACAGGACATTTTACAATACACCAAATTGTAACCAGGGTTCGTTGCACAGAAACCGAACTCGGCCCAGGTTCTGCAGTTCTCGTTTGAGTCAAAACATGTTACTGAAATAGCAAAATTTATTGCGTGTATAAAATTAATATCACAGGCGTGTGACAATTCACATACTTATCACACTTAACCCGCGTAAAATAAAATCCAATTCTTCGGTTAGCGGTAACATCACACAATACTCAGTTAAAATTTAAATTCCGACACAGGGGTTTTAGAAATAAGATATGTATATTCCCGATCAGTTGATTCGGCTTCAACAAATGAAGATTCAACGAGTCTCTGATATATATCATTGGTTAACTTGGTATGCTTGGCTTATTCAAATGAAAATAAACGAGAACGTTTGCCCAAACAATATAAGTTTTGCGTATCGTATTGTGTATGGGCAATAAGATAGCTATACTACTGATATTGTAGATGTGTGTTCAAGGCCTCGGTTTTCGGATCATATATTTTATTGGCGACGCGAGATTGTGATATGGATATCTTAGAGGTTGGGCGATTTGCTCATGCACTGATTGTTGGCAGTCAACCATATTGCCTAAATTATTATTGTTTATTCCACACCCATTGACGTGAGTCACATGTATTCAACGGAATCCCAGCCATTGAATACATATTACTGTATACCTCTAGTGGAATACAAGCCGGAACTATTCTTGTTGACATTGTCGCCAAGAAAGATGGCGTACATTACGTCTACACAACTTGCATCATAATCTCGAATCTTTTATCGAACTCGTTGCGGACGGCGCAAAGTTATATTTCGCTCTCGCGACGCTCTCGCGAAATATATCCGTGCGCCATCCGCAACTCAATCGATAAAAGAGTCTCGATTAAGATGCGCGTTGTGTTCTGTCTATTTATATTCCATCGTTAGTGTGACAACAAGCGCTGTGAGCACAATAATGACATACCTTATGAATCACCGTTCAGGTACTATTCGTGCTATGAATTTGAAAATAGTGACCCATTTCAATAGGCAATGTCTAGACATATGACGTCATGTATAACGCATACCTGGGTCTTGAGTTGTGGTGTCATCGCCGTCTTCCTCACCGCCTTGCGAGTGAGTCGTAGTTATCCTAACAGTTGGAGAGGGCGTCGTTATGGCACGTAATATAGTAGAAGTTATAGCTGACTTCTCAGTCGTTTTAAGGATTTCTGTTTTAGGCGCATCAGTGGTTTTGGGCGCCATCGTCGTATATAATTTATAATCGTCGCAGATGCCGCATGAACGCTTGCAAGATTTCAACATAAAGTCCGGATTTATCTTGCAGTGATCGTGCTTCGCCCATACTCGACAATCTCTATCATTATACTTGTTTGTGCAATCTCCTGTAAAGAAATCCCGTATACACGATGAATACATGTTTCAATATACGCGAATATATGTTTCCTTATAAGACTTAAAGTACATTGTCACGATGCATTATGGTAACTCTGCAATATTGGATGGGCTTTCCTTTGGATTCACGCATCAATGTTCCAAAAGCATATCATGTTCCACGTTTTTCTATTTACTTGTTTGTATTTCAGATTTGACTTTTTCGAGGAAAATGGCCCCAACTGCGAATAATCATTAAGACCACAATATTCCAATGCTACCATGTTAGAAATTACCGTCGGTGTGACGGTACCAGACCGTAGTAATCCGACGGTTCCATGTCGTTTCATCAGTTATATGGTAAATCGTGTTTAAGCGCCCTGAAAATGGTATGAGTTAAAATCGACAGTGACTCCATACAGTATGACTAAATCTGGCACTGCTGATATTTGCCTATTCTGTTAAGTTTTTATTCAATGCATTCCCGCTGAGTAATCCGGCATGTTAATCCAGTGCAATGCATTCCGGCGGCTTGCGTTCTGTAATAAATTATGTTCGTAAACCCAGTTACTTTTATCATTAACAAATTGTCGTTTGTTGAACACTTGTAAACTATTGTTTCTGGGAAAACCTGACTTATACGGTGGTGGAATAATGTTTAGACTGTCTGACTCCGGTGGAAATTAGTATTACTCGTTAGTAGTATAGTCGACTCATTTCGACCTGTCAAAGATAAAGATTGAGCCAATGGGGATAAAATAAAACGATCGATTGATCGTGTCGACGGCATAGGAGTAAGGAGATAAGATAACATTAGCTTATGTAGTTGGCTTCGGCGAGGAGAGCGAAAATTAGGTTAATCTCGGCAGATACCTTATACAGCATCCATGTGAATTATTGGCTTTATTACTATATATTCTGGTATATGCGGAAGGGTAATAATTAGTTTATAGAGTTGGGTAATATCGGGGACTTTATTGCAGGAAGATGAAGGTTGAAAAACGTATCATACTCAAGGAAGGTCGTAGAAAGGTACACATAGACGCCATAGTTCTAAACCGGATAAAAAGCGTAACATATTGTTTCTACGAGAGTATTTGAAAGGATGTCGAACGGCGGAGTAATTACGGTAGTCTCACCTGCTAAAGCCGACACCGATCGTGCAAAAAGTCTACTGTATCGTGAAAAAAGGGAGACAACATCAACTGGATGTTTTCGTTCCCGCATTGTGGGAAATTGTTCACTACGAAATTCAATCTCAAGAGACATACGGTCACTCAGCATGACGCAACCGAAATATTGATAATGATGACATCAGTGACAGCTCTATGGAAGAAGGAGAAAAAGAGGAGAGTTCGAGTGATTCAGACGACAAACCAAGATATACCAGGGAGCAAACGGAGCTGAAAAAAACGTTCTCAGAATTCGCTCAGGATTGGATGATAAGTTTATTCAAGCGCTTCGTGACTCTGTATACGAAAGAGGAATAGCTAATGGTTTGTCTGAAGTTGAAGTCGGAGAGAAAGAAAGGACAGGAACGTTCGAGAGAAACTGCTTCCGTCATCGCAGAGTACTGGAGTACGTACTTAAATTCTCGCGAAATAAAATGCATACAAAAATCAGGAATGAGGTGGTTAAACTGGAGAAGGAGGGTTTCAACACGAAACGCGCGTCCGAGATAGCAGGGAGGAAATACACTGACGATATTTTACAACGTGATGAGGAGTCCTCGACCAATGACTCTGTTGATGATGAAAATAGTGATTAAATATCGTATAATTTATTTTCATTTAGTTTTTCTCCACCCATCCTCAGTGTTGTTTGCCTTTGCCTCCAACTAACACTGGCTAATGATTTTCATGTGAAATGACATCAAGAGATAATGCTATCATTACGTTTCTACTAGAGTTGTCTCACATGATAATTTATTGATATCATTATGTCACATGCAACTATTGCAATAAAATCTTCATACTTTAAAAACAGGACATCACACCTAATCAATGGTATAAAATTATCAAATAGGGTGTTCATTAATATCCCTGGTTCAAGAGTATAATGTTTAATTAATATAAACCAAAATTAAAAAAAAACAGATGAAGAGTGTGCTAAGGAAAACCTAGGTAAGAGATATGAGGTAAATCAGAAGAATAGTATTTGACTTATTGCATTGGATTCATGTGTGTGAAAGGGTTAATTATTTATAATCCGATCAACCAATCTATACCGAAAAATACAGGTTATGCATGTGTCATAAACCTGCATATAAAATATGAACACAAACGGACAAAACATACTTGAGTTATGGAATCGGATGGAAAGTGCTAATCATTTCTAAACCGATCAACTGATCGATACCAAACACTATACATGTGAGAGGTGTGTCACAAACATGCACATCATACTTGAGTAATCGAGTCTACGAATAGACGGACAGACGGGCGGACAGACGGCTAGACAGACGGGTGGACGAACGACGGATGGTTGATCCGGACGTGGGCATTATGTGTACCATACAAGGTATGGGTACACATAAAACGGGACCAAGTTTGACGCCATCTTGTCTGACCATGGTGTCTACATGGCTACTTTATCATGCTAGCATTAAGAGTTGAGGAACATAATAAGGAAGAAAATGAGTAAGATGAAGTTAACCAAAGCATTGTTTATATGCCTGTTAAAATGCGCTGACATACCCGTTTTGACTCGTACTGTTGTCCTCTCGTGTGTGGGTCGTCTTGTCGTGGTCTTACCAGACTGTTGACATGTGTTGCAGGACTTTTGACAATGTACCGTCATCCACGTCGGATTGATGTCGCACTCACCAACCCTGGCCCACCCATCACACTTAGCGCTGTCGTATAGATTGCGACATTCACCCTCTATATATGAAGGATAAATATATATATATACGTTTGAGCAATCGAGAAATAATTATGGCGTCTATCAACTGATCGGCCAAATAAATTAAACAAGCAGTTCGTCAACACGGTCTAAATTCCGTTGGGTAAGAATTTAGCCAAACAACATGGTAATCGGATGTTGAGCAGTTTAGTAAAATCTGTTTAGTAAAATATACCAAATATATATATAATATACCATGTATTTGTCTAACCTGAAGTCATTTGTGCAGTAACATCCGTTCACATGTTAGATTACTGCGTTTACAGTAAAAGTCATGTGATACCATTCGGGCCAATAGTTAATCGCGACCTGACCACGCCGTGTTGTTAAAACAAAGTAAAAATGGCTGATAATTCGTTATCAGCAAGTTGAAAGAATAGGATCATTCGAAGGTATATAGATCCATTATACAACAATATATTGACATCATTGTATCACAAACAGGTTTATATCTACGAACCAGCTCTTGGTGAGTCACATGTGATTTTTGACGTCAGATGTCTTAAAAGGGCACTAATAATTAATTTTACTAAAAATTAATTATACATGTTAAATACACCGAATCCTTTTCAGTTAGTTTAGCTTATATGTGTACAAAGCCTCGACATAGATTAAACTTGAATCGATCCCATCTAGTGCCAAGAAAGGAGTTATGGTTCCCCTTTTTAAAGGAGGTACGAAATCCAGACATAAATTATATAACTATAGAGCCATCACAATCCTCCCTATCGTTTACAAGATCTTCGAAAGATTACTACTCAACAGACTAGAAACGAACACACCTCAAATTTGCCATGAGTTCCATCTCGACTTCGTACCTTTTGCAAGAGTGTTTCTCCTATACGAAACAGCAATCAAGCAAATTATATTCATGTTTCATTGACACTCAAAAAGCTTTTGATAGAGTTTGGTTAAATGGCCTTCTTTACAAATTACATAATAAGGGTCTGAAAGGTAAAGCTTGGCGTGTATTCTCAAACGTCTTAACAGGAATTTAGTGCTGTGTTAGATACAACGGAGTGTTCTCAAACTGGTTCGACGTCAAGCAGGGCACCAGGCAAGGTTGAATAATTTCTCCGCTCATGTACATGTTATATATTGATGAACTCATAGCCCTGCTCTCATCTTCCGGGAATGGTCTGTCCATCTCGTCTCTGAACTGCTCGTCCCCAACCCAGGCAGACGACATGGCTCTCCTTTCACTTACTAGTCCCGGACTGCAGTCTATGTGTGATATATGTAAGTAAGTAAGTAAATATTTTATTATGGCATATCATCATAAAATGTGTTACACATATTTAATTAAATAATAAACAATAATATGTCATATGGTGGTGGCATGACCATATGGTCGTCTTCCTGCCGCCACCATTTGGAAATGGAAAATATGGACAAAAATATGGAAGATATACAAATTTATACAAAATTGGCATTTATGCAAAATGGCATACTGGGTGGGGTTCAAACCATATAATATAATGAAATAATAATGACACGAGGCTTTGTGTGTGTCTGCGTTGTTTACAATTTGATTAAAAAAATTTAATCTTTAGCTATAAAGTTCAAAAATAAAACTGTTCAAACTAGACAATGTTCTAATCAGTTTGCACCAAATAGTTAATATTTGCACTGAATATAGGCACTCAACAACACAGAAGATTGAAAAAAAAACAAATATCTACATGCATATATACACATAAGCGCATACATACATGCATTTACATATATATATATATATATATTCATCAGGCACATCTTCTCATTTTTTTTAATTCATTTTACTAATGAGAGAAGGTCGTTTTATAGTTATAATTTCTTTCCTTATTGGAAGTTCAATTCCAAAAGTTAGAGTTAATTCTATCTTTTTAGTACAATCTGGACAAAACTTGTTTTTACACTTAATATTCGAAGAATAATTGTCAATGATTGATTTGGTAAATTTGTTCTTAAAGCCTGGCTTCGATTGGATATTCTGTAGAGTAACGTCAAGAGTGTTCCAAATTTTTGGAAATACATCGAGGGGTAGTTTTTTAGTGAATTTAATGCGAGCCCTTGTTTCCTGTATTTTTCCTGAGGACCTAGTAATCATACTCGGATGTTTATATATTCTAAAACTATTAACACATGATTTGGGAACATTTACATATTTCCAGTCGTGCATAAATAGATATATCCGATGCATATACCCATCCTGCAGCTTCAAAATGTTATTAGATTTAAATAATGGTTCGGTGTGACTATTGTAGCGTTTTTTATTAATAGCTCGAATTGCCTTTTTCTGAAGTACAATAACTTGATTTTGAGTACTGTATGTACCGACTACAGCAGAAAATGGAGGTTCAAATATAATCCGACGAAATATGTCTGCATTGTATTTAATGAATCCCACACAGATTATAACCGTGCTATCCGCTCATGGTCTCTATGCGACCACCGTATTCAAGAATCCGACCACGCAATTCATTTGGGCATCCCAATCCACAAGTTCTCTCAACAAACTGTAATCATATGCAATAAATTGCTGTCCACATATTTCATGTTATCAAATGCCGGGTTATATGCTGGTTGCATAACCACGTCCAGCTGCGTGAAAATCTATAAATCGGTCGTTCTTCCCAAAAGCACTTTATGGGTCAGAACTTCTTTTCAACCTATCACAGTCAAATATACTACAGCTTGAGAAAGCACATCGTTGTTGCGTGAAGAATATCCTGGGTTTACCCACAAGAGCTCGTACCATACTTGCTGAGGGTCTTTGTGGCATCACTTCTCTGTACAACGTCATCGAAGGACGCAAACTGTCAGTTATTGCTACGTTATGTAGGACTAGTATTGAGAAAACATCCACTAGGGTATTCATTATCAGACTTAACGATTCCATTTTATTGGGTGAACAGAGTCATCTTATCGAGAACCGCCACCAAACGTTGTCAAAGTACAATCTACTCAATCATCTCGTGCACTTCTCGAATGCCGGTCACTTTCCAACTAATTTTTTTTGGAAGAGTTTGATTCGCGATAACGTTGACACTGTTCACTTCATGAAATGGGAATATGACGTTCACGCAGGTAACGCTCTTTCGATATTCAAATTAATCCACCCTCGCCTAGAGACGAGCCTTCTTTGGTTAGCCTGCAAAAAGTACCCCAGAGATAAAGCTTCCTTCCTAACTGTAGGAAGACTCGTCTCTCGTGCCACATACGAAGATGGAGGGAAATGTCTACTTTGTAGATCCGATTATCTCAATCCTGTGTGGCATGTCATCTTGTATTGCCCTGCATTCAACAGTATCCGTAACACATTATGGTATGACTTCATAACACATTTTGGCATTCCATGTTATTTAAATTTACACGCACATTTGTGTTGCATACATCAAAACTTTGGAGACTATATGAATCATGCTCTCGCCTTGTCGACATTGAGCCGTTATCTGAATGAACGATTTAATGATATTTGTTATGCAAATCGTGTATCACTTGATTTATTCACACCATTATTATGCATTTATATATTATTCGTATACAATATATCGCCTGTCCATACAGTCAAAGGCGCTCCCTCGTTA